>CM062814.1:601324282-601924282 GCA_031772625.1 Pinus tabuliformis | reverse complement strand
CCAGTAAAACCTCCTTAAATTAGCCAAGAGGAGGACAACTGGAAAGTTCCACTTTCTGACTTGGTTCGACTAACCACGGTGAAAGGGTCGAGTAAAATACATATCGATTTATCTATTCCCAAAATGGACTTCGTTTCATTGTTTCGTCGTTTTCGATGCAAACATTGGGAATCTAATCTGTTACGATATGCAACGAACGAGATCGTTGGTTGTGTCAAAACTTTGTTCGATTTGGCCGAGGATGTGTAGATAAGTATCGTGAGTGGTCAAACAAATCGTAGTTGAGGTGGGTATTCAGTCGATTCAAAGAGGCGGTTGCAGATTTTGCACCCGATGACTCCAGAGGGCGTGGAGAACACATTCACAGACAATTAAGATGCCTTCTCTGGCGCTTCTGTTGCTCAATCTATTCATGATCGTGACAGGTTCTGCAGCATTTGATCCTGTGGACCAGTATCTGATTAATTGTGGGTCCTCCAAGGATACCAAGCTTGATGATGGAAGGACTTTCATGTCTGATTCGGAATCATCTGCGATTTTATCTGCAGAACACAGCATTTCAGCTAAGGCCAATTTCAGTGCAAATGTTCCCTCTGAACTGTACTTGACAGTACGCATTTTCACTCAGAAATCATCTTATAATTTTGATATTAAACGCACAGGTAGGCATTGGATTCGACTGTATTTCTTTGCATTCTCTTACAGTAAATTCGACCTCAGAGATGCGGTTTTCTCAGTGAAAACAGATGGATTTGTCCTACTTAATAGCAGCTTCAACAGTGGGAACAATCCGCTTTTGTTCAAGGAGTATTTGATCAATGTGACTTCTGGTAGGTTGTCATTGTTGTTTTCTCCAGTGAATAATTCGATTGCTTTTGTGAATGCAATCGAGGTTGTTTCTGCCCCAGATGAATTGACTTCTGACAAGGCTTTGGACGTTGACACCCTTAAAGAATTTAATGGGATCTCTGATTATGCATTAGAAACTGCATACAGGATCAGAATGGGTGGACCCATTATTCATTCTGTGAATGATACGCTGGGGAGAACATGGGAGAGTGATGATAGATACCTGTCTGTGAGATCTGCTGCTCAGAGTTTCAGGGTTGATCCTGAGACCATCAGGTATTCTGATTCCAAGGTTTCGCCCAATATTGCACCCAATTCGGTTTATGCCACAGCCGAAGTGATGGGAGATGCCGAGGTCTCTGACCCTAATTTTAATGTTACTTGGGTTTTCCCCGTGGATCCATCATTCATGTACTTCATTAGGATGCATTTCTGTGATATTGTGAGCAGTGCCATGAATCAACTGTACTTCAATGTATACATAAACGACCAGGTTGCATTCATGAATTTTGATTTGTCTAGTTTGACATCAGGTTTGAAAGTTCCATACTACAAGGATTTAGTGGGTAGTGCTTTTGTTGGGGCTGAGCTGCTTTATATCAAAATTGGCCCTAGTGATTTGGATAATTTTCCTGCCAATGCCATCCTCAATGGTTTGGAGATAATGAAGATGAGTCAGAAGGCTCGGCGATTTAGGGATTATTCTGCAGTTGGGCTAGCTCCCAGAGCAGGAGGTTCCGATAAAACTAATACAGTTGTGATTGTTGGGTCCATTGCAGGAAGCATTGCTGGAATCGGATTGTTGGGAATAGGCTATTGTTTGTTTTGCCGCAGCAAGAAAGGTTCAACGCAGAATTCTGTATCATGGTTGCCTTTATCTTTGCATGGAGGCAGGTCTTTTGGAGGCAGGTCTTTTGCCATCGACAGGAACAGTTCTATGGGAACTCCTAGAAGTGGTATAGCAACTCCTAGAAGTGGTATAGTTGGCTATTATTCCTCATTTAACTCGTCTCTAGCTCGGTTCTTCACATTTGCTCAGATACTGGAAGCTACAAATAATTTTGATGAGAGTTTGATCTTGGGTGTTGGGGGTTTTGGAAAAGTCTATAAGGGGCAGCTTGAGGATGGAACTAAAGTAGCTGTGAAACGAGGTAATTCCAACTCTCAGCAAGGTTTTACAGAATTTCAGACAGAAATTCAAATGCTATCCAAGCTTCGACACCGCCATTTGGTTTCTTTGATTGGGTATTGTGAAGAGCAATCGGAGATGATTCTGGTCTATGAATACATGGGCAATGGGCCTCTACGAAGTCATTTGTACGGGGCAGGTCTTCCTATCCTGTCATGGAAAAAGAGGCTCCAGATATTGTTAGGGGCTGCTAGAGGTCTCCATTATCTTCATACTGGTGCAGCACAGGGAATTATACATCGAGATGTGAAGACATCAAACATTTTGCTGGATGATAACCTTGTGGCTAAGGTCTCAGATTTTGGACTTTCAAAGACTGGGCCTACTTTGGATCAGACTCATGTGAGTACTGCAGTAAAGGGTAGCTTTGGATATCTGGATCCTGAATACTTCAGAATGCAACAACTGACCGAGAAATCTGATGTGTATTCATTTGGCATTGTGATGATGGAGGTACTCTGTGCTAGGCCAGCAATTAATCCTTCTCTTCCAAAGCAGCAAGTTAATATAGCAGAGTGGGCAATCCATTGGCAAAAGAAGGGGATGCTTAGTCAAATTATTGATCCTTATCTGAGTGGCACCATTGACCCTGAATCTTTGAGAAAGTTTGGTGAGACAGCTCAAAGGTGTTTAGCAGATAAGGGTAGAGATAGGCCTACCATGGGAGATGTGCTATGGAACTTGGAGTATATCCTCCAACAACAGGAGACTTCCATGAAAACTGTCATAGTGGATGCTGCCATGAAAACTGACATAGAGGAGAGTAATACTAATCACATAGTGGATGTTCCCTTGCCTATGCCTCTACCTGAGCCCTCGGATAATAGCACCATTGACAACAGTAGTAGCACACTGGATGATGGTTCCAAAACTGCAACACCAAGTGCAATATTTGCACAGTTGGTGAATCCCCAGGGAAGGTAATTTTCTTCAATGTCAGATTTTTCTTGCAGATCACTATACAGGTTATGCAATGGCCTCCGGCTACTCGGCTCCCTCCAATGATATTTACTGCTTGTCTGGCCTTGAAATCTAATTGATGAAAAGCCTAGCATTTCAGTAAACAAGTAGAGAAAGACGCCTTTCAGATTTTCTGCTGCTCATGTTCAGGTGCAAAATGAGCCCAATCCATGCCACTCAAGCTTACTAACTTTTTCTATCCTCTTGTGCTTTGCTTAACATTTCACCATATTATTTAATGTAGGTTCATAATTTTTGCAGCTCCCTGCACTTCTTGGAACTTGCTTATGGTAGGAATTACACATTCATTGTCTCTGCTGAATTTCATTCTCAAATATGTATACCCTAATGTTACTACTTTTGGAGGAGCCTCTAGGTGATATTGGAGAATACTTGGATGTATGTTTAGTGCTGAATGGATGGCAGACCAGTTCTGAGCAATGTAAATGAATAAATTTCAGTCAGGCTTTGCATTTTAGTCGACCTATCTGGGTGAAAGATCTCAATCCGGTACTTCCACTTTTCATGGTGAATTATTAACCAACAAAGATATTAAGAGCTGGCCGGAAGGAATCATTTCTATCTCAAAATTTTTCTCATTTAATTTCTGAGAGGATAAATATTGACTATGTTATTTGTTATCATGTAATCAAATACTTATAATTTTCTTTCAAAGTTCTATATGTATTTTTTCACAAGACATTTAAGTAAGCGTTTTTGAGGCAAACATATAATGGATAGGGCTGCCCTCACTTCAATGCGGACAAAAGTAGAATCATGTTTTTACCACTCAACCTTTCTTCTATTTTCATATGCTTTGTGAGTCAAAGTGTTGTGTGGGTTTCTTGAAGTGAAGTTGAAGTATATTTTGTGATATTGCAATAATACTTTATGTAAATGAACTTGTATGTACATGAACTTTTTGTTAGTCTTGTTAGTCCATAATGTTACGTTAATGTTTTTTCACAACTAGGTTGAGCCTGATGGGCCAGTTTTAATTTACATGATTTTTTTGTTAGCTTATGATGTTATGATAGAATTTTTTTTATTAGGCTGAGTTTAGGATGGGTTAACTTTAATATGGGATGGAAGAATGATCTGTGGAGTAGTGGGATGCTACCACCAAGATCGTTTAATTTCTTCAAAGGAGGATTGATTGGTTCAGGTTGGATGCCCCATGGGATAGTTTAACTCCTCCAAAGGTGGCTTCCATCCTTAACCTCTCCCCATGAAGTATGAACCTAATACCTAATGGAGACTAAACCCCACACAAACCAAGTTGTCTACACCTCATAGATATTGTTATAATAATGTTATGGTACTCATGTTTATGACAATATGATAATGTTATAGTACCAATATTTATATATTAATAGTGTCTTAACATTTAAAAATATCATGTTTATATTTACATATTTAATTGAAATAAGGCAAAACATGCTAAAAGTGTTCATAATATTGATTTGACTATTTAACAAAAACTAGAGAATATATGTACCATATCTCGTATGAAATTGTTTATTTGATTTGGATGACTTCACAACATGGGGCTTTAGGGCATTATGTACTATGGAATCTCCTCTTCACCAAGGATCAAAATTAAAAGATACATGAGCTTGTAATCGATAAGCTTTATGGAAAGGAGCATTCATCTTTCAAAATCTTTGTCCTCTATATTTTCTTTCATTGTTGTAGCCCTAAGGACTATTGTGCATGGATTTTCCATTAACATATTGACCATCTAGTCCAATTCAAGCTTATGACATGTTTGTGGTTTGAATTTGTTTCTAATTCTTCAAACAAATCCCAATGGAGCGTTGTATATTTTCTCATTGTTTAGAAACATTCCCAATATTCTGAGTGGACACTCCACCCATCACTGAAGGATCCACAAAACATTTCTATATTCCTTGATGATGGGTGGAGTTTCCACCAATAATGTGTAGTTGAACTTTGTTGGGGTTTAGAAGGGTTCCCAACGTTCTAGTGGATATTGTATCCATCACCCAAATGAATCTCTTTTATAAGATCACAAAAAAATCTTTCATTTAGATATTTTGATAATAGATTAAATATCCACTCAAAATGTTAAATTCTAGTAGAGTTCAATTCTTAAAACTTTACTATAATATCCTCATTAGTCACATGCCTACAAAGACTTGAAATATAAAAGATTAGACAAAATAATTATAATAATCACATGCATATTATATAGAAATAAAAAAACTTAAATAAATGCAGACCTTGTCTGTATTCAACATGTGTCACAAGGTCTTTTTAACATGACTGCTCAGAGAAAACAATAGCTCAATCACAAGTTGTAATTTAGCATGAGAAGAAATTCACATTTTAATATTTTGCAAGGTGTAACGTAAATATGTAATAAATATATAATAAATATTTATAAAATATTAATAGTTATATAATAAATATTTACTAAATAAGAATGATTAGAAGATATATATGAAATGCAAATTGTACTTTTCAACATAATGAGTAATGCATAATTGGGCTCTATAGCTCAGAATGGGATAGATCTTATGTAAACATTTAACATGTAATGTTTAACATTTAACATGTAATGCTTAACATTTAACATTTAACATTTTTTAATCTAATGTCGGCCTTGTTGTCACTCACTGCTTTATCAGTCACTAGCTGCTTCAAATGCCAAATAGCAATGAAGTTTGATTCTAAGTTTTGATCCACATAAGCTATCAGAGCTTAATCAAACCCTCTCCATTGCCTAGTGCTCAGAAAGAGCTTTCCAATGGTATATGGAAGTCCAAAAATGGACTTCTAGATCAGAAGTTAGAGCAGTCTGAAGATGGGGATTTTGTTGCCTTGAAATAAAAGGGAGGAGCACATTGGAGGGCCCCAGACACAACAAATCCCACATTCCTGCAATACTGCATATTAGCCATATCGCATCCCACATTCCCATGATATCGCAGTCCCACAAGTCCCTCGATATCGCAATCACACATCCCTCATTCCTGCGATATCGCAATCCCGCATCTTGCAGGTCCCGCAATACCACAGTCCTGCACTCCCGCATCCCGTATTCCCATTATATCACAGTCCCATAGTCCCGCGATACCGTAATCCCGCATCCCACAGGTCCTACAGTACCATAGTCCTGTAGTCCCGCGATCCCGTAGTCCCGTAGTCTTGCAATCCCACAGTCCTGCGATCTCGCCGTCCCGCAACATTGTAGTCCAGCACACTCCAAAACCTTGCATTATCACCGATTTATGATATACCGGTACATTGTCGGGGAGGCCGAAAAATTGTTTACAAAGGAAAAACATGAAAAAACCAAGGCCAGGTTGCTCCCTTCTCTCTCCTCCATGTGGCGGTACGACATATCAATGATGGGCAATCCCGCAATCCCGCATTATTGATAATCAGCGGAACAGAGGGGCTATCACTCCAAAACCTTATGGGGTGCGATTCTACGATATTGTGTAAAATCGTTGGGGAAGGCTGAGATCAGTTTACAAAGGAAACCCATGCAAAAATAGGGCAGGGCGGGCCATTTTCTCTCTCTTCCTGGGGGCCATGTGGTGGCATATGATTGGTCCTTAGAGCTGACATGGCAGCTGACATCATTAATGATGTGGTAGTACGGTAGTAACGTGGCAGTATGGGTGACACATGTCACTCAATTTCAGCATTTTCAAGGGTCTTGTGGGGCCATTTCCGGGTGGCAAGTGTCACCACTCATAGGGTGACACATGACAGTGATGACGTCACCCTGGGGATCGGCAATCGACGATCGCACAAAGTAAAACTTCAGTTCCTCGCGATATCCTCCCTAGTTGCAATTGCGATAAGGAAAAGGCCCCCCGAATGCGATAATTTATTGAGGTGTATTATATAAGGGTTTTGCATCCAGGATATCGGCCGATGCAGTATAAAGAGTTAATGAAGGCTCCTAGAGTTATAAAGGAAAAAGGCCCCTGAATAGGTTTCCATAGGCCTTAGCGCCTGAGGGCTAAGTGCTTGGTCAAGCCCCCGATCACATGAAGGAAGAAGTACAAAGGGGCTGAAAGTGTGAGGGGCTAAGGGACAAATCAGAAAGTAGTCGGAACTCACCTGTTTCGTGTGTTTCCGCAATAAAAGCTGCACCCGAAAGACTACTTTGCTACACTGTAATACATATCCCTAGGCAGATTAGGGCACCGATTGTGTTCAATAGGAGGTTTAAGGTTGAAACAACAGAGTTGGCCCCTAAAGCAGCTTTAGTAGTAAATCATGGGGGACAGAGCATTCAAAACAGGTATGGACGCATTCAAGGAAGGATCAGTCTGCAATATGCCTCTAGAGTCGGTGCCGAAAGAATTTAAAGGAGAATAGACAGTGAACTGCTTCAACAGCAGAGAAATGCATCACGACAGGGACATGGCTCAACCAGAGGCCTCCACAAGAACAATAGAGGGACACCTCCTCCTTCCTCTTTCCAACTTCCTTCTCTGTTCATTAATTTCTGTAAGATTCCAAGAAATGTAGGAAATCCCTATTGTAATCACAGTTTGGGCAACAGAGCTTCACCTTGGTCGAGACAGCCAGCTGATCTAACTGAGACTCAACCCAGGGATATGTTGTATTGAATCATGTTTGATAAATGCTCCCCCTCCTCTTATAAATAGTGAGAAGCAACACAGTAGGGGGGGGGGGGGTAGGTTGGTTGGTTGGGCAGGCTAGCTGGTTCCAGAATTTCTCACTCGCTGGGTCTGAGTTCTGAGATACCATTTGTTCTACTTGCTGTATTCATGGAGGGGACTGAACTGATGTTGGGATTAATGTATGGACTGGTTGTTTGGACCCTTTGGATTAATGAAACTCCCTGTTGATTCCAAGCATAATGGATGTGCAACATGTTTTCTTGGTAATTTCATTTCACT
Organism: Pinus tabuliformis; assembly: GCA_031772625.1. Classification (NCBI taxonomy): domain Eukaryota; kingdom Viridiplantae; phylum Streptophyta; class Pinopsida; order Pinales; family Pinaceae; genus Pinus; species Pinus tabuliformis. The sequence goes on along the minus strand of CM062814.1, from coordinate 601,916,377 downwards.
TGTGTATTTCTTTCCTTGAAATAGTGTTAATGGAGTTGTTGGTTTCTTGTTGGTTCATGGATTTATCTTAGCTGCTCAATAGTAAACAATACATGTGCATATCACATATTTACCTCCATTATTCATTAGCATGTAGTACCTGTAGAATTACAGATTTACTTTGGTTGTTTAAGCAAATAATGATACCCATATTAATATTTAGCCTAAATCCTTAATCAGTGAACAACTATTTTTGCAATTTCACCTTCCTTTCTCTTCCATATTTCTGCTGGAATATTATTGCTAAGGATTCTGTTATATGTTTCCCTCCTTCTTTTCCTCCTCTCCACCACTACTCCAACTTCAATTTTAAAGTTGTCTCTTTGTTTGTCGGCTACAGGAGAAGATATTTCTCTTTTAAGATTGTCTCGATATACCCCCTCATTTGAATCCATGCATTGACTTGAGTCTACCTTTTTGGAGGCTTATTGAACCAAGCCCCTCCTATTACCTTTTTATGTGACAATTGGAGTGTTGATAACCCCTCACATATAATCAATCATTCATGCACTCCTCTATTTAATATGTCCTAGGCACTGGTCTACAATCAACCCAAAGGTTGTCTCTAGGAAGCTTTCTTTGTCTCCTGCTACACTTGTGCTGTAGGTGCAAGATTTAGCTACAACAGACCCTATTTAAAAATCAATCTAATTATTATTATGTATAAACACAATATAAAATTAAAATATAAAGAGGTTTACAAAAACTCAAAAAATAGGTTTTAATTAGGTGAAGCCTATGGGCCAAATACCACGGGCCAAATTATTATTACTACCATCCAAGAAAACATTATTAACCCTAATATTAATATTATTATTATTATTAAATATAATTTTCATATTTTCATATTATAATATTGATATTATTAAATTTAATAACTTTGGATTAATACAATATTAAATTTGTTATATTATAATATATACTAATAACTATAGATATATATGGGAGGGAAGAACAAAGACGTAGATTGATAGAGGTGGAGAGATAGGGGGAGTGACATGGAAGAGATGGAGATAAACTGAGGCAGAGGGAAGAGGAGGAATGAAGAGGGAGAGAGGGAGAGGAGTGAGAGAGGTAGAGAAGGGTAAGAGAGGGAGACACAAAGATGGAGGGGGGAGAGATAGATAAAAGGGGGGAGATAAGTAGAGAGAAGGAGAGAGGGAGGGATATAATGACATAGATGGAGAGAGAAAGAGAGAGATAGGGGAATACAGAGGATTGAAGGGCAAAGAGAGAGAGAGAGAGAGAGAATGATGGGGGAAGAGAGAGGGAGGTAGGAGAGAATGGAGAGAGAGGAAGGATGAGAAAGAGGAGTAGAGTGATGGGGGAAGAGAGAGAGAGAGAGAGAGATGGGGAAAGAGAGAGGGAGGTAAGAGAGAAAGGGAGAGAGAGGAAGGATGAGAGAGAGGAGGAGAGAGGGAGTGAGAGAGGAGGAGAGAGGGAGGGATATAGAGATGGAGTTTGAGGGGGAGAGAAGGAGGGAAGAAGAAAGACATAGAAAGTGAGAAGTGGCGAGAGAGAGGGAGTGACAAGGGAGATATGGAGAGAAAGTGTGTACATTTGGGGGTGAGATAAAGGGACAAAGAAAGAGATATGGAGAGAAGGGGGGACAGAAGGAGAGAGGAAGGGATACAGTAATAGAGTTGGAGGGTGAAGAGAGAGAGAGAGAGAGAGAGGTGGGAGAGAGAGGAAGGAAGAGAGAGGATGTGAGAGAGTGGAGAGAGGGAGGGAAATAGATATGAAGTTGGAGGGGGAAAGAAAGGGAGGTAAGAAGAAAGACACAGAGAGAGAAAGGTGGAGAGAGAGAGAGAGGGAGTGATAAGGAAGATGGAGAGAGAGGGAGAGAGGACAATAGAAGGAAAGAGAGAGAAGTGGTGGAGAGGGATAGAAGGTGAAGAGAGAGGGAGAGAAGGAGAGGATGAGGGAGGGATATATAGATATATTGGAGAACGAGAGTATATGTTTTGGGGGTGATATAGAGAGGCAAAGGGAGATAGAGATATTGATGGAAGGTGAAGATAGGGAAGAAGAGAGAGATGGAGAGAGGGAGGGAGAGACAGATGGATTGATAAATATGGAGTGAGAGAGCGTGTGTGTTTTGGGGGTGAGATAGAGAGACAAAGAAGGAGAGATGGAGGGAGATATAGATATAGATGGAGGGGGGAGAGGGAAGAATATTTCTTGCACTAGATGCACTGATTTCAGTGTAGACGACAATTTCTAATCCTATTTGATTGCTTGCACTAGATGCATTGATTTTAGTGTAGATGTTGATTTCTAATGATATTTGAGTGCTTGCACTAGATGCATTGATTTCAATGTAGATGATTTATAGTGCTATTTGATTGCTTTCACTAAATGCATAGATTTTAGTGTAAATGGTGATTTCTAATCCTATTTGATTTCTTGCACTTGATGCATTGATTTCAATGTAGATGTTGATTTCTAATTATATTTGATTGCTTGCACAAGATGCATTGATTTTAATGTAAATGATTTCTAATCCTATTTGATTGCTTGCACTAAATGCATTTATTTCCTTGTAGATGATGATTTCTAATCCTATTTTATTGCTTGCACTAAATTCATTGATTTCAGTGTAGATGTTGGTTTCTAATCCTATTTGCTTACTTGCACTAGATGCATTGATTTGAGTGTAGATGTTGATTTCTAATCCTATTTGATTGCTTGCATTAGATGCATTGATTTTAGTGTAGAAGTTGTTTTCTAATCTTATTTGATTGCTTGCATTAGATGCATTGATTTTAGTGTAGATGTTGATTTTTGATTTGATGTAATTGGATGTATGATGGTACATTAATTTTAAAGTGATTGGATTAACAATGTGCATTGATTTTAGTGTAAGCATAAAAAATTATTGGCAATATACATTGATTTTTGTGTTATAGTAATTCAACTTATTAATATTGGAGAGCAAGAGAGACAAGGTATGATGTTTACTACAATAGATCGAGCTAAAGATTTAAATGGTTTACGATTTCAACTGTCCTTTTCATATAATCGATATGAAAAGATGACAAAACTAACAAGGGTGACAATAAGAATAGTAGAAGAAAATAGTTTGAGATTGATCACAATGAAGACTATTTGTAATTGACTACATTCTTATTATTCACATTTTCTATCATTCAACACTATTACATTGTCACTTTGCATTCAAAATTTTTATTTCATCATTTTTCATCATTAAAGTTATTAACAATATTTATCATCTCAACAAATTGAGGTAACTAAGAAAATTTAAAATTAAAATGACCAGATTAATCTTAGACATATTTAGCATATTTAAAATGATTATATTAATATTAGATGTATTTACATATTATTGATAAAATTAATCATATCTTCGATAGATTTTCCTTGGTCGCACACAACTGAAAACCAACCTAGATCCATCTTAACTCTAGATCTATCAAGCATTGAGAAGGATAAAATATCTTGAGGTGCAAACCTTTCCTCAAGTTTTGCACTCAAAAAAGAAGTTTGCACCTCGAGGGATTTGATCGCTCTCGGTGCTTGATAGATCCAGGGCTAAGATGGATTTAGGCTGGTGTTTATAGAAACTCACACAAAAGTGCATGGATTGGGTGTTATGAAACTTACACATTCACATTGTACATTTTCCATGTCTAATATTGATCCGAATTGGATCCATAAAGAACTGTCGAAGGAACCATCACTGCATCAGGTCGGGACAAACATCAAAGAATTTCAAAACAGTGATCAAAAACACCCTGAACTAGTGACAATGGCAGCCAGCGTGGAACGACGAGGACCTCGGTCAAAGTGCGCTGACCAAGGCCCATGGAGACTGCGCGAGAGGCGAAATTAGCCCATGGGAGGCCCGGATTGGGAAACGGAGGTGGATTTTGATGCGCGTTTAGTGGCATCACTGGGAAAAAAGGCTCGAAATGGGGAATCCCCGAGCACTCAGAGCCGGAGAACTATAGGGAAAAAGGCAGAAGGGCTAAAAGCTAAAGGCGGGACCTGCTCCGAAAAATTAGCGGTATTGATCAGGGCACCCTCAAACGGTAAGCAGTTTTGGAGAAATTGGAGCGATCCCATTCAACGATCAATGCATGGCAAGCGGAGGAGAGAGAAAACCACCGCTCATCGCGCGCTAACGGTTGAGAAATTCAACCACGCGAAATGAGCGGACGACGTTGGATCTGGGGGATCTAGATCAGACGGCTAAGATCGCGCCCGATGGGGAAGCGGAATCGACAAGGGATTAAGCTGCAGTTTGTAAAGATTTGAGGTCTGTTTTGACCGCCACGGTGGAGGAAGACTCATTCCATGACGTAATCGAAGAATCGAACCGACGAAGTAGGCTGGTATGAGTTACAGGAGGACATGTGGCCACTCCAAGTGAGCTTGGTGATGACGCCGAACAGGGAACTCCAAGCGCAGCTGCAGAAGGCGATTCGATGGAGGTAGAAGAGGAACTGAATAGACATGGGAAGGAATGGCCTTAAAGCCATGAAAAGAGATATGGAGAGACAGAGAGGGATAGAGAACCTCGAGAGACAGAGAGACCAGAATCCCGAGAGGAGGACAGAACATAGAGAAGAAGAAAGTGAAGCAAAAGCAGAATAAGACAGAGGGTCGAGATGACCAAAAGCAGTGTCGAGCACCAGAGAGATTGAGAGATTCAAGCCATTCTCGAGAGGATATATTAGACTAGAGAGGTCAAAGAGCTAGTAGGCAGAAGATTCTGTGCACTCCAGTGGCTTGGGGAATCCAAGAACCACCCTGCCAAGCAAATCTGTTTCAGGTGACTCATATTGAGCTCTTGCATTTTAATTCTCTGCTTAAGACACAATAAAATAAGGTCACCACGAGTGCTGGATCGAAGATGTAGCCCTGGAGGATAGGGTGAACTCCTTATTAATTTCTTGTGTTCTTGTATTTGCTTACTGTATTTCTTTGTTGTCTTTCCATTTAATTGTCTGTGTATTGGCAATCTGATCGATCCATTGCTTAAATAACATAGACACACACACCAGCACATGAGTCTGTAATACCTTTAATCAATAAATCTTTAACTGAGGTCACTCATAGGGTGATTATCAGATCAAGTGGTATCAGAGCTTTAGGCTGTAAAGTTAGACAAGCCTGTGTTGGTTTAGCTGTTGAATGCTTACTAGATCAAAGCTCAAATTAGGAGAAGGAGAGTTGGTGGAAACTAATCCTGAAATTGGGAGAGTCTATCTTCGGAAGACAATGCCAGAGTAAGGTTCTATGGGGCCAGACCCTTAATTCATAAAAAGTTTCCTAACTATAAAGTCTATGGTAGAAGAAATGTATAAGGACTTTAGAAAGCATAAGAATGAAGACTCAGGTTCTAAACAAGATAAAGAAGAAGACGGGTCTCATTTCCATGACCACTCAAAAGGAAAAGTGAAAGAGGAAAGCTTTCTCACACCTCCTAATAGCCCTGTGCATAATAAGAAAGCATATTTGATCAAGTTAGATGTTAAATTTGATTTGCCTATCTATGATGGAGAGCTAAATGCTGAAAAGTTGGACAATTGGATTAGAAAAATTGATGTGTATTGTAGAGTACAGAACATTGACTCAGACAAGATCAAGATTTAGTTGGCAAGCCTACGCCTAGGAGGCACTGCCTTGGTTTGGTGGGAAGGTAGAACCCAAGCTGATATGAAAAGACATGGTAATATTATCTCTGTCTGGAGTGAATTTGTTTCTGCAATAAAAAAGCAGTTCTATGCATTGGCGTACATGCAACAAGCCATGATGAGTTGGCAAACTCTTCGGCAGTTGAAAGGGCAAAGTGTGCAAGGGTATACTCAAGAATTTAGAAAGAGAGCATTGATGTTGGGTATCTCATTAGACTCACCAAAGACTCTTTTGAAGTACATTGGTGGTCTACACAACTACATGAGGCATACCATCCTCATGTTTAATCCCACTAGTATAGATGAGGTATCTGTACAAGCTACTCATCTAGAAGCTAGAGGAAAGAATGGAAATCCAGAAGTTGGGGGACCATCCCAACCCACTGCAAGCAAGAGCAAGGAGAAAAGAAAGCAGAAGTGGAAAGCAAGGAAGGCTAACACTGCACAGAAAAGAAAAGCTTCATGCACTCACTATAAAAAGAATGGGCATGATGTTGAGCATTGTTGGATTATTCCTCTAGAGCTGAGGCCTAAGAAGTCTGAGGGCAAGAAGAAGAAGACTGCTACAACTTTTTAGAAAGATTTGGGGTCAGACTCAGGAGATGAAACAACTATAGCATCCATAGGTATAAAAGGTAAGAATTCTGAAGCATCTACTAGTAAATCTACTCAATTTGTTATTGATGAAGAAAATGAGAGAAAAATACATGAGCTTTTCCATATTCGAGTTATTTTCAAAAATCAAAAGATTGATACTTTGTTTGATAGTTGCTCACAAGTAAATTTAATTTTTGAAGCAATTGTAAATAAATTGGGATTAGCAACTACACCTCACAAGAAACCATACCCATTAGGATGGTTGAATGATAAAGCACAACTAAAAGTGACTAGACAGTGCAAACTCAAGTTTTCTTTTGGGTCAACATTTGTAGATGAGGTTCAGTTAGACATAATTCCTTTGGATATATGTGGAATTGTTTTAGGAAGTCCTTACTTGTATGATAGAAAGGCTATTTTAAATAGAGCTAAGAACAAGTATCTACTTGTTAAATATGGAATCGAATACTTTGTAAGAGCTCATAAGCTCAAGAATAATTATACTCTCATAAACTCAGGGCAGATGAAAAGAATGATAAATTCATGCAAATAATTCTTACTGATGGTTGTAAAGGAATGGAAACCTGATAGAGCCAATGTATTTGAGGGCTGTAACGCCGAACAACAAGATGATATAGAAAATGTTGTTTTAGAGTATAATGTCTTATTTCAAGAACCTAAAGGTCTGCCGCCCAAAAAGGGAATAGTACATGATATTATTTTGCAGCAAGATGTTCCATTGCCTAACATTGGGATGTACAAGTTGTCTGCTTTAGAGAATGCTGAAATTAAGAAGTAGGTGTAGGAGTTTCTCAAGAAAGGGTTCATCAGGCCTAGCACATCACCATGTGGGTCACCAATCGTTTTGGTGAGAAAGAAAGATGGCTCGTGGAGAATGTGCATTGATTACCCAACACTGAATACGATAACCATCAAAAATCATTATCCCCTTCCTGAATAAGACGATGTGCCATGTGTGCTAAAAGCAAGCCCAACAATGGCTTGTACACTCCATTGCTAGTTCCTTCTCACCCTTAGGAAAGTATTTCCATGGATTTTATTGGAGGACTGCCTAAATCTAGGAAAGGTCATGATTATCTATATGTTGTTGTGGATAGGTTCAGCAAAATGTGTATTTTGATACCTTGTAATAAATAGATTACAACTGAATAGACTGCAAAATTATTCTTTGAACATGTATGGGTTCATTTTGGATTACCCACTTCCATTGTATCTGATCGAGACACCCGATTTGTAGGGAGTTTTGGTCAAGCCTGTGGGAACTAATGGACACCAAACTGAAGAAAAGCACAACTTTTCATCCACAAACAGATGGCCAAACATAAGTAGTTAACAAGACAATGATCCAGTTACTGAGGGGATATTGTAGAAAACATCCTAAGCTTTGGGATGAACACTTGTGTTGTGTGCAACATGCTTACAATAGAACAAAACACTCTTCTACAAAGAGATCTCCTTTCAAGACCTGTTTTGGTTTCACACTAAGGTCTCCATTGGATTTTGTCTTTGGTAAAGATACCATGGTTGATGGACATAGTGATGTGGACAAGGCAACTAGGTTCATTGAACAGATCCAGGAGATCCACCAGGCAGTATAGGAACAACTAGAAAAGAGCTAAGCCAAGTACAAGGCTAGGCATGACAAGCATCAGATGGAGCGTAGTTTTCAAGTTGGTGACTAGGTCTGGCTATATATCAACAAGGACATGATGCAAGGTGAAGGTAAAAAGCTAAAGCCTATCAGGTATGGACCCTTTAGGATACTTGAGAAGATGGGTGAAAATGATTTTCGCCTTGATCTACCAGCTTACATGCACATCTACTCAGTCATAAATGCAGATTGCTTGAGATTGTTTGAACCTTCAATGATTGAGGACCTTGAAGAGCAAAGTCAATTGCCTTCTATTGATGACCTTCTACCTGAATATCTTAATGAATTGTAGGAAGACACAGTGCTGGACAGGAAGGTGAGGACGACGCGCAGGGGAGATGTGGAGTACCTTAGGATTGTGCTCAAAGGTTCAAAGCCAAGCAGCGCAAGATGGATTGAGATTGGGCAAGTGAGAAAACAATACCCTCACCTAGTTGATGCTTGAAAACCAACTTTTGGTGGTCCAAAAGCTTTTTCAGTGTGAAGGTCGTGATCCGAATTGGATCCATAAAGAACTGTCGAAGGAACCATGACTGTATCAGGTCAGGATGAACATCAAAGAATTCCAAAACAATGATCGAAAACACCCTGAACCAGTGGCAATGGCAGCCAGCGTGGAACGATGAGGACCTCAGTCAAAGCGCGTTGACCGAGGCCTATGGAGACTGTGTGGGAGGTGAAATTAGCCCATGGGAGGCCTAGATCGGGAAATAGAGGTGGATTTTGATGCATGATTAGTGGCATTGTTGGGCGAAAAGGCTCGAAATGGGGAAGCCTCGAGCACTCGAAGCCAACGAACCATAGGGAAAAAGGCAGAAGGGATAAAACCTAAAGGCGGGACCTGCTCCGAAAAACCGGCGGTATTGATCGGGGTGCCCTCAAATGGTAAGCACTTTTGGAGAAATTGGAGCAATCTGTTGGACACCTAATCCTCAATGGGTTAGTGTGGAAGCTGAATAGACAAAGTAGTCCAAGAGACCTTGGGATGTGAAACCCAACGGTCACAACATGTACTATAAATGTAAATCATTTGTTAATAAACATTGTACTTGCATGTTTTATCTTTCATATTGTTCTTGCTGCCCATGTGTGTTTAACATGGTATCAGAGCAGGCGTATTCCTGCCCTGCATAATTAATGTGAGCCATTTGTCTTATGGCCTTTCTGTGCAGTTTATTTCTGCCATGAATTTCATGAATATTTTCTCATGAATATTTCTTCAGCTAAATTTTAGCTGCAACCTGTTAATACCGCTGCTGGTGTCTGCTCTCCATATAAAAGTGCCTCCATACTCCTGACACTGCATGCGCTACCTCCTGCGAATTTTTTGCCTGAAATCCGTTGTTGACTGACATCTCTGACCTTTGTCCTCTGCCATATTCCTTTCTAGCGCTGCCTCTGTCCATAACGCATCTGTCCATATTCAAAAAAAAAAAAACTGATGCCAGGCGCTGCAAACTCACTATTGACTGCCCATTTTTACTACACCTCATTATTAAACGTTGGTGACATTACTGTACGCTGTTCTGACATTACTGAAACGCTGTTTTGACATTAATGAAACGCTGTGATGCTCTTTTCATTCCATTGAAACGCCCCTGCCTGTCCGTCAGTCGCACCATTTGCAAATCACGCCATTAGGTTGGGAGCTGGAAGACTCGACATCATTTACAACGCTGTGTACGCTGTCTATTGAATGCACAATCCCATTCATGAACCAGAGAATGTAAGTTTATGGTGGAGGCTCTTTTGTACGCTGTCTATTGAACTGGAGAATGTAAGTTTATGGTTTACGCACAGTCCCATTCCTCTCGTTGTTTTGCGATGGAGGATTTTGGTACCTGCGCTTGCTCTTTCACGGTATTCGAAGCGACAAGCCAGTGTTGCACTGACATCTTTGAGGTATCGTTCATGTTGTCTAATCATATCTTCAACATGGCGAACATTGACTGGAGATTGCGCACGGAAAAGATCTTCGATATTGTGCTTTAGTTTCATATACATACCCCTGAACTGTAATACTTTTTCTTGAAATTGTCCATGGGAAATAGTGCATGTCTCGTGCACCTTGCACAAGTTATCTTCCCTCGTAAAGTCTAATAGGGACTTGCGATCTTCCGTCTAAAGAGCTGAGTGCAGCTTACAAACTCGCAGTCTCTCTGTATCCCTTGCAAGATTTGCCAAATGATCCTGGTGTTGTTTCTGCTGCCATGAAAAACGCTTCATAAAGCCAACATAATTCTGATCAATCATCCTCTAAGTGTGATCCATATTTCTCCTCGTAGTCTCCGCCACCCTTTCTTGTAGTGTGAAGAAAACTTCCGAGAACTATGAACAAGAGAGATCAGTGCAAGAAACTGTGTCGGACAAATCAACTGATCGCGGCATGGTTCATGTATTGAGCTCACCTTACCTCAAAAGATCTTCAAGTTTAATGCTGCTTCTCGGCATGGTGCTTCAAGCAAGTATATCTGTTTGAGAATATTTTAATTTACAAACTTGGCATTGATGTCGTACTACTGTAGCATTTATCATGAAAATACTAAGTTGTAATGACAGCAGAAAATACCTCAAACTCTGTAAGGGTTTTATACATATATGATGCCGTGACCTCCACTCCTTGATGACAGTGACATGTTTCTGAGATGATTGTGTTAATAGTGCCCCTGTGTGAACTGCGCAGGATTTCTTGACAGAAATCTACCCGTCTACCTGGATGTGAACTGTCAAACTCATTATGCATTAAATTGTATACACTCTCTATGAAGACCATGGTTGTGTCTTGTGCTAGGACTATTTATGCATTGTTTTTATGTTGAAAAGGCTGACTTAGCGTCCAGACCAAGTTCATAGGATGCCCGGGTTCGGTTGCGACCCATAAATCGAAAAGGGAAACAAATAAAATCCTGGGTTGATTCTATATGTTGTTGGAAAATATCATTTGTATCTGCACGCGCACTAGCACTAGTTCCGCTTTTATTTCAGTGCTTTCTCAGCTTACTGTAACAAATGAGACAGCAAGGTTCGTTTTGCTTTCTTTGATTTGCTGGATTCTGTAGTAGACACACATATATGACAATAATTTATTTACATGGTATGGACATGATGCTTAACAACATGGTATGGACATGATGCTTAACAACATATATGCAAATACTTATTCCAACACGACATTTTGGTAAAGGAATCTACACAGAGTAGAGACACGAGCTATCACTATAGCTATAGTTGCTCCAAGTTTCCAGTCTTTCATAGGCTTGGAATCGCTGGTAACTTTGGGCAAATTGATTGAGATCTCAAGTTGAGGAAAAGAAGACATTGTCTGTCCATAGTTCATTTGGAGTCAAGGGGATTATTGATAAAGGGACATGGACTTGTCCTATAGCGAATCATGAACTAGTTGCAGAGTGGCACCTCTGGTAGCAGCGTACATCACTACAAATATCTTCATGCAATTATTACATAAAGTTGAAGTGGACTATTGTTTTCATGCAAATCTGGTATCTCAAATATTGAAGTGGACTATTGTTTTCTTTGAAGAGAGTGGCAAGATCAGAGAATACTGATTCGTACCCCAGTCAAGGCATATGAGCATTCAAGTCCTGTCCATGACGGTGTTATAATTATTGAAGTTTTGATAGCCATCATTTCTAATTTGAAAGTGAAGGAGTACTTGAAGGATCCAAGCAAGTTTGCAGTTTCTGTTGCCCCAGTTGTGGTATTAAAACTCATTATAGTCTCTGTCTACATATATATGCATTGATTCCTTGATTCATTTGCTGCAAATTTACAAAGGATTTTCTGTGTCTTTGTACTGTGAGTGGGTGTTACTTTTACTCATTGGGTCATAGTTGTGATCAATTTTAAAAAAAGGTGTAATTTTGACAATGGAGAATATGGCTCGAATTACTGAAATATTAGAGTTCTTAAAAACTCTGATACTTTCCTCTAATCATGAAACATTAAAAGTCAGCAAAGTTTCTCTCACAGAGATTCAGGTCTGTCTACAAAATGCACAAGAGAAAATCGATTTTTTGTAGATTGAATCTCAGCTACATCAAGAAGAATTAAAACAGAGGAATCATCATTCTGAACCTGTTTCTGTTCAGAACAATGAAACAGACCCCCATAAGCAGCAAGTCAATATTGTTGAAGCTCATTCAGATCCAGTGCCCAATAAAGCAGCAGTTGTACATGCAGATGCAGAAATTCAGTCTGCACTTCCCAAGCCCATCATCAGACCTTGGGAACAGCTTGTCCACAACAAGCACATAACTGGTCTTGGATATGACAAGGACTTGTCTTTTCATATTCTAGACTACTCAAAGCCCATTCAGTTTTAGAGTGCTGGATTCATTCATGACAGTTCACCTGCTCCTCATAACAGTTCAGCTTTAGCTGTTCCAGACTCTGCTCCTCTTCCACAGCAACAACAACAACAACAACAACAACAACATATTGTAAAATTCCAACACTGTGACCGAGTTGGCCATTTGAAAGATCACTATTTTGATCTTCATCCATGTAAGCACTATCATAAAACCAGTCATTATTCACACAGAAGCTTCAAAAACAAACGTCCTGCAAGAACAAAGATTCATCTTGGATGGATCGCTTCTTGGCAATGGGCATCAACAACCAAGAAGATATTCCAAACACATGTCAGAACTTGTTCTAGAGTATTGAACAGTCTTGCAGTTGAGTTTTCTCCATCTTCTCACCTTGTATCTGACAGGGGGGGAAATGATGGTCATCTACAAGCTTCAAAGTCACATCAAGCGAGCCTGAGCCACAACCTGCCACACCAGTTTCAGAGTTGTAGCCAGAGACAAAGATGCCCGTGAACATGCCTTCAGTTGGTAATCTGGGACACTTCCTCTAGCAAAAGACTTCAGCTTCTTTCCAGTTTCGGAAGAATTCCAGGAACGAAATTGAGAACACTTCCTCTAGCAGAAGACTCCACCTTCTTGCCAGTTTTGGAAGAGTTCCAGGAATTGCATTAAGCATTCCAGAGTTGTTGGTCATCCTTAAACCATCGCAGGTTGAGACTTCCCTTTTTAGGTTGAAGTTCTCCCTTTTATGCAGGGTGAGACCTCCCTTTCATGGTTGAAGGTTTCCCTCTTTAAAACAATAGGAGCACTTCCTCTAGCAGAAGACTTCAATTTCTTGCTAGTTTTGGAAGAGTTCCAGGAACTGCACTAAGCGTTCCAGTGTTGGTGGTCATCCTTAAACCATCTCCTTTTATACCAACATTTCAGAGAGCACATTCAGCCTTGTTTTGCCATGCATTTTTTCACATTTTGTATTACAGCTCTCTTCTTAGACTCATACATAACCCTTCGGATTAAGGGGGGGAATGTTGGACACCTAATCCTCAATGGGTTAGTGTGGAAGCTGAATAGACAAAGTAGTCCAAGAGACCTTGGGATGTGAAACCCAACGGTCACAACATGTACTATAAAACCGTCGCTCATCGTGCGCTAACAGTTGAGCAAGTCAACCATGCGAAATGAGCAGACAACATTAGATCTGGGGGATCCAGATTGGACGGCTGAGATCGCGCCCGATGGGGAAGTGGAATCGAAGAGGTATTAAGTCGCAGTTTGTAAATATTAGAGGTCTATTTTGACCGCCACGGTGGAGGAAGACTCATTCCATGACTTAACCGAAAAATCAAACCGGCGAAGTAGGCTGGTGCGAGTTACAGGAGGACATGTGGCCACTCCCTGTGAGCTTGGTGATGACGCCGAACAAGGAACTCCAAGCACAACTGTAGAAGGTGATTTGACGGAGGCGGAAGAGGAACGGAACATACATGGGAATGAATGACCTTAAAGCCATGAATAGAGACAGAGAGAGACAAAGAGGGACAAAGAACCCCGAGAGATAGAGAGACCAGAATCCCGAGAGGAGGACGGAACACATAGAAGAAGAAAGAGGGCCAAGCTGACCAAAGGTAGCGTCAAGCACCAGAGAGCTTGAGAGATTCAAGCCATTCCCGAGAGGATCTGTCAGACCAGAGAGGTCAAAGAGCTACTAGGCAGAAGAGTCTGTGCACTCCAGTGGCTTGGGGAATCCAAGAACCACCCTGCCAAGCAAATATATTTTAGGTGACTCATATTGAGCTCCTACATTGTAATTCTCTGCTTAAGACACAATAAAATAAGGCCACCACTGAGAGCCGGACCAAAGATGTAGCCCTGGAGGATAGGGTGAACTCCTTATTAATTTCTTGTGTTCTTGTATTTGCTTACTTTATTTCTCTACTGTCTTTCCATTTAATTGTCTGTGTATTGGCAATTTGATCGATCTGTTGCTTAAATAACATAGACACACACACACCAGCACATGAGTCTGTAATACCTTTAATCAATAAATATTTAACTAAGGTCACTCATAGGGTGATTATCAGATCAAATATAAAGGACAAACTCGCCATGAATAAAGTATATTTTTGTCTTAATATAAAGAGTTTGAATCATGTATTCTATTTTTATTTTCAAAGGAGATTAAAATCATAAGGGGATTTGCTTTGTGAATCATGATTACATTCCATGAATGTCATTGTCGATTTTTATTTTTTAATGATGGAACATGATCATTTGTTAAAACAACAATATTTGTATTAATTGAGATCTCAATTGTGTCCATCCAATTGTAAGTGTTGGAGGGGCTAGTCGACTAGCAATCAATCTTTGTAATTGAAAAAAAAAAACTAAGAGTATTAGTCAACCAATGTAGTTGAGTGGGTTGACCAATGGGTTAGGTTCACTAACCAAGGTAGTTATATAATGACCTAACTACTTGAATAACCAAAGTAAGCATACACATATGAGATCATGAATGTAAATGTGCTATGGTATTGATCATAATATAAACATACTTTCTATTAGTCTCACCACTACTTGTCTCTTCCTTCTCTTCTTCTATGTGTATACCACTATATAATTCTCTCTATATATTATGATACGTGAAACTCTACTGGAGACTCTCTTGTGTAAAACCTTAGATTACAACATATGTTCCATTTTTAGCAATACTTGTTTTAGGGCTATATGATAGTTTCTGTACACATAGATGTTGATTTTCTTAAAATCTTAGTTCTTCATTGAAATTGATGAGAAGTTCCTTGAAATAATTTTTGAAGAAACCAAAAAATACATCAACCAAGATGCACATGAATAAAATTTTCCATTGATGAACGATTAACATCAAGCTAATCAATGGGGAATAGACAAATTTATATGAGTTTGTTGGGAATGGGTCCCCTGGGGTCAATTTTGGGGTTAAAAGCCCAGGTTTTGGGGCTAAAGACCCAAATTTTGTGTAAAGAATGTAAAGTCTTTGCATTTTGTAGCTACGGGGCGTGAACATGTAAAGGGTTACTAAGGGTTTTCCACCCTTCTTTTGTATAAGTCATTTCATCTTTAGAGATCTACCCATGGTCTGCAGACCATGGGATTGTGTAAAAAGGGAGTCTTAGAAGGGTCTAAGGCAATTGAGTTCAATTGAGTCTTGTTATGTTTTATGCATGGGTCTGTGAGAGCTAAAATCGAAGAGTCTCAACGTAGGAAGAGGCTCTGTAGTCGAGTACGTAGAGGCCTAGGGTAGAAGTTCGCAGCTAAGTGCACGGACCGCTGCAGCTATGTGTGCAGGGTAGTTAGAGTCTGTACTAGAAATATGGATTATCAATAAAGAGAAGTATTATGGAATCATATGTGTATGTGTTATTTTACTTCTGTTATGAATGTTGCGATTATGTTATGTTGAATACTAAGGTTATGAATTAATGCTATATTGATGTGCGAATATATGTATTTTACTTTGCATATGAGCGCAAGTAAGAATATCTATTTACACGAAGATAACCATAATGCATGTTAAAGGTAACTGATACTTAAGCGAATTTGAGTGAATACAGAAGTAGAGTAATTGTAGAGGCGTGTAAGTTCTTGATCTTTCTATTTAGGGTCTGCAAAGGATGATCAGAGACTTTCGCGGAGGCTTCGAGGATGAATAAGAGACGTACTTTGATAAGCCCTAAAGGGCTTATCGGTCTGTGTGAAGGAAGGGTTAGGGAAAATAACCGACATCAAAACCATCTCAGGGTGCGAAAACTTGGTTCCTGCATCCCCCCATACTGCTTTGGGTGAGACTTCAGTCCGTGCTCCATGGATTGATGCCGAAAGGGCCAGTAGTGTAGAGCTTTGCTTGGCTACTTAACACTGAACCTGGGTCAGGGCCCATTAAGCCAACAAATGGTTCCATTGCCAGGACTGGGATCTGCATAATGGGATGTGTGATGTCGCATCATTGGAATCCAACTAGGAAAGAGATTGAAGATTGGTTGGATAGAAAGATCCAGGAATTCGCGGCACAAGAAAACAAGAATCTGTGATTGATGAAAGAACAATGGTTGGACAGATATCTAAACATAGAGATACACAAAATCTTCTTTTGTTCCTTCCCGGTTGAATTATATGAGTGGATCGTGAAATTGGCAGACGACCAAGGGAGGTGGAGGCTTGATGGTCCAATTTTCTAGACCTCGGAGTTAGTGCGGAAATTGGAATCCTCTGAAGATAAGATCACACGCGTTGTCGATCATTGGCTCGACCGTATCATAGGAGGGTTTGTGACAGAGTTCACAGTCGATATTTCGGTTAGTTACAACGAAGAAGATCATTGCTTCTTCAAAAGGTCGCGAGGTAAGTATTTGAAATCATTAAATACTTGGATTAAGATGCTCTTGTGTGAAAAGCGGGTTATGCAGTTACCTTGATGTTTGGTGCTATGCAAAGTGGAAGGAATTTTAGGGATGGAGGAAGAAAAGGACCTAAATATAGCCCACTGATTGAGCCTCCTCTAAGTGACGATGAAGGGGTAGCATATGCTTCTCCACTGAGCGCTATTCAGTCGATAAGACAGGGATTCCTGCGAATACCTACATTGCCTCCATCCTCACCTCCACCACTTACCCCCTCACTCACACCGCCGCCACCTCCACCACCGTTCAACATGGCGAACTCCATAAAGCTACCTGTGTTCAAGGGTGTAGGAAATGAAGATCTAGACCGATTTTGGTTCATCGTGAAGGCTGTATGGGAAGCTCAGGGTATCACAAATGATAAAATGAAGAAATCAACGTTGTTCAGTGCTTTGCAGGACTGTGCACTAACTTGGTATATTAAGTACTACACTGATAATCTGACGTCTGCGTTGGCAGATATCCAGACTACACTGAATAAGGAATTTAGTAGACCTAAGTCTGAGGCGCAATCAATTGTGGGATTCAAAGAGATCATGATGAAGCTTGGTGAGACACCCTGAGATTTGGATAAGAGATTGAAGTGTATGATCCGTGAAGCCAAAATGAATCTGACTGATGGGCAGCACCGTGAATGGTTTATGGCCTCGATCTTGCCTCATATAAGGGTTGCGCTATAACAATAGAAGATTGGGACCCATGCGGAAGATCTGGAAATCACGATGAGATTACATGAGACACCAATGCAATATGCTAATTTGGGGGTTTAGTAGATTCATGCACAATTGTAGAACCTTTGCCTCGAAATGAAAAGTCTGAAAAAAGTTAGAACAACTCAGCCAAAGGCACACGAAGAAGTATGGTGCCTAAAGTACAAAAGCCACGGGCATGACAAAGATCACTGTCCGATTTTCACGAATTATGTTGCAGTAGGGGGACCAATGCCTCTGAGGCTAGAAACTGCAACAGGGCCAAGTGCAGGGCCTGTGCTATGGTGTGCTATTTGTCAGGTAGTTGGGAAACATGTGATAGACAATTGCCATTTGCTGCAGAAATTCGTACATACACCACAACAACTCTTCTGCAACTTCTGTCAATCTATGGGTCACGATGACCACAATTGCCGGAGTTATGAATTGATGATGGACAGGACACCTGCATACAGGGTGCAGGTAGAAATGTGGCCCTCAGACCAAGGAACTGGATGAACGTGAAGTGAGTATCATGGGTGCGGACGAGGCGAGGTGGAGGAGGACTTGGTAGAGGTCGAGGGTAGAATATTTGTTACAATTGTGGAGGACCAGGACACTACATGTGAGATTGCCCAAATCCGATGCGGCTGTCATGCTGCTATTGTACTCAATTTGACCATGCGATAGAGGATTTCCCTATATTGTTAGCTAAGATACGTGAGAAGGGGTCGCAACTTCAACAACCAACTCAGAACCTGAAGATGATGAGGGTTGAGCCTCGCGAGTAAGACCCTAAGGTAAATATTGTGCTGCGGAGTGGAGTGATGACTAGTGAGGGTAAGGGGAAGCAACCCAAAGAAGGTGAGTGGGTCTGCAAATCACCAGAAAAGGATATCAGGTTTGATATAGAACGCGCAAAAGAAACATTTACGGAAGCAAAGAAAAGTTTCCCTGAGGCCTTTACCTCAGGAAGTTACGAGAAACCAGCTGAAGAAATGGACCCGTCCATGATTACCACGTTCTTGGAGACCTACATGAAACTGCTTTGATATAGTAAGGATGTGAAGGGACTATAGGAGTTGATCAATAGGTGTGCTAGAAAGGAAACTCTTACTGACAGACCGTGCATAGTTAGGAAGCTTGGTAAGCATAAGGCATGAACTGGACTCGATATGAAACTCACCTTGCAGATAGGAGAACACGAAATGGACCAAGCTATCTTGGACCTAGGATCCGACACGAATGTTTTGCCGAAACAGACATGGGAAAGAATGGGGAGACCTACACTACATTTGTCTCCGATTCAGTTAAGGATGGCAAATCAACAGAAAATCATCCCAATGGGGAGGTTGCAGGGGGTAACAGTTGATATTGAAGGCGCGAGCGCACTAACAGATTTTGAAGTGATAGAGATTGTGGATGACATCAATCCATACCTATGACGCAAGCAAGTTCCCTTTACGGACAGAGGCAACCCCTAGCTCTAGAGTGGGTCTAGTCAAAGCAAAGACAATACCAAAGAAAATTTCCCTAGAAAGTTGATGTCATGAAGGCCTGCCTTCAAATCGCCGTTCGATGAAGTCCCTGTTGTGTTGCTCCATCTCTTGTTCTTCTACTCACTTGTACCTGAAAACAACATATAGAGCACAACCATAAACATAATAGAGTACGACAAAAATGATCTACTTAAAGAGTCAAGGAGCTTCAAGCTATCTATACAAAATTCAACATAAGATATAGGAAATAAGCCATTGATTTGTATTAATGTAAATTGAAGCAAAAATTACAACCAAGCCTTGACGTCATAAGTCTCCTTGAAGGGTCTTGTCAGCATGTCTTCGCAAGCATTCACTCATGAACTGTCTCCCAAAAGGATGAATAACTCTCTCTCCTACTCAAAACGTTAATGCTAGAACACTCTTACAATCAAGCTAACTCCACTCAAAAGCATCCCAAGCTAAGTTATCTAAGAGGATACTTCCACACTTTAGCAAAAACTCTCTACCTCTACAGCTGAATTCTTGAACTCTGAAGCTACCAAACTAGTTGATCTCAACCATGAAGGAGGTATTTATAGGAGGAGGAGCTTCCATAAGAGATGGGAGAAAGAGCTTATCCCTTTGGGAGGGTGCACAAAAGGTGGAACAACCATCCCAAAGGAGAGAGGTGAGCTCATCTGATCCAACAACCAACCCTAGGACCGCCCATGAAGTTGTTACACTTCGAAGCTTCCACGATTTGTTTTAAAAACTTGCCAAAAGTAGCTCGTCATGAGTGCAACGCATATACAGAGCAACGAATTCACTAGGGCTAGTGCAATCTTGGCCATCTTTGCGGGTAGAACAACTATTGACCTACGATGACCCAAAAACATAGGTAAAAAAGGGTCTACTCCAGCAGTAGTGAACTGAGGTATTCTTCTTGAGATGACAAGGAAGACATTGACACATAATTTACAACATGACATAAGGAAAATGTCAATAACATGGACCGACAGTGTCTGGGATCAGGGAATGCGGGGTTGGTGACAAATTACGGTGTAACAGATGCCCCTTAAAGGATGAAGGCTAAGAGAGTGGGAGGGGTGAAATGCTTTATGAATCCATGATTGAAACAAAACACCATCGCAGAGAACCTACAAATGCAAGTACAACTGATATCTCTGATACATGAGTTCATAGTGAAAGGAAATACATGTATACAAGGAATGGGCGCAACCATCCAGAAGATAAACATAAACGATCTGTGGTATGGATGAAACCATCCAATCAAAAGGACCATATAAAAGACTTAGGTATGTTCATAGCCATCCAATCAAAAGAGTCATGTATACAATCATGAACCAATCCACACAACCTGGACTTGTGTAATTTGAGTCCAAGGTCTTGAATCCCAACCTGATCATGGTACAAATTCTAATATGCAAATAGATGTGCTGAAGTCGAACATACTAGAAAATTGCTTGATTACCGGTCAATGATGTAAACTGTTAACAAGCACGAGAGGGACCACCAGTGATGTCAATGGTTCTTAATGTACTGCTAGTACAATCCACGAAGTGTGGAGAATGATCTGAAGTTGAACACTCACAAAATCACTCGATCGAAGGTCAATAATGAAATCCTTTTGTTGAATGTGAATAACTTGCCATTAAGGCATGCAAGCTCCAAGGTACCAGAAAGGAGTCTATAGATCAACTTCCTGAATAATGAGCTGAAGTCAATAGGAAGTGATTGGTCGAAGGAGGGCCATAATGTTTCCCACATCATTAACATAAGACAAAGGAACAAGATGAATGTGGATGAGATAGAGAATCTGAGGAAAGTGTGCAAGGATAAAAAACTGCAAAATGATTAAGCACTTGAACATATCGGCGACACGACTTTGGAGTTTGGCAGCATTTTTCTACCAAGAGATCAAAGTTCATGATGATGCAGCAAGGATCAGATGGAATGAGGAAAAATGGAAGACAAATCAAGTTCCAATGCCCCCAGTACATAATGTACTATACCATCTATGTCATCAGTAGCAGATGCGAAGATGAAACGGGTAGCCGCATAATTGACCTATGGTAGGGAAGGTACTGCTTTCAAACAAGAGCTGATAGGGGATGACGGTTGCAAAGGAGGCGCCTGGTGACTAACGAACAACAGCTAATCAATAGTCACAATTCTTCCTTCATGTAAAACAAGAGCTCCCATGACATAAATATAGTCACGTCCAAGGAAAATATTGAAATCTAACGTCCTTAGACTACCATCACATCTATATAGA
The DNA here is from genome assembly GCA_031772625.1 of Pinus tabuliformis. Taxonomy (NCBI): domain Eukaryota; kingdom Viridiplantae; phylum Streptophyta; class Pinopsida; order Pinales; family Pinaceae; genus Pinus; species Pinus tabuliformis. The sequence goes on along the minus strand of CM062814.1, from coordinate 601,895,176 downwards.
TGGTCTTTCCTCCCAAAGTAATAGGGACCTATGGAAATATCCCTAAGGGTTGACTGGTTCCTCTGTTGAAAGCCAATAGATTCTGGGTGATAGGTACAAGCTGTGGGGAGCCCAAAGCTTGCCAAGTACTAGAAGACATGATGCTAATAGACACACCCAAGGATAATTTTAGGGGCGAATGTTCACCCTTTGGCGAAATTAAGGGGTTTTAAATTTTTAGTGGGCGAATATTTTGTATCATAGTACATTTTTACAAATCACCTCAAATAGCCCACCTTATTTTAAGGGAGAGGGTAAAAAAGGTAAATTTAGCCCTTGAAATTAGGACTTACAACCTTCCATTCGCCCATTTTCAAGAATAGGTTTTATTTAAGTGAATCCATTCGCCCATTTTCAAGAATAGGTTTTATTTAAGTGAATCCTATGGGCCAAATACCATATTTATAAAAGAGGTATGGTAAATTAATAAAAATATAAATAAATGAGAGGTATGGTAAATAAATAAAACATTTTTTATATTTACTCCATAAGTCACCTTATATACATGTAAGGGTGTAAACAAATAAAAATATAAGTAAAGTGAAGGTATGGTAAATAAATAAAACGTCTTTTTATACTTACTCAAAATGTATGGTAAATAAATAAAAATATAAATAAACTAGATGTATCGTAAATAAAAATATAAATAAACGAGAGGTATGGTAAACAAATAAAACATTTTTTTATATTTACTCCATAAGTCACCTTATATTTACGAACACTCAAAAAATGGGTTATATTTAGGTGAAACCTATGGCCAAAATACTATGGGACAAATACCATGGACTAGATTGTTATTAATACCATGCAAAAAACCATTATTAACCCTAATATTAGAATTAATAAAAATAAAAATGGCACATGGTATTGACCCATGGTATTCACCTGAAATGTAGCCTATTTAAATGGGGGAATTAAACCAGCATGTAGCCTATGCTAAGATTCACTAGGACTTTACAAAGTTTTATTATTTAGTGAAAGACTCGCCAAGATCTTACAAGATCTTATAATTGAGTAAAATATTTGCCATGCCTGGTGAGAGATTCGCCAAAAAATTATATATACATATTATATTATTGATAAAATTGCTTTCCATTTTTCCTATATACCATGGAGATTCGCCCATTTATTATATTTATAAATTTAGGGGGGGTTCTTAAAATTTTCCCTGGACACACCTTCATCTAATATAGTGCCAGGTACTACCATATTATAGGCTTGTACTGCAATCTGGAAAGGCACATAAGATGGGAGGCGGAAGGCACTCAAATGACTCCAATCAAAAGAAATGACATAACTACCTGGTGGGGGAATTGTATGATTTCCCACATGCTTAACAGGAATAGAAGAAGGACTCTCATGAACAACTGGGATGGGAGGGTCATTCTTCGATTCATGAGACTTTGAGGAGACGAAAAGAACATGAGAAGTATGATCACTACGCTCTTTGAGAATAGAGTGAGAAATTGGAGGCGAAGTCAAGTCGACACTCTTTTCGACCAATGGTTGGTCGGGAACAGACTCAAAAGAGTCATGCTCAGGAAGAGTAAGATGGGCAAGAGATGAATCCAAGTCAATCTCTTTACCATCCAGGGGAGGGTTAGAAGAAAGCCTCTGATAACCAAATGGAAGTTGGGGTTGAAGAGCTGCAAGGTCTTCCAAAACTTTGGAAGCTTTATCCATAAGAGGACAAAGGTGAAGAAGATGTTATCCTTCACATAACCTACAGGGAAATCTAATCTTCCTTTTGTTCTTACCATTGCTAGCCAAGAGTGTAGCATTGACATGATCTATAGAGGTTGATGGGGATGGTCGATCTAGATTTTGAGACCATACCTCTAAGACTCTGGGAATGCCAGGGTAGTCTCAGGGAGATGGTCACCCTTACACAACCTGCAAGGGAATTTTACCTTCCATGGAGGATCATAAGGTTTGACGATAGGAGGAGCATTTGGAGTAACAGCAGCACAGTTAGCCCCTTGCTTAGCCGACTTCTTGTTCTTTGTCTTCTTCTTCTTCTTCTTAGCTTCCTGGTTACTATATTTTAAACTTTCACCAGGAGAAGTAGAAGAGGAAGGTGAAGAAATAGCAGAAGAAGGCGAGGGTTCAACCTTAGAACCGTCATGTCATGATTCAAAGGAAGGAGATGAGGGGGCAGGAATTGAGACACTTGGGATCACTAAGGTTGAAAACAACCAGACAAGTAAACCAATGGTTAACCTAGGAAGGGACAACGTTGCCATATAAGGAGCACCAACGTTTCCAAAAGAAGTAAAAGGACTGGGATTCCCTTTCGAGGGGAATCCTTGATTGGTAGACTCTGGAAATGTTGCCATTGGAATCAGCCCTGAAGAATTACTAAGGAAGATAATTTTTACCAGGAATATTTCATGGGAAGTTAGTTTTAGAACACTGAAACAAAACTTTGCCTTTTTATGTTTTAAGAGTCGAGAAAAGGACGAAAGGTGACTCTATCGCTTTCGATTGGAAACGAGCTCGAAAGGACAAGTGCTCAGGTGATCCTTATACTTTTAGAGAGTCGAAAAGGAATGAAAGTGACTGCTCTGGAACTCTATGCAAAAGGTTTAAGCGTGAATTGCAGAATACCTCTCGCCGAACCAAGAAGTACGAGTAGGCAATCTCCCCAAATGTTGTGTTCGGTGTATCACATATGCAAGGTGGCCGACTCAGTTTTCTATGGATGACAGGATTGCAACCTAGTGGGGTCTCCCATCATATATGTGACTGTACAGGGAGCACAATTCCGTACTAGCACTTATCGAATCACAAAAGGAGGAATCACCAAATGTTAGTGAAAAAAACAACCACTAGGTTTAAGGACGCTGAGACATGTCTCTAGCCTAGACCTCTATATATATGAGCATTAAGTTTCAATGCTTCCTTAGGTTAATTCTATAGATTTTAATAGTTTATATTGAATTAGATCTCAGTTTCAAGGCCCTACCAAATGAATTTTCAAAAACTCCTAGAATGCAACTGAACGAGAAAAGAGACCATTTCTTTTCAATTGAACAACCAATTAAAGAAAAGTGAGAGGTTCATTTTAAAGCAATCAAAGAAATGAGCAAGAAAATGAAAGAATGGTACTTTTCATCATTTCTCAAGAAAACCAATCAAGAGGAAAGATTTATGCTTCTATCTTTCACTAACTCACAAGCAATCTAATTAAGAAAATGAAAAATAGATCCTTTGCTTTTCAACTTCTATATTCCAACAATTTACTAATGCAAAAGATTGTTCTCATTTCCTAATGCAAATTGAATGCAATATTTTGATTTTCAAATAAATGGAAAGCAACCAAATGCAAAACTAAAAAAAATGCTATTTTTAAGCCTTTTTCAAATTAAATCATTCAATAAGTGAAGAGAAACATTCTACTCTAAAATGAATCAAAGACTCAAAACCAAGAAGATGTTTCTTTTTGCAAAACTGGAAAGCTTTTTCACCGATTGGGAAGCAATGTGATCTATGCCAAGTGAAGGAAGGAAACCAAACGAACAAGACTTGAAAGTTTTGGTAACCAAATGTCACATACCAATCAAGAAAATGAAAAAGCAATTAATAAGGAGAATCCTCAAACAAAGCAAGGGATCGTGTGAAACACAACCCAAAGATCCAAACAAACAAGTAACCCAAGAAAAGCTAATGTTTCAAGAAACCCTAAGGTAAATAGATCACATATTTCAAAAGGATAAGTTTCAAGGGAATGAAACCTGGAATCAAATATTCTAGCAATCAATAATTTGACACACAGTAAAGAGGCAGAAGACAAGCGCAAAAGGATAGGACACACTAGCCAATCAGCAAGCAAAACTTCAAAATTGAAACCTACAGGAATCTTCACGAGCATAAAACTGACAACATGCGTTGACAATGAAACGTCACACCTCCCTAACTAGCCACTTTGCAACGTTGTCACTGAAGGACACCAATTAACAGTGCCGAGCCAATTTTAGAGCTCTTCACGACTGTGAGGCGATTTAATCACACCAAATAGCAGAAGGCACAACTAATTAGATAGCACATGCATGACTATCTTGGCGATTGTCATAAAATAAAATGTGATGACCCTAAATCAAAGGAAAAATTCAAAATCTAGCTGAGGGAAGGCCAGACCTATCACTTATGATAGAGGGAAGACTACCAGGAGTAGTCAAACAACCTATAACATGAAAAATTCATCCTGAAATTAAAGGAGACAATAAACAAGAAAAACAAAATCAAATCAAGAAACAAAAGACAAAGGTCCCCAGTATGGTCGCCAACTTGTGACGCAGGCAGGTTCCCTCTACGGACAAAGGCAACCCCTCTAGCCCTAGAGTGGGTCTAGTCACAAAAAAGACATTACCAAAGAAAATTTCCTTAGAAAGTTGATGTCATGAACGCTTACCTTCAAATCATCATTTAATGAAGTCCCTATTGTGTTGCTCCAGCTTTTGTTCTTCTAATCACTTGTACCTAAAAACAACATACAGAGCACAACCACAAGCATAATAGAGCATGACAAAAACAATCTACTTAAAGAGTCAAGGAGCTTCAAGCTATCTATACGAAATTTGACATAAGATATAGGAAATAAGCCATTGATTTGTATTAATGTAAATTGAAGTAAAACTTACAACTAGGCCTTGACATCGTAAGTCTCCTTGAAGGGTCCTATTGGCATGTCTCCACAAGCATTCACTCATGAACTGTCTCCCAAAAGGACAAATAAATTTCTCTCCTACCCAAAAGGTTAATGCTAGAACACTCTTACAATCAAGCTAACTCCACTCAAAACCATCCCAAGCTAAGTTATATAAGAGGCTACTTGCACACTCTAGCAAAAACTCTCTACCTCTGCTGTTGAATTCTTGAACTCTAAAGCTACCAAACTAGCTGATCTCAGCCATGTAGGAGGTATTTATAGGAGGAGGAGCTTCCATAAGGGATGGGAGAAAGAGCTTATGCCTTTGGGAGGTTGCACAAAAGGTGGAACAACCATCCCAAAGGAGAGAGGCGAGCTCATCTGATCCAACAAACAACCCTAGGACCACACATGAAGCTGTTACACTTCGAAGCTTCGATGATTTGTTTAAAAAACTTGCCAAAAGTATCTCGTCACGAGTCAAACACATAGACAGAGCTATGACTTCACTAGGGTTAGTGCAATCTTGGCCATCTTCGTGGGTGGAAAAACTATTGAACCGCGACGACCCAAAAACATAGGTTAAAATGGGTCTGCTCCGGGAGTAGTGAACTGAGGTATTCTCCATGAGATGACAAGGAAGACATTGACACATAATTTGCAACATGACACAAGGCAAATGTCAATAACATGGACCGACAATGTCCAAGATCAGGGAATGCACGGTCGGTGGCAAATTACTGTGTAACACTACCTCACACTCCTTGGGATCGATTGGGCCACTGAAATGAATGGGGTAATCAATCTGAAGAAGTGAAAGATGATATTTGAGAAGAAATCGCTCTGCGTAGTGGTGCCACTGGACCTTGTAGAAGGACTGCGCTATACTGAACCAGTTCGTGATTATGAAAGTGATCACGATTTGGACCAGCTTTATAAGATAATGGCACGAGATCAGGATTGGGTGAATCTGACAACAGACGAACATATTTCATGGGAACCACAAGAGCTTCTGCACATCAGATTAAGACGAAGAACTGGAGGATTGGAAAAATTGACTGCATGAAGTATCTATGCTACGCTGTAACATGATCACCAAGTCGTTGCACTGTGTATCATCAGAGGTAAGAAGCCTACCTCACTATGATGGGTTAACTGATATTGATCACTTTTTGGATGCATTTGAAAGGGAAGTACCAGGAATTAGATTGGGTGATGTGCACTATGCCCGCAAGTTGGTGGGGTACACACAAAGATAGTTTTGGTGATTGGCACGAATATAGGAGGATGATGAGGGTATGATTTGGTCATCCGAAGGCGCGACTAACAGAAAAATATGATGGGAGAAATGATTTGCACGACCATTTGGCCAAGTGGACTGAAGTGTATAGAGCAAAGCCTCAATCGGAATAGGTCCATCTATTTTTTCATACCTTGGATGTTATACTAATGAATTGGCACTTGGAGGCGGAACTCCATTATGGCACCGAAGAATGGGATATTTTGCGCCAAGGATTTTTTATGATGTTCAATTTTGAGGATGGATTTGAATATATCGATGAAGTGTTACAGGAGGTTAAGACAAAATTTTTCAGGATACCACAGGATCCTCTAGATTTGATTCATCTTGATTGGACCACCCAGCTGAGCCATGCGTTGGAGTGCTACAATGTCACAACGGAAGAAGAAGACAAAGACCTGAGGAAGATTAATATCCAAGAGATCAAAGGTCACCACGAAGTTGAAGGATGCAACTAGAGAATCCAGACATAACGAAGCTGCTCAAAACTAGACATGTGAACATTGGCATGGAGGCAGAGCCAAAGTTTGCAAATATTGGGGACTATTGGGATGACGCAACAGTAGATAAGGTCACCAAACTACTCTGCGAATATTAGGATCTGTTCCCCACGAAGTTTTCAGATCTAAAAGGGATAATAGGAGACCTGGGTGTCATGAAGATCACCCTAAAACTGGATGAAAAACTTGTGAAGCAAAGAACTTATCACCTCAACCCGAAGTACAAAGAAAGGGTCCGCTTAGAGTTAGACAAGATGCTCGCGGTAGGTATTATTGAACTGGTGGAAGAATTTGATTGGGTGAACCCAATAGTGGTTCAGGAAAAGAAGAAAAAGGAAGAAATATGAATATGCATAGATCTTAGGAAGTTGAATGATGCCTGCGTACATGATCCCTTCCCAACTTTGTTCACCGATGAGGCCCTAGATAATGTTGGCAGCCAAGAAGCATATTCGTTCAATAATGGGTTCTCTGGGTACCATCAGATCAAGATCGCGCTGGAGGATAGAAGTAAGAAGACCTTCACGATTGAATGGGGATGCTTCCAGTATACGGTGATGCCTTTTGGGCTGAAGAATGTGCCGACGATATTTTTGCGCGTAGTCATCGCGGCGTTCAAGGACTTCATCCATAAATTTATGGATGTATACTTTGACGATTGGACAATGTTTGGACTGGTAAAGCACCATGTGGAAAGTCTGCGCTTGATGCTAGATACATGCCGAAGGTACTAGATCACGCTCAATCTGAAGAAATGTTTGTTTTGTGTTCCTTTTGGGATCTTGCTGGGTGATGTGGTATGTAGACAGGGCTTGATGGTAGACCTAGCGAAGATCGCGGTCATAATCAATTTGGAGGCACCAAGGAGTGTGAAACAACTACACGCAACAATGGGGCATACATGATACTATAGGAAATTCATCAAGACCTATGCCCAGATCACCACACCGATGGAAAAACTGCTAAAGAAGGATGTTACATTCTATTGGAATGAAGATTTCCAGAAGAACTTAGATGTGCTAAAGGAGAAAATGGTCACCGCACTGATCCTAGTCTTCCCTGATTGGAAGAAGGAATTTCATGTGCATGTGGACACTTCATGTATTGCATTGGGAGCAGTATTGAGATAGGCTGGTGAAGGGGACTTGGATCATCCTATAACGTTCGCAAGTAGGAAGCTGTCCAAAGCTGAGGAAAATTATTCCATGACAGAGCGCGAAGGATTAGTAATGGTGTACACGCTCTTGAAGTTCAAGGATTATTTGTTGGGAGGACATTTTAAGATGTATATAGACCATTCTGCATTGAAATACCTGGTCAATAAGCCTGTGTTGGGGGGAAAGATATGCAGGTGGATGTTGTTGTTCCAGGAATGTGATTTTGAAGTCATTGTGAAACCAGGACGATTGAATGCAGGACTTGATCCTCTGTCGCGCATTGAAACTGGCGAAGAGCATACTAATTTGGAGGAAGGATTGCTTGATGCATAACTCCTTACAGTGCGTGTCGTGGACAGCCACTTTGAAGATATTATACACTTCTTGATGACAGGTATGGCTTCGGAAGGATATACAAGCCAACAGAAGAAGGAACTGGTAGTGCGCGCGACATAATTTTCTGTTATTGTAGGGAACTTGTACAAAATGGGACAAAATGAAATATTGTGACATTATGTGCTAGAGTTTGAACGATATAACATCCTCACTGACACTCATGGCAGAGCCGCAGGAGGTCATTATGTAGGAAAAGCAACAGTGCAGAAGATTCTACGTGTTGGGTTGTGGTGGCCAACCTTGCATAAGGATTCAAAAGCATATTGTAGGGCATGCAACGTATGCCAAAGGACTAAAAACCATCGTGTAGGGATGAGATACCACTGAATCCGTAGATATCGGTATAGCCCTTTGAGAAGTGGGTGATTGACTTTGTATGACCAATTCAGCCTCTAGGGAAGAAGATAGGTGCGCGGTACATCATCGCCGCGGCTGAGTACTTAACCAGATGGGTAGAGGCGCAACCTAGGAAGGACTGTACAAGCGCGACAACAACCAAATTCATCTTTGAGTACGTGCTAACAAGGTTTGGTTATCCAAAAATTTTAATAAGCGATCGCGGTACAAACTTTCTTAATGAGACGTAGCACTATGACAGAGGAATTTTCGGTTTACCATCAGAAGAGCATGCCATATCATATGCAAGCTAATGGGACGGTGGAAGAGCTTAACAAAATATTGGAGAGTGTGCTAACAAAAGTTTGCAATGATCAAAGAAACGACTGGGATGTTCGCGTGCCCGCGGTGATGTGGGCTTATAGAACGACTTGCAAGAATTTGACTAGACAAACACTGTTCATACTGGTTTATGACATGGTAGCTCTGATGCCGATGGAGTGAATTGTACCTAGTCTGCGCATAGCGGCATTCAAAGGAATGACGGATTGCGGAGCCCTGGAGGAGAGGCTCGAGCAGCTAACAGAGCTTGAAGAAGATAGATTTCTAGCTGGATTCCATCAACAAGTTCAAAAGGAGCATGAAAAGGAATGGCACAATCGACACATCAAACTATGCACCTTCAAGGTAAATGATTTAGTTTTATTATATGACAACAAGTTTGATAAATTCCCAGGAAAATTTCAGATGCATTGGCTAGGACCATATGTCATCAAGGAGATTACCGATGGTGGATTAGTTTAGTTGGTAAAGTTTAATGGAGAACCATTACCAGGGCGAGTGAATGGCAGCCAATTGAAGCCATAAACTAGTGATCCGGCTAGATGACTACATGATGGAAGCAGAGTCTTAGCGCTCTAGGTAGCTGAAAGGAGGCGTGTGACTATAAACTACACTACCCATGTTGGGGAGCTGCACGATTGCGGAACTGCGTGGAATGGACGAATGTCACAGTGTCAGTAGAAATGCGAAGGGAGCTTTGCTATCCAAGAAGGGACCATGCAAGGCAGCTAGAAAGTGACTGTTATGGTCACTATTCATCACTTGACAGTGGGAAAATGGCTAAATGGAGCGGCGGCTGGGTGGGGCGGGGGTGGGGGTGGGTGCGACATTTAAGTCAGAATTTAAGGGCAAAATCTATGAAATTTTGTTGCCAATCTGGCTTTTATGAACGAATTTTGGGGGGAACGGTCAAATCCAAACTTGAAAATGGCTATAAATTACAGGTGGTTGCCCAACGAAAAACACTTGGCATTTTGAGAATTGAGGTGTTTAGCTCTTAGGCGCATATAAACCATGAGTACTTTGAAGCTTTGATAGTGAGTTCAATGTTTGAGAAGTTTCCAAAGGAGACGTAGGAGTTGTTTTCTAGTATCATGTCAGTGCCCATAGAAATTGCGATCGCTGGAGAAGCAATGGCAGCTGAGGGAACTGCCCCAGAAGAAGCAATGGCAGCTAAGGGAGTTGCCTTGAAGGTTGCAAGCACCGAAGTATATGAAGAAGTGCCTAAATCATCGAGGTCGTCGAGGCCGAGGCCTATGTCGACCAAAGAGGGTCCAAAAACAAAGAAAGATAAGCATAAAGCGCCACAACTGGTGCGCGCATCACCCAGAAAGCACTCGCACAAGGAAAAGCCCATCGTGTAAGAGAAGGGAAAGCTAATTGACCTGGAGCCTAAAGAGGATGTTGAAGAAATCCATATGTATGTGGAATACATTGATGTGGGGGTGGAGGACATTGACGTTGAGGGGTCTGACCCTATCTCTAAGATGCCCGAGTACATTTCTTTGCACAGAGGCAAGACAAAGGTTCCAAAGGACTTTGATGAAAGTAAGGTCATGCTGCATACACCCTTGCTTCCAGAAAAAATCATCTTTGAAGGATTGTGCCTGGGGCACATCCCCCATTTAAAATTGGAGAATTAGGATTTCACTGCTATGGAGTGCTTTCCCCACATAGTGACATATCAACTCATGCACCACGTCTTCTATAAAGACTCTGGTGTGACCACGCTGGAGCCAAGAAAGTGGGTAAAAGGGGTGGATAAGGCTGGTCTGTTAAACATGTTGTGGGTACCGCATTACAACTGCACACCCATAACCATGATAGTGATCAAGCCGTTGTTGTGCTTCGTGCACAATGGGTTCCTATGGCTAGAGGAATCGATACTGGTCATTGACATGCTTATCCATAGGATCACTCCGCTGCCGCACACAGGAGAAAATTCGGCCATGGAATTTGGTGGAAAGATAGGTGAGCATGACCTTGTCAAAGCAGTGGAGGATAAATTTAAGCTCGCTAAGAAGCCACGTGGCTACTCTATCACTAGCATAACCAATCTCACAGTCAAGGTAGCCGCTCAGATCTTGGGAGGAAATATTATGAGGAAGTGTTGCGGAGATGAAGTGTCGGCACTAGTAGTGTCATTAGTGGACCAGTGCGCGGAGGGCGTACAGTTAAACTGGGTTCGCTACCTCTACAGCAAGTTCCTCGCGAATTGTAGAGAGGCACAGGATCAAAGTAAAACATTTCACTATGCATGGCTGCTGCTATCCATAGTGCTAGTCACGTGGGAGTTACCAGAGGATAGTCAGTTTCCTCCGGTCATGCAGGACCTACCAGAAGTGGCGAAGTTCACTTCACTCTAGGCTACGAAGGACCCCCAAAGGGTCAAGGATAGCAAGGTCTTTTAGATCTTGATGGAGATGAATATCCACATGGCCATCAACCACAAGCTACGGTTGTTGCCGACAATTTATGATCAACTGACAGAGTATGTGGAGTTCAAGGAATATTTCCATCGGGTCTCCATGAGTGCGTTGAAGGATCCTAAACAAAAGTGGTATGACCTTCCATACCTGGCCACAAACGATGTGATTGTAATGGTCCTTGACCGCTGGCCAACAGATTAGCGCACCGCTTCGGACTTGATAGTTGGGTCTAGCAAGTCTGCAGCGAAGTGAAAAAAGGAAGAGGCCAGGTTGAAGATGGAACAATTGGATGAGAAAAGGAAGAAGGAGGTTGAGGATAAAACCAATGCGGAGCGCATTGCCGTGAACCAAATAAGAGGATAGGAAGAAGAGGAGGAGTGCGGCTCTGGTAAGAGTCAGAAGTCGCCTTCCCCAAAGACAGAGGAGGAAGAACAATAGTCAGAGTAGGGAGGAGCAGATCCAAAGATTACTCCATTCTGGATTAAGCGCATCAGGGAACAGGAGAATGTAGGTCCGCAGAAGAAGTCTAAGGCCAACAAGACTTCCCTTGACCCAATTAGCTTGATTGAAGGTGATTTGAATGACATTGGTGATGCGGTGAGAGATGCGACAACGGAACTGCTGCAGTAGTTTGAGCAGCAGTAGAAGTAGGCCTTGGGCACCATTCAGATGGGTCTATGCAAGATGTAGATCCAGGCATCAGAGGTATAGACTGATGTGGGATGGAGCAGTGCGATGTCAACTAGTTTGGCACCTAGCACCTTGGAAGCAGCAGGGATAGTGTGCACACTAGATCCTCGGGCAATAGCGCTGCTGGACAATGCATTGAGTACAGAAGCATCCTCAAGGGGGTTGGACTCAATCTGGCCATGCTTCCATGTGAAGCCCTTCACACTTTGCAGGATGGGGTGATCGCAGAACTTTGGGCCCACGAACAGTGTGCACTACACGTTATTATTAAGTAGAGGGTGAACAACGCTCAGATGGCTACACATAAGAATTCCATTATTGATCTCATTAAGGCCATCATGGATAAGAATGAGTGCATGACCAAGATAGTGGTTGAGGCATGCAAGTTTGTCCCATAACTAGAAATGCTCGAAATGAGCCAGTGGATGTGCGAATTCAGAAGCTCATCATTGGAGTGCGCAACATGAGAACAGAGTTGGCAAAGGTTCAGTTTGAATTGAACCTTAAGATTGCAAAACTTGAGTTGAAGGTTGAGCCTTCGACTCCGCTAGAAGTCAAAGAGCAGCGTGAGGTAGCTATTGAGGACATCGTTGTAGCAATAGATAGTGCAGTAAAAGATTGCACTGCACTCTTCGAGCAGTTGCTTGAAGTAGTCACCAACTTATAGGAGGATCCCAATGTGCAGTGGATGGAAATAGAGGTGCGGGAGCTGCAACAATGATATGATGAGGTTAAAGTGATGGTGCATACCATCGCCATTACCCAAAGGCTAGCAAAGCTGCAGGAAGAAAAGGCGCTGAAAGAGCAGGTGGACGCAGCACAACATAAGGAAGCATTATTGAAGGCTCGATTAAAGCCTTGGCTAGATGAAGCATATGTGCTCACGGCCACCATTGAAGGAAAATTGGCTAGTCTACAGGAAACATAGCAGAAGTTACAGGTAGATGACTTAGGGCTAGCAACGGAGAAACTAGTCAAGCAAATGAAGTAGGCGGCAACACAATGCACCGCCGAAGTCACAATGGTACAAGTGGAGCTGGGAGGTCTTCACGATAGGATCTCCATGCCAACAGAGTGACTCGAGGGTGAGTCACCAGATTTGTGTTGGGGACCTATTGGGAACGGGTCCCATGGGGTCAATTTTAGGGTTAAAAGCCCAAGTTTTGGGGCTAAAGGCCCAAGTTTTGTGTAAAGAATGCAAATTCTCCGCATTTTGTGGCCACGAAGCATGAAGTTGTAAAGAGTTACTAAGGGTTTTCCGCCCTTCTTTTGTATAAGTCATGTTGACTTTAGAGATCTACCCATGGTTCGTGGACCATGGAATTGTATAAAAGGGGAGTCTTAGAAGAGTCTAAGGAAATTGAGTTCAATTGAGTCTTGTTATGTCTTATGCATGGGTCTATGAGAGCTAAAATCAAAGAGTCTTAACATAGGAAGAGGCTCTGCAGTTGAGTGTGCAGAGGCCTAGGGTAGAAGTGTGCGGACCCCTGCAGTTGTGTGAACAAGGTAGTCAGAGTCTATACTAGAAATCTGGATTATCAATAAAGAGAAGTATTATGGAATTATCTGTGTATGCGTTATTTTACTTTTGTTGTGAATGTTGCGATTATGTTATGTTGAATACTAAGGTCATGAATTAATGTTATATTGATGCGCGAATCTATGTATTTTACTTTGTCATATGAGTGCAAGTAAGAATATCTATTTACGCGAAGATAACTGTAATGCATGTTAAAGTTAACTGATACTTAAGCGAATTTGAATGAATATAGAAGTAGAGTAATTGCACAGGTGCGTAAGTGCTTGATCTATCTATTTAGGGTACACAAAGGATGATTGAAGACTTTCGTGAAGGCTTCGAGGACGAATAAGAGACATACTTTGATAAGCCCTAAAGGGCTTATCAGGCTGCGCAAAGGAAGGGTTAGGGCAAATAATTGACATCACAACCATCTCAGGGTGTAAAAACTTGGTCTGCGCTCTACGGATTAATGTCGAAAGGGTAAGTAGTGTAGGGATTTGCTTGGCTACTTAATGCTGAACCTGGGCTAGGGCCCATCAAGCCAACAAAGTGACCAGAGAAAATCACAAATGACTTTTTTGAAGAGAAAGCGATCAAATAACATGCATTTTTCTTAGACATGAAATAAATATTTAATGATGAATCCTCTACATTACACATACACTACTGCATAGTTTTTTATCAACAAGGGCATTAGCCACATTGTAGAATACATAGTTTCTCTTGTAGCCCCAATGAAGTTCGACTAGAATGGAAAATTATAAACAACAAATTCAAAGACACCAAAGAAACTTGGGACTTATTCCTTCAAAAGTAAACATGGATAGCAATAGTATTTTCATCAATCAAGAGAAATATGGAATTGATAACGGTGGGGTAATCATTATTGAGATGCTTGAACTCAAGTAGATCTAGCCAACTTGCATTGAAGAGTAGTCATGCAAATAAAAGGGAGGAAGTCAATATAAAAACAAATCGAATATACATTAGATGACAGACTAAATAAAATTATTATGTAGAGAATGTAGTAACAAAATGACTTGTTGACATTCAAAAAATTGAAAGGAACAAGAAAAGAGAAGAGTTGTGAGATGCAAGGGACCCACATCAGTCAAATAGGAAGAATCAATAGGAGTAAGAAGTCACTGGAATTTCAAACCATTAACTGATTAGCAATGGCCAATTATATTTCGAAAGTAGTATCCTTGATGATTTTAAAGTGGAATGGAGAATTGCAGTTGGTAGAGGATGGAATTGGCACCCTTTAACTAATAAAAACCTTTGAAAGTATGGATGTGGATGAGTCTAGCCCCATATTACATAAAATTTTATTCGTAAATGAAGCATGTCCTAGAGTAGGAGAATTCCTCCAATGATTACATATTGTATATGAACCCTCTTTGATGTGGTTTTGACTAAACAATCAAGGAACTGTAAAAGACAGATTGAGGTACCACAAACTAAAGAAAACCATGTAACCAACAATGACAATATACTCCTACATATAAAATATCTCACAAATGCACCCCTATGCTAAAATTAATGTTTGAAGAAGAAGATGCACATTTGACTAGTAGTGATGATGAAATGACAACCCCAGGAGACAATTCATTGAGTATATAAATAGAGGTTTTCAAATAGATGAACTACCCCAATTAATGAAAAAAACCAAAGTAAATGAAATGTCAACAACACCTGAACTATCATTGAAATTAGTTAAAGTGATATGACACTAATGTAGTAACCAACAAAACAATAACCTTATTGGACAAATAGACAATAACAACAATATATTGATAAGGTCAACAAACAAAAAGAACAACAAATGCATCCATTTGATATCCCACCACCACCATTATTTAAATTTCAACACTAACTCGAGAAATGTCAATCAAACCTTTGTCTCAATGACCTACCAAAGCACCAACATCATATTCCTAAGTAAAGAAATACAAAAAGCATGGGGAAGGAGTAGAAAAAGGGTAGAAAAATCAAAGGTATTTACAATGTTTTGACCACAAAAGGATCCAAATATACCTCTAAGGTAATATTTGACCTTTGCTACATTTGATGTTGAAATTATAGAATTATACCATGAAGTCATCAAAGGAAAAAAAGGTATGGAGGACATCACTTAAGGGAACAACAATGCTAACAACAAGAAGGAAAAATAATAGAGCACTTGGCAATGTAAGACAATGGTCTAGGATACACTTGAAATTCCTATTAAGTATCCATAAAATCACTAACTCAATTGCATTAGTTTGTTAACTCAAATCTAGTTGATAAGAAACAATAGTTGTAGGAGGAAAATAAGAGGCTTAAAGTTGGCCAAACATGAGTTTTTCTTTAAAAGGAGCATGCGAAATTTGCAAAGAGCAAGGCAATTTTGGAAGAAATAAATACTTATGCTTCCAATGTGAAATAAATTGAACAAGGAAATAAGGTAAAAAAAGAGATGCAATCCCAAGAGCTTAAATGTTTATGGGATGTAAAAAAATGCATAGGTTGAGGTAGGGATTGCCTCCAAGCACCTGGTGGACACAATAAAACAAGTCAAGATCATGTAGGACAAGTACAGTTTAGACTTGAACGATGGTTAGGCAACAAATACCAAAATATACAAAAGATATAAAGAGAGGAAGCCCTATTCCTTGAGAAATATATTTATGAATGAATATAAATCTCTTTAAGGGGGGACCTTGTTTACAAAACAAGACGTGTACATGAATGAGGTGAGATGATTCTAAAAATAGGCATTTTTAGTATATATAAAGGAGACATAGGGTACAACTACAATTACATGGTTTACATGACATCATTAACATAATAATATAAATATAACTCATTATCTAGTGATTTACTAAGAGACTTATCCAGGGCTTGACATGACCCTCCCCTTCAAACAAGTATTGTCCTCAACACTTCTAAATATGGGTATTTCTACATGAATAACTCATCTTTCCATGTCACCTCTTCCACTAGTAGCGTCTTCCACTTGATGAAGTACACATTAATTTATTTATTTCACAACCACTTAATGCTTGTTTCAAGAAATGTTTATGGTTTTAATATGATTTTCCATTCTTTATTAATCTCTAGTAAAATAGTCTGAATTGGTATCTTGTCACTAATTACCTTCTATAAGAAATAAACAAGGAAGGCTAAATCTACACACGAAGATGTAGGAAACTCTAATTTATAAGCCATACTTATAATCCTCTACATCACCTTATAGGGACCATATAATACTTGGGTGTTAATTTATTGTTTTCCTTTTGTTGCTCGAGGGGAATTTTGTTTGGTTGTAGCGTCAAAAGTACCTAGTCCCTCACTTCCAATTCCCATTTTTTGTGATGTTGATTTGCTTATTGTTTCATCCTATTTTGTTCTCTAAACAAGTTGTCCTTCCATAGCTTGAGAACCTCTTGTTCGTGCCCTATATGGTTCTCCACTACTTGAACTTCTACATCCCCTTTCAAGAGTTATGTGATGGATGCGGGATGATATCTTTAAAGTTCCACAAAAGATGATGTTTTTATGAAGTAAGGAAATATGTGTTTTACCAGAATTTTACTAAGGGAAGCCACTTGACCCATTGTGTCTATTTATCATATGAAAATAGAAATAGATATTCTTACATATATTTATTCACAACCATAGTTTTTCCATCAAATTAACTCGATGGTAAGATGAGTTGTGAGCCAATTGAACACCCAAGCAAGAAAATAATCTAGCTCAAAAATTTTTAGTGAAAATTGGATCTATGTCACTTACAATAATATTTGAAATTCCATGTATATTTTTAAATATGTCCATGAATGCTATGAATATTGTATTTTCTTTAAAAGGATGAGAAAGAGAGCAAAAAAAATCATAATTTTTCAATTCATCCACTACTACCATGGTGCATTAATTCCTTTAGATTTGGGAAAACCTACAATAAAATCCATTTAAAACTCTTTTGAACATTTACTTGGTATAACTAATGGTTATAGGGGACACAGTCATTTGATTTTCTCTCCCTTATTCTATTGATAGACCACATGTTCAAGCACACAATTATGAACATCAATTTTAGTTCCTTCCCAGAAAAATCCTTCTTGATTTATGTGGTATGTTTTCAAGAACCTTGAATGTTCTCATATAGGAGAAGTGTGCACTTTCAAAAGGACCTTCTTCTTTTTGAATTGGTAATTATTACATAAACATAGGTGATATTGACATCACAACAAACCATTCTTCCACACAAATTTATCTAGTGCACTTGGGCCCCCTTGTGTTAATTTTTCTTAGGGCTATATTGTACTTTGCTTTGATAACTGCATTTCTTCATTAACACATTAAGTTCACCCCATAACATCTAACATTATTTATATTTACATCATTATTCAACAACATATTCAACTATATAGAAAGAAAAATATCATCATCATCATCAATGCAACGAAACACAAAGGAACAGTAGAATAAAAACATTCACACATAGAGACATCAGGATTGGTCAGAAACCAGGGCAAAACCCACTATGGGGAAAACCTGTCAAATTATTCTTCTTATTAGTTTGTCATCAAATGATTCAAAAAAATAGAGTAAAATGATCTATATCTTAATCCATACAACTATCCAACAAAAACAACTACAGAATATCCATGAAATGAACCCAAAAATTCTTATACTCAAAATTCTGATTCTGAAGCCTGTAATAAATTTTCATTGTCTACAGTCAACTGTCGAACACTATGGTCACTAAGAAAAATCTTCATAAAACTAAAATTTCATCATTTAGGTCCCATTCACATAGAGGAGGATTCATGTGTGTGACTGGGAAGGTTTCAATCTCTTCATGGATCCTATAAGCCTACAACTGCAGTCTGCAACTGAGACTCAGAAGCCCTAGATGTCAGCTGCATGGAGGAGGCACTGAGCGTGCAATTGAAAAGATTCAGTTGCATGAATGAGCCTATTAGCATGTGATTTTGGTCAAGTTCTTCCTGTGTCATGCCTATGATTGAGGCCCAAAACCCTAAAATAGAGATGCGAGCTTCGAGCCTCACAATTTTGTCTTTGAGCGAACCCATTCCTCCACAGACGTGCCTCAGACCTATGCGAGCCAAAAAAACAAGAAAAAAATAGAAGAATGTCTCATTATGATGTCCAAATGAGGTTGAGGTCACTTGTATTTATAGCCTTCCAAGGGTGTCCAATTTTCTTTAGGGTTGACCTTATCAAATATGCACATGTGGGCTTTTCTTCATAAGTAAACTTTCCCTTATCCAATTTGAGTGATCTTTAGGTCGATTTTGGTCCTCTTGAAAAGAGGAATTCAATGAAATTATTATCTACATAAAATGAGTTGTAGAAAGTAGATTTTGACCTAAATTTCATATTTTAACACCTTGTAGTTGTTGAAACAACTTGAATACCTTCTAACCTTGCTTCCATTCTATCCTTGCTTCTTCCACACAATTAGATTGTATAATGGAAAAAACACAGTAAACCCTCTATTTATTCTTCCTTCCTTAAAATTGCATATCCACCATTTTTTGTTTTCCTTTTTATATCTAAATTCAAGTTGTAATCTATCATTTTTGTAACCCGTTTTTTATTTATTTTTTGAAGTAAAAATTGTTCCAAGTACTTCAAACTATCATGTTCTCTTTTTACTTTTAAGTGGCTTCCTATTGGGTAAGGGAACCATTTCTTAACTTCATGTAGTATGACCAACATTTTTTTCATAAATGGATTTGAGTAAGTTATTTCCTTTAAAGCTGTTTTCTTTCAAAGGAAAGGGGTCTTCTTTCTTGCATTAAAACTACACCAATGCCATGGCTTAGGCATCACACTCCACAACAATGTATTTTGTGAATTTAGGTGTGGCCAAGGAAAGAGTCATACACATAGCCACTTTAATTTTTTCAAAATATTTGGTTGCTTCTTAAGGCCAAGGAAATACCTCTTTATTTCATTATGTTATTATAGGTGTTTCTTTTTGGAAATAATTTGTGACAAAATTGCAGTAATATCTTGTCAATCCTAAGAATCCTTTAAGATTATTCAATTTTTGGGAATTAGCCATTGCATCATATCTTTAATTTTTTAAGGGTCCACCTTGACACCTTCATGATTATGATATAATATGACCCAAATATTCAACTTCTCGAACCCCAAAGGAACACTTGGAAGGCCTTACTTATACTTATTTATCTTCCAATGGTTTTTAGATCTCGTCAACATGTTATACATGATCTTCCAAATATTTTCTATAGATTAGTATATAGTAATAAAATAATAACACAATTTTTCAATGAAGGGTTTGAAAAGAGAATTCATTGAGCTTGAAGTTGCATTAGCAAGGCCAAATGACATAACGAAAAAGTCATAATTAACTTTATGTTCTCTAAAGGCCGTGGACATGCCTCAAATATGTGCGAGCCCCAAAACAAGAAAGAGAATAAAAGAAAGTCTCATGGTGATGTCCAAATGAGGTTAAGGTCACTTATATTTATAGCCTTCCAAGGGAGTCCGATTTTCTTTAGGACCGACCTTATCAAATATGCACATGTGGGATTTTCTTCATAAGTACAATTTCCCTTATCCATTTTGAGTGATCTTTAGGTCGATTTTGGTCCTCTTGAAAAGAGAATTCAATCTATCATTATCTCCATCAAATGAGTTGTCCAAAGTGGAATTTGATCGCAGTTGCATATTTAAACACCTTGTAGCTGTTGAAACAACTTGAATACCTTCTAATCTTGCTTCCATTGTATCCTTGCTTCATCCACCCAATTAGATTGTAGAATGGAAAACACACATAATAAACCCTCTATTTCTTCTTCCTTCCTTAAAAGTGCATCTCCACCATTTTGTGTTTTCCTTTTTATATATAATTTCAAGTCATAACCTATAATTTTTGTAACCCATTTTTTGTTTCTTTTTTGAAGTAACCATTGTTCCAAGTACTTCAAAATATCATGTTCTCTTTTTACTTTAAAGTGGCTTCCTATTGGGTAAGGGAATAATTTATTAACTTCATGTAGTATGACCAATTGTTTTTTCATAAATGTATTTGAGTAATTTATTTCCTTTAAAGTTGTTTTCTTTCAAAGGCAAGGGGTCTTCCTTCTTGAATTAAAACTACACCAATGCCATGGCTTGAGGCATCACACTCCACAACAATGGCTTTTGTGAATTTAGGTGTGGCCAAGGAAAGAGTCGTACACGTAGCCAATCTAAATTTTTCAAAATAAAAGGTTGCTTCTTAAGTCCAAGGAAATACCTCTTTATTTCATTATGTCATTATACATGTTTTTGTTTGGAAATAATTCATGACAAACTTGCAATAATATATTCTAAATCCTAAGAATCCTTTAAGATTCTTCAATTTTTGGCAATTAGCCATTGCATCATATCTTTAAGTTTTTTAGGGTCCACTTTGACACCTTCATGATTATGATATAATATGAGCCAAGTATTCAACTTCCTAAACCCCAAAGGAACACTTGGAATGCCTTACATATAATTGTTTCTCTTCCAATGGTTTTTAGACCTCATCAACATGTTATGTATGATCTTCCCAATATTTTCTATAGATTATTATATCAACAAAAAATACTAACACAAATTTTCTATGGAAGGGTTTGAAAAGAGAATTCATTAAGCTTGAAGGTGCATTAGCAAGGCCAAATGACATAACCAAAAAGTCATAATTACTTCATGTTCTCTAAAGGCTTTTTTGGGAATATCTTCTTGCCTCATTCTAATTTGATGATATCCCTAATGGATATCCTACTTAATAAAGAAATTTTGTCATTGTAATTCATCTAATAATTCATCAATGATAAGAATAGGAAATATATCTTTGATCGTCATTTTGTTGAGTTGTTTATAATAAAAAAACATATGCTATGAACCATCTCGTTTTTAACCATAACCATTGGTGAAGGGAAAGTGTTTTGGTTAGGTTGAATAATGTTAGGCTCTAACCTTTTTTTAATCAAAATCATTCTCACTCTTTTGTGCATATGAGTAATTGTAATGGAAAATTTATTGATTAGAAATAAATAACATGGTCATGATCTTGAGTAGGTGGAAGACCCTTAAACATCTCTCCAAATAAATTTGAATGATTGTTGATAACCTTTTTGAGATACACTAGAGCACAGAATATAGATGTTTGAACATCTAGTAAGCATAATTGCGCAATTACACTGTGGTGTCCCTTTTTGAGTAATTTTGTTATGTTGCTATAACTTCTTATCACTTAGAAAAAACCCCAACTATAGAGGGAAAAAACTAAGGTAACCTATAACCACTTTGGATTGTAATTTGACCCTTCAATCTAGAGAGGCATCTCTCCTTGAACTTAACAACCCAGTGTCACCTCAAAAGTTGGTTTCCAAGCTCATTGGCCAAATTTAATGTGTAAGACGAAATTTGTTTGGAAAGAAGAGAACAAGGACCATTGGGCATGGAGTTTGGTGTAAAGGATGCTAACCACAGGATACATAGATAAAACTTAATAGAGGCAAGATAGGATATAACTTCTTAGACAAGATACCATCAAGATGTGGAGACAGAATATGAAAAATAAATAGTACAACAGAGCAATAAGAAATTTTTTATAAATATTTAAGTAGAAAGCATGGAAAGTATTCAAATAAAATAAATCAAAGCATTCATAAGGAATTATAGTTCATAACGTTTTATCCAAAGTAATGAAAACTTAATGATCAATAGATGTAGCGTAAAAATAAACTAAATACAATAAGGAAGGACAAACTAGAAGTTATACACACATGAATCTATGAAAAATAGAATATGTAACACTGCATATAACAATATATTCATCAAGACTAACACACAATATTTCTTCTTCAAAAATTCCCAACCCCTCCTTACAAAATCATCATCTTTATAGAGTACTTACAAAACCATAACCAAGTTTTCAGAAAAACTTTAATTACAAGGTCAAAAAATAGATAAGTATATCTCTAATTAAAACTACATACATTACATTGTTCAATCATAAAACAAAAATAATAATATTCTGTATTTGAAGATCATTTTATTGCTGGAGAGCTAGCTAAATCTAAGGATCAAAATTGATTAATATCATGCCCATACTTTTTGAAATCCCTGCCTCATCATCATGCTTAGTATCATAATATCTTCCTTGAAATATGTTGGCATTATGATACATATGTTGTACTTGATGGCAACCCACTCATCTCAGATGATAAATTATAGTGTAGAGAAAAGTTCACGCACTTATATGCAGAGAAAAGTTTATTTCATGTAGAGAAAAGTTCACGCACTTTTATGCAGAGAAAAGTTTATTTCATGAAGAGAAAAAGTTCACGCACTTTTATGCAGAGAAAAGTTTATTTCATGTAGAGAAAAGTTCACGCACTTTTATGTAGAGAAAAGTTTATTTCATGTAGAGAAAAGTTCACGCACTTTTATGCAGAGAAAAGTTTATTTCATGTAGAGAAAAGTTCACAAATTTTTATGCAGAGAAAAGTTTATTTCATGTAGAGAAAAAGTTCACGCACTTTCATGCAGATAAAAGTTCCCTTCATGCAAGAGAAAAGTTCACGCACTTTCATGATTGGTTCATGGTATTAGTCCGATAGTTTTTGATCCTATGGTTTTGGTCCGTGGTATTGCATCCAAAAGTATTGATCTCACGCACTTTCATGGTTGGTTCATGGTATTAGTCCGATAGTTTTTTATCCTATGGTTTTGGTCCGTGGTATTGCATCCAAAAGTGTTGATCCCGAGTATTGGGTCCGTGGTATTGTGTTATTATGGTTTTGGACCGTGGTATTATGGAATGCCTAAGACTATAAAAGAGGAAGGAGATCATTTGGCAAAGTATCATCGAATGAATTGAATATCTAATAAGTGCAAGATCTGAAATATTTGTGACTGGGTTATGGTGCAGATCTGGATCTGAATGAAGGAGGAACCTTAGCGCATAAAGAAGGATAAGTTCTTTTGATGGGTCATAATCTTTATGCTTAAATAATAGTATCTTTGCATGATTTTGATCTGTTATATGAGGCGCATGCTTGATCTATAAATCTGACAATCTGGGTTAATTAGTGTCTGAATATTTGAAAGAAGAAATTATCCTTTATAGATCTGCACGCAGGTTTCAGGTTGTTGAAGTAGCATATATCTTTAAATTATGATCTAGTTGCCTCTGTCTATTGCTGCAGTATTCTGGGTTCAGAATGGGTGTGTGGTTACTGTTACTGTGTTCTGGGTACAACTGTCAGAGAAGTGTTTACTTGATTCAGTGCTAATTGGGAAAAGGAGATTGTTTGATGCAGATATACTTGATGATTGATTGATGTTCATGGATCCAGTCTGAAAATTTATGAAACGTGGTCCCTGGAAGAAAGAGAAGGTTGTAGCCTTCAGTAGGCCTACACCTACATACTAGTATCTTGGCTAGTACAAGAGCTAAGGGGGTTGTAGCTCCCTTCCAGGAGAAGTTGGAGAACAAGAGAGGGTTGTAGCTCTCTGCAGGTTGTAGCCTGCGTACTGGTAAAGGACTGCACCAGTACAAAATCATTGTAAAAGGAGTTTCTAATTGAAAGAAGATAGAGACATATTGCAGCAGGTGGTTTTCACCCACATTGGGTTTCCACCTTATATCTGGTGTTCTTTTGTGTGACTATTTGATTTTCCTGTTCCTGCTCATTATTTTATGATACTGACATACAAAGTAATGATCAATATTTGAAGAATTATTCAAAGTATAAATAAGGAAGATAGATTGATAAGAATTTGATAATACTGATTCAGCCCCCCCTCTCAGTATTATTTCCAACAATTGGTATCAGAGCAGGTCCTTCTGAAGAAGCTTGATCGCTTGAAGGAAGATCTAACATCATGAGCAACTACGAGAGGGAAGCATCAATCAGGCCACCGATTTTTGATGGAACAAACTTCGTATATTGGAAGGTAAGAGTTACTGCCTATCTTCAATCTTTGGGTACAGAAGTATGGGACATTATAGAAACAGGGTATACTTTTCCATCAGCTACTCCTACAGATTCAGTTGAGAAGAAGAAATATGAAACAAATGCAAAGGCGGTTAATACTCTTCTAGGATGTCTATCTCAATCTGAATTCGTGAAGGTTATGCAATATAAATCCGCAAAAGAAATATGGGACAAGATTGTTTTGAGCTACGAAGGAGATGAATAGGTAAAACGTGCAAAACTTCAAACCCTCAGGATTCAGTATGAGAATATCAGAATGTATAATGATGAAAGTGTGGCTAACTATTTCCTTCGGGTAGATGAGATTGTTAATTGTATGAAAAACTTGGGTGAAGAAATAAAAGAGGTTGTTGTGGTTGAAAAAGTCCTAAGATCATTTTCCCCCAAGTTTGAGTCTAAAGTGTCTGCAATAGAAGAAAAGGAAAATCTACGAACTCTTACTATGTCTCAGCTACACGGAATTCTAACTGCTTATGAAATGAGAAAAGGAGGTTCATCAGACAGGAGAGAAGCTGCTTTTAAGGCTTCAGGCAAAGGAGACTACTATGAATCAAGTCACGTGCCAGAGGAAGAAGAAGAATCAAATTTTGTCAGAAATCTTCAACGGGGTACTGGAAGGTTCAGAGGTAAGCTACCTTTTAAATGTTTTTCTTGTGGAAGAGTAGGTCATTATGCTGCCAAATGTCCTCATAAGGATAAGATTGACAAAGGAAAGGAACCTGCCAGATGGAACAAGAAACAGAATGCAAATAAGAAAAGCTACTACACTCATGAAGACAGTGATGGTATATCAAATAGTGATGAAGATGAACGAGGTAATGACTATAAACTTTTAATGGTATTTGAAGATGATGATTACATGGATGCTATAGATGTGGATAGATTTTATGAAGAGATTTCTAGACTTAAGACATGTATAGAATAAAATAATATGATCATTGATACTCTACAATTTCAAATTGATGAAAAAGAAAAATATCTTGAAAAGTTAGAAGGTGAAATTGTTGGCCTTAGAAAATAAATTGAGAAAACAAAGGCTATTAATCTTAAGTTTGTCAAAGGATCTGAAACTTTGGATGAGATCATCAATGTACAACATTCTCCGCTAAACAAGACAGGTCTGTGGTATAATGGAGAAACATCTCAAGCATCCACCTCAAAGAGTTATCTTGATGCAGCAAGAAGGAATGAGCAAAAGCACAATGGAGATCACCAGGTAAAGCAGGGACGAATTAAATCAAGAACGAACAAAGACTATCAGGTAAACCAGGGGAAATCTGTCTTAAGGATGAACAAAAGCTACAACCAGCCACAGGTAAAATCTTCTCAATTTTCTTCAAGAATGGATGAAAATAGAAATTACAATCATTTGGCCGGTAGATTTGATAATCGCAGAAGTTTCTTCAATGGGAAATGTTTCTCTTGCCATATCTTTGGTCACAAAGCAGCTCAATGTGTTGCATATAAAACAATCATGACTAGAGAAGCTAAAAAACAAAGAAGTATGATCGGGATTACAAAAAGGACCTATAAAAACTTTTCGGCTCTTGAAAATGAAGTTGAATGTTCTATTTGCAATAACTTTGGTCATGAAGATTCTGAATGTAGGAGCAGGTTTCAGCAGACAAAGGAACAAGCCTCAAGCACGAGAACATGGAGAATAAAGGAACCAAAAACAGAAAGATGTGGGATAGCATTTTATGCAGAAGGACAAGAAAATCTATGGTACATTGACAGTGGATGTTTGAAACATATGACAGGTGATAAAGAAAAACTTGAATCATATTCTGCTTTAGAAAAGGGAAAGAAAGTCTCTTTTGGAAATGATACTCCTGCAGCTATAAAGGGAAAAGGCACTGCTCAGTTAAAAGAAACAGTCAAAGCTAGAAATATTTTGTATGTTGATGGATTGAAGCATAATCTTCTAAGTGTCAGCCAGATGTGTGATCAAGGAACCGAGGTGATATTTTGATCAAACGGATGTCGTGTTCGTGATCTTGATACAGGTGAAACAATGATCAAAGGTCGAAGAACTCCAAATAATCTATACATATTTGAAGAAGGACAACAACAATGCTATTTGAGCAAGGATGATGAACACTGGTTATGGCACCGGAGGTTGGGGTATCTAAGTTTTTCACAAATAAGGAAAGCATGCAAATATCAGGCAGTTCGTGGTCTTCCAGATATTAAAATTCCAGACAACACCATATGCAAATCATGTCAGTTTGGAAAGAAAACCAGAACTAACTTTCCAGAGAAGGAAGGATCAGCTAGCATGCCTCTTGAGCTAGTCCATAGAAATGTATGTGGTCCATTTAGGAAAAGGACACCTTGAGGAGAAGAATACTTGATATTATTCATTGACGATTTCTCTAGGTTTGTTTGGTTAGGACTTATGAAGCACAAAGACGAAGCATTCGAGAAATTCAAATCCTTCAAAGCCTTGGTTGAAAATGAATCAGGTTACAAAATTAAGTGCCTCAGGTCTGACAGAGGTGGGGAGTTTACCTCAAATGAATTTTTCGATTTCTATGAAGAACATGGGATAAGAAGAGAATTCTCTACAGCTAGAACTCCTCAGCAAAATGGAGTGGTGGAAAGGATGAATAGAACAATCCAACAAATGGCTCGTGCTATGCTGGATGAGTCTGGAACTCCCGCAACTTTATGGGGTGAAGCCGCATATGCTGTGGTTGTTATTCTCAACAAAACAAATGTCCGAGTGAACAACACTCAAACTCCTCATGAGCTCTGGTATGGTGAGACTCCTTCGGTAAAGCACTTCAAAATCTTTGGGAGCAAATGCTATATTAAGAATACTGATGAGCAACTTGGCAAACTTGAACCTAGAGCAGATGAAGGCATTCTTCTTGGTTATTCTCCACACAGCAAAGCATATAAGTGCTACAATAAAAGACTTGGAAGAATTGTTGACAACATTGATGTAGTGGTTGATGAAGAGGGATACATTCCTAGGCAAGTAAATCATGAAAATATCGAAGAAGATGAAGACTACCCTCAAAGACAGAATGATGAAGAAGAAGAACCTCAAGAAGCACCAGAGGAACAGATAAGGATAGAAGAGAAGACTCCAGCCTGGTACGTTTAGAAGAATCATCCAGAATCTCAGATTTTGGGGCAGAAAGAAGTAGGTGTACAAACAAGAAGAACAATTGCAGAAGCTTCAAGCTATTTGGCATTACTCTCCTCCACTGAACCACAAAATGTAAAAGAGGCATGCAAAGATGAATGTTGGGTCAAAGCAATGGATGAAGAACTTGAGCAGATCGACAAGAACAACACTTGGGAGTTGGTTCCTAGACCAAAGGATAAGAATGTTATAGGGACAAAATGGGTCTTCAAAAATAAGTTGAATGAAAATGGGAAAGTAATTAGAAATAAGGCAAGACTTGTTTGTAAAGGGTATGCGCAACAAGAAGGAATAGATTTTGAGGAAAATTTTGCTCCTGTTGCAAGACTTGAGGCCATCTGAATGTTCCTTGCTCTCTCAAGCTTTCAAAAGTTCAAAGTATTTCAAATGGACGTGAAATCAACCTTTCTGAATGAAGACTTAGAAGAAGAAGTATACATTGAGCAGCCAGATGTTTCATTCTTGGAAATGATCCAAATCTTGTATGCAGACTGAAAAAGGCTCTCTATGGTCTTAAACAAGCTCCAAGGGCTTGGTACTATCGTTTGGACAAATATCTTCATCAACAAGGTTTTTCAAAAGGATCAGCAGATAGCAATCTTTATATAAAAATTGAAAATGACAAATTTCTAATACTTGTTGTGTATGTAGATGACATTATCATTGGTAGCAATGAAGAATCTATGAGTCAAAGCTTTGCCTTGGTGATGTAGAAAGAATTCGAAATGTCCTTGCTTGGAGAATTGACATATTTTCTTGGCCTGCAAATCCAACAAAAGGAAGGAGGGATCTTCTTGTCTCAAACCAAGTATCTCAAGAAGATTTTGAAGAAATATGGCATGGAAGATGCAAAACCAGTATGTACACCCATGGTCACAGGATGTAGCCTCAGTGCAAATGATGAATCAGCAGCAGTACATCAACCAACCTACAGATCTATGATTGGAAGTCTACTTTATTTGACAGGTACCCGACCAGACATCATGCATGCAGTGGGAATAGTTGGAAGATTTCAGGCAAATCCAAAGGAAACTCATCTTCAGGCAGTAAAGAGAATCTTCAAATATCTTCAAGGGACTCAAAATTATGGCTTATGGTATCCTAGAGATACAGATCTCACACTTCATGCTTATACTGATGCAGATTGGGTCGGAAGCGTGGATGACAGGAAGAGCACAAGTGGTGGTGCATTCTTTATGGGTTCCATATTAGTATCTTGGTTCAGCAAGAAACAGAGTTCGATTTCCTTGTCTACAGGTGAAGCAGAATATGTTGCTGCTGCATCTTGCTGCACTCAACTCCTTTGGATGATGCAGACCTTGCAGGATTTTCAAATCACTTGTACACCACCCATCTCCATCTTATGTGATAATACAAGTGCAATCAGCATTTCAAAGAACCCAGTCATGCATTCAAAAACCAAGCACATACCAATCAAGTATCACTTTCTCCGGGAACAAGTGCTTGAACAAAAGGTCAAGTTGGAGTATGTTCCTTCTAAGGAACAGGTTGCTGATATACTCACCAAACCATTGCCTAGGGAGAACTTTGAATACCTCAGGCAAAAGCTGGGGGTTGTTGATGAATCATCTTGTTGTTGAATCTCTTCTGATTGTTGGTTGTACGCAAGATTCATCTGAAGTATATGCGTACATGTGCTGGGTTGCGGATTCGTCAAAGATCGAATGGCATAGGTTCAGGGGGAGCATATCATGCATTGTTGGCATTATGGAGGAAGTACAGAAGGAGATCATGGATGCTGGTCTGAATATTGCTGTAATACGTCTCTATCTCTTTCATGATCATTTATGGTGTTTGATGGATTATGGTTCTTCTTTGCAGATCTGGTTTATAGTCAGGGGGAGCATGTTCTTAGGGGGAGCATAACCCTTTGCCCTTGATGTCAAAGGGGGAGAGTGATTGGTTTGGTTGTTGTTGCCATCAAGTCCAAAGGGGGAGATTGTTGGCATTATGATACATATGTTGTACTTGATGGCAACCCACTCATCTCAGATGATAAATTATAGTGTAGAGAAAAGTTCACGCACTTATATGCAGAGAAAAGTTTATTTCATGTAGAGAAAAGTTCACGCACTTTTATGCAAAGAAAAGTTTATTTCATGAAGAGAAAAAGTTCACGCACTTTTATGCAGAGAAAAGTTTATTTCATGTAGAGAAAAGTTCACGCACTTTTATGCAGAGAAAAGTTTATTTCATGTAGAGAAAAGTTCACGCACTTTTATGCAGAGAAAATTTTATTTCATGTAGAGAAAAGTTCACACACTTTTATGCAGAGAAAAGTTTATTTCATGTAGAGAAAAAGTTCACGCACTTTCATGCAGATAAAAGTTCCCTTCATGCAAGAGAAAAGTTCACGCACTTTCATGATTGGTTCATGGTATTAGTCCGACAGTTTTTGATCCTATGGTTTTGGTCCGTGGTATTGCATCCAAAAGTATTGATCTCACGCACTTTCATGGTTGGTTCATGGTATTAGTCTGACAATTTTTGATCCTATGGTTTTGGTCCGTGGTATTGCATCCAAAAGTGTTGATCCCGAGTATTGGGTCCGTGGTATTGTGTTATTATGGTTTTGGACCGTGGTATTATGGAAGGCCTAAGACTATAAAAGAGGAAGGAGATCATTTGGCAAAGTATCATCGAATGAATTGAATATCTAATAAGTGCAAGATCTGAAATATTTGTGTTTGGGTTATGGTGTAGATCTGGATCTGAATGAAGGAGGAACCTTAGCGCATAAAGAAGGATAAGTTCTTTTGATGGGTCATAATCTTTATGCTTGAATAATAGTATCTTTGCATGATTTTGATCTGTTATATGAGGCGCATGCTTGATCTATAAATCTGACAATCTGGGTTAATTAGTGTCTGAATATTTGAAAGAAGGAATTATCCTTTATAGATCTGCACGCAGGTTTTAGGTTGTTGAAGTAGCATATATCTTTAAATTATGATCTAGCTGCCTCTGTCTATTGCTGCAGTATTCTGGGTTTAGAATTTGGTGTGTGGTTACTGTTACTGTGTTCTGGGTACAACTGTCAGAGAAGTGTTTACTTGATTCAGTGCTAATGGGGAAAAGGAGATTGTTTGATGCAGATATACTTGATGATTGATTGATGTTCATGGATCCAGTCTAAAAATTTATGAAACGTGGTCCCTGGAAGAAAGAGAAGGTTGTAGCCTTCAGTAGGCCAGCACCTACGTACTAGTATCTTGGCTAGTACAAGAGCTAAGGGGGTTGTAGCTCCCTTCCAGGAGAAGCTGGAGAACGAGAGAGGGTTGTAGCTCTCTGCAGGTTGTAGCCTGAGTACTGGTAAAGGACTGCACCAGTACAAAATCATTGTAAAAGGAGTTTCTAATTGAAAGAAGATAGAGACATATTGCAGCAGGTGGTTTTCACCCACATTGGGTTTCCACCTTATATCTGGTGTTCTTTTGTGTGACTATTTGCTTTTCCTGTTCCTGCTCATTATTTTATGATACTGACATACAAAGTAATGATCAATATTTGAAGAATTATTCAAAGTATAAATAAGGAAGATAGATTGATAAGAATTTGATAATACTGATCACCCCCCCCCTCTCAGTATTATTTCCAATAAAATATGGCCTTGATCCACAAAAAAGGGAATCTAGTACTCAAATCCTTTATTCAGGGCTACATCTACTCCAAACTACTCCCCGTTTCCTCCAAAAATAGTTTTCTCCCAAAATTTCACAAAGTAACTGGCATACCTCAAATCGGGAGAAAAAATGGGATTTCTTACAGAATAACTATCAACGTTTCAAAAAAATAGAGGCAAAATCATGCTAACAATCTAGCTGCTAGTTCTCATCCTAATGAAGAGAAAAAACACTGACGAGTTGACTATCGACACTCCATCAAAATTCCCCCAAAAACTACTAACAAAAGAAAAATTTGTTTTGTAGATTTTTAGCTAAGTTTGCTAGTTGCCTATAAGAAGATATCAACCTTACTTTGTCTCCCTTTCCTAGTTTCCTTGGCCTCTTAGAACTTGCAGGTTTTTCTTTTTTTATGATCAAATATTTTTGAGGTGTATCATCTACCTCAATGACTGGCTCTTCTAGCCTAGGATTTTGTTTAAGTTTGAATTTTAGCTTGAGTTCGTTCAATGTTCTAGTATGTGGCCTTCTTCCTCAATAAATCTTAGCTAAATTAGACTCTCTATTAGTTTCTGCTTTCTCTGTCTTAGGTTCAGTAACTTCAACCTCTATTTTCTCTATTGGCTTAGTGGCTTCATCCTTTATAGGATAAGGCATATGGGGAGGGCACACATTATTATTTACTCTAAGTCTTCCACTTCTCATATAAACCCTTTCCAATTTAGGAAATAGAGGAGGGGGAGCTTCTACCATTGTATTTCTCTTTTGTCTTTTGGTTTGGACACATGAAGTCCCCTTCTCTAAGGTTTGGGGTTGTTCAACAATTTTATTATTTCCTTTCTTTCTACTAGTGGCCTTAGGTTTTGGTGAGACAGGATCTACAACCCCCCAAAAGAGAAAATTCTCCCATGTTCTGTTGATTTTTCTTAAATGATTTTCAATTAATAATTTAATTAAGCTTTTATGATAAATAAAGTGGGATGAAGCATAAGGTTTTTCCCTAACCCTTGTAGGAATCTACTTAAGGATCATGAGTAAAAATATAGGGGCATTCATCCTGACCTATCCAACAATGTGAGAAAGGAAATAGAAATGATATAGATTGACTCTGTTGAAGCATCCTTCATAAGTGAAATAAGATTGTGTAATCCTGAGGAGCAGGTGCCATTCATCCTTCAACCAAGATCTTTGTAGCTCCAAATGCCATGGTCTATCCTTATATTCATCCTTTAAGAAGAAAGGAATGTCAATTCTAGCTAAGATGTGGCTTTTAAACCAACGTTCTACATCAACAGGGAGGCATGTAGCCTTTGCAACCACTTCCTCTATGAAAAGAAAAGAAACACCCCCAACAGTGACCCCCTAGCCATCAAATCCTTCAACACAAGCTCGAGAAATGCCATCATGGTTCCTGTTTGTGCAATTTTCCACTTTTTCCAATAATGTCTACCATCCAAAACATAGGCAATGGAGATGAGAGTGGGACATGATCATGAAAATGTAGGATAACAAAATTTTCACCTTGGTAGATAACACAATACAATGGATTAACCTTGCATGACTTTTAACTCTGCACAATATAATTACTTCCACCATTGAGAAACATTTGAGATTAAACATGACAGTCAATTAGTCGATTGATTACACCACTAGTTTACCATGATGAATACCCTTCAGCAGCGGAAATATTCCCATGTGAAATCATGAAATGGCATGTCACCATTTGTTTAGCCAATGCTCACTTGATCAAGTTCCCTCTCCTTTGCTAATTTATGATCTGTCAATGCTCACTTGATCAAGTGATCGCTCCTTTGCTAATGTGTGATCTGTCGGTGCTTTGATTTTGACATTAAAAAACATTAAATTTTACAATTGCCACTGATAATCTAGCTGTCAGTGCTTTTACTTAACAATTTTATAAACTGGAACTAATAATACAATTGTTAGCATATTTATTCAACATTTCCAAATTGGCAGTGATAATCCAATTGTCAGCGCCCTAATTTTTTTTGAATAATAAAAAATTACAATGTTGAACTTAAAAATATGAAGCAAATCTAGATAACAATTGGCTCCAGTGGGGATGTTTTCCTCCCTATGAGGTAGCAAACAATTCACTTCTCCAATGCTTGATCCATTGGAACAACTTTTTATTCTTTGCTGTTACTTCAATTAGCTATTTTGTTGACATGAAACAAAACTAAAATACTATAATGAATCTTCAAGTCAAACTTTAACAAACACCTATTAAGATCTTAGGGCCTTCACTTTGGGCTTCAAATATTTTCAATTGTTGTCAAAACCTACAATTGCTTTCAAAATAAAACAGATATATACAAATGGAAAATGTGATTTTTTCTCTCAAAACATGTAAGGTTTTAGAAAACGCCCATTCAATGGGCCTCCACTAATAAGCTCACCCTTTAAATCCTCTAGAATGAATGTATTTCTCCCATGAATTACATCTATTTTATAGGGGCCTTTCCAAATATGATAAAACTTCCCATGCTTCCCTTTATCTTCAATCCTAACATCCCATCTCAGTACCATATATTGAATTTTAAAATTATCTTCTTTCACCTTTTTATCAAAGACTTTCTTCAATTTGTCTTGAAACAACTCTGCTTGATTGTATACTTGTTCTCTCAACTCTTCAACTTCAATAAGTTGATTGATTCTTCTCTAAAAATCATTAGGTTCTGCATCATGCTCCTGCAAAAGTCTCATTACTGGTATACTCAAGGAAACTGGAAAAAATGCTTCTGTACCATAAACTATTTGAAATGGTGAAGTGTTGATAGATCTTTTGGTACTAATTTTGTCTGCCCATAAAGCAAATTTCAGTTTAGTATGACATAATTTTTTGTTGTCCTCCAATGACTTTGTAATAATTTTGATTGGGGTTTTATTACATGACTATACCAATCCATTTCCCTGGGGATAGTAAGTTGTAGAATGACCCAATTTGACATTATACCCCTCACAAAACTTGATCATCTTATAAGATTTGAAAGCTTGAGAATTGTCTGTTATAATTTTCCTTGGGCAGTGAAATCTAGAGAAAATATCTTCTAGAAACTAAATTACCACACTGTTTGTAGCTTTCCTAGTTGGAATTTCCTCAATCCACTTTGTGAAGTAATTAGTGGCAGTCAAAATCCACTTATGATGACCTAAAGAAGTTGGGTGAATTTTTCCTATGAAGTCCAATCCCCATTACTGAAAGGGGGTTTCCACTAAGATAGGCTTGAAAGGTAATGACAATAGCTTATATTTTCATTCAAATATTTGACATTTAAAACAAGCTGCCACTTCCTTATGAACACATGAAAATATGGTTGGCCAATAAAAACCTACTATGAGCATCTTATGTTCTGTAGCCTTCCAATAATCGTGTACTCCATAAACACCATGATCGAATTCCTTTAAAACTTTGTTTGCTTCACTTTCAATCAAACAATTTAGGAGAATTCTTGATGGATCCTTCTAGTACAAATATCCATCAAGACAATAATATTTATTTTCTTTCATTTTCAATGATCTTGATTGTGTTTTGGATGTCCCTGGCAGAGATTCCAAATTCTTCAGAATGTAGATTATATCAGTGTACCATGGCCAAATTTCTAGTTCATCAAACTCCTTTAAACTCATCATGTCATCTGTGTCATTCAAGAATATTGATAAGAAATCCATACCAAAGGAGTCATAATTTGTCTTTATCATCATTTTTCTAAGCCTTGGCCTTTAATAAACTTTGTTGGCTTGATCTTTAAGTCATGTTCTAGTAATTTAGCAATCCACATACCTCTTCTTCCATCACTATCATGCTGACTTAGAATATCTTTAACTACGTCGTTGGGGACAAAATCTTTAACATGAGAATGAAAAATATATACTCTGAAGTCCTTAAATACCTTAACAATTCTCGCTTCTACATGATATTGTACTTCAATTCTACATCCCTTAATGATATGCTAAAGAGAGAAATCAACTGCTTTTGGTTGTCACTATTTTTATGTAATAATACTCTGGAGATGGCATGTTTAGACGCGAAGGGAAAAACTAGAAATTCCTTTGAGAAATCTGGACCAATTAGAACATGTTTCTATGTTAATGCATGCTTAATTCCATCAAATTCTTCTCTAGATATAATTGCCCACTTAATCTCACTATCCTTTTTCAACATATTGGTATTTTCCCTTACAATTTCTGAAAAATTTAGAACAAACCTCCTTAGAAAATTGACTTTACCAAGGAGAGACTATATTTCCTTTTTACTTATGGGAAGTTGTAGCTTTTTTGTTGCTACAACTCTGTCTAGATCAATTTTAATTCCCTATTTAGAAACTATGTGACCCAATAATCTACCCTCCTGCATAACAAAGTGTGACTTCTTTGGATTGAGAGAGATGCCGAATTTTCTGCACTTTAGAAAAAAATGTTTGAGATGTTTCAGGTGATCTAAATATGATGGTGAGAAAACCGTTATTCCATCCAGATAAACCACTACAAAATTATCCTTTTCTTTTGTGAGTTCTATGTCCATCGCCCTTTGGATTGTTTCTCCAACATTTATCAACCCAAAAGGAATTTTGGAGTACATGAAGGTGCCCCATGGCGTAGTGAATGTTATTTTGTCTTGATCTCTTAGATTTACCAATATTTGGTTATATCTGGAAAAACCATCAAGCATTGAAATCCTCTTAGCCCCAACTACTTCCTACAATATATATTCCATATTAGGTAGCGTATAGTTGTCCTTTAAGGAACCTTATTCATATTTATGAAATCTACACAAAGTCTAATTTCTCCACTCCTTTTTCTAACTGGAACCGGATAGGAAATCTAATTAGTGTTAAAAATTGCAGCAAGAAATTATCAATTTGATTTTCTTTGATTAAATTGAGAAACTTTTAATTTCCACATCAAAAAATAACTTGGATGTATTTAACTTGTGTGACATGGCTCTTGTCACCTAGTTTACTCAGTAAATTCAAGTTGGAGGAGTTATAGTTCAACTAAACATGTGTGATTTCTAATTTGTAGCAATCAAAGTCAATTATCTCAAGTTTTTTTAATTTTATTATTATTATTATTATTATTTTTTATTTTATTTTATTTTATTTTATTTTTAATTTTTATTTTATTTTTAATTTTATTTATTTATTTATTTTTGTTTTTATTTTTATTTTTTAAATTTTTATTTATTTATTTTTATTATTATTTTTTTCCCAGTTAAAATAGTTCCAACTATTGGAGGGACTAATGGAAGCTCAGTTGTGCAGTGGGACTGTATTCAAACTCAATGATCATCTAGTTAACTGATCAATAAACCCAAAATAACTAGTTCATGCAGAGAAATTGAGTTACCCAGTTGAGGTGGAGATTCCAAGGAAGTATAAAATCAGTTGTAGACTATTCCATAGTGTACACATGTTGCATGAAACCTAATGATCAACCTGAGGAATTGAGCAATCCATTTTATATTCCTAAATAATAAGCGTTTGATTTCTCAAGGAATTGCACAAGGAAATATGGGCTCAAGTAGAGGAGAAAATTGACTAACTCTAGGTTAGAGCTTCTCACTGAATAGAGATATAGGTTATGCACTTGCAGGTTGTTGTCATTTGAGAAAAGAAATTGTAATACATCTATTCATCAGATTAATGCAAGCAAGCATTAGGGTTTTTAGCATATTGCTTTCCCTAAGAAAAATACTATTTGCATGTGTGTGATTTCTTATTGCATGTCTAATTTTTTTTTCTAAATTATGAATTAATTTCTACAGAGTAGTAGAGTAGGTTTGTATCTTGTGATTTTGATTAAAACTTCATGATCAGTTGCAAGTATACACCATAATTTCTACATGGTATCAGAGGAAGATTCACATTAGAACAAGAATTTTGAAGTTGTTTCTCATGAGGTTTGAATTTTGAGTTCAGTGTAGCAGGATCTCTTTAGAGCTGAGAAACTGGCCTTCAATGGACTAAGGCTGGAGTATGCCTTAGAAGTCACCTCTATTTTTTTTGTATGGAAGGATTTTATGGAGGTGCTATTCGATGACAATGGCTTGCTAGAATACATCAAGAGAGATGTTGTAAAACCACAAGAATCTGATGCCCAGAACCTTGCTCAGTGGAAGAAATATGTAGCCAAGGAAAAGAGAATAATCTTGGAGGGAGTACCAAATCACATTATCTCAAATATCCATGGAAAAGAAACTTCGTTTGCAATGTGGAATAGCTAAGAAAATTGCTCGAGAATAGTAGTGACCACAAGACGTTGACACTTAAGGATAAACTTCGAAGTATCAAGATGCAGAAGAATGAATCTATTCTGTAATATTTAAGAAATTTCACATAGTGTCATGATGAACTTGGCAGGGTTGGTGTTAATGTTCCTAAAGAAGACTTTGTAATCCTAGCCCTTCTGAGCCTTCCTAAGAGCTGGCATAATTATCAAGATTCGGTGAATGCGAGGGAGAAACTACCGAGTTGGGAGATCTTATGGTATAATTTGGTACAGGAGGAAATAAGGTAGAATACCAAAGACGGGACTTCATCTGAGGGCGAGGATGAAGAAAAATTTGCATTGGATAGAAAGGAAAAGAAGGGAAAAGGGAAGAAATATCAATCCAAACTAGAATCTAGTCAAGGGGGAAAGAAGAAAGATTTTTCCAAAATTAAATGCTTCCATTGTCATGAATTCAGCCACTATGCTATGAAGTGTCCACACAAAAAGGCAAGAAAGAAGACCTTAGGAGGAGAAGCAAGTGAAGCTTTGGCTTCACAGTTCAAGCTTGACTTTACCGTTATCGCATGCATAAGTAGCACAGTGATGGGGAGCGTGTGGTACTTGGACTCAGGTGCATCGTTCCACATGACAGGGTGTAGAGACTTTTTCAGTGACCTAGAAGAAAAATATCTACAAATTCACATTGAGATGGGGGACGAAGGAAGGTACAACATGACCAGGATTAGTACAATCACCTTTGAGATGGATTAAGGCCCCCCCTTACGCTCAAGGATGTCATGTTTGTTCTGAGCCTAAAAAAATCTTGTCTCTGTTGTAGTTTTGGAAGACCATGAATATGATGTGATCTTTAGCAAAGGAAAGGAATTCCTGAGACACATAGCCATTGGATAGGTGAAGAAGATCAGGGTTCATGTGAAGAACCTATATAAGCTAGATGTGGAAGGCTATGCTACATTAAGCACAAAGTCGGAGAAGGTGAAGAGCTATTATTTTAGTGAACTTTGGCATAGAAGACTTGGCCATTTGCATCATGGCACTCTGAAGATTACGTAGTAGATATCCACAGGCCTCCCTAAAGGAGCACTAGAGAATCAGAATGCATGCGAAGGATGTACTTTGGGAAAGCACACAAAATCCACTTTCCATGATCAAGAAAACAAAGAACATGTAGTCCTTGAAAGGACCACTCTGATGTCTGTGGACCTTTTGCAATAGCCTCTATTGCTAGACACGGATATTTTTTCATTTTTATTGATGTCTTCTCAGGGAAGTGATGGATCTTCTTCATGCGGAAGAAAGATGAGACATTCTCCAAGTTCGTAGAATTCAAGGCACTGGTTGAGAAAGAAAATGGCAAGAAGGTGAAGGCTCTGAGGAGCAATAATGGAGGTGAGTATGTCTCTAAGGAATTTAAAAAAAATCGTGTAAAAGAAGGCATTCAACGAAAGTTGACAGCGCCCCATAACCCACAACAAAATGGGGTGGATGAGAGGAAGAACCGTAGCATTGTGGGATAAGAGAGGGATATGTTGCATGACCAAGGTATACCTCTACATTTGTGGGCTGAGGCATGTAACACAATGGTCTATTTGAAGAACTAGAGTCCTCATCATATTCTGGGCATGATTACACTAGAGGAGGAGGCTTTCTCAGGGAGGAAGCCAGATGTGTCGCACTTCAGGATTTTTGGAGCCTCTATTTACTGCCATATATCCAAAGAATCAAGGAAGTGACTAGAGCCAACAACAAAATTGGGGGTATTTGTGGGTTTCTTAGAAATTCCCCATAACTATCATGTGTACTTTCCATCCTTAAGAATGAAAATTGTGGGAAGGGAAGTAAACTTTGATGAGGAGAAATCCATGTGGCAATCTCTTGAGAGGGAGCTTCAGATCCCACCAGAAGAGGAGTTTTTAGCTCCAAAGGAGGAACCTCAAGAATTTTTGGAGCAACAGCAAATTAAGGACTAGAGAGTGGAGACAATTACTCAAGTAGAACCATCCAAACAAGGCAGAAAAAGAACCAGGGAAGTTGAAAGACTTGTGCAGGATGCGAGGGAGAATGTGAGTTCTCCTTCAAATTTGCATAGGAAGAGATGGTCACCTGATCAGTACACTGACTGCATGGATCTTATGACTGAGATTATAGAGATGGATCCATCCTATTTTGAGGAATCATTAGAGAAATCTAAATGGGTTGATGCAATGGTGGAGGAACATGAATTCATTGTAAAGAACAATGTTTGGGAAGTGGTCCTAAGACCAACATATAAATCAATTGTGGGGTCAAGATGGATCTTCAATGTGAAGCAGGAAACATAAAAAAGCACAAAAAAGTATAAGGCCATATTTGTGGCCATGGTGTACTCTCAAGTTAAGGGAATTGAATATGAGGAGACCTTTTCTCCTGTAGCAAGGTACTCATCCTTTAGATCAATTCTTTCTCTAGTTGCACAGATGGGGCAAAAGATCTTCCAGATGGATGTGAAAACAACATTTCTCAATATGGTTATTGAGGAGGAGGTTTACATTGAGAAAACAGAAGGTTTTGAGACATTTTATCAATATTCTCATGTGTGCAAACTCAAGCGAGCATTGTATGGTATCAAACAAGCACCCTGCGCTTGGTACACTAGGATCGATAACTATCTCACTAGTTTGGGATTCAGCAAAAGTGAAGTGGATGCAAACCTATATCATATCTTGGTAGAATGTAAATTGTTGATTATTGTCTTATATGTTGATGATTTAGTTTTAACTGGTGATGAGCAACTGATCAGATCTTGCAAGGAAGACCTTCCATGGTAATTTGAAATGAAGGACATGGGTCTCATGCACTACTTCCTAGGCTTGGAAGTGTGGAAAGGTGATGGAGAACTATTTGTCTCTCAATGCAAGAATGAAAATGAGATACTACAGAAGTTCTGCATGGAGAGTTGCAAATCTATGGAGAAACCTCTAGCGAACAACTGGAGAAAGGAGAATGCCACTTCAGGTGAAGAGGTGGATGCTACCATTTATCAATAGCTATTAGGTTCACTCATGTACCTTGTGAACACATCGGAAGATATGTGCTATGTATTCAACTAGCTGAGACAAGCTATGGTTAGGCCAAACAAACTATTTTGGAAGCTATCTAAGCATGTTCTACAGTACCTCTGAGGCACTACCTAGTTTGGATTGTGGTACAAATTGATAGAGGGAGTGAAGTTGTGTGGCTCTATAGATGCAAATTGGGCAGGGAACCCATCCAACCGAAAGAGTAAATCAGGTGGAATTTTTAGTGTTGGGTCTATAGTTGTTTCTTGGTACAAGAAGAAGTAAAGATATGTGGTGCTCTGCTTAGCAAAAGCAGAATACATGGCTGCAAGTCAAGCAACATGTGAGGTGCTCTGGATGACAAAGATACTTGTTGGACTTCTTGGTCAAATGATCGATCCAACTGTGATATACCATGATAACCAAAGTTGCATCAAGCTCTCTGAGAATCCTGTATTTCATTCCAATAATATAGATATTCGGTATCACCATTCACGGTACTGTGTGTAGAGGTGGATAATGTTGTTGCAGTACATTCTGATAGAGGAAGAAGATGTTGAAATTTTAACAAAGGTAGGGAAGTTTGAGTTCCATAGGTGCAGGATAAGGGTGATGGATAATACATTTCTTGTTGAGAGGGAGTGTTGAAAAATGCAACACTAAATTCTCAATTTGATTTTGCCTTGATTCAATTGAGAAAATTCGAATTTCCACATCAACAGACAACTTGGATGTAGTTAACTTGTGTGACATTGCTTGTGTCACCTAGTTTACTCAATAAATTTGAGTTGGAGAAGTTAGAGTTTAGTTAAGAATGTGTGATTGATAATTTGTAGTAATCAAAGTTAGTTATCTTAAGTTGTTTTCAGCTAAACTAGTTCCAGCTATTGGAGGAAATAGTGGAAGGTCAGTTGTGTAGTGGCACTTCAGTCAAACTTAGTGATCATCTAGTTAATTGATCAATCAAACCAAAATATTTAGTGCAAGTAGAGAATTACAGTTACCTAGTTGAGGTGGAGGTTCCAAGGAAGTGTAACATTAGTTGTAGACTATTCTAGAGTGTATAATTGTTGTATGCAACCTGATGATCAACCTAAGGAATTGCATAATCCATTTTGGAGAAATTCCTAAATAATAGGGGCCTAATTTCTCAAGGAATTGTGCAAGGAAATAGGGGCTCAAGAAGAGGAAAAATTGACCAAGTTTAGGTTAGAGCTTCTAAGTGAGTAGAGAGATAGGTTATGCACTTGCAGGTTGTGCTCAATTGAGCAAAGGAATCATAATACATCTTTATTAATTAGATTAATGCAAGCAAGCATGAGGGTTTTTAGCAAATTGATTTCCCCAGGAAAAATACTATTTGCATTTGTATGATTTCTTATTGCGTGTCTAAATGTTTTGTTCTAAATTGTGAATTAATGTTTGCAAAGCATTAGAGTAGGTTTGTGTCTTGTGATTTTGATTAAAACTTCATGATCAGTCGCAAAGCTACACCATAATTTATACAATTAGAAAATCTTAATGGCACAATAATCTCAGCAACAAGTAATCTCTTAGCTTCCTTTTCTATTAGTGGAAATTCTTTCAACAATTCTGCATATTGTTGTTTCTATTATGTTTTCAAAGAATTGGAAACTTTAACTACTTTAGGTCTTCTTTTGTTCGCAAATTGTAATCCTCCAACTCATTATCATATGTCCAAATCCTAGGTTTTACAGCTACATCATTTCTATAAAAAAATATTTCTAGAGGGACCAAAACTTTGGTAATAAAATTGTTTCTTAGCTGAATAATTTCTTGTCCATCCATAGCATTCATAAAAACATTTGATTCTTCATTCAAATCTGGTTCTTCATCTCCATTCTAATCAACATGGGTATTTTCAAATTCATCGATCATCTCTAAGAATATTTGAATATACTGATCATTTTCAAAAACCTGCCAATGCTTGATGTTGTCTAGGATAGAGGGCATATGCCTTAAATTAATCTCATATTTTTTTATTCGGATAAATGGGAATTTTAAAAGCACTAGCAACAGTAGCTAAGGAATCTCCTAAAGCATTTTCTTCTCTAGAAACAACATAAATTTTATGTTCTGAAAATAAATTGTCAAACATATCCTATACTTCATTTTGATAAGCCCTCATCCTCAGATGTTTAGTTTGATATGTGCCCAAGAATTTCTTCACAACCATTTCAAAGTCTCTAAAAACATGAATCCTTTTTTCTTTCTGTTCTCTCAGCATATTTAATCCAATGATCAAAGCCTCATACTCTACAATGTTGTTGGTGCATTCAAAGTACATTTTGAAGGAGTGTAACTGACTAGTAAGATATGGTGGAATAATCCAAATACCTGTCTCTAAACCATCTTTGCAAGTTGAACCGTCAAAATGGATGTTCCATTTCCCATCATCTTCAACTTCCTGTACTTTTTCCTCTTAAACGTTGCCTTCAATTTGCTATTGTTTCTCTCCTTCAAAGCATAAATTATTATAGACAATTTTAGAACTGAGATCAATGTCAACCGCATAAGGAGGATGATTCTCCAGTTCAACATTGCTACTCAACAAATACTTCATCTACAATTCCTTGTAAAGTATCCTTCGTTCTCCAAACATTGTGATGGATGCATAAGACATATCCATCTGCAAGGTGCCTCCCAACCAAGTTGACCAAGACCGTGAAATCAACATGCCAAACTTGGGTGGGATGTACACAGCTACCATGTCCATAACAATAATTTTTTCAAGAACTTGTGTTAGATTGACCACAAGATCTTTAATTAATCCCAAGCATTTGACCTTTCTTGAATCAAAGGAAAGCAAACCTTTATAGGGCCTGGATATCAAGTCCCAAATTTTCCATGAGTAACTTAGGCATCAATTGTGTGATGCTCCAGAGTCTAGCATGGAATTATGAAGGATCATGTCATGGATATTTAAACTAACATAAAAAGGAGGAACATCATCATTTACACTAGTTACATGAGGACCGAATGCAAACTCAGGAGAATCATCATTTATATTTAGAGAAACTTGAGCATTAATATTTATATGATCAATCTTTAAACCCTTCACCATTGTAATGATTCGTTTCCTATATTTCTCATTCTTTAATAGTTTAGAAAAAGGAATAGGAATTTTTATTTTACCAATTTCATTCTCCAAACTGAATAATACTTGAGCCTTCTCCACCTCTCTCACATCCTTCTTGGCATTATTAACCTTTTTCAGATCATCCTTTTTTGGGTCATCAACCTTTTTTAGGGAATCCTTTTTTGGATCATCAACCTTCTTAAGTATGTCTCTTTTTAGCTTGGATTGTTGTTGTTCTATTGTAGGTTTCTATGGTGGAGCTTTAATTGGAACATTTCATCCCTTGAGATTGAACTGTCTCTGAAAATCAACCAATGCATTATTGTAACCCCGTTGATAGATTTTTGAATCAAACACCATTTGAGTGCTATCTTTTTCTTTTGAAGACTCATTAGATTTATCATGCTCTTCTTTAGTAAAAAACACTCGAGTTTATTCATCGTAAAAATAAATAATTTGTTAATATTCTTCCTTGGTTGGATCTTCATCAACAAAATTTGTAGGGAAATGAGGTCTTACAACCTATTGCTCTTCAAGGCCTTCTGATATCTTTGATGAATTTTGGGCCCTTGAGGTCTTATAAAATTAGGATTTCGGAGTTGAGGTTGAGGCTCAACCCTAGGAGGAGTTAACTTATTAACTAATTTTTCCATTGTATTTAGCATGACATCAAACTTGACTTCTGATGAAGAAGAGGGTTCATATTTAATTACTACCTTCCTCTCAGTCCTCATTTTTTCCTTTTTG
Organism: Pinus tabuliformis; assembly: GCA_031772625.1. Classification (NCBI taxonomy): domain Eukaryota; kingdom Viridiplantae; phylum Streptophyta; class Pinopsida; order Pinales; family Pinaceae; genus Pinus; species Pinus tabuliformis. Next base: position 601,850,864 of record CM062814.1, on the reverse strand, counting down.
GATAACAAATTAGTTTCCACTCCAATGGAATTATTTTTCATGTTTTCCAGTGTAGAAATATTCCTTTATCTTAATTGAAAAGAAAACTCAACATCAAATTGTTGTGTGTGGAGCATGATTATCTTCTATATTCAAATGTATCGTCACATTGGACCCCAGTTTAAAATGGGGGTGGCAACGCCGCCCATAAACTATTCGTTACAGGGGGGGTCTAGGGGGGGGGGGCGGCTGCGACCTTTGGGAGCCCCCCCCTGGCGGGGGGTTTTGGGGGCAGCGCCCCCAAAGCTAAAAACAACTATAAAATTGCCTTGTAAAAGTATAGTAATTTCTAGTCAATCTGGGCTTTTCATTAGGCGGATGATCTGACGGTAGAACTTATGTTTAGTTTAGGGTTTTTTGCCCTATAAGGCAACCCCTCTCTTTGTATGAGGGCATTGTATTTGAGGCTATGTAATAGATGTGTATTCTGTGAGCGAGAAACAGAGAGGTGAGACTGTGAGAGAAAACAAAGGATATTACAACGGATTTCCTGTAGGTTGTGTCTCTTCATTTTGCTGGATAATAGAAAGGAAGGACTGGCTGTTTGGGGTGGACGTAACCCAAACTGGGTGAACCACGTATATCTGTGTCTCTCTTGTTTTGTGCATTTTCTGTGTTTATATTTCTGCAATATTTTATGTGTTCCATTGCTCCGTAATATATAATTTTCTAACACAAATGCGTCTAGGTATTGAAGTAGAGCTAGTCCTTGAGGTGGCTTAATATCAACTGGAATAGTATTATAAAAAAATTTAACCTAGAAGAAAATTCCTGCACTGTTTCACCTTGGTTTCTCTTCAAATTTTAATTTTCATCCAACATCTGTAAGGGATTTTTCTTAACCTCCCATATTGCAATAAAAAGCTACTAAAAATGATGTAATTTGCAATACCTCCTTTTGGTATTCCTCTGTACCATTTCTTTACCTCCTCAGGAAAACTTTGTGCAAACAGTCTCAATTTAACATCTTCATGATCTACCTCCTCCAAATCTATGAAGTCATTAAATCTATCCAAGTGTTGTTGAGTTGTAATGGGTCCTAGCCCATCAAACTGAAGTATACATTGAGCATAATTCAGAGGAAGATCATGTAGTGGAGCTGGGGGAGTGAGAGGGGAATATCTAGCAACCATGATTGTATGAGATGAGGTTGAATAAATTACAACACTAGGAATTTGAAAATCAGATGAAAAAGGAAATGAAACTGTTGTTGAGATTGATTAAGAAAGTATATGAGATCCAATAGAGATAGATGAGGCAAAAAAGGTGGAGTAGAAAATGGAAAAGTAGCAGACTTAGATGCAACTATCTGAAGCTCATGAACTAAATTTTCCAATTTTTCAAACCAGAGCTAATCTTTTGGTCTTGTGGTAATATATTCAATCCTTGAAAGGTAGAAATTGGAATGTAGGTCTTATATTTTGTCTCATCAAATACAATATTTGAGAGACTATTTTCTGACTTGGACCTAAATTTCTCAAACTTAATATCAAAATGTATATCATCTATGGACTTGAATTCTTTAGGTAAAGAACATGACCTTCCTAAAGGAATGGTACTTGATTCTTTTGAAACTCTTCTTTTTGTGAACAACTTCTATGGAATTGATAAGATATCCATGGATTAGGATCTGGATTCCTCCATGTGTAGACTCCCTTATGAGCCAGAAATCTCCCAGTGGAATCACCTTAAATCTTGGATAATGGAGTCGCTAGAGAAAAATATTACATCTAAAACTGTTGTCCAAATCTTGGTTTTCCCTCAGAGATATGATCTAAACAATAAAATCTTTTCGGGAGAATGTATCTTTCGTTCCTTAGAAATGGCTCCAAAATGTTATCACTTAAAAAAAACCCCGACTATAGTAGGAAAAAACTAAGGTAATCTCTAACCACTTTGGATTGAAAGTTGGCCCTTCAATTTTGAGAGGGATCTCTCCAGATTGAAGGGCCAACTTTCAATCCAAATTGGTTGGAGGTTACCTTAGTTCCTTCCCTCTACATCTGATGTTTTTCTAAGTGATAACATAACTCACCACTTTCGAGGGTTTCCCTTGGACACCTGTGAACTCAATTTCATTTACTTTTAGGAAAATATCATGAAAACATCTTGAAAATTAAGGATCAATATTCTCAATGATCGTAACCATTTACCCCTAATATAACATAAATACCACCAATTTGGATTGCAATCATGAGGCTATCCAATAAATACTCCCCAATATTGGATTTCATAGTATGGAAATTCCTTGAGCAATTTATGGTACCTCCATTTGCAATCATTACTTAAAACTTTGGTGTTGGAAATACAAATCAATTTATAAGTCTTTTTAATTTGCAATTGATGAAGTTATGGGAACTACCATAATCATTCGACACATTTACCTTTTTATTTTTGATATGTCCTTCTATATTGAAGGTTTGTGGAATACAGATGCCAACAAATAAATGATAAGATATGGTTGGAGTGGTCTGTTCCAGCTCAAGTTCTTGTGATGGTTCCAATTCTTAATCTTCTTCCTCTTTACAATCTATGTATAATAATTTCTTCATTGCAATTATGCCCCTTACTTACTTTATATAGCAAATGAACAATAATCAATTGTTATTATTTTATCAATTTGTTGAGGTGTCAATCTCATCAATTAAGTGAGAATAACAGAGGGAACATGATGCTATTTATAGTTGTTAGTGCCATCCTTCTAGTGACCATGTTTTTGCTTTCCAATTTCCTTGCCATATTGAAAGCATGCTCTAGGGATTTAGGTTAGAAGAGACACACCTCATGTAAATTTTTTTATTTCTTATTTTTTAAAGTTCCAATCAAAATATATAATAGATTATGATTTGCATTATTCTTTACCTTGAGACTAATCTTTTTGAATTGTTTAATGTGTTCTGTAATTATACCCTTTCAATCAACTAAAGAATGTGTTTCTTTTAATATCCCCATAATGTTCTATCAATTCATCCATAAAAATGAACAAATATATAATAGAGACATTTTCTTATTCACAAATCCAATGGTACCAAACAAATTGATCAGGTTCTAAATACAAAGATGCAAGACTTACCTTTTGTAAATTTGGCACTTCATGTAGATTAAATAATTTCTCCACTTGGAATATCCATATTATAGGATATCTAACATCAAACTTTATCATATCTATATTAGTAATTATGTAAATTTTCCTCATTGTTGAGTTTAATTCTTGACGATGTAGATTTAGAAATGATGAATGTCATGATTCTGTGAGTCAATCTTTATTTACTTTAAATTTTGATATCTCCTTTAGGGAGTCTGTCATATAGGGTATGTAAGAGCATGATATACATGGAAAATTTCAATTATTCCATCATCTTTCCCATATGATACCAATTTTCATCTATTTTTTTTTCCATCTATTCCCTATTTTCATCCATTCGCTATACTCACTCATCTTATTTTCGATCTATTCTATCTATTTAAAAATATCTTCTCTTTCTTCTTGAGTTATGGTTGAGCTCTCTAAAGGTTTAGTTGATGAGTTCATTTTTGTAGTACCTTCTTATATGTGCAAAAATAGTTATAATCCTCTTTTTCCTCTTTATCATAAATTTTCAATCACTCTAAATAGATCTTCCAATTAAAAGTGTTTTCAATTGTAAGTTATATGCCTTTCAAACACTAATTTGGAGAATTATCTCTTAAATTATAACATTTTTACTTTAAAATTTCAACCTATAGTACTTTGATAGTATTCTTAATCTCCTGAAAATTTCACAATTTGAAAATTCGGTGAAAAAGGCTATACCAAAAAGTTCTAAATGACTCATTTGATACTAATTCTAGGACTAGTAAAAAGCCCTAACTTCCACAACATATATATCTCATAATATTTAAATATGCAAAATATGAAAAATTTCCACACATAATTCACTAATCTCCTCCATATTTAAATTTTTTAAACTCTAACACTTTAGTAAAATTTTTAATATTGAGAATTCCAATATGGTTCTTTTAAAACTGATTTTAGAATTAGTAAAAAATTGTATGTTCCATAGAATATATCTTTGAATGTTTGATGAACTGGAACTTGAAAATTTTAATACTCATTACTTGTTATTTCCCTTCATTCTCCTAAAACTTTTTATATTTGAAACTTCATATGGAAAACGTTATAGTGAAAAATCCAAGATGGCTCGTATAAAATTGATTTTAGGATTATTCACAAACTCTATCTTCCATAAGATCTATCTTCAAAAGTATATTGAACTATAACTTGAATTTCAAGCCCTATATAAGCCCCATGTTAACTCTAAAACCCCTTATTATTCCCTAGATATTGAGTGATTACATTTTTATTATTATATTTTTTAGGCTAGAACCCCTCATGGTGTCATTTTATTATAATTGTTCTCTTGTATCCTATATATATGTACTAGGGGTCCTAGTATTAAAATCATAAATTATTGTCTTGTACATTATGGTAATTGTAAAAAGAAGTTTCACTATGAAATATGACTATAAAAATTGGTTTTTTATCATTTTTGAAGCAAAAGGATCATAACATTTGGTATCAAAGCTCATGATCCTAGGGTTTTGTTGCTTCAAATAAGCCATCTTGACATTTTCTCTATAACATTTTATCTAGGTGGTTTTAGATGGTGAAACTTGGAGAATAGTGATAAGACATCTCCAAAATTATTTAGTTCAAAATTTAGATTTTGGTTCGTTATATTTTTAGAGATACACTCCAAAGAATTTAGGGTTTATGAATGCTCCTAAAATCGGTCTCAAACACACCAATTCATAATTTTCACTATAACTTTCTTTTTGGAAGGTTTTAGATGGTGAAACTTGGAGAATATTGAGATTAAATCTCGAGAAATATCTGGTTCAAATTTCAAATCTTGGTTCACTATATTCAAATATTTTCTCTAACGAATTTATGGTTTATAAATGCTCTTGAAATCAACCTTAAATGGTTAAGTTTAGCACTATCTCTCTCTCTCTCTCTCTCTCTCTCTCTCTATATATATATATATATTTATATTTATATATATTTATTATTTATTATTTTATTTTATTTTATTTTTTATTTTTTTATTTTTATTATTTATTTATTTATTTTTTGAGAGGATTCAAACCAGGAAACTTCGATTGCAATAAGGGAAGATTATGGTGAATACACACACACAAAAACACACACACACACACACACACACACATACACATGCACACGCATGCACACACACACACACACATTTTTATTTTATGTGTTCCAGAAAATGAAACTTTGACCATATTAAGGAGAAATATTGGGGAATGTATGGTTCAATTTTAGAATTTAGTTCACAATAATTTTGAATTTATACCCCATGGAAGTTAGAGTTTGTGAACAATCCTAAAATAAATTTAAACATGTCAGCTTGGTGTGTTTGCTATATCTTCATATCTGAGACTTTTCAGACTATGAAATCTCTGGGGATTTTAGGAGACATACATAAGTACCTCAAGGAAAAATTCCATAATTACATTTGAATAATTAGACACGTGGCACATTATAATTTGAGGATTTTTTAGGTCTATGATGACCCTCCTAAGGAAAATAATAAAATAATATTTATGATTTTCCAAAGAAAAAGAAAAGAAACTACTTTTTTTATTGTACTTTGGCTTATCTCCTTATAAGTTTACTCAAATGTAAATTATGCATCCAACAAGTACCCACTCTGCATACTTTTGAGTAGACTCACATCAAAAAAATTTGAAAATACATGAAACACATTTTTTTCTTTTATTTTCACTCTATTTTTGATGCAGGTTTTCTCATAAGTATGCAGAGTGAGTACTCGTTTGATGTGGAATTTAATTTTGCATTCAAAAATTGTATGCACTTCACATTTGAGTAAACCTATAAGGAGATAAGCCAAAAATACAATTAAAAAATTAGTTTTCTTCTTTTGCCTCCAAAATATTTTCCCTTCGGGATGACATCATCATCTTGAATCCTATTGGTTCTTTTAAAATTAATTTTGTTAGTACATTTTTGGTTTTAAGTCTCATTTTTTACCTCAAAGTTCCCCTAAGGACAAGTATTCTCATGGGAAGAGGAAAAAAATAGCTTTCATAACTTTCACTTGACACATCAAATTTGGTCCACACTTGTAGAATTGCAGAAAAGACATATCATGATCGAGGTGGATATTGGTGGCCACTCGCCTATTCCACTTGGACCCCCAACACTGTTTCCTTTCATTTTCCTATTTTCAAACATAATTTCTATTTTTAACAGTTTTTTGGGTCCTCAACTTATAGAGCGGTTTTGAGGCCCTAAACAATGTTTTCTGGGGAAATGGGCAAAAAAGAGCCGAAGGCTTACTATTTGTAGTAATTTTTTTTTTATTTTTTTTTACCTCGGATAGACATTTCTAATAGGCTATCATGCACACGAAACAAAGATTGTATGCCAAAGATATGAATATGGTAAGTTGATGTTCCAACTAACCCCATTGGGGTAGACAAATATTTAGTGCTTCATCTCCTAGGGTTAGGTTTTTGGATGTTTAGTGTTTCTCATTGTTTCTTCATGATAAAAATGCCTAAGAGCCTCATTGTAGCTTAGTTTAGAAGGCATGTAGTTGTCACATACCTTATCAAAGCTAAGCTACTAACACTCAATATAGTTTTTTTCTTTTCTGCATTTAAACAATTTTCAACAATTTCTATTTAATTATTTGAAGTGTTGCTTCACTGTATCTCTATGTTTTTCTTTAAATCTATATTTGATTTTGTTCCTTCATAAATTCAGATCAATGGTATCAGAGTGGTTTTCATTTTCTCTTTATCTATTTTTCTATGCATGTCCCTAATGAGGTCGAGATATAAGGAGTCGGGACTTGAACTGGTTGAACCCTTGCAATATCGGCCTCGCCAACCATGGTGACCTCCCATTACGGAAGAAAATAAAGATGAGGGAGCAAGAGATACTTTCAAAATATTACTCGAAGAGACCCTCGAGTGACAAAGGAACAAGATGATGGACACTTTTTCCTAGATACTTCAGCGAGTATCAGCATGTGAAGCCTCTTCATCTAGTAGTCACTTCAGAGGCACCACGCCTTTTAAGGTACAAGTTAAATTTGAATTTCTTATATTTCAAGACTATATAGATGCAAAGTCCCTAGATAAATGGTTAATTTTTTTGAAGGACATTTTTAGTCCATAATTTTTTTGATAAGGAAAAGGTTACTTTTGCACTCCTAAAAATTTACCTCCATGTTAAGGACAGGAGGGAAACTTATTGTGAGGAGAGGGGTGAAGAGGAACCCTCATTATTTTTAGCTACACGCTCTTGGAATTATTTCTGAGATGCCATCAAGGAACAATATTACCCTATGGGGAGCTACGAAGATAAGTACATAAAGTGGACCATAATATGGTAGGAAAGGGGCCAAGATATGTTGGAGTTCAGGAAAAATTTCCATACCCTACACATGAAGTTGGGTATCAAGGATTCTGAGCAGCAACTGATACTCAAGTACTATGGTTTTTTGCACAAATACATCTAGGAAAAATGGAATTCTTAGACATCTCCTTGATTGGCACAACGTAACATTATGTTGAGAGGATTGTTGGATATGTGTTATATTATTTCCATGACTAGAACCATGCGCTAGGCATAGCAGGGGGTTGGTAAACCCCCTACATGGGGTCCGGGGTAGGGCCCCAGGAATTTTTTTTATGTGGACCAAGGATTGGGGGCAGACCCAAATATGTTGGGAAGACCTTCCCATGGTTTTATGCATGGGTTTTTCACATGGATTTGGCCATGATGGTTTTCTACCCATGGTATTTTGTAGATTCGGTCAAGGGAACTATAGGTTTTAACCCTGTACATAAATTGATTGCAAACGAATTATTAAAATAGAAAAAATATAATGGCGAGAACATAAAACAAATATACACATATATTTTTCCCTAGATCCCAAAACAAAGACTACAAGATTGATTTTCACTATATTCCTTTCAATGTTACAATACATATATATACATGTTGAAGCATTCATAAACCCAATTCCACTAACCTTGGATTAGAACATAACCATAGTTACCTTTACTAGATCTAGAAAATACCATGGGGAGAAAACCATCATGCCTAAAACCATGCATCAAAACCAAGCACAAAACTGCCCAGATTTTTTTTTCTAGGGCGCTGCCTCGGATTTTAGGGCTAGTCATGGAAAGAATATATACCATACCCAACATTCTCCCAATTGTTGTTTTTCTTACACAGGAGATCGCAAGAGTGCATAGTCATTGATCCAAGGCTATAATCCCATTATTTCTCTACAACAAGAAAACTTCTCAGTGCTCATAGACTTTGTCAATGCATTTGCAACATTCTTCAAAGTGTCCACCTTTACTAGCAATACATTTTTGTCCTCAACCAGATCCCTCACAATGTGATACTGAACATCAATGTGCTTTTTCTTTGAATGATAAGCAGGGTTCTTTGCCAAGAAAATTTCACTTTAGCTGTCACAAGATATCCTTATAGCTCACAGTACCAACCCCATACTCGAACATAATATCTACAACCAAACTACTTCCTTACTTGCATGAGTGGTTTCCATGTATTCAACCTATGTAGTGGAAAGTGCCACTACAAATTGTCTCTTGCTCATACAACTGACTGCTCCTCCAAATAAGTTAAACACATTCCTACTTGTAGATTTTCTCCAACCCAATCGGCATCAAAAATCCATGAATGTCCAAAAATTTGTCCAATCCTGGTCTTTCTTGGTAGGAAAAACCATAATCACTAATGCCAAATAGATACCTGAAAACATTGTTCACTGTTGTCCAATGCTCCTTCGCTGCTTTTGACATAAACCCGCTCAATACTTCCACTGCATGTGCAATGTCTACTCTGGTGTAAACCATTGCATACATTAGGCTACCAACTGCACTCACATATGGAGCATGGGACATGTCCTCTTCTTATTATTTTCTCTTGGGACATTGTTCAACAGATAAATTTACACCTATAGGAATAAGAACATTCACCAATTTACTATCCTACATATTAAACCTTTGTAATATAGTCTCAACATACTTCATTTATTTTAAACAAAGCTTCCTCTTTGCCCAATCTCATTTAATTTCCAAGCCCAAAATATAGTTTGCAGCATCTAGATCCTTCGTGTTGAATGTAGAGGACAATTGGGTCTTCAAATCCTTTATATTTTCTTTGTCATTTCCAATCACCAATATATCATCCACATATAAGACTAATAAATAACATGATCACTAATTAATTTAAAAGACACAATGATCTGCTTTACTCCTAGTGAATCCAAGTCCCCATATATCTGTATCAAATTTCTGATACCACATCATTGGAGTTTGTTTTAACCCATACATAGACTCTTTTAACCTGCATACTAGTTCTTTCCTACCCTTCACTGCAAATCCTTTAGGTTGATTCATGTAGATCTCTTCTTCCAGATCCCTGTGAAGAAATGTTGTCTTCACATCCATCTGTTTACCTCAAAATCAAAATCAACAAAAAAATATAAAAGTAATCGAATAGAAGATAACTTGGAAACAAGAGAAACGATATCACCAAAATCAATTCCTGACACCTGGGAATAACCTTTTGCTACCAATCAAGATTTGTATATCCACCTTTCCTTGTGCATTCATCTTCTTGTTAAACACCCATTTTATGCCAATGGTTTTCCTTCCATCCGATAACTCCACCAAATCCCAAGCCTCATTTTTGTCCAAAGATGTAATTTCTTCAACCATGGCCTCCTTACAAAGTTTTCCATCCTTTGAATCCGCTGCCTCCTTGACAGTTTTGGGATCATCATCAGTAACATATAAAGAAAAATTTGAATGGAAAGTAGATGGACTATACCTCTCTAGTTGTCTTCTCTCTTGAATTGATCTTCTCAAAATTGGAGGTTGTGGCTCTTCCTCTTCTGCTTCATGTTCTGTTGTAGAGTATGATTCTTCCTCCAACTCAAACTCTATATTCTCAGGTTCCTTTGGTAGGACTCATGTTTAATAACATCTTTCACCTCTCTAAACACCACATCTCAGCTGTACACAACCTTCCTTATTTCTGGTTTCCAAAGGTTATAACCTTTTAAACCATCCTTATATCCAATAAATATGCACCTTTTAGATTTACAATCCAACTTGGTTATTTTCTCCTTTGGAACATGTACATATGCATCACAACCAAATACCCTCAGATGTGAAATAGAGGGTTCCTTACCAGTCCATAGCTCATGTGGAATCTTATCCTCCAATGATGATGAAGGTGATATGTTAAATAGGTAACATGCAATATCCACTACCTCTACCCAGAATTCCTGTCCTAACCCGATACCACTGAGAATGCTTCTTGCCTTTTCCATCAACTTCTTATTCATTCTTTCTGCAACTCCATTTTGGTGAGATGTGTATGGAGTAGCATTCTGTCATGCTATACCACACTTCTTACAGAACCCTTCAAATTCCTTCTTGTGGAACTCTCCACCATTTTATGTCCTTAACACCTTGATCTTCTTCTCTGTATAATTTTCCACTAGAGCCTTAAATTCTTTAAACTTGTCAAAGACTTCAGATTTCTTCCTGAGGAAATATATCCATGTATTCCTTGAGAAGTCATCTATAAATGAGATAGTACACAAAATTACCCAGTGATGGAATCGACATAGGTCCAAAGACATAATTGTGCACAAGACCTAATATCCCTTCCACCCTCTTATCACGAGAGGGGAAGATCACCCGATTCTTCTTCCAAAATACACAATATTCAAAGAAATTTAAATCTAGAGTGAAATTAGACATATATTTTACCATACCATTACCATGTAGTATTTGAAGGCCCTTCTCTCCAATATGTCCAGGCCTTTAATGCCATAACATGGTTTTTTCTCTAGAGACCACTATATTTTCTGCTCCACTTTTAGGAACCACAGAATTATTGCACCCACCAATAATAGTGTTAGTGTCAGTCTTTCCAGCCTTCCTCCAGTGATCAAACATGCTCTTACAAAGTGGTTTTAAGGTATCAAGGTCAAATTTTGTCATTTTAGTGAGTCTTCAAGTAAAATTTGATCACTAGGCATTAGGTTTAGGGTTTGTTTTCACTCCTTCCAATGTCATCCAAATGTTGGTCTATGTCACTATTCAGCTGAGTCTACCATCATCATGTTAGATTCCAATGGGTCATTTTACACCTTGTTCATGCTTCAGTTGCACCTAGGTAAGGTCATTTCCCTCTCCTGGGGTTTTGAAGGCAATTTCTCTTGGACGGTCAAATCATAGGAAAAACTGGTATCCTGATGTTCATACACCTTCCCCTATCCTTAAATTGTCTTATCAAATGCTTCCCATCACTGAGATCCCCCAAATTCCTCATTTTCGCACAAACCCTAGTTTCTTGCTACAACCTGGCAATTTTCTAGGTTGGACCTGTGTTTTACCTTTTTGGACCCCTCCCCTCACTCAATCTCTGAGATTTCACTTTCCCCTACTTCCTAACATCCCTCCCTACTTCCAAAAATTTCCTCAAGAATTTAGAAGCTCCCTATCCCCTTCATTTCGCTTCATTTCGACAAAACCCTTGTTCCACACATCGAGATAGGTTTCACTCAAATGATGTTTATGAGCAATAAAAGATGAATTTGGGAAAATGGAGAGAGATTTTTGTCCCAAACATGCCAAGGAAGAAAAACCTCCTTCAATTTTTACACAGGTGTCATGGTTTTGGAGAAATGTCAAAAATATAGTTGCCTCGGGAGAATTGATTCACCTCGGAAGTGACCTTGGGAAAGTCAAATTTTCTTCTAGATAAGTTGGCCAAATGACTTGCTTGATGAGTAAAATGATAACTAGACACAAAGATATTTCCAATTAGATATCATGAGCTCAATTTGGAGTTGAGGAAGGCATTCAAAAGTTGACTGTAACAACACTCTGCCTTTAGGTAGCCTCATTTGGTACATTTTGACCAGTCTTGGGAGATTTAATTTTTGATAGGGAAAATGAACTCCAAATTAGGAAATTCTAGTGGGGTTAGAAAGTAGACAGGACAAGCTTTCCAACAATCCCACTTGGGCACATTATAGACACCTAAAAGTGCCCCAAAACAGGCCCCAAAGTAGCGCGGCGCATAGAGGAAAAATTGCCAATTTGCTTCCGTTCCGTGAAATTTCGGTTCGCGACTTCTCCAAGTGGGTCCGCTCATATACACTTCGGTTTTTTGGCACCAAAGTGGAATTTAAAGTGTTTTTTCTCCAGATTGGCTTCTATCCAAGTGGTGAAGGAAGGAAAACAGTCACCCAAGCCAAATTTCATGTTTGTAGCGCTGCACCTGTAGCTGATGGTTGGCTCTCCATCTCCATTTTGCAATGATTTGAGTAACTCCCCAACCCCTGGGCATTCTATATCTTCCCTACACATTCTATATATTGTATGCAAGCTATTTGCAAAGGGTTGGTTGGCTTGTAACTTCTGGGAGACTGTGGGAAAGAAACTTTGTTTCTTTACTGTGTATTTTTGACAGAATTAATGAAAGGCAACGACTCTGTTTCATGAGATTCTTGTGGTTGTGAGTGTAGCAAATGTGTCTCTTATGTTTTCATATGTATTTTGTTATGTTTCATAATCCAATTCATGTTTATTTCTCGTGAAATTTTCTGAGTGAGATTAGGTAGAATTCAATTTTATTGCTCTGCCTGTGGGAAAATTTCATGTTCAGTGTTATTCTTCTGTTGAAAAGGATTCATGTCACTATGTCCTTTTCACTTTCTTCAGCAATCTATTCATGCCACGGTACTTCAAACTCAAAATTTTACATTTTCTGCCTACCTTGCCTCACGGAATAATCTGTGCCTTTGTATTAAATTCTCTGTTCTTTGCTGAGCGCCGGTCCCATAACATCCCAGAAGCTCGGTCATTCATAAAATTGTTTCCAGAATCCCTATTAACTTACTAGACTAATGTAAATATTGCATTGTAAGTCATCTCAGACCGTTTTTGATCATCTATTCACTGAGTGTGACTCGGAGAGAGCCCTGTCTTGCTCTTGTAGGGCTAGCTACCAGACTGAGCGTGGTTTGTGGTTACCCTAATTTTTGCCTTCCTTCAGCCTAAGGCAGATTTAGGTGCTAACAAATAGTACTACCTAGAAGCTTATAAAAAGTTCCCATCCGAACTGCCCACATCAATACCAGTGCTCCCTGAACCATCTTACAAGCATCTTTCTTGAAAACATTTCTTACACCTATATCATCCATCCTTCTTACATAAATCCATTTTCTAGCTAGTGCATGAATATGCAGAACACTAGGAAGTGTTCTAATCCTTCCACCTTGCAACATCAACTTGGATTTTCCATGTCTGATGATTATGGACTTCCTGTAATCCCCTAAGAAGACAACACCACCATAGTATTTCTCATACTCAAAGAACCACTCAGGTGCATCCATCAACCATGCTTCATGATCTACATGTGTACTTGAATAAGAATCCAAGTACACACCCCCACTTTCATCTGAGGTGGTTTTAACCTCTAAAGAAGGAGCATCATCAGATCCATTTCCTTTCTCAATAGTTTTAGATTTACAATAAATTTTTTCATGCCCTTCTTGTCCATATTTCCAGCATACCTTTACAAGTTTTCCTAGAGATTTAGATCTCCCTATAGATTTAGATCTCCCACTTGAGGGATTATTTATGTTTCTGTTCTAGGATCGTCCTCTTACATGTATGGCATCTCCATTATGGCTCTCCATATTTTTCTATCTCATCTCTTCTGACTACAGGATGAAACTATTTCATCAAACTTCAAGGTAGTTGTATTGCTACCTATAGAAACAACCAAACTATCCCACGAATCTGGTAGAGAAAAGAACAAACTAATGCACTTATTTTCATATAAATTTTTTATACCAACAAATAAAAACTGGATTACCACAATAGTAAAGGTGTTCAGATGCTCTATCACCAAGTCTCCATCCTTCATCCTCAGGTTATATGGCTTTTTTGGCAGGAATGGTTTGTTCACCAGAGAATTTGATTGGTACAAAGTTCCTAACGTGTCCCACAAAGCCTTCTTTGTAGCTTCTCCTGATACATCGAACAATAATGAATCTAAGAGACATGATCATATTATTCCCTTTTCCTTTCGATCTAAATTCTCTTGGTCTTCTGCTGACATTCCTCTTGGTACCATGCCTGGATTTACAATGATCCACTAATCTTGGTCCATCAACGGATCCTCCATCTTGATCTTTCACAACTCAAAAATTTTACCATTAAATTTCTCGATCTATATATTTCCACTATTCACCATCTTATTTCACCACAAGAATTGATCTCATAGATCTCCCACTGAATGGGGTCTACCACAGGCCTGAGCAAAACCCCTTAGCAACAAAGGTGTCCCCTTGAAGCCGAAACTACTCTGATACCAAATGTAGGTTTTTTAACCTTGTACAAAAATTACCTGCAAACGAATTATTAAAATAGAAAAAATATAATGGAGAGAACATAAAAAACCATATACACAAATATTTTACCCTTGATCCAAAAACCAGGACTACCAGATTGATTTTTCATTATATTCCTTTCAATGTTACAATACATATATATACATGCCGAAGCATTCATAAATGCCAATCCACTAACCCTGGATTAGAAGATAACCATACTTCCCTTCATTAGATCTAAAAAATACCATGGGTAGAAAACCATCATGCCCAAAACCATGTGCGAAAACCATGCACAAAACCACCCAGATTTATTATTATTATTATTATTTATTATTTTTTTTTTATTTTTTTTAATTTTATTTTTAATTTTTAATTTTATTTATTTATTTTTTCTGGGGCACCACCACGAACCCCAAAAAATTATTCTAGGGCTAGTCATGGAAAGAATATAAAACACACCCAACAAAAAATATGGTTATGTTCAAATCCAAGTTTAATGGATTGGTGCTTATGAATAATTCTACATCTATATATATGTATTGTAATATTGGAAGGAATATAATGAAAAATCAATTTAGTAGTCCTAATTTTGGAATCCAGGGAAAATATTTGTGTATATTTGTTTTATGTTCTCGCCATTATATATTTTTATGTTTTAAGAGTTCATTTTTAGGTAATTTCTATATAGGGTTAAAAAATACAAGGATCGAACATAAATCTGAATAGAAGAAACAAGACTTTGGATCTGTGAATCCGAAGCAGGGAAAAGGAACCTCCAGACCTCATAACAAAGGACAAAGCCAAGGTGGAGAAACCTTGGACAACCCATCAAAACCATAAGGAAATAATAACACCATGAAGATGAATAAGGACATGAAAAAGTGGTGTAAGTTCCACAAGAGCCCCACCCACAACACAAATGATTGTCACACCAAGCAGTTACTGGTGGTTGAGCTAAAAGCTTCAGAGTCAAATGTATATTCCAATTCTAAGCTAGAACCTGACAAGGGGAAGTGGAATATTGATGCATAACTTAGTGCCATCATTTCTACCACCAAAGTCCAAAATATTGAGCCCGAAGATCCAGAGGAGAGGGAGAGTCTCTTCCACTCAAAGATGTGGGTGAGGGGTTCTCCATTATAGTTCATTGTTGACAGAAGTTTCCAAAAGAACCTCATCTCAGCATAGGTCATTAAGTAGTTAGGCCTTCTGACCACACCACACCCACATCTATACACCATCGGGTGGTTCTACCAAGGACGAGATTTCCATGTCTGTTGTGGGGAAAAGTATCCGATGCGGATGACACTAACCCTTTCTAAAGGTGACAGACTTTAGCAACAATTGAATGACAAAGTTTTCACGTTCATCTTTATGAAAGCACAGAGAGAATAGAAAGAGGATCAACCAACCTGGTGTCTTGCGCTTAGTCGATCCTTGTCCTTCTCGCTTTGTATCCCGTTCCCAGCTCTTTACTCTCCAAGCCGATCCAGCTACACACAGAATCTGCACAACAAAAGGGAGCAAACTACGAGATACAAGCAATCATAATTGAAGCATGGATTAGGTTGCATCAAATATACATGTAAACACAAAAGCATCTATGTAAAACAAGTATATAGAAGAACATGCAAACTTTATTGATAGAAAGTAACAGGGTTCCAGAGGAAGTTACAACCAATGATGTTGGCCCCAATCCAGCAGCACCTCCTCGGCAGCAAGAACTCTCTTCTTCACCTCTAGTAAAACAATCACCCAATAATCCTGGCAGTATACCAACAGCACCTCCTTGCTTATACAAAATTCCAGCCTCCTTAGACCTCATAGAAGAGCTCTATATATAGGAGGGAGAGGAAAGGATGAGTCAGCTGGAGGCTGGCATATAGCTGACTAGTGTCCTCTCCATCTTCAGTTAATCTTCAGTTCATGTGTCCACTTGGAGATCCTTGCTTACACATGGTGATCAAGTACCTCTTACTCATCACAGGGCGAATCTCATGAACCAAGTGTCATTTTGGAAGCTTCCTGGGCAATTGACACCTTGCAGGATGACTGTGCCACTTGGCCAATCTCGCCCAGCGCAGGTAGCCTTCATTGTTTTTGACTTCCAGCGCAGGTACAGAGTGGGACAGTTGCAATACAGCGCAGATGCTCAGTTAAGCAGCTGACATGATCCAAAATAAGCCTGTTTTGAAGTGTTTTCAGGTGGAGAACTGATTGGAAGTGCTGTTGTTTGATGACCTTGTTCTTTTAGGGGTAAGAACAACATATTTAGGGACTGAGGATCCCTGTAATTATTGACATTCCATGCTCCTTGACGCGAGGCACAAAAATGTCTATAACAGTTGCCCCCTAAAGTATGAGGCCGTTTATCGGGTGAAATGCTTTAGCTAGAGGATCCGAAGTTCGTTCCAGTGCTGAGGAGAGTGCCCTGTAATACAATACAATACAATACATTATTTTTCATTCATCATTATTCTCATGATCTAGCTGAGGCGGGCATTCCCATGCTCAGCTTTCTATAAATACATTTTGGTACATATGACAGACGATCGTCTGAAGATAGACTGATAATTTTCTGCTGAAACTATCATCCTTTGAATAGGATGATCATCTGCTGCAATGATGTACATGGCAAATGTTTTTATATTTCCTGAATATATATCGCAGCCCGAATGGATGAAACTAGATCCGGGGTCTTCAAACTCGTTCGATCTTCACTCTAAGTACAAGTCGATCCATGTGAGAATTGCGCTGAAGTCGAACATGGAAAGACATCGCTTGATTACCAGTCAATAATGAAAACCGTTAACAAGCGCGAGAGGGATCACCAATAATGACGATGACCCTCAAGGTACTGTAGTACAATTCACGTGGCGTGAAAAAGGACTTGGCGTCGAACGCCACGCAAAATCTTCTGGTCGAAGGTCATTGATGTATACCTGTCGCCGGAAGTGAGAAACTTGCCATTGAGGCATGCAAGCTTCAAAGTACTGATGGGGGTGTTCCTAGATCAACTTCTTGGATAATGAGCTGAAGTCGACAAGAAGCGATCCGTCAAAGGAGGGCCTTAATGAATCCCACATCAATGACACGGAACGGAGCTAATGACTTTAGTGGAGGTGAAAACAAACTGTGAAATATGATTCAGGGTGGCGATCATGAATGGATGAAGGATAATGTATGGTAGTGGATGGGACACGGTTGACACTTCCAGAATGACCCCTCTTGAACATATAACGACACTGATGCGATGGATCGGTAGCATTACCCCAAATGTGGATGGTGTGGCGAGGACCATGGTGATGAGACCGGTGAATGAAACAACCCAACCCGATAAGGTACGGAGGAAAAGTGTCATGTCCAAGAGTGACTTGCTACCTTTAAACTTTGATGTTCTCCCAATTTTTCCCCAGTCATTTCTGACCAGTACCTCTTTATTTTTGTCAAGCTTGAGGAGGATAACATATGCTTGTTCTATAACCTGCCCTTTGGGCAAGCCCATCGCTATGATTTAACGAGCCTAGCGATAGGGAAACTCGTTCTCGTCTAAAGACAAGTTTGTCGCTATTTAATCATTTTAACGAGTCTAACGACAAAGAAAACTCGGTCCTTTTCATTTTTAGAGAGTCTAAAAAGGTACAGAAAGTTAACTCCACAATTCCTTTTACGTCAGCAAATCCCTTAAGTCCGAAAAAGTATAAAACAATACAGAAGGGATGGCTGTTCGGTACTTTTAACGAGCCGAACAAGACAAGCGCTCGATCCTTTTGTGTAATAATCCCTCAGGTCCAAAAAGATTAAAATTTAGAGGAGGGATAGCGTTCCGGTCATTTAACGAGCTGGAAGGCCAAAACTCGGCAAACTTTTCATATTTTACGAGTCAGTGAAAAGAGCTGAAAGAAGACTCGTCTTTTGAGGAACGAGTGATAAACAGGGATAGCTACAGATTCCAGGTACAGGTTGGAATTTTCCAATCACGGCAGTGTCACAAGGATGGCTAGGTGAAATCACTCTTCGCAGCTGTTTCTCAAAAGAGGTAAACACACAAATGGAAGTGAATGATCGGCCAAATGAACGGTGGAGGTGATGGATGAAAACACGATCAAGGTTCTTATGGCTGATGAATTTACGATCTCAAAAGGTTATTTACCGGTTCATTTTTTCTGGATGAGCTTGAACTCTAGGGGAAGATTGCTCATAACTTATGTTTATTTTTTAACGAGCATGAACTATGTGCTAAAACTGCTCGGATCTTGCATGCCCCCAGCATCATAATAACGCATGTCAAAGGAGGGTGCCCCCCAAGCTTCATTGCATTCAACTTGGTGATTGGAATGAAGGTTTACCTTTGAATTTTGAAAAGGGGATCTGTTTCATTTTTTAATGAGGTTGACATAGTACGAGAACTATCCTCATGACTCCTTGTTTCATTTTTTTTTAACGAGGTTGACCTGAGATAGGAACTATCCTCGGCGCCGACAAAATATCTAGGAATCTTCCGAATCCAACCAGAAGATTGGATTAGATTTCATGTTGTAGGTTTCCACAGTGGCCACTTCCGCCAGATTACTCGGAGGCGGTAGGGCGAAAGTACCCATTAAGGCAGGGTCTTTTAGGAAACCTACTCCGATATCTTGGAAAAAATGATTCCTTGCATTTATCATCGGAATGCTTCCTGTAACTTGTGAACTGTTGGGGAGAAAAGTTTGTTGGTCGACGATTGTAATTCCTTCTTGTGAGGGAAATGCAATCCTCCTGAAATAGGTCGACACAACCGCGGCCATGGCATAGATCCAGGGCCTCCCTAGTAGGATGTTGTAATCGAGGTTTCCATCAATTACTTCAACATCAATTCCTACTGTTTTTCCCCCCAGTTCAACTTGCAAGTTACTTAAAATACCGTATGGAGTGTATGATCGTCCATCAAATGCTTTTAACGTCGTTGACGATTCCGACAAGGGTGGTGAGCCTAATTCTTTCCAGCAACTCATCGACATAAGACATGTAGATGCCCCCTCATCAATAATTGTTCGATGAACAGTTTTGTTGAGGGATTTCACTTGAATAAGGAAAGCTAGTTGAGCTGGTAATTGCGGGTCATATCCTTTATGATCAAAGGCCACAAGATTGGAATCCATTGGGCCAATCCCACCTATTGCTGATAATAAAGCTTGCTCTTGGGAGGGGTGATTTTGTGGTACCTCAAGTGTCGACATAGCGGACGACGATTGAGCCAGGTCCTCTATTATATTATAATCCTGTGTTACTTTGGCACGAGGATTAAATGTCGATTTGTGTACTACTCCCTTTGGCAGCTTTATCATTGGCTCAGGAACGATGGGTGGCACAACTTCGTTCACAGTTGTTGTTGAACTACTAGGTCGTTCATTAACCTTGTTGTTCGACAGCTTTGGATTCCTGTAATCTTTACTCCTTGTCAAAGCATTATTCTGTTGCTTCGAGGTAGACAACATAAGCACTTGGGATCCGGAAGCATTTTGATTAGCAACCATATTTTGACCTGGATTAGGAAACGGATCAGTCAATACTGCTGGGTTTTTTGAACTCTTGAAGAGTTTCTTAACTTCAGCTATATGTGGACAATCTTTCGTCCAATGATCCTCATCGCATATATGACACCCTGTCGGGGGTCTCCCTTTCCTTTTCTTTATCTTCTTGCCCCCTGGTTGCTTCAGTTGTTTGCCCTTGTCGGTCGACATGGCATTTACTTCTGAGGCAAGAAGTCGCTCATTTACATTTTGACTAGAATTTTTGCGTTTGCCAGTCACGCCATTACTGGCGTGAGAGTTAGTATTCGATCCAGGAGGGGGAGGAATTGAAAATTCAGGTCTAGGGGCGTCAGGTATTTTGTCGTAGAGCGTGCCCGACTGAGTATATACTAAGTCTAAATATTGAGCACGAGCAATGACTTGCTCCTCTGTTACGACTCCTCCCTTGGCCACATCTTCCGTTATAGCTGGAAGTAACGACTTTATAAACCATTCAGCTAACAGTTGATCGGGAACGTAAGTTTTCACCATTCTACGACGATGTCGCCACTCATGTATATGATCAGATATGTGAGTGGCCGTTGTCTGTTTGAAGTTGGTAAGGAGTTCTGTCCCTGTTTCATACCTTATCGGTAATTGAAAATGGGTTAAGAAAGTCGTGGCTAAGGAGCTGAAATTGTCGAAAGAGGCTCTTGGCAATTCAATGTACCATTTAGCCGCTGGACCTGTCAATGTCCTCTGGAAGAGGCGAAGCCTTATCGAATCATCATTCAAGGTATTCGACGAACACCACAGATGGAATGTCATCACGTGATTCGATGGGTCTTCACCCGGATTTCCATTAAATTTAGGAATATCTGACGGAAGTTTATGTGGAATCACTGGCCACCAAGGGGCATAAGCAATTGGATCATTCGTCAGCCGATTTAGATCTGGTAGTTCTAGAGTTGCTACAAAGGGCAACTGTTGGTTCAGGTTAGGCGAAGCATATCCAGGATAAGATGGTATCGCCTGAGCAATGGGTCTTTGCAGACCAGCATTATGCTGACAACTTAGACAAGGTTGATGGGCATAACCATTATAGTATAGTTGCCCATTACTTACAAAGACTTGTTGCTCAGGTCTTTGATATGATTGCTGGAATGGCGGTTGTTGAGTTTGAAACAGCTCTGGTTGTTGGACCATTTGCTGTTGACCAATACTGGATGATTGACCAGGATGAGTAGTCACAGTACTTGTTTGAGCCTGAGTCGCTCCAGATAAGGAGGCACTACCCTGAGATTGTGATTGAGTCGCTGAGCCAAGAGGTTGTTGTATTACAACAGGTGGCGCTTGTACTTGCGACACATTCGCCATACCAGGTATAGTGGCAACATTCGACACAGGGTGGACTGGTTGCATAGAATATACAACTCCTGGTTGTTGAGGCAGTATTGGTACCCAACTGCTGGATGTAATTCCAGTTTGACCTGAACTTTGTTGTGAACTCACGGATGGGCATCCTCCCGAAGGAGGTAATGAAAAGGCATACTGCCCCCCATATGGCATCAATCCAGAACTCAAAGGGATCGATTGCCTAGGTTGACCTCCAAATGGATCAATTTGGCGAGTTTCAACATAAGAAATACCAGATGATAATCCGGACGAAGAAATAGGAACTAACCATGTCATCGTCCCTGATGGGACTCCGGCTTGTTGTTGACAACTTGCCGGGACAGATGGTATACCAGCGAAAATCGTTGGAGTAGCAGTAGTAGCCTCTGCTGCTGCTGTGTCGGACGACACAGTCCTAGATGTCGACGGTTGTTCAGACATATCTAGTCTATCCAAAAGATTTCTTAGCGATTTTACAGGAACTTCCACTTGTGGTGGACTAACTTCGAAGATCAACGAGGGAAGGGTGATGATTATTCCGCTTAAAATAAATTTTATAACGACGCTTTAGACACAACTTGCTTTTTCATGTTTTAAGAGTCGAGAAAAAGCTAAAGATGACTCTAGTCGCCTTCGATGTATTAACGAGCCCGAAGTGACAAATGCTCGGTTGGACTTTTTCAGTTATAGAGTTTGAAAAAGGCCAAAAGAAACTGCTCTGGAGATCTAGGCAGAGGGTGTGCCAAACCTTTCGCGAAACCACAGAATACGTTTTACGGTACGGGTGGTCGATCTTCGTGAATGCTGTGTTCACCGCATCGCGATCAGTAGGGCGGCCGACACGGTTTCCTAAGGATAAAGGATAAAAGCCTATAGGGGTCTCCCAATATACGCGACGGTACGCGGGAGCACAAGTCCGTGTTAGTGCCACCGACTCTCAGGAGGAATCACCCACCTTCGTAGAGATCGACAGTCACTATGTTTAACGACGCCGGAACACGTCTCTACCTAGACCTCTAGATGTTTGCGTTATGTTACAAAGCGTTGTTATGTAAATTGAGTTTATTTTAATGTTGATCTTGCTTAACAGTTTGTCTTTCAGGATCACCACGAGATGTACAGGTACAAATTCCTAAATGCAGCTAAAATGATAAGCAAGCTTTAAAATCTTTTTAGCTTTGAAAATCCTAACTACTGAGGGGAGAAAAAAAACATTATCTTTCCACACAGAGTACAAAGCACAAACTAATGCACTTTCTCCTAGATCAATCACGCAAACTCATCAAAATGCAAATGCAAGATGCATGTATTTCTTTTCTTTTCCCTTAATGTTGATGTAGACAAAAGGAAACTGTTGTATAATTTTCGAATTCAATTTGAAGCGTAAACAAACAAGTTTTGTCTAAAATGAAAAGACACCTTACAGGTACTTGTTTCGACACTAAAAATATATGAATTCAAACCATAAGATGAAAAACAAACAAACTCAAACAGCCATGAATAGTAATAAAACTAGCTCTTAAGATCACAAAGACACTTTTACAGTTCAGGATCTAAGAGGTCACAGCTATACTGGTTCGCTTTTCACAATGGGAAACTGGAACTGAAACAAGAAATACTGAAAGAACATTCAAAGTTTCATCACACAACTGAGGTGGAATAATGTCAAGGAGAAGTGGTCTACAGCAAGTACAATGACCAACAAGCAATCAGCAAGAAATCAGTGAAAACAGGGCTCAGACACAATGGGAAACCTCAGGAGGACATAGCCTAACTGGATCAGCGCAGGCTCTGGTCTGTCAATTTGACTTTCAGCGCAGTTCCCGAAGGGAGTACCTGCGCTGAAATGCAGACTGCCTTTGGACAGCCTGCACTGAGACACGAGAGTTGCGTTTACAAGGGTTTCCGGGTCATAAAAAGCTCAAAAATGCACTGTTTTTGATGAAATAAAAAGCTATAGGTCAAGTACAGGCTAAGGTATGATCAAGAGGATGAAGATCTATCACAAAGAGTAAAGAGTCTTTTGTAGATAAGCTCTTCAAATCTTGAATTTGCTCAGCAAATGAGCAAGAGTAGCAGTCCCTCTACTTCGCTTTTGATATAGTCAAAAGCTTTTCGATTTGGTACTCTTTTCTTCAAGAAATGAATAGCAAAGTACTACAAACACCAACAAGATACTAGGCTCCCCAGCGGAGTCGCCAGTTTGTTGTGGGGAAAAGTATCCGATGCGGATGACACTAACCCTTTCTAAAGGTGACAGACTTTAGCAACAACTGAATGACAAAGTTTTCATGTTCATCTTTATGAAAGCACAGAGAGAATAGAAAGAGGATCAACCAACCTGGTGTCTTGCGCTTAGTCGATCCTTGTCCTTCTCGCTTTGTATCCCGTTCCCAGCTCTTTACTCTCCAAGCCGATCCAGCTACACACAGAATCTGCACAACAAAAGGGAGCAAACTACGAGATACAAGCAATCATAATTGAAGCATGGATTAGGTTGCATCAAATATACATGTAAACACAAAAGCATCTATGTAAAACAAGTATATAGAAGAACATGCAAACTTTATTGATAGAAAGTAACAGGGTTCCAGAGGAAGTTACAACCAATGATGTTGGCCCCAATCCAGCAGCACCTCCTCGGCAGCAAGAACTCTCTTCTTCACCTCTAGTAAAACAATCACCCAATAATCCTGGCAGTATACCAACAGCACCTCCTTGCTTATACAAAATTCCAGCCTCCTTAGACCTCATAGAAGAGCTCTATATATAGGAGGGAAGAGGAAAGGATGAGTCAGCTGGAGGCTGGCATATAGCTGACTAGTGTCCTCTCCATCTTCAGTTAATCTTCAGTTCGTGTGTCCACTTGGAGATCCTTGCTTACACATGGTGATCAAGTACCTCTTACTCATCACAGGGCGAATCTCATGAACCAAGTGTCATTTTGGAAGCTTCCTGGGCAATTGACACCTTGCAGGATGACTGTGCCACTTGGCCAATCTCGCCCAGCGCAGGTAGCCTTCATTGTTTTTTACTTCCAGCGCAGGTACAGAGTGGGACAGTTGCAATACAGCGCAGATGCTCAGTTAAGCAGCTGACATGATCCAAAATAAGCCTGTTTTGAAGTGTTTTCAGGTGGAGAACTGATTGGAAGTGCTGTTGTTTGATGACCTTGTTCTTTTAGGGGTAAGAACAACATATTTAGGGACTGAGGATCCCTGTAATTATTGACATTCCATGCTCCTTGACGCGAGGCACAAAAATGTCTATAACAATGTCACCCAATAGTGTTTCCTTCCCTACAACATCAAGCCCTTCACGGACGAGGTACTATGTGATGTTGCTCAACTAGAAGTTTGTGATGTTTTATTAAGACAACCATACTTGTTGAAGAGTCATGTTGTGTACGAGTTCAAACTCACAATGTTATTATTAATTTGAGTATAAAACTATACATGATACTAGAGGTAGCGACACTCTTGCCATTTCTTTGATCTCTGCTAAGGAATGTAGTAAGATCATCTCCCAGACTAGGAAATTTGCATTAGGGTAATTTTGAGGACTAAAATGGGCCTCCTAAGGAAAATGTACAACCAAAATAAACTTTATAAGAACTAATAGGATTTGAGATGATGATGTCAACCATGGGGGATGATTCACCATTTTTGGAGTAACAAAGTAAAAGGATTAAAAAATAATAAAATAATAAAACTACTTTTTCAACTCATATTTTCAACTTATCTCTCTAAGGTTTTACTCAAATTTCGAACGGGAGTACACGTTGGATTCAAAATTTAATTCCTCATCCAAGGAGTACCCATTTTGGATACTTTTGTTGGACCCCGCTACAAGAAAAATGAGAAATATGTGAAAAAACGTGATTGTAATAACATTTTTCATGTATTTCTCATTTTTTGTGTAGTAGGGTCCATAAAAAGTATGCAACATGGGTATTTGGATGAGGAATAAAAATTTTCATCCAACGAGTGTTTTCACTCGAAATTTGAGTAAATCCATCAAGAGATAAGTTGAAAATACGAGTTGAAAAAATAATTTTTTCCTTTTACCCTCTAAAATTTGATGATGTAATCTAATCTTATTTTATTATTTCCTCTACTATTTTATAATTTTGTTAGGATGCCCATTTTAGACCTCAAAGTTCCCCTATTGTTTTCTTTTTGATTCACTCTCAAAGTAAGAGAAATCTCGTGGCCACATCCATGGCCCCTAGAAAACTCTGTATAGTAGAAGCAAGTTGATAAGGTCGTGGAGGAGTACATCGACATCTTCTCCTCATCCACAAGGGCACCCCTGCACTGTCAAGTCAAGCATTTGATCGATTTGACTCTTGGATCACCTCTACCCAATGGGCCAATATACCATCACTCTCTTCTGGAAAATGAGGAAATCAAGTGGAAAATCCATGAGTGCTACAAAAAGGGAACATTTTCCCAAGTTCCTCACCTTATGGGAGCCCAATTATGCTCGTACAAAAGAATGATGGAATCTTGAGACTCTACATTGATTATTGGACACTAAATAAAATCACTGTCAGGATAGATACCCAATCCCATGGATTGATGAACTTCTAGACGAACACAAGTGGACAAGTACTTTAGCAAGATTGATTTGAAGTCTAGCTATCACTAAGTCCCAATAGAACTCACAGATGTATAGAAGACCACCTTCAAATCCAAGGAGGGTCTCTTTGAGTGGTTGGTAATTCACTTTGGGTTGAAAAATTCCCCTGAAACTTTTATCAAGATGATGGATGACATCATGGAGCCTTTCACCAACTCGTTTGTGGTTGTATATTTGGACGACATCCTCATCTACAACAAGATTTGGGAAAATAACTTACAACATATTCAACAAGTCCTTCAAACCCCACGGTAGTATAAACTATGTTCCAACTTAGAGAAATGCTCCTTTGGCACGAACCAAGGCCAATATTTGGGCTGCATAAATAATGAGAAAGGTGTGCATGTGGATCTAGGATTGGTTAGCCCTGACAACTCTAACAAAGCTTTGTAACTTTTCTGGCCTTTCCAATTTCTATCGAAGGTTAATATTGGGATTCTCTCATATCACTTGGCCTTTGAGTCAAGTTAACAAGGGAAGAGAAAAAGAAATATATTTTTGGTCTGAGGCACAACTAAAGGCATTTGTTGTAGCAAAAACATTTCCTTTGA
This sequence comes from Pinus tabuliformis, assembly GCA_031772625.1. Lineage (NCBI taxonomy): Eukaryota > Viridiplantae > Streptophyta > Pinopsida > Pinales > Pinaceae > Pinus > Pinus tabuliformis. The sequence goes on along the minus strand of CM062814.1, from coordinate 601,824,248 downwards.
TCTACGCTAGAACTCACATTACCAAACTTGTGACAACCATTTTAAATAGAGACAGATGCCTCCGATTATGCTATTGGTGTAGTTCTTACCCAATAAGGGAATTTGGTGGCATACCATAGTGAAATACTCTCTGATACTATTAAAAAATACCCCACCTATGATAAGGAGATGTACTCTATCTTACAGGCTTGCCCATAGTCGAAACATTACATTCTAGGAAAGGAGACGATCATCCACATAGATCATTGAACTCTTCAGTTTATGCAGACACAAGGGAATTTCCAGAACCATCACCATAAAAAATGGTCCACATATATGAAAAAATTCCATTTTAACATTTAATACAAGAAGGGCAACACCAATAGTGTTGTAGATTGCCTTATTGGCCCCCAATTGTGGCATTGATCAATTTTCTCAACTCTTGTGGGAATGAGACTTCTAGATGGTTGTAACTATATAGAAATGATCTAGAATTTACTCCCACATAACAGATGTTGATGAATCGAAAGAAAGTACCAAAATTCCACCTCCAAGACGCATCGTTATGCTACTTGGGGCACCTTTGTGCTCCTTCAAGTGAGCATGCCAAGCTTATTTTGGAGGTGCACTATAGTTGGGTCGCATTACACTTTGGTTTAGAGAAAACCATGGTAGTACTACAAAATTATTTTTATTATCCAAAACTCTAATAGGATGTTGGAAAATATATCAGATCTTGCACTACATACATGTGCCATTGCCAAGCCAACCATTAAGAAGTAAGGCCTGTACACTCCTCTACCTACTATCCAACCTTATGAATGTCTGACATTCCTTCTACCAAGCATGGTAATGACTATGTATTTCTGGCCATTGATAGATTTTCTAAAATGGCTATATTGACTGCTTGCAAGGAGAGTATCACAATAGACGATATTGCCAAACTCTTCTTCAAATGAGTGTGGGTACATTTTGGAATTCCACTGACCATTATATTAGATCGAGATAACATGTTCTTGATTGCATTTTGGGCAAGCCTCTAATCCTTGTTGGACACCATGTTCACTAATTCGATTTCATTCCATTCTTAAACTAATGCCAAACAAAGATTGTCAATAGGATGATAATGAAAATATTATGCATGCAAAACTCCAAGTATATTTGAAGATGGGATGAGAGTCTTCCCTACGTATAATGCAACTATAATAGATATCTCCATAGCTCTACTAGCCACAACCCCTTTCATGTGGGACTAGGATTTCAACCATTGTGTCCCATTAATGTTGAAATGCCTCTTGCGACTATATAGGCAGAATATGCACATGTTCAGTCTTAAGCTGCTAAAGCCACTAGGTTTATTAAATGCATCCAGCACATCCACCAACATGTTCATGATATCTTAGATAAATCCAATGCCAAGTAAAAACAACGTCATGATCAACATTGGGTGCCACATAAGTTTCAAGTGGGCGACAAGGTGTGGTTGAATCTATAGAAGGAACACCTTGTCGAAGTCCATTAGAAGATTTGACCACTTTGATATGGGCCTTACACCATCACCAAGGCCATGGGTGACAATGATTTTGAGCTAAGTATCCCTCCATTCCTTAGGCTTCACCCCATATTCAATGTGGACCACCTTTGCTCATACTTTCAACCATTGTTGGATACATTAGAGATTGTTGAGCAACTAACACCAACTGAGATCAATATAGATTGCATCAAACAAGACACAATTGATTTAATCATGGAAATATAGGTTAGAAAACTCACCAACAGAGGATCCAACTGTATCGGGTTATGAAAGATGGCTAACTCTTGCACTAAGGTAAGTGGCTCACTAGGGACCAAGTTCAGCAGAAGTTTCCCCATCTCATGGAGGAACTCATCGCAATGTGGACATTGCCTCCTAAAGGGGGAGGACTGATACATATGGATATTGGTGGGCACCCGCCTATTCCGCCTAGACCCCACAACACTATTTCCTTTCACTTTCCTATTTTCTAGCAAACTTTTTATTTTTAGCAGTTTTTCTGGTCCTAAACTTCCAGAGCCATTTTGAGGCCCTATATGGTGTTTTTTTGGAGAAACGTGTTTTTGTCAAACAAACCTTTCTAATGGGCCATCGTGCATGCCAAATGAATATCATATGCCAAATTTACGACCCCGGGAAGTTAAAGTTCCAACTAACCTCATTGGGGCCCACAAACATTTGACACTTCATCTCCTAGGGTTAGGTTTTTGGATGTTTAGGGTTTCCCATTGTTTCTTCATTATAAAAAGTCTTGAGAGCCTCATTGTAACTCATTTCAAAAGGTATGTATCTATCACATATCTTCTCAAATATAACTTACCATCGCCCAAGCTAGTTTGTTTCTTTTCTACGTGTAAACAATTTTCAACAATTGCCGTTTAATTAATTGAAGTGTTATTTTGTTGTATCTCTGCATTTTTGTTTAAATTTCATTCCTTCATAAATTTGGTGTTGGTAATGTTGGCATTGATGTCAAATGGTCATGATAAGGAAAATTGTTGTCATTAAGATGATTGATTAATGTTGATGAATGTTTTTGATGTAATTGCAAAGGCTAAAAGTGATGTGAAGTGGAAAGGCTATGATAATCAATATGAAGTCTAAATATGGTCAAATGGAACATCAAATATTGAGACACAATATGAAAAATATATTATTTCATTGAACAAAAAATGTATGATACAAGATAATACAAATCTGATATGTCTCTTGTAATTATTACTAATTGAGATGTTTTATTTCATCTCTATTTTATATTACAATTTTTTTTTCTCTTCAGAACTGAAAATGAAGAGACAAGCTTGTGAACAATTTTAGAATACCAAGAGACAATGCCTCATTTCATATTCCTGCAAATAATAAAAACAACCAATAAGGCTTTCTTATAAAATATACATTGTTGAATGGAAAGAGAACTTTTTGAAGTAAAGAGTCTGTATGAGAAAGTTGATGAGCAACAACAGAAGAGGAACATAGTTGAAAAGGAGAAGTAGTAAAGATTTGCAGTAGACTTGAAAAAATAATTGTATATCAGGTAACCAATACTTTTTACTTGATATTGTGATTGAGAGATTGATGTCCCTTTCTATGTTGTAGCTTGATAAAGAGCAGGTTGTAGCATGTTGAGGTAGGAGCCTCCTATGGGTTAGAGCCTACAAAACATTTGTTGGAGTTAGAGCTTCCTTTGAGGTAGGAGACTCTTGTATGTTGGAGCCTACAAAAATATGATGTAATAAGGAGTATTAGCTTTCCTTCACATCACTTTCAGCCTAAATTTTTCATTTTCTCCCTTCGGAGTTTCCACTTATATCTGGTGTCTTCATGCGTTGAATGTTGTGGGAATGTTCTTCAGTTCTTGATAAGTATATATGCAAATATCTCTCTTTGACAGCTACAAAAGGAGTCCAATAATAATGGATCATATACATAAACTATTAGCTTCATAAAAATAAAATTAAGTTGAACAAAAAGTAAAGTTTTAAATTACTAATTCCAAACATAATTATCATTTGGTATCGGAGTGGGTTCCTTTAGTATTAGTCTAACAATTGGAAGGAGATCCTAAGTCAGTAAAATGGATAGTCAAGAAGGATTCTCAACAAATAAATCCCCTCTATTTATTGGTACAAACAATGCCTTCTCGAAAGTGAGAATGGAGACATATTTAATGTCTCTAGAAGTATAAGTCTGGGCAACTGTGATGGTAGGGTATGAAGAACCAAATAAAAAAACTAGTGACAAAGATGTCAATCTGAATTTTATAGCTAATGAAAAAGCTATGAATGCACCTCTAAGTGATCTACGTGAGTCTGAATTCATTAAAGTAATGCATTGTGAGACAACCAAAGATATATGGGTTAAATTAGAAAATATTAATGAAGGAGATAAAAAGGAAATGATGCAAAGATTAGAAGTATATAAACCGCAGTTTGAGACCTTAAAAATGAATGAATATGAAGATATAGCTAAATTCTTTTTAAGATCTGATGAAGTCGTAAATGTCATGATGGGTCTAGGAGAAACAATCAAAGAAAATGTAATAGTTCAGAAAATATTGAGGTCATTACCTTCTAAATTCAATCCTAAGGTTTCAACTATAGAATAGATAGAAAACTTTGAGACTTTGAACAGGGATCAACTACTTGGCTCTTTGACAACATATGAGATGAGAATTCCAAAAGGGAAGGCAATCACTAGAGAGGCATCTTTCAAGGTAGACAAGTCCATAGAAGAAAAGGAATGTTCATGCTCAGGTTCTAATGAAGAAGAAACAAAATTTGTTAGAAGGTTGAAGAAAGGTATAAGCAAGTACAAAGGAAAAATTATGTTTAAATGTTCTAATTGTGGAAGAGTGATGCATTATGCCTCAAAATTTCCTTATAAGAAAAAAGAAAATCAGCCTAAAGGGAAAGATAAGAACAAGTCTAATAAAATGCAAAAAGAGAGAAAATTTAAAAGAAAAAGTTTATATGCTCAGGAAGATAGCAGTGTATTTGAAAGTTATAATGAAACCTCTAGTAAATATGGAACCAATGAATTCATGTTGATGGCCTTGGAATAAATTGAAAAAGATTTCCAGGAATATGAAGAAGAAGAGGAAGGTGAGGTAGATATTGAGGGGGAGTTGATCAATGCCATAGATGAAATAGAAAGGCTTAAACTAAAGAATAAAAAGAAAAAAGAGATCCTATTGAAATATGTAAAAGAAGAATAAAATTCAAAAGAAATTATCACGTTGAAATTTGAACTTGAAGAAGAAAATAATGCGGAAGACACTTTGATGCAAAAAATAATAGAGAAAAGCGAGGAGTGTGAAATATTGGAAGAAGAGGTGGTAAGTCTGAAGAAGAGGCTAAAGAAGGCACAAACAAAATTAAACATGAATATTCAGTAGATAAAAGGGTCTAAAAAACTAGATGTGATGTTAAATTCTTAGAGGAATCCACTCATAAAGACTGGGTTAGGCTATGAAAGAGAATCCAATTAATCCAAGGTAGAGGATAAAAGGACAATCACCTTTGTAAAAGTTGTTAGGGGAGAGAATGATAGCTCACATCAATTTGAGAATAAAATATTGAGCAAAAATTCAACATGAAATGAACAACTTGTTTTCATTGCTACAACACCCTCCAAAATATTTTCCTACACTCAATTTCAGAGCCTTCCTTGGTCTTGTAAATTGTTGTTGAAAACTTTGAAACTCATTCTATGTGTTTTCTTGAGGCGTTTTTGCCCTCTTTACAAGATAGGCAAAATGTCATCATTTCGAGTGTAAGTTGTTGTATAATGTATATAAGCCTATTTTGGTAGTTTCAAGAGGTAACCTTTGTGTAAACGAGTTGTTCTAACGATTTAAACATCCATCACACTCATTTTCAAAGTTTTAAGCATTGTCGCACAAGTGTCATCGCAGTCATCACAAAGTGTATCTTAAGTGTCACACTTGTCGTAAAGTTGTTGCATGGAGGGAAATGAATTTTTCATGTGTCATGGATGATCTATGATGTTGTGTCATCAAGTATTCTAAGTGTTTTATCACAGTTTAAGTCTTATGACTGTTCACAACAGTCTGACAGATCCCGCACTTAGTCATTTTCTAAAAATATTCCCAACCAAGATACCTAGCCTCACTTGGGCTTCGTGAACTACACATTGCAAAGTTTCAGTCCTATAGTTATGACCTTGCCTCTTGGAAATATGAAATGTGAATTTCCTTCCTCCCAGGATCGCTGCACTATGTAATTCCAATGCTAAAGCCCTGACCTTGGCTCCTAGAATTGTTCAATTCCTTCTCCCATCCTGGCCCTAACTACACATTGTGCAGTCACTAGCCTCAAGATCATCCCTTGAGCCCCTGAGCTAGACAATTGCGCAATGGACGAGTTTCCCTTGTCTCACGGAATTGTGCAATGTTCTCTCCTAGTGCTCATCCCCTCAACTTGTCACATTGATATATAGAATTACACAGTTTGTCCCCTCAACCTAGCCTGAACTATGCATTGCACAATCTCAAGGCTCAAGGCTCCCCTTAACTACTTCAACTGCACAGTCATTGAACCCCTTTCCCAACTTTCTATCTAGTTCTGACTCATTCAATGGATCAATATGCATAATCTTAGTCCAGGGGGTTTTCAGACTGATGGCATCTCATCACGAGTGAATTGTAGAAACAAGTACCTTATCATGCCATAGAGATATGATGAAGAAGGAGATGAAGGAGCACAACATGCTGAAAGAAATTCTTGTAGCTAAGTATGCAAGCTAATCAATCAAGAGAAAGCAAAGGGACACTAGTTTGTGATCACCATTCAAGACTTGAGATCATTGAAGATCCCTTATCACCAAGCCATGTGGAGGTGAAAATAAAAGTATTCTCAAGTAGACCTACATCACATAGTAGCAACAGTGGGTTGAAATTGCCACATCATCAAGAATTTTATGTCATAAGTGTCATGTCATGTCATTTCATGAGTTGTCACATGCCACACCATTGTGGTTAATGATGTAAATTATGTTTCAAAAATATATTCTATAGTGGAAGTCCAAAGGAAGATTATGGAATATGAAGAGTCATGTAAATTTGAAAAGTCATAGGAAGTTAAAGAGTCATGAGGCTAGATGAAGAGTCATAAGGAAGCTGAAGCATCACTTCTTCATTGTTATATCTACACCCTCATTGTAAAAGCAAAAGAATTTTCACCTTGGCTTCTCTCGTAAGGCATTAGAGAGATAAGATAGTTCTTTTGAGCAACGAGCGGCTCCAACGATCCAATATTGGAGCTAGTGATGTTCATTTTATACATGTGTCTTGGAACTTTTACTTAATATAAGAAGTGTTACACAATATTTTGTCGCACCTACTATTCACTTCCTGTTCCATATCTTGAAGTGCCAAAACACTGAAAACTATGCAACATATCCATCATGATATACAGATCAAAACCTCCCTGAAGAATTAAAGGAAAACTGCCTTGAATCCATTCTGAAGAGGGTTAACTAAAAACCTAAATTTTAGCATCAAATCATTTTTCTACACTACCTGCTCATGCTGATGGTAGGTTGCATAGTGTTAGCTTATATGGGCTTGACCTAGGTTCGAAAGAATTATTTAGCCAAACAAATCCCGCAGCTACCGGCCCTTTCGGCAATAGCCCGTGAAGCGTGGACTGAGGTCTCACCTGAGGTAACATGGGAGGGTGCTGGAACTAGGTTTCTGCACCTTGGGGATGTCTTGGATGTGGTTTGGGGCTCGCACGCTATTTTGCAGCCTCGCGCTATGCTAGATCTGCGCAGATCGGAATACCCTTATCGCATTTATTACAGATTGGATCACTTATTACTGGTTTGATTAAAACGGTCTTTAAGCAAACATTTATTACTTTTGGTTAATTCACGCATCAAGATTAATCCATTTCACATGAATTCAACCGTCGAAAATGCAGAAATCATAACAGTTCATTTATCATAAAAGAGTAAAGGCGCAGCTAACATAGAATTTAGAAGAAACTTATCTTTATTATCAATCTTCAAAAATACATCCAGATCCACCCTGCGCACTCAGCTATAGGGGTCCGCGCACACTGCTATGGACTTTCCAAGCCTTTATAGAGCCCCGCTCTATTTATACTTTCCCTTGGCCCGCGATCCCTCTGTAGGTCGACTCTATTACTATTTATTTACATTATGTTTGGGTAGAATACCCTTTGAATCAACCTTCTAAAGTTCACGCTCTGCGCTTTCTGTGGGGTCTTTTACCCTAATGTTACCCAAAATTCCAGGTTGGGCCCCCCACACTTGTTTTGCGGGGCTTGTGCTACCCAATAGTCCTCCGACATAATCATCGTGACTCGTCCCAAGTCACTTACTGGCATGGCTAGATGCTCAGTCTTGGCTTCGCAGTTCGCCATTCGTTGAGTGGCACGCATCATCCAGTTGCTCCTACTTTGTCATCTGCAACGCTTTTCTGGCTTTAGCGTTTCTACCCTTTCTTCGCAACTGATGATGCTCATTTAGGTATGCTCGGTTAACACAGAACACCCCATTCGAGGATTTTAGCGTGAGCGAGGGAGCCACATACAGGACCTCTTGGTACCACCGTAGTCCTTTCCAACTGCCGTATCTTCTCTTCGCACCATCCGCTGCAACTTGTGTTGCAATTTTGCAAGACCTTGGCTGCTGTCTGCCGGATCCCACTCATCAAGAACCATCAGAGGCAACTTAGTGACTGCATCTCCACCCATGGTTGCCATCTGTCCATCCTTTTGTTGTTCTGTTGTAATGCGCCATCCTACCCCTAGGTGAGGCGACGACATCCGGACCAATTCTACTTCGCATTCCCTGTTTTCCGGTACATCCCCTGCTAGTAATACTATAGCCTGCGGGATACCCGCAGCTAGCAATACCAGATTCCTTAGAGAGTCCTGCCCCCCCTTTGGCCAGATTACTACCTTCGAGTGCTTGCCAGGTGCAGAGATGCTGAACAACTCCATCTATATTTCCAAAGCGTAGGTTGCCCAACGGATTCCCCATGGTGATTTATAAGCCATGCAAACTTCAAATGCCTAGATTGCCACTCGTTCCAGCTCATGTAACCTTCCTGTGTGAAATCTGTGGTTGATCATTTCATATCTAGTTCGTACTGTGGCTCTTAATTTCCCGCCACCTACTCCCTTTTGCCATAATGCAGCCATCTTGTCATGAACAGTGGTATTAATGGTCATCATTCCTTGGAGCGGCGCACCCCGTGGCTCTGTTCGCAGAACCACGCACCTGATTGTTGGCCAATTGTACACATAACCTAATACTGATGCATCTTTTCCTTAGACTGCTTTATTGTCCCTTACTCTCTTTCAACTAGTCAGAGCGGTGAGACTCTTCGTGGGACGGTTAGTCAGGCGGTTGGCCTACCCATATAGAGCTTCAAGCGACTACCATTCACTCTTCCCAGGAAGGGGTTTCCGTTGAGCTTAGCCAGCTGAACTGTACCCCCATCAGTTACTTCTTTAATAACATAAGGCCCCAACCAATGCATACAGAGTTTACCTAGGAATTTCTCGAACTTACTGTCATATAACAATACGAGGTCATCCTCCTTGAACGTACGCACCTTAATATGGTGATCATGGCATGCTTTCTTGCGCTATTTCTATACTTGCTGATGAAATCCCGCTAGAAATCATTCTTCGTCCAGTTCATGAAGTTGTGTGAGCCTTTCCTCCAAAGCCCCACGATCTACCATTCCTATAGCTGTCGCAATCCGTAGGCTAGGCAAGATATATTCCATAGGCATCACGGCCTCCTCACCATAGACTAGTCGAAACGGTATCTGGCCTGTCAAATTTTTGCACGTGGTTCGGTATGCCCATAGCACAGTAGGGATGCGTAAGTCCCAATCGTTGTGTCGCGCATTGTAGATCTTGGTCAGCGTAGTTTCCAAAATTTTGTTGAATGCCTCAATGGTCTCATTTTCTTGTGGATGGTATGGCATGCTCTATTGGTGATATATTTGGAATTCCTCAGTGAGCGTGTTGATGGTTTCGTTCAAAAAATGTGTTCCTCAATCACTTAGAGAATCTTAGGACACCCAAACCTGGCCAACACATTCTCGAACAAGAACTTTGCCACTATCGTGGTTTTGCAATCCTTAACTGGCTGTGCTTTTGCCCATCGGGTCAAGTATTCAATCGCAATGATGATATAGTGTGCGCCCGTCTTCCCTCATGGTTCAATAGGCCCGACGAAGTCGATCGCCCATTTCTCAAATGGCTGTAGTGTCACCTGTGGCTGAAGTGGCATTTCATCTCTTCGAAACGGCTTGCTTGTTCGTTGGCATACATTGTAGGCTTGACAATATGCTTTTGAATCTTGATGTAGGGTGGGCCACCATAATCCGGTGTGAAGCACCTTCTGGACTATGGCGTGGCCCACATAATGTCCACCAACAACCCCTCCATGTGTTTTTGCAAGGATCTTTTCTCGCTCAAACTCTGGGAGATATCGGCATAATATCTCATCATGGCCCATTTTGTAGAGATGGCCGGCAATCACAGTGAAATCTGCTACTTGTGTCACCGATTCCTTCTTTTGTTGCATAGAATACCCTTGCGACGTAGTATCAGTATTCAAAAAATAGATTATATCTTCAAAGTGGCCATCCACAATGCACATTGCATACAACTGGGCATATGGGAGTCCTTCTTCTAGGTTCATGGATTCCTCGCCTATCTCAATCTGGGATAAGTGGTCTAGACTCGCATTCAGTCGTCCTAGCTTTACAACAACCTCAAAGTCATATTCCTGAAACAACAACAACCATCAGTAGATGTGCCCCCCCCCCAACACAGGCTTATTCACTATGTATTTTAGCGCATAGTGATTAGTATACATCTTAAAATGTCCTCCAAGCAAATAGTGATGATACTTTTGGAGTGTGTACACCATCGCCAATCCCTCTCGCTCAGTAGTAGAGTAATTTTCATGGATTTTGACAACCTTCGACTTGCAAATGCAATCGGGTGGTCAACTCCTTCCGCGCCTTCCTGAGTAAGTACTGCTCCTAATGCGATACATGACACGTCAACATGCACGTGGAACTCCACGTCCCAAAGATCAAGATAGGGGCAGATGCCATTTTTTCCTTCAACAATTTCAAGCTTTTGTTACATTCCTCATTCCAGCAATACATGGCATCCTTTTTTAACAATTGTTCCATTGGAGCCATGATCTGGGTGTAACCTTTTATGAACTTTCGATAGTACCCCATGTGTCATAGTGTAGCACGAAGCTGTTTGACACTGCGAGGTGCTTGCAGACCTAATATGACACCGATCTTTGCCGGATCCACCATCAGGCCTTGTCTACAAACTACGTGACACAACAAGTTCCCAAAAGGAACAAGGAACGTACACTTCTTTAGATTGAGCACAATCTGGTGTCGACGGCAGGTATCTAGCATTAATCGTAAGCTTTCAATATGTTTCTTAACCAGGCCAAAGACGGTCCAACCGTCAAAAAGATAGGCTTCTAAGAATTTATGTATGAATTCCTTTAATGCAGCTACCACAATGCAGGAAAATATTGCCAGCGCATTCTTCAGCTCGAATGGCATCACTGTATACTGAAACAACCCCATTCCATAGCAAACATTGTCTTGCTTCGATCCTATGGTGTGATCTTGATCTGATGGTATCTAGAGAACCCATCCGTAAAGGAATACGCTTTCTTCCCACCCACATTTTCTAAGACTTCATCGGTAAAAGGTGTAGGAAATGGATCGTTAACATAAGCATCAATGAGTTTCCGTAGATCCACGAAGATGCGGATCTCACCCTTCTGTTTCTTCTCCTGTACCACCATTGGACTTACCCAATGATACTCCATGACTGGTTCAATGATCCCTGCTACCAGCATCTTGTCCAGCTCTTCTCGTACTTTTGCCTCATATTTTGGATTCAATCGGTAAGGTCGTTGCTTTACTGGCTTCGCGTCAGGCTTCAAGGTTATCTTCATCATTCCTAGTTTGCCCCAAATCCCTTTCAACTCCGTAATCTTAGTAGGGAAGAGGTCTCGATACTCCCTGTGTAGCTCACCAACCTTTTCCATGGTAGAATCGTCCTAGTAATCCCCAAGCGTAGCATACTTCGGTTCTTCCTCTGTTCTGATATACACTTGATTTGTTTTTAATGGTGCTACAACGTCTGGATCTTCGATTTCGGGGCCATGCACTTCTCGACTTCCTTTGGATTTTGGTATATTGATGTCGTGCGGATCATCCTCGTCCCCTTCTTCTTTTACATTGTAACATTCCAAGGCTCCGCTTAGCTGTCGTAACCAGTCTGGTTGCACGACTTCTTCCGGTTCAAGTGGCAACATGAAAATTGTGGTCTTTACTAGCTTTAACGCGCCGTCCACTGTATCCATCCATTGATCCTCAAAAAGAAATGTTGAAAGAAGCATTTCGCTCAAGATATCCCACTCACTTGTGCCACATCGGAGCTCTGTTTCAGTATACCAATTCCTTGGGATGACATCTATGTTATGATAAAATAGGTGCACCCATTCTGGTTGCGGCTCTTCGCCATAGGCTTTGGTCCATTTGCTCAGATGTATGTGCAGATTTTCTCATCCATCATATTTCTCCTTTAGTTGGAGTGCTGGCTTCCCGAATCGTATCTGCATCATGCGCTTACAGCTTTTCCAATCTTTGAAAGTGCCTTCATGGGTACCCCACCATCTCGCCAATGTCGTGCACAAGGCCCATTTGAGCGCCTCAAATCGCTGGTACTCTGGTACTACGCTCTCAAACTTCTCCAGGAATACATTTACTACTGTGAGCCCATCATATACTGGTAGCTCGCTATCCTGAGCTTTAATGCAGTATATGGATTTTGTCAGCATATTGCAGCTTGATGTAGTTGCCCCGTTCATTCTGTTCTGCGATTGCTCATCTTCTTCCTTCGAATCATCAGTGTATGGTTCCATGTAACCCTGTGAAGTTCTTCGTTCCTCGATTACCTTACCTTTTATTGGCCTCTGTGCAACAATTTGGTAGATACAATCCAAGGCTTCATCTTGCTCATTGTCGCTCACAGGTTCTGTGTAGGTTGGATCTATTGGAACAACTACGCAACCTGACTTTTTTTAAAATATCATCTCCTTGTGCTTGAAATTAATAATCCCATTCATGTCGATGGCCCAGTCTATTTCCAACAACATGGGATACGAGATTTTCTTGTCCACTATCTCAATAACTTCAAAATCCATTCTAGTGCTTGCACCATCCAGGTCTACAGTGATTCCTTGCAGCCTACCCAATGGCAAGATCTTCTGCTGATTTGCCATTCATAATTGGATCGGAGACCATTGGAGTGGGGGCTTGCTGATACGTTCACATGTCTGCTTGGGTAGGACGTTTGCATCCGACCCGAGGTCCAGAATGACCCGATCCATCTCATAGTCACCAATCCTCGTTGTTAACCGCATTTCATGTCCGGTTCATGACGTGTGGCTCCCTATTCATCGGACTATGCGAGATTCTCCCCATCCTGCATATTTGTTAATTACCTCCTACAATCCTTTCACTACCCTATTATCGTGAAGTAACTTCGTGCAAGTTTCTATGTTAGTTGTTAACATTGAGGGACCTTTATATGGCTCAGACTGATCTCCTTCTGAGATTGCACCACTCCTTAGTACCATATTTACTTTAGGTTCTTCATCACGTCGTTTGGCCCTTATCATCTGGACATTCTGTGTCATCGTAGGAGGTGCTGTCCTTTTGTCGCGAATCTGTGCTAGCAACATAGGGCAATCTAGAAGTTCATGGTCGAATTGATACTTGAGTTGGATTTGTGCAATCCCGTGTGTAGTGTCCTGGTCCTCCACAATTGTAACAAATTAGCTGTCCTTGATCCCTTCTTGGTGCCATTCCACCCCATCCTCAACCACATCCTTGGAATCCACCACGTGCAAATGTTGTGACTGGATTTTGACCTCGTTCCGTAGTTTGTATTCGGTAGGCAGATGCCTGTTCCACCAACATTCGGAAATCTCTGTCCTCATGACCCACCGAGCTACAAAAGTTACAAAAGGGCTGCTGGGGGGTTTGATTGTATTTAGGAAATAGGTGGTAATTATCTATGTTGTGTTTTCCTCCTACTTGACAGATTGCACACCAAAGCGGGGTGATTACGCTCGGCCTTGCCTGTGCCTCTGGTTGCAACGGGACTGGTCCCCCCGTGACCACAAGGTTTACGGCGACTTGAAAATGGTCTTTATCATGTCCCTGGCCCCTACACTTGATGCACCAAACTTCTTCCCGAACTTTCGACGCCTGATCTTGTTTTAACTTCTGTATTTCCAAACACAAGTTCTCGACCTACATTTGGATTTTCTAAACTCCCAGCCCTGGGTCTTGTACAGGGGTTTCGTGCAACCGCATTGCTACCTCCAGCGCTTCTGCTTGGGTTGAGATCTTCTGTTGTGACAAAGCCGATTTCAGATATGGCATTAATGATGCGATAAACCAAGTGCAGTGCTATGCATCCATCAAGGTCATGTTGGCTTCGTGAATAGTGCTTTTTAATCTTTGATCCAGATCCCACGGGGTCTCACTTGGCATCGTTGTGATTTATTTGAATCCTACGACTGACTACGACTCCGATTTTGGCCGACTGAACTCCTTTTTTAACTCCTTGTAGATGTCCGCTATTCCCGCCATTGGATTGGTGCCCAAATACTTCATATACCATGTTAGTGCTCAGTCCTACAGTGTGCTGACTAAGACGGATTTCTTGATATCATCATTCATGATATGCTGCACATTCCATACTGAATTCAATACAAACCAAAATTTTTCCAGATCTTCACTTCCTACTCCCTTGAATATTGGTAATTGGATGGCATTCACCATTACCACCGTCCTGATCCTTTGACGCTCTTTCCTCTAGCATTCTTGCCTTTCACACCAGACACCCCTTAGGCAGATCTCGGTCCTAGCAACGGAACCATTTGTTGGCTTATATGGGCTTGACCCAGGTTCAGAAGAATTATTTAGCCAAACAAATCCCGCAGCTACCTGCCCTTTCAGCAATAGCCGGCGAAGCGTGGACTGAGGTCTCACCCGAGGTAGCAGGGGAGGGTGTTGGAACCAGGTTTCTGCACCCTGGGGATGTCTTGGATGTGGTTTGGGGCTTGCGTGCTATTTTTCAGCCTCGCACTATGCTAGATCCACGCAGATCGGAATACCCTTATCACGTTTATTACAGATTGAATCACTTATTACTGGTTTGATTAAAACGGTCTTTAAGAAAACATTTATTACTTTTGGTTACTTCACGCATCAAGATTAATCCATTTCACATGAATTCAACCGTCACAAATGTAGAAATCATAACAGTTCATTTATCATAAAAGAGTAAAGGCGCAACCAACAAAGAATTTAGAAGAAACTTATCTTTATTATCAGTCTTCAACAATACATCCAGATCCAACTTGCACACTCAGCTGCAGGGGTCCATGCACACAACTGCGGACTTTCCAGGCCTCTGCGCACACAACTGCAGAGCCTCTACCTTCTTCCCTACTCCCTCGACTCAGACTTACAGATTATTTCAAACTATTTCCTTTTAGAACCCATTACATTCCATCTTTCAAAAGAACTACCTTCCCTCATAGAGCCCCGCTCTATTTATACTTTCCCTTGGCCCACAATCCCTCCGCGGGCTGACTTTATTACTATGTATTTACATTATTTTTGGGTGGACTACCCTTTGACTCAACCTTTTAAAGTTCGCGCTCCACGCTTTCCGCGGGGTCTTTTACCCTAATGTTACCCAAAATTTCGGGCTACGCACCCCACACTCATTTCGCGGGGTTTGCGTTGTCCAACACATAGTTATACATTAGTGCTGCCAGTGAAGGTTTTGATATGAAAACCCACACCAAACCTCTTCTGGCAGGTTTTCCAAAACTAGAGGAGAAGCTTTGTGGACTAAAACCTTCGAGAAGAACAAGCTGGATATTGGTTGTTGTTGATATGGTCAAGCTCTCCCATTTGGACCTCTTGATCTTATCATCATGGGTTTTCCCCTTGAGATGTGGACCTTACACCCTCTTTTTTAGATCCCTAAATCCATCCCCCTTCCTATAAATTCACTCCCTTCCATCCCCAAATGGTTGGTCATTGGTTGCTGCATCCCTATGTTGAGATTAGCTTACATGCTACCCATTCTAGCTTGGAGAAGGAGTGCTTGAAGAGTCTTTGCTTGGACTTGGACATCCACCAAAAGGAGGTCTCAAACATCAAGGCATAGGTTGTATGCTTCCCTTTTTTAGCTCATTAATATATACATTTGATGTTCACTTTCCATAATTGTGTAAATGTTTATGAATTTAGCTTAATACTCCTTGATCTATTAAGTAGTTTATGTTTGATGTATGACATATATTCCCTTGTATTTTTCATAGCCCTTTGATCTCCCTTGCGGGTACTTGGACGTGAAGAAAAGGTAAGGAGAAAGGCCTAAAGTGAAATAATCAGAGTCATCTCCAAAGGATTGAGTGATTAGCATCAGAGCAAGGTAGGTTTGTCCTTCTCTATGCATTTGTTAAAAATAAACTAGGAAAGTGTATGTAATAGTTTGTTTGGTTTGTTGCTAGACCCATTCATTGGGCTAGAGAGACTGCCTCTATCCATAGAGGGGATTTACCTTCACAAAAAATGATGACTCCACTGGGGAAGCTATAACCTCTTCATCCTCTTTTCTCAACTGATCTCTTGATCAGTTTGACCGACCATCGTGTTCTCAGTTAATTTGAGTGCTAAGTCTAGAAGTGTTTGTGGAAATATTTTTATTTTTTTTCTTATCCCTCGCCTAGCGCACTTATTTCTCTGATAGTAAAGATGCCAACGTGCTTTCTCTTAAAACAATCGCACTGATCCCCTATTCAATGCTAGTTTAGCTATAATAGCTGCACTAATCTCAAAGATTGGCAAAAAGCTAGGGTTTCTCTGTCAAACTATAGTGTGTCTGATCCCCTGAGGTCTTGTCTTATCCTATATGATTGTATTTATTAAAGTCTTGATTGATTACCTGATTTCATTAGCAAATTACTACCTTTTTGAAATTTCAACTGTTCAAGTGCTAGGTCATTTTATTGTCACTTTCTGCTTGTGAGTGTCATTGAGTCTGTGGTTTACTGATTGTTAGGTTTGATTATCTGGTAAAATCATTCGAAACATTGATTTTCATTAGTTTTGGTTTCTATTTTTCAAAGTTTCTTTTAATTTGTATTAGGTCATCTTGCATTTGAAATTCAACTTTGTTATTCATCAAGCATAGATTACATTTCTTGGTTTACAAACTGAAAATGGTGTATTTGTTTATCTATTCAAAAGAGAAAGTGAAATACATTTTCATTGAGTGATTTTCGATTTGATTTGGTTTTGCTTTGATTGGTACATCGTTTGCATTAGGAGCTTTTGAATAAAAATTTTCATTTTTTGCTTTAGTTGAAGCTTAATTGCATTAGAGCATTTGAAAATCAAAGAAAACATCATTTAGTTAAAGTGCATCTTAGTAAAGTAAAAGTCATTTTTGCTTTCAATAGATTGCATGTTGAAGAGTGAAAGTGAAGTTTAGTTTTTCTTTTGCATATTTCATTTGGAAAAGAAAGGTTAGTGGAGGCATATTGTTTATTTCATTCTCTTGTTTGATGCATTAATTGATCGAACTCTTTTCCCTTGCTAGTATAGCATTCATTGAAGTGAAAAGTTTCCTTTTCTCATATAGTTTCATATTAGGATTTAGGAGACATTGTTTGAGCCCAAAATTGAAACATAATTTAAGAAAAACATAAAGTTTACTGAATTAACCTAAGGAGAATTTGGAACTTAACGAAAACATTTAGAGGTCTAGGCTAGAGACATGTTTCAACGTCTATAAACCAAACAATTATCATTAACTACTTGCATTATATCCTGAGGGTGAAATATCATTCCAAAATGGAAGTATATCGAAGGTTATCCAGTACTGTTGGGTATTATGGAGGCACTCTAGTATGGCAAGTATATGGGAACGCTCTCACTGAACATTTGTACATTAGACAACGCTAACACAGATTTGTGCTCCCTGTACCATCGAGTATATATTGGGAGACCCTGCTAGGTTTGTATCGTTTAGCCACAGGTAATCGAGTCAGCCTCCTTGTAGATGTGATACACTGAACACAACATTCAAGGAGATTATCCATCATGCATTAATTTCTTGGTTTCAGCTAAGGTGTATATAACTGTTCATGGATACATGGTAAACCCTCTTGCCTAATACACCCTTTTTTATTTATTTCTTGTTTTTAAGTTCTAAAATTTAACTATCCATGATAACATGACCTACCTATGCATTTACCCTTGGCCTCATATTTTACGATTAATAGTAAATTTTAATTATAGGCTCAAATCAACCACTCGTTATTGTTTTTGAGAGAATTTCATCGTGGATGAACCACTGGGTTCACCTTACATTTCCTCTTCATCATCTGAAACTAAAGGGTCATCACAAGGAGTTCATCTTGAGATTTCACATTCACTTGAAGACCAAGGTCTTGAACTTGGAATTATCCCGAGCATTCAACCCCTTGATTCTCATCCTCCACCTCGAGACTCATCATCTCAGGAATCTGATCCAGAAACTCCTGAGAGTCCACAAGGGTTTGTATTGTTCCCCGCGAATCTACTTTTTGATCCATTAGTCCTATCTCCTCAACGATGTTGGGTGTGGAGCCTGATTATCTTATATATTCAAAGGTATCGCCACATAGGACCCCAGTTCGAAATGGGGGCGGCAACGCCGCCCATAAAATATTCGCTGTAGGGGGGTCCAGGGGGGGGCGGTTGCGACCTTTGGGAGCCCCCCCTAGTGGGGGGTTTCGGGGGTAGCGTCCCCGAAGCTAAAAACAGCTGTAAAATTTCCTTGTAAAAGTATAGTAATTTCTAGTCAATCTGGGCCATTCATTAGGTGGATGATCTGATGGTAGAACTTATGTTTAGTTTAGGGGTTTTTATCCTAGAAGGCAACCCCTCTCTTTGTATGAGGGTATTGTATTTGAGGCTGTGAGATAGATGTGTATTCGGTGAGCGAGAAACAGAGAGGTGAGACTGTGAGAGAAAACAGAGGATATTACAGCGGATTTGTTGTAGGTTGTGTCTCTTCATTTTGCTGGATAATAGAAAGGAAGGACTGGCTGTTCGGGGTGGACGTAACCCAAACTGGGTGAACCACGTATATCTGTGTCTCTCTTGTTTTGTGCATTTTATGTGTTTATATTTCTGCAATATTTTAAGTGTTCCATTGCTCTGTAATATATAATTTTCTAACAAATGGCCGTATAGTCCATATGATAATCCTGGTGTGATTTTGGAGTTATCTAAAACATCATATTGGATTCCTCCTCGCCAACTGTTTCCACCCATAGAATTAGAAGGTGAGTTTCCAACCACTCCTCGAGGTCCTCTAGAAGTCTCATCCACTCATACTCCTGGTGTTGCAAATGATTCTGAATATGAATTTCCACCTGAAGGCTTTCTGTATGTGGGAAGTGTACCACCTCCACCACTACCTGAAAGCAGTGAACTTTTATTTCCACTTGGTTATACTTCTTTGGCTCAATTGGTTTTAGGTACTCCAAGTGCATCTTCACTTTATCACAATCCTATTTGGTCATCGGGCACCATGCCTACTTTTGGTCCATTTGTTTCAAGTGTGGCCTCTCAAATTCATGTACCAACTGTAGTTTCTTCAGTTCCTGTACAACCAATAGTTATGGTTGGGATAGTTAATGTCCCTATAGGTTCCTCAGGTCCTCCCTTAAGTAGACATATGTACCACAACCTATTCCACCGCATTGGGGGAAACAACCACCTCCTCCATATGTACCTCCTATTTTGGGTGGAACTTATGTGAGTGGATCTCAAACTCATGCTACTGGAGCTAGTCAAAATGTTGGTAGTGTACCTTATCCTAGTGGATCATCTATTCCATCTGGATCAGGTCAAATCCCATATCAATAGTCTCTTTTGGTTGAGATACCATACCAGAAATCGTACCCTCCATATGGCTAACAACAGCCTCAAAATCCTCCCTTTACCAAATAGGCAGGCGCCCAAATGTAGCCTGGTTCAAATCCCTCATTTTGGGAATTTGGTCAATTTCAAGTTAGAACCTATCAGTACCAACCTGGAACTCAATAAATTCCGCAAGGAAATTTCCAACAACAATATCCTTATGTACAACAAGGACCTTATGTGCAACAAAGGATTTATCAACAACCATTGCAGCAACAAGGATAGCCCTTGCAGTAGCAAAACCAACCCTTGTATCAATAAGGCCAACCCTTACAACAACAAGGTCAACCCCTGCAACAACAGGGTCAATAATTTTACCACCAGGATCAACAATTGCAACAAAAACCTTATAATCCATACACTTTTCAAGCTATTTATCCACCTTATGGTTCTCAATGGCCCATGATAGGTCAATATCAATCTTACCCTGGTCAAAAACCACCTTTGTGGGGGAAAATCCACCATTATATGGTCAGAATACCTCTCAGTGGGGGTAATATCAAGCTCCTTATGGTAAAAATCCACCACTTTGGGGACATAACCCATACCAACAAGCTTGGAATCCACAAGCTGGGCCTTATCAAGCCTCCCATGCCTTTCAATCCACAGGTTCCATTTATAGCAACGTTGGAACTACCGGATGTGTTAAGGCTCACAAATGATCTAATTCTCCATTTACCATATTGGCCTTTGGTTCCTACTAAGATTCTTGGTGATTGTCTGAAATTTGAAGGAATGTCTGGAGAAGACCCCTAGGCCCACGTTATGACTTACCATTTATGGTGTTTATCCAATTCTTGGGTTTAGGACTCCATTATCTACATCTTTTCTAGTGAACCCTAATGGGTGTTTCCTCGAAATGGTACATTGAGTTACCTTAAGGTACCTATCAAGACTTCAACTCTTTGGAAATGGCCTTCCTTACTCACTTCTAGATACCAGTTCGATATGAAACTGGTATCCATTTGCTTACATCTTTGAAATAGAATACTGCTACCCACATCTCTGATCATATCCATGAGTAGAGACATTGGCATCACCTTATTAATTTTGATATACCTCATGAGTTGTTAACTGAATGGTTTACCAAATCATTTGTTAATAAAATTTTCAAGGACATAGCTATGGGTGGTTGTGTAACCGAAGATAAAGCCATTGCCCGGGCCCTAGTTTTGGTCCTCTTCATATTGAGAGACCTAGTAATGACTCTATTATCCGACCACCTACCAAAGGTGTCCTTCGGAAATCATATTACAATCCAAATGCGCGATATTCCCAACATTACAATATTGTCGAAGATTTAGCTCAAGTGCCTCCGGTGATGTCTACCTTGGAAGTTCTCCAGAGTTGTCCATCACATTGGAAAGCATTACTATCCGCTATAGGAGGAATTGACCCTATTGATTTGAGTCTGATTAACTTTGACTTGGAAAATCATGTTCCATGATAAAAGCAGCTAAATTCACACAATCACAGAAACTCAATCATATATTATGCACAAATAGTGTATGTGCAAACACACTCACACACTGATTACATTCAGATCACACTATTAAATAGAGTTTTTGAGATCCAACTTATTCCTAATTTAGAGAGAGTGGTTGAGAGAATTTATCAACCATCACAAACCAATTTCTCAAATATGGAATGTAAGCATTAATTCCAACATCCCCCCTTAATGATTACATTACATGAAAATAACAAAATAATCAAGCTTATCAGTAGATGCTCCATCAAGTTGCCTCGTAACCCTCGGAAAGGTGTAGTTGGCAAGTTGGATTCCCGAGTTCCCTTCCTCAACTCCCGAATCAAGGACCTCCCGAAGTCAATTACTGGACAGCATCCCAATCTGTCGCATAACCTCATTAGGAAACCACCACGTCTACCACTAATGAGGGATCCTTCCCTAGATCCGCAACTGCCATACTATCTGGACAACCATCCATATTGAGCCTTACTGCTACTTGATCTTCAAACACAATTGATTGCAATCACTGAAATTTTAACAATTAACCCTCACTTATTTTACAAACATTTTCTAATAATGGAAATTAAACTAATATAATCACAAATGTATTTTCCAAACAACCGGTATAGTCACGGTAACAGTGACAGTCACAACGCATTTATCGCTGTCTCCGTGAAAATCAGACATGGCTCTCTGTCTTCAAATGTTCATGCACTGTCCTCCCCGAATTTGAGACTGATTTCGACGATGAACACCCCCAGCCATTAGTACGGGCCATGATGAGATCGCTAATGAGATCGCTGATATGTTTCAGATCCACCAATGATTCTGATCCAACAATTCGGCGTCCTCTCCCATGCCACAGATCTCAGCAGATCTCACCGACAACAGATCTCGCCGGGCTTCAAACGAATCTGCCTTTATTGTTTCAACCACGGGATTCACTTCCTTATCTCAGCAGATCTCACTGACAACAGATCTTACCGGGCTTCAAACGAATCTGCCTTTATTGTTGCAACCACGGGATTCACTCCCTTACGGGATGCGTGCAACCAGCAGCCAGCCTTTCTGCGCTCCACAACCACGTTGAAATAGACTCGACAATCAACCTCTAGTTGGACGAGGTCTCACTTCAAAAGAAAACACCTATCTATAAAAGAAATGATGTTGATATCCTTGAAGGGCTACCACGATATCTTCACAGTAGAAGCAACCACGATCTCCTCCCACTGATTTCCAAAGCGTTGACCTCCCACACTCAATACACACAAGGATGCTCGAGGAACTTCAATATATTCGTAAGCAGTCTTATCCTACACGTGGAGCGGCAACAGATCCGCAACGACAACCACGACGACCTCACCAGCACGTAGCACAGGTCGAGTCCCACTTAATAGCCCCCTCTGTGCCACTGCTCGGCCTGCAACTTGATCCTCCACTACGACATTCCACGCTCTTCAAGGTCTTGCCTCACTTAATAAACATCACACAGGCCTCAGATCTATACCAGGATAAAAATTTAAGAATCAAATTTTATTAATCAAGCTTGGCATCTCTCAGGGGAGATACGAGAATCGCAAGAAACGCATCGTCGACTGCATAGGCGTACGAAAAACAAATAAATTAACATAGGAAATCAATTTCCACTCTTATTTTTCAAGGATTTAGACTCACAATACACAGGCCTCTGATCCTGTGCTCTGATACCATGATAAAAACAGCTAAATTCACACAATCACAGAAACTCAATCATATATTATGCACAAATGGTGTATGTGCAAACACACTCACACACTGATTACATTCAGATCACTCTATTAAATAGAGTTTTTGAGATCCAACTTATTCCTAATTTAGAGAGAGTGGTTGAGAGAATTTCTCAACCATCACAAACCAATTTCTCAAATATGGAATGTAAGCATTAATTCCAACATTCCATGTCTTCCACAACAACTTGCTTTCTTAATTCAAGTCATTATAAAAGGGAAGACGATTCATCAGACTGTGATTGATGAAGGTGCTTCCACTTGCATCATGTCCGTTTCATGCTAGAAAGCTATTTGTTGACCGCCTCTCAACTAGTCTCCTAACACTTTAGAAGCCTTTGATGGCAGAGGATCTTGTCCATATAGTATTCTCACGAAATTGCCCATAATGTTGGAAGGGAAAACCATTAACTTAGAAGTAGAATTCATTGATGCCAATTTTAATTATAACCTTCTACTTGGTCGAAGTTGGACTCATGTTATGTTTTACATGGTTTCCTCTTTGTTCTGTGTGCTCTGTTTTCCTCATGAGGGGAAAATAGTCATCGTTGATCAGTTAGCCTTTTTCTCTTCCATCTCTTCGAATGGAAATGTGCCATATGTGGGAAATACTGACATCCCTTATGAGAGTGTTGGGGAGGGTATTTTCAAACACTCTGCTCTTATGGCAAATTTTTCCCTCCCACCTTGAAATGTTGCTTCCGTTAACATGATCTTCACTTCTCACGATCCTTGGATCGTTCCTCACCTCGATTGGGTTGATTCTTTTGGCAATGTCATGCCACTTAACCCAAAAAAGCAAGCCTATCAAGCTGTTGTTTTGGCTTCAAAAATCACTTCTAAAAGTCATGCTACTCTTAGTATGCATCTAGACACATATTCATAGTTCCCTTGGCTTGGTTCTTGGGATTCTGTTGACCCCTTGAATGAGACATTCCCCACTAACAAGAGTATCACCAAGGTTATGTCTCTTGAGGAAACCCCCTGAAATGATGCCCATCATCATTCCTTGTTTCTATCAAGTCTTGGAGATATTTCATCATGTTTATATACCTTTGTTTCTCGTACGCTGACCCATCCACTTCAAATGCCTATTTTGGTGCACGAAGTTTTGTTTGAGAGAAACATGGAGAACATTACTATTACGATGCCCATCAATATTTCTGTCAAACCAGGAATTGTTGAAAACATCCATGTTGGGGTATAATAATCTCTAGATGAAATCAAGACTTACACTGACCTCTTTAATGAATGTCGCGATGTTTTTGCCTGGCCATATGAAGAAATGCCTGGAATATATTCAAGTATAGTTGTGAAAAAAATTCCTACTTATCCAAACGTGAAGCCCATTTGTCAGCTTCTTCTCCCAATGCACCCTAGAAAGGCAGTTTCTATAAAGGGAGATGTTGAAAAAAATTTGAAAGGTTGGTTTCATTTACCCCATCCCATTGACAGATTGGGTTTCGAACATTATCCCTGTAACTAAACAACAAGGGACTATTCGTGTTTGTGTTAATTATCGTGATATCAATCAGGCATGTCTGAAAGATAATTATCCAACTCCTTTTATAGACCAAATCATTGATGAATGTGCCAGGAGTGAGATTTTTTCTTTTATGGACGATTTTTCTGGCTACAAGCAGATTAACATTCTTCCTGCCGATCATCATAAAACTTCTTTTATCTATCCATGGGGAAAATTTTCCTACAAAAAACTCCCTTTTGGTCTGAAAAATGCCAACGCTACATTCCAACAAGTGTTGTCTTATGATTTTCATGACATCCAACACATCGTTGAACCATATCTTGATGACTTACCAACCCGTTCTGCTAAGTGTCATGATCATCCTGATGACCTTTGAGCAATTTTTCTTCACTGTTTCTGCTTTGAATTTGGTCATCTCCTGGTTTGTGGTATCTAAGGAAGGCATCCGGATTTACCCCCTGAAAGTTGAGGCCATTGTCAATTTACCCCCTCTATCATCTTCGCATCAGTTGCAGAGCTTGCAAGGGAAAGCTAATTTCCTTCATCGTTTTGTACCCGATTATGTTGAGCTTACCAAGGGATTTACTCGTTTTCTGAAAAAGGGGATCCCATATATTTGGGATGAAATCACTCAAAAATATTTCGATGCATTAAAGAACACCCTCATTAGTGCCCCTTTATTGCATCCCCCCAATTATCACCGTGATTACTTCTTGTACTTGGCTGTAAATGATAATACTATTGCTATGGTACTAGTGCAAGATGATGATGATGGAAATGAACACATGATCTACTACTTAAGCCAAAATATTATCTATACCGAAACTCAATATGCCCATTTCAAGAAACTCTCTTTAGCAGCTATTCAATTCTTTCGATACTACATTCCCTTATGGAAAATCGTAGTGATTTCTGATTGCAACCACATGACCTACATTCTAACTTGTTAGTTACTGGGGGGAAATTATGCTAAGTGGATTGTTATCCTTCAGGAGTTTGATTTGGAATTTTCTACTGCCAAATCAAAGAAATCACTTGGTTTCGCTGAGTTAATTTGTGACCTTCCCGTCACAACCACATCTACGAATTTTGATGAGCTCATTCTTGACGAAACTCTCTTTCTCATCAACACTCTTGACCCATGGTACGGGGATATTATTTTCTATCTCCAAACCTAAAATTTTCAATCAGAGTTGTCCAATTTTGAACGTCGTCACATTTGATACCAGTCCAAACCATATCGAATCATTGGCGATACTTCGTACCATTTTGGTCTCTATTCTATCCTTCGTAGATGTTTGACACTTGAAGAAGCTAAGAGAGTCCTAAATGAATAGCACTCTAGGGCTTATGGTGGTCACATGTCAGGGTATGCTACTGCTCAGAAAATCCTTCGTGCCAGTTATTTCTGGCCTTCGATCTTTAAATATTACATTTGAGCAGTCGAAAAAAGTCACACCTCTGAGATTTACAACTGTAAGCAGCGTGCCCCACCCACACCCCTACATCTAGTTGTTACCTTTAGCCCCTTTGTTAAATGGGGTATTGATTTCATGACATGTAACCCTTGCTCGGCAAGGGGGAATGATTATATAATCGTCATCGTTGATTATTTCACTAAATGGGCCGAGGCGATTCCCTCACATCATGATGACGATAAAACTGCCACTCAATTTCTTTTCAACCATGTCATAACTCGATTTGGTGTCCCTGAAGCCATCGTTACTAATCATGGATCTCATTTCTGAAATTACATGATGGTAGAGCTCACTTCTCGATTGGGTTTGTACCATGAGAACTCAACTCCTTATTATCCACAGTCTAATGGCCAGGTTGAGGTAGTCAACAAAGTCTTGGTGACCATGCTTCAAAACACCATTGGGATGCATAAATAAAATTGGAATCTCATGTTATTTTTAGTTCTTTGGGCTTATCAAATGACAGCTAAGACCGCCACTAGATTCACCCGCTTCAGTTGTTGTATGGTCTAGAGGAAACTCTTCCAATTGAGTGTGAAATTCCTTCACTGAAACTAGTTGTCAAATTACTCCCTGATACCTCACCTAAGGAGGAACATTTAGTTTACCTTGAAAGGCTCAATGAAACTCACCATCTTGTAGCGTTAGTAATTGAAGCCTAGAAAAAATGAGTTAAGTTTCAATATGATAGAATGTTTCTCCCTACATTTTTGATGAGGGCGAATTTCTATTGCTATATGATCAAGCCAATGACAAATTGGGAGCTGGGAAATTCGAACCAATGTGGCATGGGCCTTACATTGTCAAACAAGTTTTACAAAAAGGTGCCTATGAGTTAGTATTATGAAGGAAATTATTTGGCTGAGCCTTGAAACGGGCTTTACCTAAAGAAGTATTATGCATGATTTTATGTGTAAATACTTATGTACATTAGTGTGTAGTGTGGTTTTGGTGTGTTAGTTTTCTTTTTCAAACATTTTCATTTGCTTACCTCGTGCTCTACTTGGTTTGCAGATGTCATCCAACCATTACATCGATTTTGCTGATGGTGCTTGTTGTAGTACATGAAATCTATCTTCCGTTGCATGGACAATCTATGACCCTAATGGTGAGTTAGTGAATTTGCAAGGTATATGTTTATGTCTTAGGACTAATAAAATTTCTGAATATATTGTGGTCATCGAACTTTTGTCAGAAGATATCACTCTTGGCGTTAGAGAGTTAATTATGAATCTTGATTCATAGCTCATTGTACTACAACTCAATTGACAATATTCAATTAGAAACCCTAAAATTTTGAGAATATATTTCTGAGTTCATCTATTGTAACGAGACTTTGATTTTATTACTTATCATCACATTCTAAGATGCATGAACACATTAACAGATGCATTGGCTAACTATGTTTTAAATAAACATTTGAGAAACATGTAAATCATAAAGCATCACATAATAGACATGGTAAACAGAAAAACATGTGTGTGTGTGTGTGTGTGTGTGTGTGTGTGTGTGTGTGTGTGTGTGTATATATATAATGTTTGCAAAAGAGTTTGCTACATCAAAATGACAAAATCTGTGTTCTGAGACACATGGCTTTATAAGCCTACAACAGTGCAAAAAGTAAACTAGAGTTGGCTATTCGCCCACATGGTGCTCATGATAGCACAAAATATCCCTAATGACTTGGACCAACAACTAATACAGTCTAGTGGAAACTCCTACAGTGTGCCTCTGGTAGTGTAATGGAACATCATCTATCGAGGCGTATTCTGGAATACCCTTGGTTAAAGCTTCTAGGTTACACTCTACCTCGACAATAGGATCTGCTCCCTCCTCATAAGGAGCCTCCTCAATATGGTGTGCCACTCGCCTGGCTACTGGAGAAACCCCTGGATGTCTCTCTGGTCCCACATCTACAAAACATCATAAGTCAAATCTCAGTACCTCGAAAATCCATGCCTACATATGCCCAATCGTTAACCATGATTAGATGTTGATGTAGGCATCCAAAAATTCTGGAGGGAATGACATATATTGGCCGCTTCCATGTCGAGGCATCAACTCTCCCCATCTGAGTAATCATGGATCTCTGGGCTCTAATGTATCCAATTCTAACCACTGATAACAAAATAATGGCACACATTCTAGGATGAACGTCACCAAAATGGATCCGAAACCGAATTGTTTCAGACTCCTTGACTTGAAATTGGCAAGTTGGCACTTCATGCACACCAACAAACCCTCACTCCAATTGAAAACCATGAGATTTAGACACTTGATTGTGTACTGGAAATGAGACTTTGTTGCCTCATGCAACACTTGATCCTTGGCTACTTAGGCCATAGTATGCAGGATTGTTCATAGTGGGAGATTTGTAATGGCCTTTATGTTGATTTTCCAACTTTGGGTATTTTTGGTTACTAGACAATGCCTCATAATGAGCATATTTGTGCTCTCTCCTCTAGTGCGTGAGCCAGACAACTGAACCCGTTGTCCCTTTCTAGACAATCCGGTAATGAAATAAATGTCGGCAACCTCTATTTCGCATTCTTGATCCTTGATCATGAATAGTTGGTGATCCACATCCCACCAACTAATCAGATGCTGCAATAACTCAAGATGTGATCTGATCCCAGGAATTCTGAATAACTTCAAAAACCCACATGCTCGTAGGGCATCAACATAATCTTGATCCTTAGAAACTTGATGATTTTCAGCTTCATGTCCCCTTTATTTCCATTCAACCATCATTTTGGACTAATTATCCTATGGAAAACTAATAAAACAACATTTCATGCACTTCCATGGAGACAAAACCCAAGATAAACTATTTACCATGGAGGATTTCACACAAAACGTTTTACCTCGTGTTATAGCTCCAAATCTCACTCTTATGGTTTGTGATGTTGTACTCATGGCCTAGGGAAACCCCTCCTTCTAGACGTGGTCCTAAAATTTTAAAAACAGTGTTTTATCCCTTATACGTGACATTGCCCTGAGTTAAACGCGTGTATACGCGGGTCTGTGTATATCCAACCCACGTGTATGTATTAAAACACTTAAAAAAATATTAAATTCCTTATTTTCGGGCGGAGATAGCGGGTTTTACCTGCTGATCACCTGTTAGTGCCCGTGGCCCAACTGTTCCCAACCTACTCCTAACCAAAAAACTACTTTGGAGATGGTATAAAAATACCTCAAAGGGAAGGCCTAAGGGAGAGAAGAGAGAGAAAGGTTATTATGCTGAGATTTTTCCCTTGACCAGGTCTGAAGTCCCTTGTGCCTTCTGCACTTCCCCCATTTTGTACAGGAAACCTTTGTTTCCTTGTGTGTTGATGTTCATCCACCATTTATGACATCATGGAGAGAGTCATGGAAGCAGTTTTGTTAGAGGCTTGAGGCTGGAACGGATCCGGAAGGAAGCTTTGCTTGGAGCCTGCTGAAGGTGACTCAGGTGAACATATTCCTTTTTATGTACTTTATTTGTCTATAATAAAAGAAACACATGTCTTGGTTCCCGTAATGAATCTTCTTTATGTTAATGATATTCATGTTTTGAATTCATGTGTAAATGGTTGTTTGGATTTCATAACTAACTACCTTTCTTTATGACATGAAGAAGGTTTCTTTATAAGTTTTTGTCCATGTACTGCTGTGTTCTTTGAATTGTTTGTTTTGCAGGACAAAAGAGAAGAAGGGATCTCCAAGAAGGGTTTGCACCCTAAATGCCTTCTCAAACGTAGGACCGAAGGTACGTACCCTTATCATAGAATTTGCTTATAATAGCATAATGGCTGTATGAATGCATGCTTCTTTGAATAGACAACTTTCATTCTGCTAGGGTTTTACCCAAAAATCCCTAGGGGAGTAATTCTCTCTACCAGAATTGGCGACTCCACTGGGGACAACACTCTTGTTGTTCGTAGTTTGGGTGTTTTTCAAGCCAATCAGGGCTCAGCTGCCTTGTCTGCTTGCTGTTACTGTCCGGTCTGTTCTTGAACTTTAAGCTTTGCCAGTTTCTTCAGTTTGTCTTTTTTATTTTTCTTGAAGCTTTTCATATACGTTGTTTTTCTTAGATACAGTAGCGTATATACGCTTGTTTCTTTGAGTGAACCCGCATATACGCAGGTTTCCTCAAACACAGTCGTGTATACATGCAATCTGTACTACAATACAGTCGCGTATATATTCCAATTTTCAAGGTTTGTAAATCTTTTTGGCCTCTGAAGGTTTGTCTGGTGGTTTGAGTCAGTCTAAAATAGTCATTTTCCAGTATCAATTATTTGTTTTACAACGAGCATCTCGTTCTGAATTCTCTCTGATTATAAGGAGTGTTGGTCTTGTTTTTTGTTGATTGCAAGCGTCATCGTTTTTGGCTAAAGCACGCAAGATTTCTTGCTAGGAATCTTGGCTGCTCTGTTTCATCAGGGTAGGAAGATTGAATTCAATCTTTGTGTTAATCTTGCTTTTGGTGACTTTTTGTTTGCTTGACAAAATCGCTTTTTGTGACCATCTACTTCTTTGTTTCATGAAAGTTGTTGTTTGACACTTTCTTGGAATTTGTCTTTTTGATCTTTTTGGCTTTCATTGCTGCTTTTGATTGTTAAGAGCGATTTTAAACACATTTATTTTTGTTGGGTTTTCATCCATTAAGTGGTGTTGATTCGCAAAAGTGTTTAATTGCCTATTCTTCAATCACAGGTTTCAGTGTTGTTGAGAGCATTTTTTGAAAAGACTTTTTTTTTTTGTTGCTTTGAAGAGAATCTTTTGAAAATCTTAGTTTTGCTTTCTTGAACTTGCTTTTCATTTGGTTTCCTTTTAGAGAAGTGAAAGTGCTTTATGTTTGTCTTAGAACTTGTTTTTAGTGTTTAGACGAAATGAATGGAAACATCTCATATTCCATCTAGGCATCTTAAGTGGCAAGATAAAGTTTGATAAGCAAGCAACTTTCATTTTTGTTTTTAGAGTAGTTTTGAATCTTGCATCCACATATAGTTGTTGCATTAGGATAGATTTGCATCCCCTTTTAGGCATACATAGCTTTGTTAGCTTTTGTGAGTATAAAGTGTGCATTAACGAAAAGAAAAGAAAAATTTGTTTTATTAGAAGTACCTCTGAACCCTATAGAAATTGTTCTTCATCGAAAAAGAAAAAGTGCATGTGCATGTAGTTAAGTTTTTATTAATTTCTTTTGCGTAAAAAAACACCACTAGTTTCACTTCCATTGCCTTGTGACTTAAAGAACAGCCTAATAAAATCAAGTGCTAACTAAAATTCACTAGAACTTTTTGTTTTAGTCAGTTACACCAACAAGATTAGGATTTTAGGGCCTTGGATTAGGCGAGTGGAGAGTTAACTCTCCAAGGCCATATAAACGTCAAACGTAGGAGTCTGAATAACGAGAGAAAATCCAATAGCGTTAGGAAGACCAGGAAAGCTCCGGATCTAGGAGTTAAGCACGAGGGTCTGTAAAGACAGGGAAGAGAGATACCCCCTCTCCTACTTGTCCGAACTTACCTCACGACTCTTCCGTCTGGCTTCTGCGACGAGTTGGTATCCATAGTTGCTTCTCCTAGGGAACTACACAGGTGGCTGCGGAGGGGAATCCCGTGGCACCTGAGGTTGACGTTGCATCACTCTCGACAGTACTACTGGAGGGCACCCTTGCGAAGCTTGGGGGCTTGCACCGGTGTAGGCTGTTTTTAGGAGGTCAGCGTAACTTTCTCTGATACCTTCGCTGATAGGACTGGGCCCTCATCATCCCAGACTATCTTCAGAAGGTCCCTTATTTCACTTTCTCGTATTTTGGTGTCTGGTATTATCACCCGGAGCGGAAATACTTGGAAGTTGTTTGACTGGCTGTATCTTTAGGGACTTTATAGCGTGTGCTCTGTGCTCCTAGTTGGCCTAGCTTTCAATTTTTTGAGTCTTTAGTTAGATCATAACAAAAAATTCAAAGTGGCTGACCGATCTCCAAGACGGTCTCGAAGACTTCGTGGTCTCTCGCCACCAAGTTTAGAGCCTTCTCCTAGAAGGCGCAGAGGCAATACTACCGGTGGGTTCCGTCCCATGCCGGTTGACGCATCGGGGATTGATCCTCCTCTCAGGGGCATTAGCAGCCAAGCAAGGCCTGGCACTTCTGAGGAAGAGAGGGACACTCCAGTCCTTTCTCGAGTTCTCTTTCAAGCGGAGAATAACATAGAGGTAGAAGAACTTTCAGAGTCATTAGTGGCTCCAAATTCTCCACTACCATCTAGTCATCTAGACATATTACAATACGTTGGGACTCCGACGCATAGACCGTCAAGTCCAGGTTACGCTACGCGCTTACCATCGATGACCACTACTGGAAGCATGGCTTCTACGAGTGCTACGACTATGCAAACCCCAACATCGGTGCAAGGGGGAGGAACCATTTCCATCCCCTCCGCTTCTTTGTTCGAATATTTTGCTAGCACATCTTTAGTTGGGTCTACCTCCATTCCGTCCACGAGTGGAAATGCCCAAACCAATGCTTTTGGTACTGGATTCTTCCCTTTTGGCACCCAATCACAGGGTATTCCATCGATTCCGTTTAGTGCCACTACATCCATGATGGGCGGATCGGCTTCATTCCAGGGTTTTCCTTTTGGAAGTGGTCATATACCACATTCCAACCCGACGGTAGGATCCATTCCTTTTTCTTCTGTAGGACAAAGCAGCAATCCTTTCCAAGGTTGGAATAACCCTGGGGTTAGTAGCGCGGTAACTGGGAATCCGTTTATCGGCCAACAAGGGAATAGGCAGTACTCCACGGTTAGCATGTTTCAAAGTATTCCTCCCCTTGCTTCGGCTTGGAATCCGTATCAGGGGTTATCAACTCCCTACAATCCTTTAGGAGGAAACTTTGCTGGTTATGGAGGTTATACGGCTGGAGTTGGTCAAACTCCGAATTTTGCTGGACCACAAGGCTTGCCTTTTTGTTTAGCCGGTTCTACTGGTTACTTCGGGTAGCCTGGTGCCTCCCAAATTCCAGGACAATCTTTTCAGAGCTTTGGGAGTTCTGCCCAGTTTGGGTGGAATCCCCAAGGTCCTCCTAGGCTTCCGTTTTTGGCAACGTTAAACTTGCTAGATCTCACTAAGTTAACAAATGACCCAATCAAGTACAATCCGGCCTGGCCTCTGGTCCCAACCAAACTCCCTTCGGACATTCCAAAATTTGAAGGGAAGAGTGGTGAAGACCCAAGCGACCATGTAACCACATTCCATTTGTGGTGCTCATCTAACTCCCTTATTGATGACTTGATTAGGTTGAGACTCTTTCAGCACACCTTGACTGGTAATGCAGCCAAATGGTATATAGAGTTGCCAGGGGGCAGCTTTACATCGTTCGCTGACTTAGCCAATATTTTCTTAAATCACTTCTAGTTTCCTATTCGCTATGATGCCGGAACTGAACTTCTGGCCACCTTTCGTCAGGATAAGGCAACCCACATTTCTGACCATATTCAGGAATGCAGACAGAGAAAGAGGCTCATTAACGCCGAAATCCCTCCGGAGTACTGTCTCGAGTGGTTTTTGAAGTCTTTACAACCCGAGATCTCCAAGGATGTCTCCATGTCTGGGGTCTATTCTGAGGAGCAAGCCATTTTTAGGGCCCAGCAATTAGAATTGATCTACTCTCAGTATGGGATCCTACAAAAGTACTTGCCAGATGCTCCTGGATCTAAGGTTGAGGTAACTAAGTCGAAGCCAGGTCCGCACGTGGATGGTATCGTCGGGTTAGTAGACACAACTACCGTGAACTTGTTGAATCAATTGCAGCAGTTGTCCTTGCAAACTGATTCTAACAACCAAGTCACATTGTCTAATCCCCCCGCTTCCCAAACTTCTTCAATAAATGTCGTCCAATCTGATAATCCCATAGGAAATCAAAATTCCAATGGGAAAAAGAAAGGATGAGGTAAGAAAAAGAACCAGGATGGCAAGCCCGATGCAAATAAATCCGGCAACAACGCTGGTGGTGGTAGAAATGAGTCGAGAAAGAAAGTCAAGTTTCCATGCAAGTTGTGCAGTGGAGACCATCTAACTCATCTCTGCCCTAAGATTAAAGACGCTCAGCGCTTGTTAGGACAGCAAGGGACTTCTAGTTCTCAAGCTGTGTTAACCAACCCGTTTCCCCAAGGGCAACAACTTCTTGCTGGCGCGAGTTCGAACCCTAGAACCTCCGCTGGGGGCAACCAGGAAGGGGAAAAATCGTCAAATGTTTTCATGATGGGTTCTAACGTCCATCTGGCTACTCGGTCACGTGATTATGGTGAAGCCGAAACTTCCAAGGACAAGACTATTCCCAGAAGTACTGACCTTCATATTGAGCGACCCCCTGTCGAGACTATACCACGGACACCGAAAGGTTCCGCTAAACGCGCGACGATTAATCCTAATGCTAGGGCCGCCCAGAATTACTCCATTGTGGAGGATCTAGCTCAGAGTCTGTGCGCCATGTCCACTTTAGAGGTTCTCCAGTCGTGTCCAGCTCAGAGAAGCGCTTTACTCTCCGCGATTGGAGCAGTCGATCCCGCTAACTCTTTAGTGCTCACTTTTGACATGTTAAATGTCAAAAAGCGACTCCCTCATCATATGGATTTTCAAATAAAGTCTACATACCGGAAAATCAATATTTTTTTTCACCGTAGTAGATGAAGGAGCTTCCACATGCATTATGTCGATGTCATGCTGGAAGGCTATTGGATCACCTTCGACTGTTCCTTCACCCACCGTCTTGACTGCATTTGACGGTCATTCTCACAAGCCACATGGGATTATCCCGGCCTTTCCTATATGTGTTGGGGGAAAGGTCGTCAATATTGAAGTAGAGGTCATAGACGCTAACCTAGACTATAATCTCCTATTAGGAAGGAACTGGGTATACGAGATGGATGCCGTTGTTTCGACTCTGTTTCGTGTTATTTGCTTTCCTCATGAGGGGAAAATTGTTAAGGTTGATCAATTGGACTATTTTCCAGTTGATCCTCAAGCAAGCTCTGACTCTACTGTCCCTTTAGTGGATAACCCTCGCTCGCTGACTGAGAATTTAGGAGTAGCGATGTATTCCTCATTGATGGGTACGTTTGATCTTCCCTCTCCTTTCGCTAAAATTAATGCTATTTCATCATCTAAGGAGTCTCCTTGAGAAGAGTTCTTCTGAACTCATTATTTTTCAGACCCTTGGACCTTGCCTTCACCTACGACCACATTAGTTGAAGGACAAGTAAATGGAATGGAATTCCATATATCTGCAGCTGAGCTTAGATATCAGTCTATCGTAGACTCTGCAGACAACCATCCTACTCCTTTTTCCGAAGAGGAGTTAGATGGTCATGTGGCCCCGGCTTGGAGCCTTGATTCTACCTCTGCCTTGGACTGCTTAGATTCGGTTCTGCCTTCTGAAGAAGCAATCCTCGAAGTAATGATGGGTATAGATCGACCTTGGGAAGACTTACACCATCGTTCATACTTTCTTCCTCCATTGCAGGAAGTAGAATCTAGATTCTCCGAGCTCTTCACTAGTGATGTTTGTATGGTGTCGAACCCTTTGGCTCCAACACACATTCGTGCCGAAGGTAATATGTTAGTAATTTCAAAAACGATACCTATAAACATCTCTAGGGACCCTAACGTCATCGAGAATATCTTCATCGGAATTGAGTGTTCCCCTGAAGAAATTCAAACTTACACCGACCTATTCAAGGAATATCGCGATGTATTTTCTTGGTCTTATGAGGAAATGCTTGGCATTGATCCTTCTATAGTTCAACATGAGATCAAGACGTACGAAAATGCAAAACCGGTTCGTCAAAGGCTTCGGCCGTTTAACCCTAGGAAAGCAGCGGCTATCAAAGCTGAGGTTGAGAAGTTGCTAAGGGCGGGTTTTATATACCCTGTTCCTCTTACTGATTGTGTTTCTAATCCAGTCCCTGTGGACAAAAAGCAAGGAACAATCCGAGTATGCATCGATTTTAAGGACCTAAACAAGGCTTGTCCGAAAGACAATTACCCCACGCCATTCATTGATCAGATTATCGACGAGTGTGCGGGTAATGAAATTTTTTCCTTCATGGATGGTTTTTCGGGTTATAATCAAATCTCTATCCGTCCGGAAGATCAACATAAGACAAATTTTATATGTCCCTGGGGTACCTTTGCATATAGAAAGATGCCTGTTGGTCTTAAAAATGCTAGAGCCACTTTTCAGCGAGCCATGTCATACGCTTTCCACGACATCAAACATATCATCGAGGCATACTTGGATGATCTCGCTGCTCGTTCTCGAAAGAGAACTGATCATCCTAGTCATCTTCGATTGGTTTTTGAACGTTGTCGTTTTTATAAAATCCGGTTGAATCCCAACAAGTGCATTTTCGCGGTTACATCTGGTCGGTTGTTAGGGTTCATAGTGTCCAATGAAGGGATTTGGGTTGATCCCTTCAAGGTTGAGGCAATAGTTCAGTTGCCTCCCCCGTCCTTAGTTCATCAACTTCAAAGTCTTCAAGGGAAGGCTAATTTCTTAAGATGGTTTATAGCAAACTATGCTGAGATCACTAAAGGGTTCATGCGTTTGTTATGAAAAGGAGTTCCATTTGTGTGGTACAACTTTGCGCAACGGTCGTTTGATGCTTTGAAAAAGGCATTAGTCTCTGCCCCGCTTTTGAGTCCACCGGATTATAGTAGAGACTTCCTTTTATATCTCGCTGCAGCAGAATCAACCATTGGTATGGTTCTAGTTCAGGAGGACGATGGTCTTGCCGAGTACGTGATTTATTATTTGAGCCGAGGCTTAATAGGTCCTAAACTCCGCTATTCTCCGGTTGAGAAGTTGGCCTTGGAAGCTGTCCATGCTGTCCAGAGGCTCCGTCATTATATCTTGCTACGCAAAACTTTTGTCTTAGCGGCGGTCAATCCATTTCAATTTGTCCTCAGTAGGCGAGTGATTGGGGGCAAATATAATAGATGGATAGTCATTTTACAAAAATTCGATCTCGAGTTCTTGTCTGCCAAGTCTAAGAAATCTATGGTTTTCGCGGAGCTAATTTCTAAGCTTCCTTGTAGAGAGGATACTATTTATGAGGAAAGTTTTCCCGATGAACATTTATTCCTCATCTCTTCACTCGACCCTTGGTATGGAGATATCATTGTTTATCTCCAGACTTCGAAGTTTCCCTCTACTTTCTCCAAGGATGAACGTCGCAAATTACGTCACCTGGATAAAACTATGTTATCATTGGTGACACATTATACCGTCGAGGGATTGATTCAATCCTTCGGCGCTGTTTAACCTTAGAGGAAGCAGAGTCTGTGCTCAATGATTGCCATAGTGGAGCTTGTGGTGGTCATCTATCAGGGCTTGCTACAGCCCAGCGCATCTTACGTGCCGGCTATTTTTGGCCTTCACTCTTTAAGGACTGTGTGGAAGCGGTAAAACGCTGTCACCCGTGTCAAATTTTTACTCGCAAGATGCGCGCGCATCCAGCTCCCCTTTTTCCTGTTGTCACCATCAGTCCCTTTACTAAGTGGGGTATTGATTTTACAACTTGTAATCCGCCTTCAGCGGCAAATCACAAGTACATTGTTGTGGCTGTAGACTACTTTACGAAGTGGGCTGAGGCCATGCCTACTTATAAGAACGATAATGACACGGCAGCTTTGTTTCTTTTCAATCAGGTTATCTCAAGGTTCGGTATCCCAAGAGAGATTGCCACCGACCATGGCAGTCATTTCCATAATCAACTAATGTCCGAATTGGCTCTTAAATTAGGTTTCCGTCAGGAACATTCGTCCCCTTATTATCCTCAGGCCAATGGACAGGTCGAGGCGGTCAATAAAACTCTTAAGACGATACTCCAACGGACAATCGATAAAAATCGGTCCAATTGGCACATTATGTTGTATTCGGCTCTTTGGGCATATCAAACCTCCGTCGAAACGGCTACTGGTTTTACTCCTTTTCAGTTGGTTTATGGGATGGAATCTATCTTTCCGGTCGAATGTGAAATTCCATCTCTTAAGTTGACTGTGGAGCTTCTTCCTGAGACTTCGAGTCTCGAAGAGTGCCTAATTCACTTGGAACACCTCGATGAGCAGCGTCGAGATGCCGCCACGATGAATGAGGCCCATAAGAAAAGGGTTAAAACGCAGTATGATAAGTCTGTCCGTCCTCGAGTCTTTTCTGAAGGTGACCTTGTCCTGGTCTATGACCAAGATAAGGATGCCTTGGGGGAAGGAAAATTTAAGCCTATGTGGTACGGTCCTTTCATTATTAAACGAGTTTTAGAAAAAGGATCGTATGAGTTAATTGATTTCGAGGGAAACAAGCTGGCGGAGCCCCGAAATGGGCTCTACCTAAAGAAGTACTTTGCTTAGTTTTGGCCAGGCAATGGCTTCTTTGTATTTTATGTATATTTGTACATATATCATCGAGAGTTTTCTGATATCAACACTTTTTGGTCTGCTTTGGCAGGTGTTGATGGATGATTTGGTTTATTTTGGGTTCGCCGATGGTGCTAGTCGGCACACTCGGAATCTTGCTTCCGCAGCTTGGGTACTCTATTATCCAACTGGTCAATTGATGGCATCAAGAGGCATGTGCATCGGTCCTGCTTCAAACAATATGGCCGAGTATACTGCTGTTATTAATTTATTATCTGAGGCAATCTCTCATGGGATCGACTCGTTGGTAGTTTATCTTGATTCTCAATTGATAGTGTCTCAATTAAATAACATTTATCGGGTACGGGATCCATCTTTATATTGCCAGTATTTAAGAGTGAGGTTGTTGCAAAGATCATTTACTTATATTAATTATTTTCATATTCCAAGATCTCATAATTGGTTAGTTGATTCTATCGCTAATCAAGCATTAGACTGGCATATTAATCATTCATCACAATAAAATCAAGCATCAAAAAGTTAAACTGTATATATATATATATATATATATATATATATATATATATATCATAAAACGTCTCGGGTGTACATATGCGTGTCCAAAAAATATACAAAATTGGGACTCAAATGCCCATAATCATGTCCGGCATATCTAATGCCTCGGCTCAGGATGAGCATCTAAGTATGTCACTATAGCATTGGCCACGCGGCGAAAGATGTGAACCCAGTAACGTGGCATCCCAACCACATGACGCTGCATATCCTCAGGAAGGTCCTCTATGACGGCCATCGGTACTCGGCAGCTCAGTCTCGCCAAGTGTCGCTGGATGTTGTTTAGAGTCCGTGCTGTATCAGCAGCCGCCTCTTCGGCTCCTCGGCCACGCTGTCCATGCCGCAGGAATCCATCTGGTCGCACAAGCCCAATGTCTGGAACATGATCATCATATCAGTCATTTGAATCCAATCAAAAAATATTTTTTAAAATTCATCATTATATTTGAAAAATCCAAAAAATCATAAAATCAAAAAATCTTACCAATCTTGCCCCATGCTGCATTCGGTGGTAACGCTAAATCAGGATCTCCTCGGAAATCCAGTCCAGCATAGGGGTAGTCATCCACGACGATGATCTGCTGATCCCACCAGGTGAAGAAGTCATCGTCAAAGGCAGTCCTTGGGACCTCCCCACCCCCCAGACGTTTCATCAAATCAGCCCACCGGCCCATGCGTGTATCGCGTGGGGTGCTGATGGAAACTGCTACCCTGGGGCGAAGTGCGGGAACCATCTCGAAAAAGAAAGTACACAAGATGCTTCCATATCCAAAGTTTTTAGTCTGACCCCTCCTAATAGAAGTGAGCTGGCTCTTCATGTTGGCCAGAAGAGGAGTACACCAGTCGAGCACAATAGTGAGACAGTCAACTGCCACGCTCATGTTTTGTCGTGATGCCTGATGCAGAGAGGATGATCCGCTCACCCGAGCCATGGTGAACAGGATTATCCTAAGTGACAAACTTGCCACATGTGTGATGGAAATCTGGCTCCCAACCTTCTTGGGATGTCCAGGGCAGTATATCTGTACATAGTCCTCTATCGAGAGGGCACTCCGTGACCTGCCCCGGGACTGTACTACCTCTCCCCTTCGGGAAAGGCCCATGATAAAAGAGATGTCCTCCACTTCTACCCTGAGCGGCATCTGATCGATCATAAAAGATTCCTCATCGACATCCCAATAATCAATGAGCATCTCAAGCAATCGCGTGTTCGCTTTCATATTTGGAAATTTGAAAAATTTAAGCAAACCACATCCCTGGAGTGCATCTAATGCTTCTGGACTGTTCATAACTTCATTGTCTACTGCTGCGTGCTCTCTTTCGCGCCACGTGACAGCCATCATGAGAAAAAATCGATTTTAAACCGTTAGTTTTTGTTTAAAAATGATTCGCGGCGTATACGCGGGTACCTGTGCACGCAGTCGCGTATAGGGCTCGCGTATACGCGGGTTCAATATTACCAACCCGCATATACGCCGCGAGCGAATTTTTGACAAAAGTTTAACGGTGAAACATCAATCATAAATCTTAAAACCTGTCACAATCAATTGCAAGCTAAGTATAAGGGTTACCTGGAGGTATTCGACGAATTTGAACGGTTGAATCTGGCTGTGGGAAGTTTGCTCCTTTTGCTCCAAATCTTTTGCTCTCAAACTCAAATGGTAAAAATGGTGAGTCCAAAATGATTTTTATAAGTTTTGAAAATGCAAAAATTTTCAAAATTTTATTTTGTTTGGCCTCATGTGACTTTTAACTTGGGAGCTTGGAATGTCGAGATTGGTTTTTTTTTCAGGACATTTTGGATGTTTTTTGACAGTTCGAGACGGTTCCATGACTGCTGACCCGTCATGGCAGGTATCATGTTCTCACTGGCATATAGGTTAGGGACACCATTTTTCCGTTGCATTATGCATACTAGCCTCCGTTTGACCGATACATCTGCCATAGGGTCGATCCCATCGTGTTATGGTTCGCAAGCCATCTTCACTCGCCGATTCTTTAAATCATGACACGATGGTAGAGCCATCCTTTACATGGTCATCCTAGTTAGCACCTCACTAACATTTGTTGCCCATGCTGCTCTGATTTGAGTAGGCTCGGGAGTCCTCTGTAGTCCCGCCATGACTTAAGCATTGAAGACTCATTCCTCTTAGCTTCTCCGCTTTGTTCTGGCCTTTTACCCTAGAGGCTCCTTTGTGTTGAGTTGTACTACTGCATTGCATGTTGACCACTTGCACCTTTTGGCCTGGAGCCGGCTTCACTTGGACTCGTGTTTAAGCCAACTTTTGACCATGACGTCTGCAAAATCAACCTTGCATACCTTTGACATCTACAGCTTGACACACCTTGACCCGTGGAAGGAACATACCTTTGAGTGTCACTGACCAGTTTTCACCTCCCTGCATTGAGCATAGGAACGTTCCTTTCCCGGGAACTAGATCATCTGTTTCACCGACACTCGTTCTTTCCACTGTACCATAGCATTCTTTTATTCTTTTTCCGGCTTAACAAAAAAAGATAAAAAAAATTAAATATTCCAAAAGGAGCGGGAACGATACATTATTTCCATTTATTGTTGGCAGCTAGAGTCAGTCGTGTCACCCTTGAACAAAGCACTCAAAACAAAGTCTCCTCCACATGGGTGGGATTTAGTTTGACTTAGGTATGCTATAACCTTGTTATTGAGTCAGTTCTCCCCCGATTGGTTATCTCTTCCAATCATATGGAGGGTTCGTTCGTGCCTCCTGCATGGCGAACTTATATAGAGTCATCATATGCTGCCACACAGTCACATTGAGTCATGCTTTTGTTCAAGGGAAGTTAGCTTGAGTCAGCCTCTCTGCGGTGTCTCTTGACTCATTTTTCAGTCGGCCATCCCTGGTTGTCAGTGTCATGTCTATCATCACATCAGTTATATTGGTCCTTTACTCGTGCCGGTTTGAGAAGGTCCCCATTGACTTCTTGCTAGCGGGTCTTGTCCTTATCGACGACGACACCTTGCTCTGAGGACAGGCCTAGAGCCGCACCCTGGCCCTATTTTCATTATTGATAGGTCACCTTTTGCTCAACATCGATGAGTATCATAGGTCTTTGACTGAGTGGTTTCCCTTGTGTTCGACATCAGCTTACATTATCACACATTGGGATTTGTGCAGTACCTTGGTTTCCATTTGACCCTATTGGTGGATACCTCGCCTCTGTGTCAGCTTTCATTATTGGTTGGTTCAGAGGGTTTCTGCCGTGCGCTAGCCACATCTTGTGTATGCCGGAGACATACTTCGGTTGGGTTACTACATCTTTTTCGTCCGATTCCTTCCAAATTATTGGCCTATGGGTTACACTTGTGCTAGATTGATGAAGGATGCCTTAATGCCTTCCTTCTAGCAGATCTTCCCCTATCGACTCTAACTCATTGCTCTGGGGCAAAGATCTAGAGTCCATTTGGCAGTACCTTGGGGTTTGCAGTCATTAGTGGCAGATCCTTCGCTATCGACAGTGGGAAACCATCATTGTCTCCTGATCGATAGATTCTTACAGGTGTTCGGCTCCAGCTCATCTATTCACACTTGTTAGATTGTATTGGGTACCTTGACGCTCATTATCATTATCGGTGAGTAGTCTCGCGTTTGTTAACGGTATACATCAATGACCGGTAATCAAATGATTTCTCACATGGTCGACTTCAGATCATTTATTCCCATGGTGTAGAATGTACCACGGCGGTCGGTGAAGACCTCAGGTTGTATCAACATTCATTGGTTCACTTGACAGTTGCTCCTGTTGCTGCTAGTTGATACCACTCCACTTTATATGTTGCAGTCAGTCATGGCGACATTCTAGATGCTGGCACCTGAGTTTGCAGTGTAGTACCATCCTATTCCATCATGTTCAGTTGGTACCTTTTGGGATCAATTTTTGATATCAGTGATCCGTTGCATCTTTCAGCATCATTGACAGTCTTATATGTGATATTCAGACATGTACTTGTTCATTATGATCAGATGATCCATTATGTATCTTTCAGTCATTTATACTTGTATACTTAGTGGATCCGCTTGTACTTGATATGCGGACATGCTTTACTTTTTCTGAGCATGGGTATGCCCTTCTCAGACAGTGTTTCTTTCTGATCTCCTTTGGTGGCTTGGCAGGCTGAATTCTGGTGAAGTCCTCCTCGGTTTTTGACAGACTTCCTTTCCATGTACTCGCATAATATATTTCGGCCATCATGTACCCCTTCTGACCTCATATATTAGGGGGCATCTGTTATAGCTCCAAATCTCACTCTTATGGTTTGTGATGCTGTACTCATGGCCTAGGGCAACCCCTCCTTCCAGACCTAGTCCTAAAATTAAAAAAACAGTGTTTTATCCCTTATATGCGACATTGCCCTGAGTTAAACGCATGTATACGCGGGTCTGTGTATATCCAACCCACATGTATGTATTAAAACACTTAAAAAAATATAAAATTCCTTCTTTTTGGGCGGAGATCGCGGGTTTTACCTGCTGATCACCTGTTAGTGCCCGTGGCCCAACTGTTCCCAACCAACTCCTAACCAAAAAACTACTTTGGAGATGGTATAAAAAGACCTCAAAGGGAAGGCCTAAGGGAGAGAAGAGAGAGAAAGGTTATTATGCTGAGATTTTTCCCTTGACCAGGTCTGAAGTCCCTTGTGCCTTCTGCACTTCCCCCATTTTGTACAGGAAACCTTTGTTTCCTTGTGTTTTGATGTTCATCCACCATTTATGACATCATGGAGAGAGTCATGGAAGGAGTTTTGTTAGAGGCTTGAGGCTGGAATGGATCCGGAAGGAAGCTTTGCTTGGAGCCTGCTGAAGGTGACTCAGGTGAACATATTCCTTTTTATGTACTTTATTTGTCTATAATAAAATAAACACATGTCTTGGTTCCCGAAATGAATCTTCTTTATGTTAATGATATTCATGTTTTGAATTCATGTGTAAATGGTTGTTTGGATTTCATAACTAACTACCTTTCTTTATGACATGAAGATGGTTTCTTTATAAGTTTTTGTCCATGTACTGTTGTGTTCTTTGAATTGTTTGTTTTGCAGGACAAAAGAGAAGAAGGGAACTCCAAGAAGGGTTTGCACCCTAAAGGCCTTCTCAAACGTAGGACCGAAGGTACGTACCCTTATCATAGAATTTCCTTATAATAGCATAATGGCTGTATGAATGCATGTTTCTTTGAATAGACAACTTTTAGTCTGCTAGGGTTTTACCCAAAAAGCCCTAGGGGAGTAATTCCTTCTACCACCTCGGTGCCAACGTGATTGTATGAATTTTCTCATGCTGCCAGTGCAAAGGCCTAGTTGAACATAGGGTGAGGAGCATGAGTTCGAAGGGTAAAACCCACGTTGGTCACCCATGATATAAATTTTTTTCACGTCCTCCATGCAACCTAATGTATGGATGAAAACTCGTGAAATGAGTACCAAAATGAAGGGAAGGGATAAATCTCTTACCTACAGCAAGCAACTCGACAAATGGTGTGTGAGATTGATAGTGCTCCTTGCCTGAAAATCGAGGTAAAATGACGTAAAAATGCTCTCACAATTTCAAATTGGTAAAATGGTAAAATGATTTACTTTTTGCCCTATTTATAAGTTTTAAATAATAGTTTTACCAAATTAGGGCATATTTCACTCATTTTTTAATATTTTTCCCCGAAATCGATAATGTACGTTTCCTTGTGTAGTGAAAGGTCATATATTCTTGGTGACAATGATTTATCTTAACTTATTCAACGAGTTTATGTTATCATTTTTTCAGACTCGTAAAAAATAAATGAGAAAACGACCCCTTGGAGTCATCTTTTTTGCTCTTTTCTGAATCTCAAAAAATGAAAAGATTGCTGAGTACTTTTCATTTCGAACTCGTTAAAGTAAATGCAATGATGTCTACTCAGTATACATTTAACCCTTTTCCAGACTGAGATAGA
Organism: Pinus tabuliformis; assembly: GCA_031772625.1. NCBI lineage: Eukaryota > Viridiplantae > Streptophyta > Pinopsida > Pinales > Pinaceae > Pinus > Pinus tabuliformis. Next base: position 601,779,474 of record CM062814.1, on the reverse strand, counting down.
CTATTATACAAAAAAGGAATACCTTAGTCAAACATGACTTAGAGGTTCTCTTGGATATTGTTTTCTACATTTTCAGGTTCAAGAGATGATTTATGAAAAGGAACCTTTGGAGTTTTTTTTTCACTTCTTTTTCAAAATTTCTAAACATGAAAAAGATGTTGAGTTTCACCTTCGTTGGATTTGTAAAACTTAAACGATGCAGGACTTGTCACCATGACGAGACTGAGTCTCTCCTTCCTAGGACTCGTAATCTTACTATGATGGATTCATCCCAAGGATGAACTTATATGGAAAGCATATGCTATCCTCTTCAATCTTGTCATAAAAAATATATGGGGTACTCACGAGAAATGGTGGGGGAAAAAGTGAAAGCGATCATCTCTTGTATTTTGTAAAGGAAACATGACACTCATCTATTTCTCATGTCAAGTTTGGGACATCCTCACTTAGTAACTTGTCTTCTTGGGTTTGGGAAATCCATTTGGCCTCTCATCTGATTATATTGCTTCGTCATCATGACCTCTGATCCTATGTTGAGTGAAATGCTGCCAAAATATAGAGTAGTGTCACTAATATGTTCAATAGAAGTCCAATCTGCAATTCTTTACCACTTATACATTGTATGACTTTCTCCCACAGTCCTGGATCACACTTATGTACTCTACTACATCTTTTTTTTGTTGTTGTTGATGATGTGGGATTCATTATGGCCCTCCATTGATGGATCATTTCCTATCAACCTTATCTCATTATCTAGGAAGATGATCTAGAAAATTCCTTCCAGTACCTTAGAGCTTACATGCCTTAATGGCAAGTTCTTTGCATTCGATGACGAGTTTACATAATTGACCTTTGATCGGGTGATTCCATGGGTGTTCAACTTCAACTCTATTATTCACATTCATGGATTGTGCTGATTGTACCTTGAAATCCATTATCATTATTGGTGGTTTATCTCATGCCTATTAACAATTTACATAATTAATTAGTAATTAGGTGGTTTTCTATCATATTCGACTTCGACGCATCTATTCACATGTTAGAATTCGTACATTGATCTATTCAAGACAAATTGCAAGACCTTGGATTCTATTTGATAAAATCTAGGTTGCATGGAGTTATGAGTTATTCATGATTTTACACATGTTTCCTCTGGATGGATGGTTGTGGCCATACCATGGATCCATATTCATGATCCTTTCTATTCGAATGGCTGTGACCATACTGAGGATCCATACACATGATCTCTTCTGCTCGGATGTTTGTGTCCATACCAAGGATTCATGTATTGTTAGATTCCTATTCATGTATCATTAGGCATGATCATCAAAGATGTCAGATATGTATATGTATATGTATATGCTTGATTTTCAGGTCTCGTGATGGTGTTTTCCTCATCCTTGCACTAACTTGTAAAGCATCTTAGCCATCACTCCCTATTCTTCCTTCATGCTTTAGGGGGTATTTATACATAGTGTTTTGTCACACGTCCTATTCACTTCTTATTCCATATCCTGAAGTGCCAAAACATTGCCAATGTGAAACATATCCATCATGATATATAGACCAAATCCTCCCTGAAGAATCAAAGGAAAACTACCCTGAATCCATTCTGAAGAACGTTAACTAAAAACCTAAACTTTAGCATCAACACGTTTTGCTACACTGCCTGCCATGCTTATGGAAGGCTGCATAGTTATACACTAGCACTAGTAGCATAGGTTTTGATATGAAAACCCACGCGAAACCTCTTCTAGCAGTTTTTCCCAAACTGGAGGAGAAGCTTCATGCACTAGAACCTTTGATAACAACGAGCTAGATATTGGTTGTCGTTGATATGGTTGAGCTCTCCCATTTGGACCTATTGATTTTATCATCATGGGATTTTCCCTTGACATGTGGACCTTCCTCCCTCTTTTCTGGGTCCCTAAAACTCTCTCCCTTCCTATAAATTCACTCGCTTCCATCCCCAAATGGTTGGTCATTGATTGCTGCATATTATGCTGAGATTATGCTTACATGCTACCCATTCTAGCTTGGAGAAGGAGTGCTTGAATAGTCTTTGCTTGGACTTGGAGAAGGAGTGCTTGAAGTAGTTTTTGTTTGGTGTATGCCATATAATCTCTTGTATTTTGCACATCCCCTTGATCTCCCTTGAAGGTACTCATATGTGAAGAAGAAATAAGGAGCGAGGCCTGGAGTGAAATAATCAAAGTCATCTTCAAAGGATTGAGCAATTAGCATCAAAGTGAGGTAGGTATCTCCTTCTCTCCAAATTTTCTAAACATAGACTAGGAGAGTGTATGTTGGTTTATTTGGCTTTTTACTAGACCCAATCATTGGTCTAGAGGGATTGCCTCTCTCTACAGAGGGGATTTACCTTCACAACAAGAAGGGCCAACACGTTCTTCATGCATGGATTATGGATATTTGTAATACTATTATGTGAATGTTTATAATTCATGTTTGCTTTCATCTATGCTAAAGTAGTTGAACTATTTTGGTTATTTTGGTACTTATCATATTAATAATGTGCTATAATTTCTATTATCATTGTCACATCCTCGTGGAATATTCCTCTAGATATTAGATAGATCTTCCTTGTACAAGTGTTTCCATGACTGTCACATCTTTGTGGACTATTTTGCTTGATGTTGTATGTATCCTTGTTGTTCGTGTGTGTCTCTACTGGGGTGGTACTACTACCTCTCTCTTAGAGGGTCACTTTTCCTCCCCTCCACAGTGAAATAAAATTGACACAGATTCCATGAAACACTCACCATGCACACCCCCTTACTTTTCAAAGGCACATTTGCACTCCTCTCTCTTGCTAACAATTAGATCCAAGGAATATATTTAAGATAACTAGAAATTGGGCAATATTTTGGATGGGGCTCCTATCCCAAATGGTGTGAGGTATAATTGTGACCACATATTTGGGAGACCCCTTGAATGTTGGTGGGTCCAACACTATCAACATTTCTGGTGCTAGAAGTAGGGAAGTCATATGTTTATAGTTGATAACCTCACCAACCCCAATATTACTTCCTCTGGTTAAGGCAGTAACATTCCCAGCACCTCCCATGCACACATTCCTGAAGTTGGTAATTCTTCCCAACCCAAGATTGTACAAGCTTATGAAATCTCTTATGACTAGATCCAGGCCATCTGCCCCATCACTCGAAAGTTTTCAAGAGCTATTGGATTGATACCCAGATTACATAATTTTCCATATTTTCCAAAGAAGAACCAAACCACCCCCTCTGGGATAATGGTCTCAATAGTTGAATATTTGTTTCTCACCACCCTTGAAGAGTTATCAGATTATGAAGAAAACTTAGGAAATTAGAGAAACCTCCAAACCTCAATGGTGTTGATGGTGATAACATGGTACACTCAGATGATAATTTCTGCGGGTTAGGAGATGAAGAAGAAGAATAAGAAAACCAATCATATTTTGACGAAGAAGGGGAAAAGAATGACAAATACATAGAAGACAAAGATTTGGATTGGATGAATCAGGGCCCACTTGCATTTCCAGGTGTGTTACATAAAATGTAAAGGCACCTGGAGAAGCTATTAATGAAGTATGGCCCTGACAAAGAAATAAAGGCGAAGGACCATCTAGACAACTTCTACCTACATATGAAAACACTTGAGGGACATTATGATGATGTTACATGTAGTCTATTTCCATGTACCTTAGATGGTAGAGTAGTTGTATGGTATCATAGCCTTCCTCTAAACTTGAACCAGAATTGGAGGGGGTTTAAGAAATTATTTCTTGAAGAATTCTCTGATAATAAAACCCCTGCTATGCTTTTAAAAGAGCATGGAAATCTCAAAATGGAGAAGAAAGAAAATGTGAAAGATTAAAATCTAAATAACTGATTCTCCTATTTCAAATTAAAATCAACAAATTGATTAAACTACACAATTCAATTAATAGGTTCATAAAATCCTCAAGGTTAAAAAAAAATTAATAAACCAATTTTAATTCTACTTCAAAATAAATAATCCTAGCCGACTAATTTCTTTCATAAAGAGACATATCATGAACTATATATATACACACATAGGATTAGTTCTATGATACCTCATTGATCTCCTCATAAGCGATTGGCGTTTCCCCTGAGGATGGACTCACTTGGAAGTCTGAAATGTTGGGTTCAATGAACTCTCTAAAATAGGTTTTTCCTCATTATCTAAAAAAATCCCCACATGTATGGATTCATTATTTAAAAAGGTGAAATATTTCAATCATAAATTTAACCATATATTGAACATATTTCCACCAAACACAAAACCTCATGACTCCATCACTGTCGAATATTTCACATTTTCCTTACCATCAAGTGTTGCCTAGTTCATTAAAAGAACTCCAAAACCAACTTTGGACGAAAATTTTGACGAGGAAATCACAATTGAAAAGGACTTATGTGCAATTGGAGTCATCACAAATGATGAATCAATAAACGATTCCAAAGACACAAGGAAAAGGTCGTAGGCCTCCATAAGCAAGGTGAAATAAAAGGAAGCAATTCATATTGAGAGATTGACCCGCATTATCAATTATCTATCCAATGAGTTGGAAGAATTGAAACACAGGTCAAGTGACATCAGCATGAGTGGCATGCCTCCCAAGTTCAAATTTCTGAGAAGGACCTCTAAATCTGGCAGCAACAACAACAAACTAACCATGTTTGCACAAAGATCGAACATTGTGCTGAATATTGAGAATATGGATATGGATCAATAATGTTTATTTCATCAAAAACATCATTCAGAAAAAACATGCCCATAATGGAACCATGCCATGAATTCTCTAGTTGTACATTTGATTGATACAATGCTTACTGATGAGCATACTGAGCCTACAGAAGAAATTGCTGCGTTGTTGCGACCAAAGAGACTCCAAGGATAGGGCATGCAGTGAACACATTCAGTTGTGTACTCGCAGCTAGAAAGAAAAATGCCAAAAATCAACCACTAAGTAATGACCCGACCCAGAAATAGAAGATATGATCTCTAGCCCCTTGGAATTCAAGTGCACGAACAACATTTCATAATGCGAAGCACTCATCTTGGATTTTCAAAGAGCCATTGACCTCAACGTTGTGGTTCTCAAAGAAATAAGTGACTCAAAATTATTTTACAATAGGTACGTAATACCATACATTGTGTGTCACCTCATTTCAAAAGTTACCAACAAGAGGTATGACATTTTATTTCACATTTCCAATATTTTAATATTATCTTTGTTCCTCGAATGCACAATCCGAATGCAGATGCATTGGAAAATGTTGCTGCTAGGTTATCGCCGCTTAGGAGTAGTCTTTATATAGAAATTATTTATAAGCAATTCATCCTTGATAATATTACTAATTTACCCATTTTCAGTGATGACTAGTAGATACCACACTTTATGGCGAATGTTGATGTATTCAAAGATGTAGCTATTGATGAAGACGAGTATGAGAAGGAATTTCAGGATGCAACTAGCACAAGCAAAGAAAAAATCATGCCGAAAGACATGGTATCATTAGAAAAGTTGTATGACTTGCATAATCACTTTCGAGGGCCAATCAATGCAAAAACCCATAGCTTAATGATGTTTCACGAGCATATCAATTTGCAAATAGAAAAAGTTTCAAGTTTGTCAATCTTGGTAGTTGTTGCACACCATAAGAGAGAAAAACTTTTATTAACTTATTCAAGAAGTACCGAGATGTATTCGCGTGGACGTATGATGAGCTCAAAACTTATGACACACAAATTATCTAGAATGTAATACCAATCAAAGAAGGGGCAAAGATGTTCAAACAAAAGTTACAAAAGGTACATTCGACGCTTGAGCCTCTCATTCAAAAGGAGTTAAGGAAGTTGCTGGATGCTCGAACCATATATAAAGTGTGACATTCTACTTGGGTATCGAACTTGGTCTCGGTAAGGAAGAACTCCGGGGAAATCCACTTGTATGTTGATTTCCACAACTTGAACCACGCCTCGGACAAAGACAAATACCCCATGTCATCTATGGAACAAATAATACAAACAATATCGGGGTCAGAAATGTTTTATTTATTAGATGGGTATTCGGGATACAACTAGGTTCTAATCTCAGAGCTTGACAAACTCAAAACAACATTTCACACAAAGTGGGGTGTGTTCACATTCAAGAGAATGCCATTTGGGTTGATTAATTCTAGTTCAACATTTTAATGTGCCATGGACATTGCATTATGGGGATTGATTGGATAAAGCATGGTGGTCTACATCAATGATATCACATTGTCTTCTAAGAAGAGATCTGAGCACATACACCATTTGTGGAAAAATTTCGAGTGATGTCGTAAGTACGGGAATTCCCTTAATCCCAAAAACAGTATTTTCACAGTGTTTGAGGGTAATATCTTGGGTCACATCATTGCCAAAAGTGGGATTGAAGTAGACCTAGAGAGGTCAAAGAAATTATGCATATTCCCTTTCCAGTGAATAAGAAAGCTATGCAGTCCTTCCTAAAAAAATCAACTTCCTTTGTAAGTTCATCTCCAATTACGCTTAAATTGTCAAGTCAACACAGGAGATGGTAAAGAAGGATGCAATCTACAGATGGGATAAAAGGGAAAATGACACATGTTCTACAACAAGAAAGCTATTGTAGAAGCACCTGCTCTATATAGCCCAGATTTCAGCAAATATTTTCTGCTCTACACCTTTGCTTCTGACACTTCTCCGGCCGTTGTACTTACACGAAAGGATGATTAGAACAATGAGCGACCCATATCTTTCATGAGTGCTAGTCTTCAAGGACTTGAAATTAACTATCCCACCATTGATAAATAAGCTTACATAGTATAAAAGACGATAAAACAATTTCGGCCCTATCTTTTGAAACATAACTATATTATATTTGTTTCACACCTAGTAGTCAGATCATTGTTTGTTCAACAAGCATTGGGTGAGAGAAGAGCAAACTGGATGACTGGTTTATAGGAGTGAAATTTAGATTCAAACCAGTTTACACAATCAAGCGCCATGATCTATGTAGATTAGAAGCAGAAGCAGTGGATGTGAAAGAAGAAGAAGATCCCTTAGAATGGGAACATGAAATAGAAATGTATAATGTAGAGCGAACTTCTCCCACTATTATCACAAAATCTTGGTACACATATGTGTGCCAATACCTTGAACATGACATTGTACCCACCCATTTATCCACATGAAAAAAGAGGGCACTTAGACTTAAAGTGTTATCTTACTAGTTGATGCATGGGGTGCTTTTCAGAAAGCATCATAATGAATTATTTCTCGAGTGTTTGGGAGGACATGATTCAGAACAAGTATTGCATGATCTCCATGATGGACTAGTTGGGGGACATTTTGTGGGAAACACAATTGAGCATAAAATCATGCATTCCTATTTCTATTGGCTTACATTATTCAAAGATTCTCATGTTTACGCCCGCAAGTGCCCAGTCTGTTAAGGGTGTGCCAACTAAAGCAAGGAGTCAACTGCCCCTTTGTAGCCTATTGCAATGGAAGAACTTTTTAAATAGTGGGGTTTGGATGTTATTGGAGAAATATTTCTGCATTCATCAAAGAAACACCACTATATTTTCATTGCCACAGAGTACTTTACGCAATGGGCAAAAGAAGTTATGCTTAAACAGGTGAATGATCAGGAATTCATCAATTTCCTTCAAGAGAATATGATTTCCAGGTTCGACATTCCTACTTCACTTGTTTTCAACAATGCAACATACTTTTCATCACTAAAACTATATGATTTTTCATTAGAAAATGGAATTGTATTAAAGCATTCAAATAGTTATTATCCACAGGGAAATGGTCTTTCTGAGTCCACAAATAAGAACCTCATATGTATCATCAAAAGGATCCTATTATGTTAACAAAGGAACTGGCACTTTGCTTTGGTAAATGCTTTATGGGCTGATCGGGTCATGCCAAATCCCTCTATGAACACCTCCCATTACTTCCTAGTGTATGGAAAATAAGCCATCCCCCCTCCTAACATTTACTTGTCCACTCTCCAACTTTCACAAGAATCCCAAGGAAAGCCATGCTTATTAGTGTAGTGTAGGATGGAAACCGTTCACAAGTTGTAGGAAGAAAGGTTGAAAGCAAAAGAAAAAAATTCACTCCATCAGAACCATATCAAGAGGTGGTTCAACAAGTATGCAGGGAAGAATAAATTCTGAGTGGGGGACTTAGTATTGAATAGGGACAAAGCCCACGAAAACAAATGAAAACACACCAAGTTTCAATCCCTATGGATTTGACCATTCACCGTTCATGAAAAGCTTGGCCAACACACATATTGTCTTCAATCACTTGATGGGAATATTGAATCTCTCCCCATCAATGGCCAAAACTTAAAGCACTACTTTCAATGATGATAAGGGTTTGTGCCCTACACTATGTACATAGTCTTTTCTTTTTTGTTCTAACTTATTTTATGTTTGTGTCATGTAAATAAATGTTGTGTCAACGTGTTTCCTAGATTATTTGTGTGTGGACAAGTTAAAAGAGAGTCTTGTGACACTTCAACATTTTGTGAACCTTCTATCCATCTTCCTTGTGTTGGTTATTTATTTCGGTCGATGAAATTCCAATGGAAAATACGATCCATTCGTAAGGAGATTTTTGGTTAAACCATGAACCTGTGTTTATTCATGAAAACCACATGCCCGCACTTGATTTTTATGTTTTGGTGTTGTCATGCCTATCCAATTAGTAGAGGAGGAGAAGGGGAAATATATAAACGAGCAAACCTAAATCATAGGTCTCTATATGATTCTCTCAAAGAAAAACTTCTTCTTCTCTCAATAAGTCAAGATCCCTCTTCTTCCCATAAAATGAATAAGTGCCAATGCACAGTCCTATAAAATAAATAAATAAAGGAAAAATAAGAGAAAGGATTCATGCGCAGAGAGGTGAAGCAAACAAATCTACCAAGGTACTTTCCAGACTTGATGGAAGTGGAGAAATGCTTGTGTTCCTATAGTGACTCCTACAGGGCACTTTCCAGGCCTGCTGGTAGTGGAGCAACACCAGAGATGAAAAAAACATACTCTGAAAATCTTAAGCTGGCGAACTTCACTACCCTTCACAAATTGAAACTTTGCAATATCACTAAATATTGTGACGTGTTCAACTGAGAGAGAGGTATAGAGGGGACCATTTTTATTCATGGGGCAAGCGGGGATACCAAAGTCATCTACATGATGAAGCAATACTTCCCGAAGAACCAAGACCCTGCACAAAAGAGTTAACCAAGGACGAGAAGTTGGAATTCTACCAGTGTGTCGCCAACGGTTGTCGCTGCTACAACACCCTCCAAAATTTTGGCTTATGCTAAATTTCAAAGCCTTCTTTGTCTTTTAAATTGTCATAAAAAACTTTTAAACTCATTCTATGTGTTTTCTTGAGGAGTTTTTGCCCCCTTTGCAAGATAGGAAAAATGTCATCTTTTCGCATGTTAGCTATTGTATCATGTATATAAGAAATTTTTGGAAGCTTAATGAGGTCACATTTGTATAAATTAGTTTTTCTAACCATGTAAACATCTATGACACTCATTTAAAAAGTTTTAAGCACTGTCACACAAGTGTTGTCACAGTCGTCGCAAAGTGTATCTCAAGTGTCACACTTGTCATAAGTTGTCATAAAGTTGTCGCATGGAGGGAAATGCATTTTTCATGTGTCATGGATGATATATGTTGTTGTGTCGTTAAGTATTCTAAGTGTGTGATCACAGTTGAAGTCTTATCATTGTTCCCATCAGCCTCACAGATCCCGCACTTAGTCATTTTCTAAAAAATTTCCTGACTAAGAAACCTAACTTCACCCAACCTCCATAAACTATGCACTATGACATATCAATCCTATGTTTGTGACCTTTCCTCTTGGAACTACACATTCATAGTTCCTCCCTCCTAGGACTGTTGGAATGCACAGTTTTAGTGCTCAAACCCTAACCTTGGCTCCTAGAATTGTGTAATTCCTTCTCGCAACCTGGCCCTAAATGCGCATTACGCAATCAATAGCCTCAAACTCATCCCCTAAGTCCATGAGCTACATATTTGTGTAATGGGCCAGTCTCCCTTCTTTCCTAGAACTGCACAATGTTCTCTCCCAGTGCTCATCCCCTGATCCTGTCACACTGATTTCTAGAATTATGCAGTTTGTCCACTCAGCCCAACCTAAACTATGCATTGTGCAATATTAAGGCTCAGAGTTCCCCTTGACTTCTTGAAATACACGACTGCATAGTCACCAATTTCCTTTCCTATCTTTCCATTTGGTTCTAGGTCAGTCAATGGGTCAATATGCACAATATTAGAATAGGGGTTTTCGGGCTGATGTCATCTCGTCATGAGTGAATTGCATAAAAAAGTACCTTATCATGCCATTGAGAGATGATGAAGAAGGAGATAAAGGAGCACAACATGCTGAAAGATATTCTATATATGAGTATGCAAGTTGATCAAGCAAGAGAAAGCAAAGGGACACAGTTTGTGATTACCCTTCAAGATGAGATCATTGAAGATCCCTTCACCAATCCATGCACAGGTGAAGATAAAACTATTATCAAGTAGACCTGCAGCACACAGTAACAACAGTTTCTTGACATTGCCACATCATCAAGCAGTCTATGTCAGCAGTGTCATGTCAGGTCATGTCATGTGTTGTCACATGTTGCACCATTGTGGTTAATGATGTAAATTATGTTTCGAAAATATATCGTAAAGTGGAAGTCCAAAGGACATGTATGGAATATAAAGATTCATGTAAAGTTGAAAAGTCATAGGAAGTTAAATAGTCATGAGGGTAGATGAAGAGTCATAAGGAAGGTGAAACATCACTTCCTTATTATTATATGTCCACCCTCATTGTAAGAGCAAAGGACTTTTCACCTTGGCTCATCCTGCAAGGCATTAGAGAGATAAGCTAGTTCTTTTAAGGAGCAAGGAGTGACTCATACACTTCACCATTGGATCTAGTGATGTTCATTGTATACATGTGTATTGGAACTTTTACTTAATATAAGAAGCCCTATGGGCCAACACGTTCTTCAGGAATGGATTATGGATATTTGTAAGAATATTCTATGGATGTTTGTAATTCATGTTTGCTTTCATCTTTTCTAAAGCGGTTGAACTATTTAAATTATTTTGGCACTTATCATATTGAGAATGTGTTGTAATTTCTATTATCATTAACACATCCTCATGGAATATTCCATTGGATATTAGACATATCTTCCTTGCTACACTGGTTTCCATGATAGTTATGTCCCTATGGACTATTTTGCTTGATGTTGTATGGATCCTTCTTGTTTGTGTGTGCCTCTACTAGGGTGGTACTAATACCTCTCTCTTGGAGGCTCACTTTTTCTCCCCTCCGTAGTGAAAGAAATTTCACACACATATGATCGAAAACTCACCAGGAACACCCCCTTACTTTTCGAAGGCACATTTTCACTCCTCCTCTCTTGCTGATAGTTAAAGCTAAGGCATATATTTAAGATAACTAGAAACCAGGCCATATTCTGGATGGGAATCTTAGTCCAAATGGTGTGAGATCTAATTGGGATCACACATGGGGGAGACCCCTTATATTTTGACGGGTCCAGCACTGTCAACACAACTGCAAAGAAACACTGCCAGAAAAGTACAAAAGACCAAAGGAATGGAAAATCAAACCAAAAACTATCAGAGACCATACTTCTTCAAGAGACAAAATTACCAAATGCCAAGATGGTTATATTCTCAAACAACATCCAATACCAGGTACAAATATTTTTTCTATGGATATTTTTACCATTATAAAAATTTTGGACTTAAAGCCATAGATTGTAGAGGTTACGTCAGAAGAACTTATTTGGGAAATTCTAAGATAAGTAGGTTAATAATGGCTTCAAAAACATTAAAACAACAATGAATCTGCAAAAAATGCATTTTTTCTCTCCTTGATATCACTGAATGTTTCTATTGTCACAACTTTGGGCACAAGTCATATGAATGTCAGCTTAAAGACAATATCTTAACATCTTAGAATAATTATAGAATAGATGGATGCATGCAATGGAGAAAGAATAACTAAGGAAAGAAACCTGATAAATGTGACCTAGTTTTATATGCTCAAGTTCAAAACAATAATTGGTACATGGATAGTGGCTGCTCTAGACATATGACAGGAGATAAAAGAAAGTCTATATCTCTGGATGAAAATAAAACTGGAAATGTCACATTTGGAAATAATGAAGCAGGAAGAATCAGAGGAAAGGGCATAGTTAGTTTGAATAATGGAAGAGGAAAGGCTCAAGATGTACTGTTTGTAGATGGTGAAATAATCTGTTGAGTGTAAGTCAGATGTGTGACAAAGGTTGTGATGTCCTCTTCAGAGCTCAAGATTGTAAAATTAGGTGAACAACTACTAGGAAGATTATGGGTAAAGGAGTTCAAACATAGAATAATCTATATATCTTGAAGGAAGAGAGTGAAGAATGATACATCAGCAAACAAGATGAATCTTGGCTATGGCATAGGAGATTGGGGCATCTCAATTTTGATCACATTATCAAGATCAGTAAGAAGAGAACAATTAGAGATATACCAACAATAAAGAAGCCTTAAAACACTATATGCAAGTCATGTCAAATGGTTAAACAAATATGAACATCAATCCAAGTCAAAGATAAATTATCATATAGTAATCCTTTGCAGCTAGTAGATATGGATTTGTGCAGGCCATCTAGAACAGAATCATCAGGAGGAGAGAAAAATTTCATGTTGATAATTGATGACTATTTGAGATTAAAATAGGTGGTATTTCTTAGAAATAAGTTAGAATCATTTGAGAAGTTAAAAATATTCAAGGCACTGATAGAAAACTAAACAGGGTGCAAGATAAAGTCCATAAGTTCAGACACTGAAGGTGAATTTACCTCAAATGACTTTGTATATCTGTGTAATCAACTTGGCATAAAAAAATAGTATAATATTGTATACACACCTCAACATAATGGAGTTATAGAGAGATAAAACAGATTTGTTCAGCAAATGTCGAGAGTCATGATGCAATAAAGATACATTCCTCACACCTATTAGGCAAAAGCGGTACATACCTCAATACATATTATCGATAAGGCACATCTCAGAACAAACTCTAATAAGACACCTTATGAGCTATGACATGGGAATCCAACATCAATAAAGCATTCTAAAGTATTTGGGAGTAAATGCGATATAAAAATTAATGATGAAAAGCTAGGAAAGTTTGGTACATGATCATATGAAGGAATATTTTTGGGATATTCATCTAAAAGTAAGGGATATAAGTTCTATAATAAGAGGCTGCATAAGACTGAGTAATACATAGATGTAAAGTTTGATGAAGAGCTACCCGATAAGAACAGAAGAACAGGTTTAATTAATCCTCCAGATCATCACCATCATGAAAATAAAGAAAATGAAGTACAAGATGAGGACTTAGAAGATACAAATACTCATTCATAAAATACCTCAAGACGCACACAAAAGAACCATCTTGAAAGTAATATCATTGGAGATACAAGTGAAGGAGTCCAAACAAGGAGGAAAATTGAAAAAAAATAAGACCAAATTCATATTGCTATGTTGTCACATATTCAACCAAATAATTTTAATGAAGAAAGTAAAGAAAAATATTGGATAGAGGCTATGAATGAGGAGTTAGACCAAATTGAAAAGAGTAAGAGTTGGAACTAACACCAAGACCAATCAGAATACATTTCATTGGCACAAAATGCGTATTAAAAAATAGGATGAATGAACAAGGTCAAATTGTGAGAAACAAAGTCAGACTAGTACGAAAGGGGTACTCACAAGTAGAAGCTCTTTATTATGAAGTGTTGGCTTGAGGGGGCTTGGAACCAGGTTCAAAGTTAGCTGCGCTAACCAACAAAACCCTACACTACTGGCCCTTTCAGCAAAAAACCATGCAACATAGTCTACAGTCTCACCCGAGGTAGTACTGGGGGATGCTAGAACCAGGCTTCTGCATATAGAAGGCCATGTGATGTGGTTAAGGCATTTTTCTACAGCTTTAGATCTGATGTAACCCTTGCGAACCCTTATTCATGAAAGTAAGTGATTTTTAGTTAAAGAGAGTTATAAAATTTGCGTAAACATATAATCATGCATAAAATAACATATAACAGTAGATCCAGATCTTCGTGGAGTACTTAAGATAAAATATAGATAAATGTCATTTAGTTGTGAATAAATACAGAAAATACACAAGTGCATAAAAAAAGACAGAAAATTGCTTCAAATATATTTTATTACTTCAGAGCTTCCCTATACAAGTTTCCAGACCCTATGCACACAGTTATAGGGGCCCACGTCTTAGCTATGGACTTGCCAAGGTCTCCACGAACTCAACCGCAGGAGCCTTCCCCTTCGCTTGAATACAAAAAAAATCTGCAATTACAGACTTAGAAAGATATCATCCATCAAGTGATTTTTTTCCCTTAGACTCACTAAGACCCCTTTCTATACTCTTTTCTATTAGAATACCATGGTCCGTAACCCATCGATGGATCTCAAAACAATACCAAAATATAAGGGGTTTTGACCTTCCTAAAACCCCTTAACTCCTATTTGACCTGTGCTACTTGCACTCCGCTCCACAAAATGGAGAGACTTACAATATTTTAGCAAAATTGACCCAGGGAACCCTGTCCCAACAGGCCTCCAACAAAATTATGTGACTCGTCCTTGAGTCACTCTGCTGGTGTGCTTTGGATATTTGGTTTTAGGCTGGTGAATGAAGAATTCACTGGGTGAAGCACCTCTATGCATTAAACTATTGTCTGTTGAACTTGTTCGACCAACTTTTCCATAGTTGGTCCTTTTGCTACTATGCTGATTGTTCGATGTGTCTTCTGCATACTCTTCAGTGTGCCTTCCACAGTCTGTGATATCTTCCATGCTTCTTCATCCCATGGCTACATCCATGTAGTGATAATCTGCAACTCCTTGATCTGTTGTTGCATGGATGTCCCCTCTTTCAACCGGGTGAACCGTTGATGGGCTAAGGTGCACAGTGTTGCCTTTTTCTTGTCATACTGCAGCTACTTATCCAATATGGCTACTTCAATATTTTCACCTATGGGTCCTCCTGCAGCGAGGGCCATAGTTCTAAAGTCTTGTCAAATAGCTAGCTTCACTCTTTGAATGTAGCGTCAAGCTTCTCCCTATTTGTTCTGATGGAAGCCTTGTGCTACTCTCAGATCTCTGGTGGTGTGGTGGGATGCAACTTCAATTGAAGCTCAATAATTTGTGATTGTAGATCAAAGAAAACCTTATCCACTTGCTCCTTTGATTCTCTAAATGCATCTGCCACACTTTTTCTTCAGAAACGGACTCAAACTGAATTTGGAGCTCAGGGAGCTCACTGCATACTCTGGAAATGGCCTACTCTAGTTGTTCCCTTCTCATAGATACCCTATCACAATCCTAGAGATCTTTGTGATTTTCATCACACATCTGTTGACTGGTGATCTATGCATCCTTGATCACCATGAGAGCTCGTTGCTCTCGCACCTTAAGCTCATCTACTACACCCTAGTGTAGCTCATGCAATGTGGATAGGGGGAGCGTCGTGAGGTTAATACTTACGTCTTTAGGTAGCTGGACACTCTCCCATTCCATGGCACCATTTAGATGTAAGGATCAATTAGGCAATGGTACAACACGTAGCTCTGAAGTGAGTACTGACTGCACACTTCCCGATGTCGTTGGTTTCTTGCTCGCTTGAGAATGGCTTGCTTGAACCACACTCACTTGAACCTGGCTCGCATGAACCTACAACTCTTTGAGGCCCACTTGGACCTTCGTCAAAATGGACTGATACTGTTCTTCAATGTGGCCCTAGATATCTTTTATCACAAACCTGATAGTATCTCCAATTTCATCAAGGTCCCCCTCAGTGAGGACCATGGCCTCCGCACCGTCAAACTTATCAGACTTGTGCTTCTTTCGTGTGCCTCCTACACTTGAATTGTGTCGCTACTTCACAACAAAGGGAAAATCAATGTCCTCCAGGTCTACATAGAGGTATTCCATACCCTAATAAAGTTCTTCTATATGCTTCTCTTTGTCTTGTTCGCACTCTGGTTATTGCACGGTGTTCTTTTCTAGGTTGATGGTCACTGTATTCTTTTCCTTCTGTGCCTATTTACTAGTGCCTGCTGCGCCTTCTACACTAGTCCATGTTATACCTTCTACAATATTAGTCGGAAAGAGGAAGTCAGTTGGCCGCTGAAGGAATAGCTATGTGATATCATATTCGGTGACCAGAAATGAAAACTTCGTCCATTTCTCTGTCAAATCGCTCCTCACGTGGATGTATGCATGGTGGAAATCAGCCTTAAAATCAACAATGCGCCGATATTCCGTGAACAAAATTGGTGACAACCGTGGCTTCTGGTTAATCACCATCCTCAATTCCATTTCAAGCATGACTCGTAACATTTGATTTTCAATGATATGGGCAAGGTCCTTGGTTTCCCACAACGAGGCAAATTTGGCAGCCTCGCACGACCTCAGATCTATCATCGAGAACTGGGAATCCTCTAGCATCCTCCAAGTGATCAGCACGACGAATAATAGTAGCCATGCATAGTGGAATTCTTTTCCTTCCTCTTGTGCTTCATGGAAATCATCCATGATTTCTTAGCATAGGTACTTTTCCCAATTAAATTGGACCCCGTTGTTGAACTACGTAGCCAAGGATACCACTGGTGCTGATACTGCATCATCACAACACTTGAGCATGAATTTTCCTACCAATATCTGTGCAACAAACCACACAGCTTCATCCAAGATTGTTATGAAACCAGCTCACAAAAAGATAGAAAATAGAGATAAATGCCTTAGAATTCAGCCTCTTTGAGGGGGAAACCTCCTTTACATTACACAAATGAACAATTCTTGGATGATACAAATGACAAGACTTCCTTTCTATATATAGGAGTCTAAGGGGTCATAATATAATCAGAGTCGACATAACAATAATAATGTAAGGGCACAACAATAACGATATTGGGCTTCTATGGGGCACAATAATGACAATATGGGGACTACATGGGCACAACAATATAATAAAGGGGTTGAACTAATAACAATAAAGGGTTAAAATAGTAGTATAGAGACCTAACATGCCCCTCTCCTTCAAAAATTGTTGTCCTCAACGCTTGTAGGCTATGGATGCTTCTGTATAAAATTCTCATCCTCCCATGTAGAATCTTCAGCAGGTAAGTTCTTCCACTTGATGAGATGCTCTGAAATTGATCGATTTTGTAGCTATCGGGTTCTTGTTTTAGTGACTGCTTCAGGTTCCAATATGATTTTTCCTTCCTTGTAAAGTTCCGACAATATTGTTTGAACTGGGATCTTCTCATTCTATAAGGTCGCCATTTCTTAAGTGCATGTAGTCTTACTAACATTTCCTTCTCATAAATTGGTTTTTTTAAATACTTTCCTTTGATTGGACGACTTTCGAAAGCAATGGGTCTTTCTTCTTGCGTTAAAACATCACCAATTCCATTTCTTGATGCATCATATTCCACAATAAAGGTTTTTGTGAAGTCTGGCGTAGCCAAGATCGGTGCTTGGCACATTTCCTCTTTAAGATGTTCAAAGGTCTTCGTTGCTTCTAGAGTCCATTAAAATGCATCGTTCTTAAATAATGTTGTTTTTGGAATGTCTTCAGTCTTCATTCTTATTTGATTATGTACTGAACAAAGATCCAACTTGGTGAAGTAAATTAATCCATGCAATTCATCCAATAATTCATTAATGATATGAATGGGAAATTTATCTTTAATAGTGATTTTGTTGAGCTCTCTATAATCTAGACACATGCACCATGACCCATCCTTCTTGTGCATCAATACTACTGGAGCAGAGAAAGAACTTTGACTAGGTTGAATTATACCAACCTCTAGCATTTCTGTAACCATACATTCAATATCACTCTTTTGGGCATAGGGATATCTGTAAGGCCTGATGTTTGGAGGAAAACTTCCTCGAATCAAATGAATAGAATGATCATGATCATGAATAGGTGGGAGGGCTTTGGGAGTCTCAAATACCTTGGAATGATTGTCCAAGACTTTTTGGAGATCTAGAGAAGTAAATGATTTTGATGTGGGAACCTCTGGCGAACATAATTGTGCAATTACACCTCGTTTTTATTTCTTTAGAATCTTTTTCAGTCCGTTAGAGCTGATTATATTTCCTAGTTTCCTTGTGATAGCCCTTAATTAAACTTCCTTTCCTTCCGAAGAAACTTTCATGAAACGTTCCTGAATATTAAAGGCTATTGTACCCAAGGATTGTAGCCATTGGACTCCTAGTACAACATCAACACCAACCATTGGAATGGAAAGCATTGGGCTATTCAGTACATATTCTCCCATGGATAGCTTGACATTATGGCACTTTCCAAAAAAAATTATGGTTCCTCCACTTGCAACCATCACTTGACACTTTGATGCTGGATATAGGAAGCAATTCAATTCCTTGGCTATCTTACAATGAATAAAATTATGGGTACTGCATGAATCAATCAACACTATTACCTTTTTCTTCTTGATATGTCCTTCTATATTGATAGTTTTAGGAGTGGTAATTCTGGCCAATGCATTACAAGATATGGTTAGATTCATTTCTTCTTTCTCGATGTGATCTTTTACTTCTATTACCTTTTTCTTCTTGATATGTCCTTCTATCTTGAGAGCTTGAGAAGTGGTAATTCTTTCCAATTCTTTACAAGATATGGTCGGATTTATTTCTTCTTTATATGGGGTCGGTTCCTAGTGTATATCCTCTTCTTTTGATGTTTCTTGATCCTTTTCTTCCTCCTCTTCACAATCTATGTAAAATAATTTCTTCTCAGCAAGCTTATGACCTTTAATGTATTTGCTATCACAAATGTAACAAAGCCCATTTTCTCTTTTTTTTTTCCAATTGTTGTGGTGTTAACCTTGTAGGTTGTGGAAGGCTAGGAGAAAAAACACTTCCATATTTATAGTTGTGAGTGGCAGGATTCCTTGTTTCCATAATTCAGGTTTCAATTTTTCTTGCCAACTTGAATGCCTTCTCCAATGAATCAGGTTCCCAAAGACAATCCTCATGTTGAATGTTATCCTCATAAGTCCCTATGAAGACATCAATCCTTTGCTTCTCTGGAATATCATTTACCCTTATATTCAATTTTTGAAAGTCCTCAATG
This sequence comes from Pinus tabuliformis, assembly GCA_031772625.1. NCBI lineage: Eukaryota > Viridiplantae > Streptophyta > Pinopsida > Pinales > Pinaceae > Pinus > Pinus tabuliformis. The sequence goes on along the minus strand of CM062814.1, from coordinate 601,760,166 downwards.
TGCTCTTCCATTGAACCCTTTTGTTTGAGATTTATTAATTGGCTAAAGAAGGTGTTTCTCTTTGTATCCTCATAATGTGCTATCATTTCCTCCATGAAAATTAACCGTGTGATCAAAATATTGCTCCATCTATAGTATCCAATTTACCATATCCTTGCCATCAAACTTCCTCATATTGCGTTTTCTTGATTTTAGGAACTCGATCTTGAAATGATAGTAACTCTATAATTTCGGATCTCCCAATTCTGAAACTATGACCTAGAGTAGCCCTCTGCGTTCTCTTTCCAATGCCACCATTCTGATCAAAATTGGATTCTCCAAGAAACATTTATGCACAATATCCCAACATGACTTGATTATATGCCTTTTTAGAAGAGAGAATTTGTATGAAGTGACACGTGTCACTATTCTTACCTTCAGACCTAAAATGGATATACATAAAACTGCAACCCTTCCTCTTTCTGTAACTTCTTATGAAATTTCAGCCTGATACTCAGAGAGAAAGTAATGACGATTTCCCCAAGGTAACCTGTTTGGTATGTAATTCAGGAGCCTACAAAAACCCTAACTTCCTTGGACCATATCTCCAAAACTATAGCGAGACATCAACTCAAATGGGATTTAATTTTAGAGTCTGAACCTTTGTAGAAAAAAATATATAGCGAAAATTCCATGATGACCTGTTTCAGATGAAATTTTGGAGCTTGCAAAAACCCTAACTTCTTCAGATCATATCTCCGAAAATATAGTGAGACAAGATATGAAATTTGGACCCAAGGTTTAGACCAATCTCGACTCAAATGGGTTTGTTTTTTAACTTTTGAAACTTTGTAGTGAAAAAGTTATAGAAAAAATTCCACGATGACCTGTTTGGAGTAGAAAAACCCTAGAATCCAAAGCTTTGATACCAAATGTTATGAAACAAGCTCACAAAAAGATAGAAAATAGAGATAAATGCCTTAGAATTCAACGTCTTCGAGGGGGAAACCTCCTTTACATTACACAAATGAAAAATTATTGGATGATACAAATGACAAGGCTTCCTTTCTATATATAGGATTATAAGGGGTCATAATATTATCAGAGCTGACATAACAGTAATGATGTAAGGGCACAACAATAACAATAGTGGGCTTTTATGGGGCACAATAATAACAATATGGGGACTACATGGGCACAACAATATAATAAGGGGGTTCCACTAATAACAATAAGGGGTTACACTAATAGTATAGGGACCTAACAAAGATAGAACTGATGGCATATCTCAGCGACTTCTTGACCAACCTGAAGTCACATTTCGTTTGGTCCACGAGATTTTTCTCCCGTGACTTCCCCAAAAAAGCATATGCAAGGTTCACACCCTCATATGGTAGAATTGTGATTATTCATATTAGAATATCATCAATTGGGATGGGCCCTCCTATCCAGAGGAATCCATCATGGTCCAACGCCAACAATTGTCGCACAAAAATAGTATTAATAATGTTTTGGATAAAATGTGGGACATATAGCATATTGAGAAACCTCACGTGCTCAATACCGTGGCCCACTTCATTGGTTCAAGTCTTGTAACACCCGCCTCCTCATAATAGACCATCTTTAAGTACTTAATGGGCTCCAGTTGGGGAAATTTCTCATGATCGCCAAAATCCAAATCTTCCATCTTCATAAATGGTACCCAGGCCAACAAGTCACCCTCAATAGGTACTTCCTCTAGAAAAAATGGTGTGAATACCTTGAATTTCACAAAGTCGGGGCCTTAGTTACTATGACGGTCTGCTTCCATGGTGGTATATACGGTGGTAGCCAAGAAATTGGCTCAACACCTTCTGTGCTAATAACCTCAATCCCTAAATTAATTTCTTCTTCATCCAAGTCTCGAGGTTCCATAGCTCACTTGTTTTTATCCATTCTTCCCTTCTTCCTCTGCTCAGTTGTGATCATTCGCGATGATTTCTGAACTGGGGGTTGCTATGGATTTTTCTACTTCTTCTCTCCTGCCACGAAAGGAATAGGCTTTGGTCTCAACGACCTAGGTGCTGTAGTAGGGACTAGTGGTGTTTTAGTCATGATGTTTTCTAACCCTCTCTTCAAGAATTCTTGCTCAACTTCTGCCCAAATTAGGTAAGTAGACATGCACCAACACACTTGGCTCTTTAAGTGCAACAACACATAATAGTTTCTCAAAGCAAAGTGTCCAAGTGTGGAGCGGGGTGCGATTTCAAACTATATGTTCCCCCTCAAATCTTCCTCATAAGTGCAATTTTGGCAACATATTTTCCCAGATTTGCACCTTAATTGCACTTCCCCCACTCCTTTTCATGACAAAATCATTGTCAAATCAACTATAGTGGTTCCAACAGTCACTTTCTGGTCAAGCTGCGCAATAATCCTCCTTGTGGCGTAGCTACCTCATCACAGCTTCCACCTACGCAATCTTCCCAAACATCACACAACCTTCCTTCTTTGATAAAATTTTTCCTTGGCAGCATAGTTCATAGGTTGTGCCTCATCCCATCTGGTTAAGTATTATGTCACAGTGATAATATAACCTGCTCCTGTCTTCTTTCCTAGTGGATGAATAGGTCCAAAAAAGTTAATTGCCCATTTATCAAATGCTTGTAATGTGACCTGTGGATTTAATGGAATTTCATCCCTCCGCAATGGCCTCCTGGTCCTTTGCAACACATCACACGCATTGAAGTATTCCTTGCAATCTTTATGTATCGTTGGCCACCACAATCCTGCGAGTAGGATCTTCTGCGTAGTAGAATTACCTAAATAATGTCCTCCAATGACACCACCATGTGCTTCAGCTAGAATACTATGTCTTTCATATTCAAGAACATATCGACGTAGAACTTCATCTGACCCCATCTTATATAATTGTCTTGCAATCACAAAAAAAATTGCAGCCCTAAAATCTAGTTCCTTCTTCTGCTACGTCGTATAAACTTCAGGAGCTACTCCAGTAGATAAAAATTGATTGATTTATGCAAAATGCTCATCCGAAACCTGACAGCAAAGAGCTATGCGTCAGGTAATCTTTCCTCAATATTTGTAGGACCTTCTCCATTTTCAATCCGATAAAGGTGGTCCGGTCCTGCATTCAATCTCCCAGGATTCACTATTACTTCAAAAGCATATTCGTGGAAAAGGAGAAACCATCTACAGATTCCCCCTTGCCAACACAGGATTATTGACCAGGTAGTTCAAAGCAGAACGATATGTGTACATCTTAAAGTTCATACCTAGTAGATAATGCTTGAACTTCGGTAGTGCATAAACCATGGTCAATCCTTCGCACTCTGTGGTTGATTGGTTCTTCTCGTCCTTAGATAGTTTCTAGCTAGCGAAGGCAATCGGGTGATCAATATCTCCTGCCCTAGGTTGTGTTAAGAGGACTCCTAATGCTATGCAAGATGCATCCACTTGCACATGAAATTCCTTTTTCCAATCCAGGAATACTAGGACTGGAACGTAACCATCTTCTCCTGCAGAGTATCCAAGCTCTTCTGACAATCATTGTCCCAACAAAATGTAGCATCCTTATTTAACAACTTCTCCATAGGTGCAATGATCTATGTGTATGCCTTAATAAACTTCCTATAGTATCCAGTATGACCCAATGTTGCACGTAGTTGCTTTACATTCCTAGGGTCTCTAGGTTGATAATTATGATTACCTTAGCAGGTTCTACCATTAATCCCTGCTTCCAAACAAAATGGCCTAACAATACTCCATAAGGTATGCAAAAAATACATTTCTTCAAGTTCAAGGAGATCTGATACTTCCTACATGTATCCAACATCAAGCATATACTAGAGACATGCATTTTGAACAACCTAAACATTGTCCAATCATCAAAGTAGACTTCCAAAAACTTATGAATGAATTCCTTGAATTCAGTGACAACCACCCTTGAGAAAATCATAGGATCATTTTTAAGTCTAAAAGACATGAATATGTATTGGAACGACCATCATTCTGTAGTGAAGGTAGTTTTGCTTCTACCTTCGGTGCAATCTTAATTTGGTGGTATCCCGAGAATCCATCGACAAATGAATAAGCTTCCTATCTGCCAACATTATCGACAAATTCATCTGTAAATGACATAGGGAATGAATCATGTACACATGCATCGTTCAAATTCTGTAGATATACACAGATCATGATATCAACTTTCATTTTCTTCTCTTGGACCACCATAATACTGACCCAATCAGATTCTTCAACAAGCTCAATTATTTCAACCAAAAGCATCTTATCAAGTTCCTCTCATACCTTTTCCTTGTATTTGGGATTCAATCGATATGGGCATTGCTTAACTAGATTTTCATCAGGTTTTAAGTTGATCTTCATCATTCCCAAATCTCGTACTATCCCTTTCAAGTTAGAGAACTTGGTTGGAAATAAATCTTGATATTCATGTAATAATTCAACTACCGTATCCACTATATCTTCATCCCAATAGTTGCTAATGTTCGTGAACTTTGGTTCTACTTCTGATCCAATGTTTACCTTCTTTATGCGCACCGGTTGTGAAATATCAAGGATCTTCACATTAGGTCCACCAACTTCACATTGTCCCTCTGATTTAGGGATATTAATATTCTGTGGATCTTCATCAGCTTCTTCCATTGTAACATTGTAACATTCTAAAGCATGTTGTAGCTGTGTACTCTAGTCAGGATGTACCCACATGATAGGTTCAATGAGTGGTCAGAAGGTTCCTACTTTAATTTCCTGAAGTGCTTCATCAATGCATGCGAACCCATCTTCAAAACTAAATGTTAGCAAGAAAATTTCTTTCATCTCATCCCAATCAGTGGTCCTGTGTCGCAACTGAGTCTAAATATGAGTTCTTTGGGATAACATCCAGGGTATGAATAAAGACATGCACCCACTCAGGATGAGGTATCTTACCCCACACCTTATTCCATTATGCTAGATGTTCGCACGAATCATCCTTCCCTGTGTATTTTTTAGTGAGTCAAGAATTCGCGTAGCCAAATATTAATCAGATCATTATACGATATTCATTTTAGTCAGCAAAATTATCCCTATGTGTACCCCACCATCTTGCAGGCATAGCTCTTAATGCTATATCTAAGGCTTGGAACCAATGTTCCTTTGGTACATTCCTTTTAAAATGGTCAAGAAATATATTGACATCACCCAAGCCATCGTAATAGGGTAATTTTAATACCTTAGTGGATACACAATGTAGTGATTTGTAAGCTGATTACATCTCAGTGTAGAGACCTCATGCAACGGATTCTACTAGTTTTCTAACTCTTCATCTGAATTTGATTGGTAGGAACTGTCCTTATCCTATTTGATCCTTCCATCCAAAGTGGGATTGATCCAATCTTCATTGTTTGCAATTAACTTATAGATGTGCTCAATGTCGTCATCTTCATAATAGTCATGGTTCGGTTCTGTGTATCGCACACCTTCAGCTGGATCCAACGGGACAATTACTCGAAGTTCATTTTTTTCAAATACCATACTTCACGTCTTTAATTTAATGATTTCATTCTTGTCAAAGGCCCAATCTATCTTAAGCAATGCTGGGTATGGATTACTATCATCGACAATTTCAATAACTTCAAAATTAGCCACTACTCTTGCACCTTCAATATCTACAATTACCCCTTGTAGGCAACCCATTGGAATTATCTTTTGCTGATTCGCCATGCACAGTTGAATTGGCGACCATTGTAACTTAGGTTTTCCCATACATTCCCAAGTCTGCTTCGGCAGTGCGTTAGTCTAGGATTACTTGATCCATTTTGAAATCACTGATCTACGGAGTCAACCGCATCTCCCTACCAATTCTCTTCTTTCTTTGGCTCACCTTATTGATTGTGCATTGTCCTTGTAATTGATTATCCTTGCTAGCACAGTTATCTATCAGTTCTTGCAAGCCCTCTGTTGCCTTTAGATCCCATAGTATCTTCATGTAGGTCTGTAGAAACGATTTTAATACTATGGGATGTGAATGGTTTTTTGTAGGAGCATCTTCATATTTCTCCTTTACTGAGACTATCGACATCTGGTTCTGAGGCATAAAAGCACTTGGACCCATAAAAATATTTTTGGCCTCTATGAATGTCTCTTTTTCTCTATATAAATCAAACCCAACATTCTTCTCACTGGATTTTTGGAACCATGAGTCTGATTCCAACTATTTTCCTTCAACCTTGTTTTCACCCATGGCTACACCGCTTTGCGTGACTATGTTGACACTAGGATCATCTTCGCGTGACTCAAATCTCATCATTTGAACATTCTTCGTCGACTACTGGTTCTTCTTCTCCTGCATCTTCGCTATTAATATCGGGGAATCTTCTATAACATGATCAAATTAACGATAGTACTGACACGAAGGGTGCATTGGATTCTAACAGTCGTGTGCGAAGTGTCCTAGTTCTCCATAGTTGTAACAAATAATCTAGCCCCGACATATTCCTGCTCCTCCTCCTTATACTTTTCCCTGTCCTTGGAATCCTCCATGAACTATAGGTGAGCCTTGGTCGTTCTATGCATGGTTCTCAAATTGCATTCTATACAACATAGTTTTGTCAATCATTAGTTCATAGCTTCAACAATTACTCTCATCGTGACCAACCAATTTACAAATGTTACAAAAAAGTTTCTTTGGAGATTGTATAAACTTTTCTAATAGGGAACAATTATCTTTCGAATGTTGTCCTGAAACTTGGAAAATACTACACAAGGTACTTGCACTGGTACTTGATCTAGTGGAAGATTCTCGCCAGTAGGTTAGGACCTCCTGCAACTATATAATCCTGCAATACAGGGCATTGATCCTTGTCATAACCTTTGGCCTTGAATTTTGTGCACCAAAATTCAGGATGTGTCTCTGACTTAACCTCTTTTCCCTTCTTCAAATCTACAACTCTATATGCATGCTTGCTATCTGCGCTTGGATCTATTGAACTCCTACATTCGTATCCTAGATTGGTGGGGCTTCTAGCTTCATTGCGATTTCCAACACTTCGGCTTGCGACCCAATATTCTACTGAGATAACAACAATCTTAAGTGAGTTAATAATGAAGCTATATACCAATCCCTATGTTGTTCATTTGAAATATGAAGGTTGGCTTGACTTAGTAAGAATTCCAATTGCTGATCTATATCCCACACTGACTCATTAACCCTCTGCTTGATCTCCTTGATTTCAGTTACACACTAACCCTTCGACTTCAGCTTCATAAATTCTGCATTTAGTGCATCCTTTGTGTTAGCCAATGAAGTAGCCAGATGAGTCATGTTTTCTCTGATGCACCATCTAAGTGCTCTACCTGTAGCACTGTAACTAGTTGCGATTTCTTCATATCATCATCATTGATCTGCTATTCTTTCCACATAGCCTCTACGAAGAACCAAAATTGTTTAGGATCCTTTGATCCCTGTCCCCTGAATACAAGCATCTTCACTGTATTGGCCATACTGAATAGTGGAGTTGGAGGTGGAGGTGTAGGTGTAGGAGGCAAATGCGAAGGTGGAGGTGGAGTGGTTGGATGTTGAATTCTATGGTCTTCATCACACCTCTGGGCATACTAGGGCTACTTCGTTCTTCTTCAGTTGTAGACTCTCCCAATAAGGGACTGCATTCACTTCCCACAAATTTGTCTAGATCTACTCAGAATCTCTTTCCACTTTGTGTAGATCCAGTCGAACCCCTATTAAACATTAAGGTAAAGGCATAATCCATTTTTCACACAAAAGAATTTTAATCCAGGTTTTTAGCGATTTTAGGTAATTACCTATCTGGGCTTTGAAGAATCATCATTTAGCTTCAATATAAGACACAGATGTATATATTGAAAATTTAGTCATGAAACCGCCCAAAATACTATCAATCTAGTAATAAAAAACCCTTGCAACCTTATAATCAAATCGTTCAAGACGTTTGATTAATTATGGAGTCCACACAACAGGATCGTCATTCTTCCAAGTAGGTTCACTATCTGCTAATTTGGGACAGCCACTCGTATAATTCACAAGGGAACAATGAAAATAAAACTTCGTGTACTTCTATGTAGAGATACATCTGTAACCACTTCTCTTTTTACAATCATGAATTCCTATTCTCCTAAGCTGCAAACTCGCGCAAATTCTGATCTATCCACTTCTCGATTTCCTTCTTAATTGGTATCCACTTATGCCACATCACACATCCCTCATATAGATCCTGATCCTGACAATGGAACCATTTGTCGGCATGAGGGGGCTTAGACCCAGGTTTAGAGTTAGCTGCGCTATCCAACAAAACCCTACACTACTGACCCTTTTGGAAACAACTTGCGTAGCAGAGGCTACAATCTTACCTGAGGTAGTATTAGGGGATGCTAGAACTAGGCTTCTACATCTAGAAGGCTATGTGATGTGGTTAATGCGTTTTTCTGCAGCTTCAAAACTAATTTGACCTTTGTGAACCCTTATTCATGAACTTAAGTTATTTTTAGTTAAAGAGAGTTATAAAATTTGCGTAAACATATAATCATGCATAAAATAACATATAGCAGTAGATCCAGATCTTCATGAAGTACTTTAAAAAAATGCAGATAAATGTCATTCAGTTGCTCGTAAATACATAAAATACACAAATGCATAAAAATAGACACAAAATTTCTTCAAATATCTTTTATTACTTCAGATCTTCCTTATACAACTTTCCAGACCCTGCGCACATAGTTGCAGGGGCCTGCACACTTAGCTACAGACTTACCAAGGTATTTGCACACTCAATTGTAGGAACCTTCCCCTTCACCCGAATACAAAAAGATATAAAATTACATACTTAGAAAAATCTCATCCATCAAGTGATATTTTTTCCCTTAAACTCGCTAAGAAACATTTTTATACTCTTTTCTATTACAATACCATGGTCTACAACCCATGGGAGGATCTCAAAACAATACCAAAATATAAGGGGTTTTGACCTTCCTAAAACCCCTTGACTCCTATTTGACCTACGCTACTCGCGCTCTGCTCCTCAAAATGTAGAGACTTACAATATTTTAACAAAATTGACCCAAGGGGCCCCATACCAACATGAAGAAACCTTTGCACCAGTTGTGAGATTGGATGAAATTAGGATGTTTTTGGCTTTTGATTGTTAGAAGGATTTCAAAGTATACCAAATGGACGTAAAGTATGACTCTCTAAAAAGAGAACTTTAGGAAGAGGTCTATATGGAACAACCTGAAGGGTTTTTGTTATTAGATAAACCTAACTATGTTTGAAGGTTAAAGAAGTCACTGTATGGTCTTAAACAAGCACCACGAGCATGGTACTCTAGACTGGACAAGTACCTTCAAAAATAGGGTTTTAGGAGAGGAGGAGCTGAGAGTAACCTGTACATCAAGCCTGATGGAGGTTAATTAATAATTGTTGTTTTATACATGGATGATATTATGTTTGGAAGAAATAAAGATCATCTTGTAAAATGGTTTGCTACAGAGATGAAATCTCAATTTGAGATGTTAACGATTGGAGAATTTACCTTTTATCTAGGGTTGCAAATTCTACAAAAGTTTGGAGGCATATTTATTTCTCAAGAGAAATACCTAAAAAATATGTTGAATAAATTTAAAATTGACGATTGTAAAACTATCTCAACCCCCATGGAAACTGGATGCAAGCTATGTACAGATGATGTATCACCTGATGTTGATAAAAATATTTATAGTTCTATGATACGAAGTTTTCTATACCTAACAACTTATAGACCAGAATAATGTTGGAAGTCAGAATAATGGCATGATATCAATCAACACCTAAACATAATCATCTATTAGCAACAAAGAGGATACTTAGATATTTGAAAGGAACTACAAACTACGAACTATGGTCTCCAAAAGGTAAGGACTTTACATTGACAACAAAAACAGATGCAGATTGGGCCAGATGTGTGGATGACGGAAAAAGTAAAAGTGGTGGTGCATTCTACCTAGGAGATTCTTTGATATTATGGTTATGCAAGAAAAAATCACCTGTTTCTTTATCTACAACATAATTTGAAAACATAGCAGCTGCAACTTGTTGCACACAAGTGTTGTGAATGAAATAGACACTACATGATATGAAGGTAAATTTCAGTGAACCTGTATCTATCAAATGCAAAAATACAAGTGCAATAAGCATTTCAAAAAATCTTGTGCTTCATTCAAAGACTAAACATATCCCTATAAAGTACCACTTTTTCAGAGAGAAAGTGGCTGAGAAAATAGTGAAGATGGAGTACATACCCACAAAATAACAAATAGAAGATATATTTACAAAGCCTCTTGCTAGAGAACTGTTTGAATATCTGAGAAACAAGTTAGGGATAATTCCTGCAAATTCTTTTCACTAATGTGACTTCAAAAGGAGAACCTAAAACATTACAGAGTATATGAAATTGAGCATGATCTAAGGGGGAGATTACAGGAGCAGGAAGGAGTAATGAAGAGGAACAAGAAGCATATGATTATGTCAAGAATTTTAAGTAGTTCAGAAGCTGTAAAAAAAAAAAACAAAGGCATCATCAAATTTTGAGATCAAGTCATTTTCTTCATGAGCTAGCAACATCAATTAGGTTCACCATTCAAAAGTTCATTCTTTAATGGATTTTTTTTATGTACACATGTATATATCTTGTACATAAGCATGTAAATAAATATTTTCAAATGTACATAGTGCTCTTAAAACATTTTCATATCCATTCAAAGCATGTTGGAAGATAAGCCTAACTCATTGTATGATTGCATCATCAAAATTTTCTCAAAATTTTTCATCTTTTGATAAATCTAAATGTTTATATGGAATGCATCAATGTACATTATGATGATCCCTATATTTAACTGACATTTGATCTATGAAAACTTGAGATCCATTGAAATACATATATATGCAAGCAAAAGCAAATGTATTGCCATCAAGCAAAGGAGAAAATTCTATTCTATTCAAATATATACATGCAAGTAGAAGCAAAGAGACTACTATGGAAATAAAAATGGCTCTTAAATCAAAAGGACAACAAGTAATTAAGCTACAATGCTACATTCAAAACTAAGATATCTTCAAACATGTATGCTACCATCAAGCCTAGAGGAGAAGATTTTATTCATCTTTGTGTCAAGTTTCCAAGAAGTCTTCATCATGAAGAATCATGAGATCGACATCTGAACCACACTATTTGCAAGTTTCATATGAAGAAATCTAGCTCAACAGAAGATCAAGTACAAACTATTGCAAAGGATTATTTCATGCATAGATCCTTTTTATGATTGCAAAGAACTACTACTGAAGAAAATTATGAACATGTTTCTACAATTAGAAAGGCAACATGTGGTTAAACTACATTGCTACATTTGACAACATCACGAGGAATTCTCTAAATCTTTTATCTATGTATCATGAAGAAATATTCATATGTTATTCTACATTAGAATGCAAGAATTTGAATGAATACAAAAGATAAATTCTGGAAGTATTGAAAAAAAAAAGAGGAAACTTGAACTGCTTCTACAACATGTGGTATTCTTAGTTATCCTTGGCAAAATGTGTTGAGTATATTTTGTTTTAAAGAAAAAGAAGAAGAGGGAAAATACATATCTAAATGCAAACGATAGTTAATGATTCATTGCAAAAATCTAAATCTTATTATGAAATAGAATATTGCAAGGACATTTCACTAGCAAACCAGATGCACGAAAAAAATAACAATAGTAAAAGAGGAGAGAACACAAATTTTACCAGTGCATGCCATTAAAATTGGAATCACCATCATTGATACATTCAACAATTGAATAATTGCGTACATGCAAAATACTGCAAATAAAAATGAAGCAAACAAGACAAAACCCTAAACATAAAGATTCAACTCCATCTTGTGTGAATCAATTACAAACAAATACCAATAGACTCTGAATGGTTGTTGGGTGAATTGATTGTTCTTAGATTACTTCATTAATTTTCAACCAACATTCATGTAATTGTAAGATGAATATGCATCATATATGCTAGGATTATTTCTATGGATTGATTGACTCTAAAGATGAAATTATCCTAAGTATGGACAGATGTTTTTAATGATATTTAAAGAATAATTACACACATGTTATTTCAATTTAAAGTTACATTAAATTATAATTACTTAACTGACTTGAAATTCATTACTTTGAATAATTGAAAATCTATCTTAATTGCATAATTCAAAACCTACTTCTACTTGAATAAAAGGAAATGCTAAGTTTCAAGAAAAAGAATCTAGTGCTACTTGCATAATTGAAAACACTACAATCACTATTTTGCAGAAAGGAACTTCTACACTAAATTGCAATAAGGAATTTCTATATTAATTACATTAAAGGAAATTGTATTAAAAAGACCTAATTCCTAATTGTAGAAGAAATATTAGATGAAGAACTTGTAACTCTAAAATTATTACTTGTATGCACAGTTAACTCTAAAGAACACTTATCATCTAAAAAATTAACTTGATCTATGAAATCTGGAAAGAGAATGCATATAAAAATTAAATATTTTTGGTATTTTCCCTTTATGAGTACTCTGAAACCAAAACAACAATTGATTAAAATATTTTTGTGATGGAACTGATTAAGAAAATTCTAAGATAAACTACTATGCTATAAGAAAATTGGAAATGTAAAATAAAATAAAATATCCTCACAACTCGACATGGGGCCCTCCTGTGAGCGTAGGTGTGCTAACGAGCAAAGGGTTATTTATGCAAGCATTGAGAACAAAGTAATTGTATTAATCTAGAACAGAATAACACTAGTCTTAAAAATAAACCAATGTAAACTTAATAATCAAACTGTGTTCTAGGTTTCCCCTTACGACATTTATAAAAATTTCATTAAACAACTTTTATGAGTGATATGCTAATACGAAATGAGCTAATTCGACATCTATGAAATGGATTCAGTTTAAAACTCTATCTCCTTATGACTTGCTACTGAAAGAGAAATTCATAAGATATTCTTCTTGAACCATATCCTAACTATTGAACATGTCTTCAACATGCTCACTTGATGTTGTTCTATTCTCGTGTTTCTTTTACTTAACCATTGCATCGTCATTCTCAGAGTTTGACTCTTAGATCTCTTAATCTTCATAGTCTGACAAGTCATGCCAATAGGTGGTCATCTATGTGGTAAACATTTTTCATCCCCAGACACTCTTCATCCTTTTGATGAAGCACTACAACCTATCTAACCATGGATGTTGTTGCAGAATTCAACATTAGTCGTGGAATGTTTATGATTCTGTTAATGTGAGAATGTTTTCATTATAATTCATAAATAAACATAGATTCTAAACATGTATGATAAATACCTTTTCTATAAGTTGAATTGACCTTGAGCATGCTGAGGCTACTAGAAAAATGGTGACAAAAGGTGAAAGGATATGGTAAAAGGGTAGTAAAAAAGGAAACAATTTTAGACTTCAACAATGGTCTTGATTGAGATTGTGGACACAAACCTCTGAGAACAAGATATTCTCATGCATTCGATCACAATAGAGAAATAAAAAAAAAAAGAGTCAAAGAGAAACAAAGAACAAGAAGAATGGGTGTATATGCATATATATGTATTTCATAAAAGAATTCACAAGGGTGGAACACATGGTATGAGGTGACAATGATAGATTGAACAATGGTTGAGGTAGAAGGTAACACAAGAGACAAAGAAATAGATGAAATAATCAACAAATTTATTGGTTGATGTTATCTCATATGATACGTGTTACAATTCTCAATGATATATTTCTCATCACAATGCTACAAGGGTTTCTCTTAGCGGCAATACAAATATTATTAAGCAATATGACAGTTGGATATATGACACACTATGTTTCGTAATTTTTTGTTGGAAACAATGATAATACTGAGAGGGGGGGTGAATTAGTATTAAGGCTAATTTTAACTTTTTATGCCAATTTACTTTTCTAATTCAAACTTGGAAACCATGCATATAATGAGAAACAATATGGAATCAACAACCAAGCACACACCATGAGCATCATACATATGAGACACAAGGTTTTACATGGAAACCCTTTTAGGGAAAAACCACCAAAGCTTATTATTTTTATTGATGTAAATAAGAGCACCTACTCTATTAAATCAAGTTTTTTTGTGATCACCCACTCATAGGAAGCACCAATTCCCTTTAATTGTTTTCTAGCATCGACTAGTAGGAAGCACACAACTCCCTCTTTTTGTAGACACTTGTCCAGCTTACAAGAAGCACCATGTGAGGCAATGATCTCATAGATTTTTTATGAAAGGACCAACTTCTAGCTCCTTGGAGTTTTGCAAGCCAACTTGCAGGAGGCACCAACCCTAGGTCTTCTTAAGCACCCACTAGAGATGGAAGTGCCAACTTCCTGTATCCAGAAACCAACTCACACTCAAATAGGAACTAAATGTTCTATGTAATTGGAATCCATTCTGCCTGATCTCAGATTTGTTCTTTGCTCACTTTACAACAACCCACTAATATGCTCAACAACAGTCACTCATCACTGTCCCCGCAGCTCTTTGTACTCTGCTCTTCATTAGCATGTTATCAACTCTAGGTCTCTTACTTTCCACAACATAGACTCAGCTCTCAATCTTCTTTCTCTACTTAGGAATGTTTGGAATTTCTCGCAACACAGGAACTTTCATAATTTCTCACACAGCACAAGTGACTTCATCCTTGCTTACATAGCATAGGAAACTATGGCCTGGCTCATAGTAGCACAAAGGAAACTTCCACCTTACTCACAATAATACAGCTCTCGGGGTCTCTTACCTCTACATAGGCACTCTTGGCCTCACTTTGTAGAACTGGTTCTCACTCAAAGCTTTTCCACTTATCTCCCTTGCAACTATCCTACTTCCCCCACTTTGCTCACTGAGCTCCTGGGTTTTGTTCCTGTGATGCCCCTTGATCGATGCTGCCACTCTATCCTATATTCACACTGTGCAAGTGTACCTCGACATAGATTTAACATTCTATTGACATGTCTCACTTGGTCTCTGCCACTTTATTAACCATGAGAATGGGCACTTAACAATTTCTCCATACTGAGAATGAATTCTCACTCCACCTGCACACTCTAACCGGGCACAATCCTCTCTGTGAACAACACTCCTATCACTGAGGTTCTTCATGCTTATTCATGGTTTTTCACAGTCTTGGATGTACCTCAGCATGGATTCTCTATGGACTTAGGTATGACCTTCCCTACCGTTGTTGTATCTCCTGCTTGTTTCTTGTCATAGTTCAGAAACATAGATAGACCTTGTAGTCCTTCATCATCTGATTGCATTGAGCTCCATGCTGAGAAATTTATTCTCAGATTACTCACCCACTACTTCATGAGCCCCATACTTCCATTTAACTCATTTAAGACATGCATCAGAGCAAAGATGGCTTGTCTCATCTCAAGGCGGACCCAACACTCTTTCCTGAAGATTGTGGTCCTTGCTACCTTAACCCAATGATCTTTGATAGTTTCCATTACTCCTGAGACCAACTCCTTTTCTCCTACAGTAAACTTCACAAATGCCAACCCATACTATCTTTAAAGCCCTATACTTCCTTATCGAAGCGATACCATATCGCAATATTCACACTGGTGCAGTATTCTAATCTTCTAATTTCCGACCTCCAATATGACAAGCTCCTTCCACTTAGCCCATCCTACATTTCTCACCAAGGAGTGAGGGTCGTGACCTATCGCTTAGTCTTGAGGTGCTAGAGTGTTTTTGATCCTATCGGGGCCTATTTTTCCTTTGTTAAGTGCTTAACGCCCTTGGTTCTTTAAGCTCTTCTTAACCATGCACTAGCCAAATATTGGATCCCCTCTCATTGGAAGTTTCAAATCAGGGATTTAACTTTGGAGTTACGATATTCCCACTTCTAATATAGCCCATAGCTCTTAGTGCTCGGACCCAGCTCTGCACCTTTGGTTCTTTGAGTCTTTCCAACCATGGCGCTAGCCCAATATTGGAGTTACCTTATCAGAACTTTTCATCACTTCAACTATCATAGAATTTCGACATTTTCAATCCTCTGATTGTCAACTTTTGATATGACATCTCTAATGCCATGTGGTGACTCCTTATAGATGGCACATGTCACCCATTTTTGGCCCATTAGCTTACCCAATAAGGTTGAATATGCCTGCCACGTGTCCTGTCGTACTACCACGTCATGTTGATGTTAGTGACCACTTGTCCTTATCAGAGCCAATCAGATGCTGCTATGTGTCCTTATCAGAGCCAATCAAACACTACCATGTGTCCTTATTGGAGCCAATCACATGCAGCCATGTACCCTATTAGAGGAGAGAGAGGAGGACCCATCAACCTTGGTTTTTCACCGAAATCCTTTTTTAATCCTGTATCAGCATTCTCGATGGTTATTAATGTTGTCGACACTTCACCCATAGCGCAACTTTTATAAGGTTCTCACATTCAAAAGTTCTGATTCTCCGATCATCGATATGCTTGATATGTTGATCTTTGATTTCCGCTATGCCGATATGCTGGTCTATTGATCTCTGATATGTCGATATGTTGGACTGCCAATATCCAATGCATTGATATGTTGATTTTTTGATCTATAGATCTTCGATATGTTGGACCTCTGATATTCTAGCCTTCTTAAGACTTCAAGTCCTTGATCATTGGTAGGCCATAACTTTTGAACTAGGAATCCATTTTTGGATTTTTGCCTATCATTGGAAAGCTCTTCCAGAGAAATTTCCAATGGAGAGGGTCCAAAGTAGGATTTGATCCCATCAACTACCTCTAAGATGGATCCAAACTCTCTGCAACTCTTCTGCTCCTTAACACTCCAAACAACTGAACTCACAACCACCAATGTGATCCTTTGCATGAAGCATGTAGCTACCATGGAATTCCATCTTGTCCATCAATGTAATCATTAGTTTATGGCTTCTCCAATAATTCTGCTACTATGATGATTCTCTACATGAAGCCTGAAGCTACCATGAGATTCCTCGAGGGCCATCACTGTCAACATCTACTGCAACAAGAATCCAAGATAGTCTTGTTGACATCAATGCCAACACTCATGCTAAGGCAATGCCAACTTCCCAACACATCTCCCCATCATGACTGTTGACATCAATGCCAAGACATTTGCAGATTCCTTCACTAGGCCACTGGCCTTCCAGACAATGCCAAGTGTCCAACAATTTTTAACATTTCCTTTATTCCTATCCATCATATTAAGGGTTACTATGAAATTAGGGTTCTTGACATATGGAAATTGTTGGAGTATTTCAATATATAGATGGTCTCATTCAATTGAAAACACTTATTGTTAATTTAAGTCTCTATCTGAATAGCTTTGATATATGGAGAGCGTTGAAATAATATTTTAATATACAATGTTTGGCACAACTTTTGGCATCATTATTATTATTATTTGACACAACATCATTATTATGTTCTGGCATACCATCTTACACAATGATTCACACAACTTCTGGCAGCGGTAAAGATTGAAATCAATGGAAACATTAATATATTATAGAGAGTAGCCTTACAAGGAATAAATGACAATGTTTTTTCCCGCCATTGCCTCCAACATTATTTTGGCAAATTCATGCATTGAACTTGATCATTTAGATATTATTAATTTTTTACAGCCTGTTGAGAGATTATATATATGGTGCATTGAGAGATTATATATATTCAGTGCGTTGAGAGATTATATATACAGTGCACTGAGAGATCATTAAACATTCACAGTGTGTATGCCGCATATTAACGTATGCATTTCTATGTTTCAAATTTCTATATTCTGGCAAATTTATGCACAGTGCGTGAGAGATTATGTATATAGTGTGTTGAGAGATTATATATTTAGTACGTTGAGAAATTATTTATACATTCCATTGAGAGATCATTAAATATTTATAGTGAATATGCTGCATATTAACGTTTGTGTTTCTATGTTTCAAAGCCAACGATTTCATATGTTAACATTACATATATTACAAAGACAATGATTGCATTCCTATGTTTCGAAGCTAACAATTGAATATTAACATTGTGTTCCTATGCTACAAAGCCAAATGATTATTTTTCAGAGGATTTACAATTTGGAGCACCTTGAATATGTTGAGTATGTTGATGTGTTGAGGTGTGAGACCAACAGGGAATAACATTACAATAATTTGGTGCAATATGGTGTTTAGAAATGTTGTGTTGATATTAGGGGTTTGTGCCCTAGCGGTGTCAAGGTTCCTTTGGAGAAGCAACTATTTATTTGGAGTATTATTTATTGGTGCAACAACAATTCCTTTGGTGTAGGCATTACATTTGGAGTATTTCTTATTGGTGCAACAATGATTCCTTTGGAGCAACAACGATTTCTTAGGAGTATTATTTATTAGAAAATGTATTTCTTTGGAGAAACACATTAGTTTTGTTGTGTTCATGTTTATTTGTCAAAGGTTTATGGAAACAACACATTAATTCTCTTGGACATGTATTCATATAGTATATATACATTGAAATGTGTTATTTATATATTGGAGAACAATGGTATCTCTATTAAAGAGCAGACAACATTTTGATTGCGTTGAAAAATATTTGTTTGAGCTATCTTAACTGAAAAAGTATTTCAATGACCATATGTTATTCAAAAGACCTCAAAATCTATGCAAGATGCACAAAGCTCCAATTGCGAGGTAGAAAGAAAAAGAGAGACGATATGGTATGAAATTTTTGCTCCACTTTGTCTCACACTTTAGCATTGTTAAATTAGTGATTGAGGGTGGTGTTTAAAAGATATAACAACGATTATATATTACCCAGAATATGATGTTATTATAGCCTCAACTTAAAACAACCACCTCAAGAGTGTTTAGGGTTATGGAGCTTCAACATTGTGCAATGGATGGATGGGTGGAATCCTCCTTATCATTTTATTGATGATGTCTTCTCTGCATAATGAGATACCATAGTGTCTTCTTTAACAACAATTCTCAACGATTATTAAAACATTTCAAAACATGGACCATAGTTTCATGGCATGTCAAACTAGAGTGAGTATGAAGACTTTATAAAGCAAATATGGAGTCCTTATGGAAGCAACACTATAACTTTTGACAAGAGCAATGTTGGTATTTTATAGTGCAACTCCTTCTCACAAGTGGCACTATTGTGGTTCCTTGTAAGAAATCATCTTGAAGCAGCCCTGGAAATAATAGGTTTCATCATATACACATTGGGGCAACATTTACTCTTCCAAATTTTCTACCTATTACATGCAGAGTTATGGATTTTTTCATTTTTTTGGGGCATGAAAATCAGAGACTCATTGGTCAAAACCACTCCTTGCCATTGATGCCAAAGTGGGAGGTATATTGCAAACAAAGGCAGGAGGAGGAATAACTATGTTGCCATCAATGCCAAAGGGGGAGAATGTTGATAATGTTTGCATTGATGTCAAATGGTCATGATAAGGAAACTTGTTGTCATTAAGCTAATTGATTAATGTTGACGAATGTTGTTGATGTAATTTCAAAGGTTGAAAGTGATGTGAAGTGAAAAGGCTATGATAATCAATGTGAAGGCTGAATATGGTCAAATGGAACATAAAATATTGAGACACAAGCTTAAAAATATATTCTTTCATTGAACATAACATGAATGATACAAGAAAATACAAATTTTATTTGTCACGTAATTATTACTCATTCAACTATTTTATATTACAATTTTGTTTTCAGAAATGAAAATGAAGAGACAAGCTTGTGAATAGTTTTAGAAGACCAAGAGACAATGCCTCATTTCATATTCCCACAAATAATACAAATAACCAATAAGGCTTGCATATAAAACATACATTGTTGAATGGAAAGAGAAAATTTTGAAGTAAAGCAGTGTGCATGAGAAAGTTGATGAGCAGCAGTAGAAGAGGCACAAATTTGAAAAGGAGAAGTAGTAGATATTTGCAGTAGACTTGACAACAAAATTGTATATCAGGTAACCAACACTTTTGACTTGATATTGTGATTGAGAGATTGTTGTCCCTTTATATGTTGTATCTTGATAAAGAACAAGTTGTATCCTGTTGAGGTAGAAGCCTCATGTGGGTTGTATCCTCTAGAAAATTTATGGGAGTTGGAGCTTCCTTTGAGGTAGGAGCCTCGTGTACGTTGAAGCCTACAAAAATATGATGTAATAAGGAGTAGTAGATTTCCTTCACATCACTTTCAGACTAGAATTCGTTGTTTTCTCCCTTTGATATTTCCACTTATATCTGGCATCTTCATGTGTTAGTTCTTGAATTTTGTGTGAATGTTTTTGAATTATTGATAAGTATCAAATTTATCTCTTTGACACCTCCAAAAGGAGACCAATAATAATGGAACATAACATAAACTATTAGTTGCATAAAAATAAAATTAAGTTGAGCAATAAGTAATGTTTTAAATTATTGATTCAGCCCCCTCCCCCCCACCCACCACCCCTCTTAGTAATTTCCAAACATAAGTATCATCTAGACCATATCATAGTATTAGAAAACACAATTTTAGATCCAGAAAGGCTCAAATATCAGAGATATATCAAAAAAAATATCAATTGTTATGATAATCTCCAAATTAAGGTGTGTAACTTATTGGTGAAGTAATTGTTGATTAGAAGATCCCCTTTTTTTGCCTGAAAGTTGTGATAAGGAGGAGTGATATTATTATTTTCCAACATGATTCCAAGGAAATCTACTACACTAGTCTACTGAAGGCTCATCATTGACTCATGAAGAAAGTGAAGATTTGGAAATTATGTTATCTCGATAGAAATGGATGGTAGTTTGTTGGAAAATGTGGATTTATTAGGTTATCAAGAAAAACTTAAAATATAAATATAAAATAAAATAAATGAAATTAACGAAGAAATATAAAAGAATATGAATGGAAATAAGGAAGGAATAGAAAAGAAAATGAATGAAAATAAGGAAGAAATAGAAAAGAAAATGAATGAAAATAAGGAAGAAATACAAAAGAAAATGAATAGAAATAAGGAAGAAATGCAAAAGTACATGATTTCCATGGAAAATATTCTCTTGGAGACACTTCTGACAAGGGATGTGGAGATGCAAGGAAATCATTAACATAAGGAGAAACATATTGTTGAGAATCAATCTCATATAGGATTGTGTTAGCATAATTTTCAATCCAAGATCCACATCATCAGGGCTTCAAGTCAACACCGAGGAACTACTACATTTTGAATATCGATATGAGGAAATTTCATGGTAATGATCCTATAACATGGATACTTTAGATGGAGAAATACTTTGATATACACTAAGTGGCATCCTTAAAAATGATTAATATTGCATCCATGTTTTTATAACAAGTCTAATATGTATGATATCAATGCCTTTATGAAAAAGAAAAGTATTCTATTATATCTTGGTCCATTTTTACAAAGGAATTGATATCAAATTATGGGGACATTAAGAGCAACCCATTATTTATTCAATTGGTAAATATTTGACAAATTTATCTAGTTACACAACACATTAAAAAATTCCATAAGTTAAGTCTGACGGTAAAGAATATTTCGGAGGATAATTTGTTAAACTTATTTATGGAAACTTTAAAGTAAATCATCCAACATGAGGCACGCCTCTTTCAACCTAAATCTCCAGTAAAAAATCGGTCACTAATAACTATAGCAAAGATCATGATCCCTCTCCTAAACTGACAAGGTTGACTCATGAGCAAATGGATGAAAGAAGAGCAAAGGGATTATGTTCCGACAGTGATAGGGAGTATAGTAGGGGGAATAAATATAGTGAGAAGAAATGATTCTAAATAGAATATAAAGAGGAAGACTATCAATAATTGGAATAGTCTAAGGTCTAGAGCTAGAAGAGACTATAAAAATATCTGGTTATGCATTAGTTGGCATCGATACTACACTAACCCTTAAGATACAAGGATATATCAAAAATAAAAAGGTAACAACATTTATTGATTTTACTAGTACCCATAACTTCGTCAATTACAAATTAGAAAAAGATCTCAATTGTTTCATATATCCAACAACAGAGTTTCAAGTAATGATTGCAGATGGAGGCATCATAAATTGTTTAGGGAAGTTCGATAGTATTAATTCATTATGGAGGATATTTTTTTGGAGAGTCCTATGATTTCAATACAAATGGGTGGCATTGATGTTGTATTAAGGGTCAAATGGTTATAATAATTGGGAACATTGAAATTTATTTTTCAAGGTCTCTTCATAAAGTTTACTTCAAAAGGAAAGGAAATTTAGCTTAGAGGTATCCAAGAGAAACCATTAAATGCTATAAGCTCTAATCAAATGACTAAATTACTAAAAAATGGGAACCAAGGTGTAATGACACAATTATGTTCTCTAAATGTGCAAGCTTCAATATCGTTTATATAAGGGGATCTCCATAAATTTGTTAACAATCATCCCAATGTATTTTCATTAATGCCAAGGGTTTTCCACCATGTTATTCAAGATCATGATCATGCTATTCATTTGTAGCTCAAAAGTGTACCAGAGATCAATGAAGGGAAACTCATACTACAAGTAGAAACAAACCTTGAAACAAGGGTTAAATAGTTGAGTAACACAACAATTATGGAGTACATAATCAAATAGGATTGTAGTCTCTGATACAAAATGTCAGGCAAAAAATATGAAAATAACTTGAAATTATAAAGAGGAGAAGCTCTATAGGTCCTTAATAAATAGATATAAGAATGAAATACAAACCTCTTAGAAAGGGAAATATTCTTTTATAATAGAATTTTTTTTATACAAATTAGGTGAGATTATTCTAAAACTATGTTTCCTTAATGTATATATTGGAGGAAAAGGGTACAATTACAATTAAGGGGTCTAGCTGAAAACACTAATATGGAAATAGAAATAAAACTCACTATCTAGGGATTTATATGGGGCTTTGTCTAGGGCTTAATAAAGCTATTCAAAATGATTTCATCCTTAAGAAGCTATGCTATGTTGTTTAAATGAAGACCCTCAACATAAAGGCATAATATGCAATATAAGAGTGGTGATATTTTAAAAGTAAGCTTCAAAGGCTAGCACCGTGCATATAACATATCTACATAAAATCACTCACAATCACCCCTTCACCACAATAACAAATGCTAATTTATTCTCCACCTTTACCAAAATTTTCATTTTTCAACTTGAGCACATCTATATCTTGACCACTCATAAATAATGAACAAGCATTGTCACAAGCTATAGTATGAGTTCCATCCGTTTGGACAACACAACTTATACTAGCAAGAGAAGGAAAAATATAGCAAGAGGAATAATTGGTTGACCAATTGGAACCACTTCATGAACTAGGATGAGATACACAAGTGGAATAAGATATAGCATCTACAAAAACATCAACAACACCCACTAAAGTAGCCTCAACACCACTATAAACTTCATAAACAATATGAATTGTAACATTTTTGGCACCACAAAATTTTGTAACACATTGATTTTGAAATTTTTTTGGTCTACAAATTTTATAATAATGAGTATTTCTTCCCTCTTCATCAAAATGAATAAGGATTTGAGTTTGGGGGAGATGTTTGATGGGATCATGTACTAGCCCTGGTAGTCAACCTTTACAATTGACAAGTCGACTGAAAGTATGAGTTGACCAACGTAGTCGAGTCAGTGGACTAATGGGTTAGGTTGACTGACAAGTGTAGTTATAGAACAATCTAACTACTTGACTAACCAAAGTATAGTATAAATAAATGAAATCATGGATGTAAATGTGATGTGGTATTGATCATAATATAGCGATACTTGTTGTTGATTTCACCATTTATTGTCTCTTACTTATCTTCTTATATGTGTGTTTTTGTAAACCACTATGGTCTCTGTATATTATATAGTGTGGAATTTTCTTGATAAATCCATTGTATAATCCCTTAGATTACAACAGTAAGCTTGATTCAAATATTTCTACCATGAGGTATTTTGATTCTTCTCTTTAGAAATATTAGAAATATTTTCATCTTATAAACATGACGATGCCACACGTAAATGATTGAAATATAGTTTTCATTTGAAGCTAATACACCCACAACAAATTTTTTTCCAAGTTTAGTCCCTATTTTCCAACACAATTTGAGCCAAAAGGCCTTTCCTTAAACTAACATACATACAAATCCATGCATAGGTGTTGGAAACATTATTAAAAATTATAGAAGATAATGCAATGAATGTACATGAGATATTACCAATGACTCTTGGCTCCTCACAACAACAACATTTGAAATAAAGACTAGATAATATTATCCAAATGAAAAGGCTATCAATAGGTATTCTATGTGGGGGTCGAAGCATAAGGTCCATTGGTTCATAAAAAGCCCCATTTCCCTAATGGGTCTTCCACTTATATTTTTTCCATGCTCGTCATAGTAAATCACTCTAGATTGAAGAAACCCCATAAGAAACCAATAAACATACCTAAATCTATTATATTTAAATTGGTTTTTGTTTTAGTGAAAACCATAAACACACTGTAAATGACACCATGTGACAAAAGGTACTCTACCTCTCCACTACCTATATGCCTATGTTAGTAGAAACCTTAAGGTTGATATTATGTATCATATATGTACATAAGAGGATGGAATAGGGAAATTCCACATAAAAGTAAAACTTAAGCTCAGTGATTTCATGTATCTCCAAGTCATCAATTCTATATCCAACTACAATCTAGTAAGATGGGTTTTTCCCTTGAAAATATGCTAACTTTGTATAAAAGATATATGAAATAGTTCAAGGCGACTAACAATCATTAAATTGAGTGTGATTATCTCTAACAACATTTAAAGTAATGGTGGGAATGAGGGATGCTATTTTTTATCATGTTCCTTTATGTAATGGTGGAGAGTGTAGTGTTTCATAGCTTTGATCAAGGTATAAATGTTATGAATTTCTTATAATATTTTAAGATTATGATGAAGATTATGATGATTATGATGATGATGATGATGATGATGATGATGATGATGATGATGATGATGATGATGATGATGATGATGATGATGATGATTATTATTATTATTATTATTATTAGTATTATTATTATTATTATTAAATTCTATCTTCATGAGAACCCATATAAAAGAGTAATATGTTAACCTTTCAGAAAAACAACGTGGTTCATCATTAGGATAAAATAAATTTAAGAAGAGAATCATTGTTCTATGTTATTAATATCGTTTTGATATTTTGAGTTAGGCAACATTAATTTTTGTTTTACATATTTTTTTGATATCTTGATATTAACATGGTAAAACCTAGTGGAAAATCTGGAGTTTCATGCTTGTTCTAAAGTTTTAAGTTTCATAGACAGTAATTACGGCACCTTGGTAATTCCATGAGGTACTTAAAGATAATGGTTGAATGTATGACATTATGAGGTCATGATCCACATGCACATATAATGCATCCAAGTACACCCCATATTATCCTTAAGGCTGGTTATTTTTTTAAATGGCCCAATAGAGTTATTGAAAGCAACAAGGAGTAAGGAGTTTTTGATTGTTCAAATTTCATAGTATTCATCTCATATATTAAACACAATATACTTTTGAAAAATTATATCTCCACATCAAGGTATTCATGGAGGCACTATAAGGCTTGAATTTGTATCATTGATAGACTTTTTGTACATATATTACAAATCCAAGCCCACCCCATGTTCTTATTAGCCTTATCATATTTAATATGTAAAAATATAGTTTAACAATGAATTGATGGAAGTTACCACAAATAACATTGGTTTAATTTTCAATGAATTTTCATATGAAATTTTATCTAAATATCTTCCTAGTGGAACTTGTCAAAAAACCCAATATTAGTTCAAATGAATATTATGCATTTTTCTACATGAGAGAGGAAAAATGCTAAAAATATAAGGAATATATTTTCCTCATAAATTTATGGGGTAAACCGAATGTTGTATAATAAAGAATTCTTGGAGAAAATAAGCAATTCCCTTCTTTCATTGGCTTTCCAAGAAATTTTGCAATGTAAGCTAATAAATGTGGGGACTTTAAATAGAAGGGGAAACTCATAAATTGATGATATAGTATGCATAAAGGACCAAGTGTATCGACCATGGATATTAACCAAAATTTTTTATTCAAGTACCATTAACTTAGTCATAGACATATGTGTTAGCTCAACTCAACTAACTACAGGGTTAAGTAGACATTTCCATCTTCAATTTGTCCCCTTCCATTTAGTTTCCTACCTAATCCAAAAATACACAAATAAAATAATTTCTCCCCAAAAGACAAACAAGCTAGATAAATTCATTGAATTGTTTAATTGACAATCTCAATATTTACATTGATTAAGGGAAACTTTCTGTGTCTTTACTTGAATTTTGAACATAAAAAAATTTCATTTCAAGGAATTATTTCCCTCTAAACATTGAAAAATTTCCATTTCAAGGAATTATTTCCCTCTAAACATGTAAGCCAATGTCATAAAAAATTCCAATGGTCACGAAACCTAGAATGACTACACTTGTTCCATTCCTTGCAAATCAACTTCTCACCCTAATGCACGTCATATCCATGTTTAATAATTTATCAAACTATGTAGCCCAATTTTCTTGTAGAGTTTTGTAACACCCCCCTCCCACATTTACCTAAGTTAATAGGTTGGTTGGGGTAAACATGTGACAGGAGGCTACTACAATTTGATTCAAATACCATTGTATAGTTAAGGAAGTGGAACCAACGAAATACAGACAACTTGACGTTCTACACCTGCAACAGATCCCCCAGGAGCCATCCATCCCATCCACGTGACTACCCCATAAGATAAACTGACATTTCACTTCCCTAGAGTCGTAGTCACTCCAATGACATGGGTGTGGATGAGACTAGGGCCCTCTAGTTGCTCTCACAACATGGGAATCCAAGCGATTGGGGTCTTTCTCAGCTAGTTTTGAGCTTGCAACCCCAAATTTTGTGCCACTTTTCTAGGGCCGGGACTCATTCCACTGCTCAAAACTCCATGAAACTTTCAGTAATGAAAAGTAACATCTAAAAAATGATACAAATGAAAACACTTGAATAAATACTTGGCTGGAACCCTACTTGACATGATAAGAATTTCATAAAAAATGTCACAAATATGACTTCTACAAGTCATAACAATAGATCTGAGCATAGGGGTCTCATACTTATCTGAGAATCTCTTAGAAGCATTGATGCCTTATCACATTAGTTGCATTATCATCTATTAGGTCATATATTCATTGTACATTCATTTATAAATCAAAACATGATGAGATTCGTACATCATCACTGTAATAAAACATGTTCATAACTAGCATGTAACCAATAGAATAACAAGGATACATCAACCATAAATGCCTCATACGAACTAGTACATTTTCTCATAAATTACCAAGGAGAAATACTTCTTATTAATGAATGATTATGCCAACCAGGTTCAGGACTTCCACATACCACCCAACCATAGGTTAGATGAACCAAATGTTTCTTTCAACCAATCACCCCTATGCCATTTCCAAGCATGAATGTGGGACTTGTAACCAAAATCAACTAGGGCTTCCCGAGGCTACACCACCTCACCCTCAACAATGGAATCGGGATTTACCACAATCCCCACCATATCACTAGGCCATAAATAATAAACATACAATACCAAGCTTTACCGCAATCCTCACCGAGTCACTAGGCCAAAACAAAGCATGGATGGCACTGAATATCTCCACCTACACTATGAGGGATTTTTCCATCCCAACCTCTCAACTTTACCATGTATCCCTACATTACGGGTTAAGGGATCCCTAGGCCTACAAGGTCTCCACCCTCTCAGATTTACCATGTATCCCATCATGAGATTCCTAGGCCCAATCAAGGGTACACACCACTGATATTTACCATGTATCTTGCTATTCAACTATCAAGAGATTCCTAGGCTCAATCAAGGTGTTCAAATTCAGGCTTTACAATGTATCTCATCTAGGGATTCCTAGGGCTTGTCAATAATCCTAGGACCACCCCACTCAGCTTCGAAGCCATTCAAAAATCTAGCTCAACCATATACAAAAGAACCCACCACACCATGGGTATACAAAACCCATGCCTAAGATAACAAGAGATCCAAGAACACACATGCATACCCATGCATGTTAAATATAGCAAGGAAATCAAGCATGCAAATAATCTTGGTGTAGTTGCTAGATCCTGCTCTTCCTTGCTTGATCTTTGCTTCCTCTTTCCTTATTTTCTTTTATTTATCCAATGTTGAAGTGCTCCAATAAAAATCTAAGTGTCCAAGTGTATGAGAGAGAGAGAATAGAGAGAGAGCTCCAAGAAAGAACTAACAAAAGGTTACAGTGAAAAAAGGTACCAAATGATCCTTAGAAGCCTTTCTATTAATGAGGCCTCTATTTTCTTCATTTTTCCATTATTTTCCTTCATTTTCCTCCTCACATGCAACCTGTGACCTTTCACCTTCCTTTTCTTCTAATTTCCTTTATTTTCATAAATAAAATACCAAATAATGTTTCATGCCTTTTCCATTGCCTTTGCCAATTTTCGTGCCATAATAAACCAAATTAAAACCCATACTATTATGTCTTGCCCAACATTAAGCTTGGAATAAGTGTCCCATAACCGTGCTTATTATTTTTCCTTTATTAACTTTTATTACATGGAATTTTCACCAGGGCTATTACAGAACCCTAACCCTTGGGGGAACACCATCCTTAGTGTTCAATGACACCTACAACCAACAAGACTTACGAGAGAAAAACATACTGCCTATGGAGCTTTATAACTTAGCTCGATGTAGTATTTACAATGATCAACCTACTAAGAAGCAAACCAACATGACAACATAACTGCATGATAACCATAATGACATGACACCCATACCGCTTATTGGAGCTTTATAACATAACTCATGGTGGTATTTACATCCATATACACATGTACATATACCTAAACAACACATCAAACATATATCCAAAACATATACCAAAACATATATCAAGAACATTCACAAAAATAACTAATAGAGAAGGATACATAACCCAAATCTGATCAACCATCTCCCATGTAGCTTCAATGGGACCAAAGTGCTTCCACGACTCTTTAACCTACTTAATTGCTCGCTTATGGAGTATGAGCATCTTTCTATGCAATATACACTGAGGTTCCGACTAGAATTCTCCTTTTGGCTCCACCTGTAATATAGACGAGTCAATCACATGACCAACATCTTTAATATACTTCTTAAGCAATGACACATGGAAAACATCATGGAATTTCACTGTCAGAGGCAATGCAAGTCAATAGGATACTAGTATAATCCTTTCAAGTATCTTGAAAGGTCCACAAAACTAAGGTTCTAGCTTGACACACGATCCAATCCTTAAGGAAATCTTCTTGGGCTTGATGCACAAGTACACATGTTCCACTACCTGAAACTCAAACAACCTGTTGTAATCTACATAACTTTCTATCTGTCCTATGTTGTCTTCAAATTACTCTTGATTACTTGCATTTCTTGTTCCATCTCTGCCAACATATCCATTCCAATCAACACTCTGTTCACTAGATCACTCCAACTGATCAAAGTAGTGCAACTCTACCCATAGAGTGCCTCAAAGAGACTCATCCTCAAAGACTACTGGTAATCAGTATTGTAAGCGAGCTTTACCAACAAAATATACTCCTCCTATCTCCTTTGTTGGTGCATCACATACATCCTCAACATATCCTCCAATATCCTGTTGACCCTTGTTTTCTGTCCATCTGTCTGCAAATGATAAATTGTACTCAAGGCCAAATATATCCCTAAACCTGGAAACAAATTCTTCGAAAAGTTGGAAGTGAACTTAGCATCCCTTTCTAACACAATCTTCTTTAGAACACCATGCAATCTAACCATATCTCTGATGAAGACCTATGCTACATCACTTGCTAAATAAGTGGACTTCACTGGAATGAAGTGTTCTACCTTTGTCAACCTGTCCACCACAACCATGATGGAATCATGTTGTCTAGATATCCTCGATAAAACTATAATGAAATCCATGGAAATGACCTCCCATTTCCACTTTGGAATCGAAATCATATATAGTAATCCACTTAGATGCTTAAGCCTAGCCTTTTCCCACTGACGGTCAAAACACCTAGCCACAAACTCTGCCACGTCCTTCTTCAGATTCAACCAATAATAAAAAAATTTCACTGTTACCAATGTCTTTTGATATCTCGGGTGTCCTAAATATGGTTTCATATGAAACTCCCTCAAGATAATCTTCTTTAGCTCACTACTGTCTAGCACATATATCCTATCCCTAAATCTGATCAAGCCATCTGCCGAGAGATGATAGTCCACATACTGTGCACATGCACCACTAACTGTACCTATACTCTATTGTAAGTTGTGCCTGAGCTCCATGTACCTATTATCCTCTTAACCTGACTGTAATATCTGATCCTGTAGATCTGTCCCATAATAAATCATAGTTGCAATGTGATTTACCTGTACCTGCCTTCTAAGAGCATATGAAACATTGTTCTCTTTACCCTTGATGCACCTAATCTCAATGTAAAACTCACTAATTGTGGCCAACCATCTAGCTTTCCTAACATTCAGATTCAGATGGTCAAATAGGTACCTCAACCCACTGTGATCACTCATCAATACAAACCTCCTGCTAAGAAGAAAGTGCCTCCGCATCTTCAATGCATGAATTATGATTGCCAACTCAATATCATGAGTAATATAGTTATTATTGTGCTCATTTAGTTTCTGTGACTCATAACATACTATCTATCCCTCCTACATAAGGACTCCACCAAGCACTCTCTTGCAAGCATATGTAAACACTACAAACTCTTTGTCAAGATCTGCAATCTTTAACACTAGAGAATTTGTCAATGACTACTTTAACTTCTCAAAACTTGCTACACATTCCTTTTTCCATTCAAATTTCTTACCTTGCCTCTGCAGTGACGTTATAGGATATGTAATCTAGGAGAAGTTCCTGATGAACCTCCTACCATAACCCGCTAACCCCATAAATGATCTTACCTCTTCCATGTTTCTAGGAGCTACTCACTCCATAATAGCCCTTATCTTCTCTTGATCCATTAATATGCCTTCCTTGGAAACAACATGTCCTAAGTAATGTTCCTCTATCTAAAAGAAGCTTCATTTATTGAGCTTAAAATACAATTGGTTTTCTCTCAACAATATCAATACTGCTGCTAGATGCTCGACATGCTCTTCCTCATTCTTAGAATATATCAAGATGTCATCAATGAATACAATAACAAACTTGTCCAGATAAGGATGCAACACACTATTCATCAAGCACATAAAGGTATATGGAGCATTAGTCAAACCAAATGGAACTACAACAAAATCATAATTCCCATACCTGGTCGAGAAAACTATCTAAAAGATGTCCTCTTCTTTAATGCGTACATGATGATATTTGGATTTCATATCAATATTTGAGAATACTACTGCTCCCTTCAAATGATTTAACAAGTCTTCAATCCTCAACAATGAATACCTACTCTTGATGGTCATCTTATTCAACTACCCATAATTAATGCATAACCTGAGAATACCATCCTTCTTCTTCACAAACAATAATGGTGCACCCCAAGGAGATAAACTTGGACTAATGTATCCCTTTTCAATCATTTCCTTCAACTACAAATTCAACTCTACTAACTCTAGACTGCTCATCCTGTAAGGTTCCTTTGATGTTGGTGCTACCCCTAATACCAACTCAATAGAAAATTCCACTTCTCTATGAGGCGAAAATTCTGAAATATCTGTGGGAAACACATCCTGAAACTATTGTAAAACTGGGTATCTGCTCAAAACCTCTGCATCCTCATCCTCCTTACCTTTGTCACTAGAGATATGCATTGCGAATAATACACACCCTTTTCTACAGCTAAGCTTTTCCTACATAGCTATCACCATCCTAACTGATGTTTCCTTCTTCTACCCCTGTAAGATTCTTTTCTCTCCATTTTCATCCAAGCATTCAATGCATTTGTCATAACAATCCACCTTGGTCTTATGCAGATACAACCAGTCCATACCCAACAACATACTTTATGATCCCAATGACAATACATTCAAATGTGTTGATGTAGGCATACCATTCAATTCAAATGCACAAGCTCTTATCTAGTGAATAACTCTCTTCTTTGTACTTGTAGCCAACTATGCTAACCAAGATTCTGCATGCACTTCTGTATTCAAGCCACACTTATCCACCAAGTCAGGACTAATATAACTATAATTAGATCCAGGGTCAATCAAAATAGAAACAACTTGATCACAAAGCTCACCATCCATCTCAATGATAGATGCCTGATGATATCCCTACCTATTATCTAATGCTGCATAGATACAAGGAATTCTATGCCCAACATCCCCAATAGTTTGTGCCTCCTATGCACTATAAATCTAAGGCCTACAACCCAGATACCGTGGATAATCTCTCTTGAGATTCTCTTTACCACATATACAACACTCCAATTGTTTGATACCATCACCTCTATTCTGCTGTTTTGACTCATGTCCCTATTGAGATATGTTGAACCTCTTGTATGGTGCAACATTCTATTTCTCTTCTGTATTCTGAGACCTTGTTTCCTTTGGATGCCATTTACCTTTAGCTTTGTCTTTCCCTTTCAACCTTGTTGAGATTCTATCTTAATTTTTTACTGCTCATAGCCGTGCTTCAATTTCCCAATAAATTCATCCAATGACTAAGGCTCATCATACTCAATCCTATCCTTAAATGCTAATAGAAATCCACTAACAAATCTCTGAACTTTATCCTTTTCATCTTTAAGATACAGTACATACCTCAATAGCCTCAAGAACTTAGTTGTATAATCCTCATCTATCATTGATCCCAAATTTAGCTCATAAAATTCCTTGGCTTTGCTGTCATAATACCTCTCTGACAAGTACTTCTTCCTGAATAGTCTCTTGAATTCATGCCAACTCAACTCTTCTGTCCTGATGTCTCTGAACCACTTCACAGCTTCCCACCAAATGTTTTCTTTAGCTTTCAGGCTAAAGACAACTACTCTCTCCTTCATATTATTTGTGTAATTATGCAACTCAAAGAACTTATTCATCCCAAGAAACCAAGCCTCTACATCCTCCAGCTTATTCAAATATCCATTAAAGGTAGGTGGCTTAGCTTTCTTAAACTCATTCAGAAAATAGCTCCTATCACTCCTCCTGTAAGGATGATAATGATGACAATCATAGTGCATGTTAGAACCATAACTAGAATAGTACATGTGTCCATAACCTCTCCGATCTGGAGTATCCAAAAACCTACCATCTCTAACCATGTCTTCCCTATATGTCTTGTTCCCACCATGTTATCTACTTCCATATACACCCATTAGTCCTATTCTCCTATCCATGGCTGACTTGAAGTGGTCCCTATCTCTGTAAGTATGATAAATATTGCAGGATTACTGCATTGACTTCTACTTGTTTCTCCCGTTCCTGCATGATTATGTGATTATATGCCTTGCAACTCCTTAATTCTTCCTTCAAGCTTCTCAATGTGTCCGCTAAGTCAGAAGAATTCCCAACATCAAACTGCTCTTCTAATCTAGAGGGAGAGTCTTGAGAACTGTAATCTACCATCTTGCTAGTCATCTTTGTTGTTTTCTTCCTACAAAGTATACCATGTCAGCTAAACCAAAATATAAACATAATCACCATACCTTTGTATAGCTTAGGGAGGATATCTCATCTACAAAATCAACAAGATTAGCACAATACATGTATAAACATAATCATATAGAGATCATCCTAACCATAGTCTAGTCATCAATGCATGAGCATATCAACCAAACATCATGACCTCATGCATGAGAACTACACCCATATCAATGTATGCATAATCAACATATCGATGACATGCATAACCAGTGCATAACTGACCTATACTCATGAAAAACACATGCAACAACACACCATCCACTTTTACATGACACCATCATTGCAACCATGACCAAAACCATGCATATGAAATAAACGCATAGACCACAAGTATAAGTAAAACATATGCAACCGACATGAAGGCATGACCAACACACACTTCCCATCCAATCCAAGGGGTGGACCATGCTCTGATACCACTCTGTAACACCCTCCTACCACATTTACCCAAGTTAGTGAATCCAAAGGGGTAAACATGTGACAAGAGGCTACTAAAATATGATTCAACTCCCCATGATTAGTTAAGGAAGTGGAACCGATGGAATAGAAACAATATGACCTTCTACACCTACAACAAAACCCCCAGGAGCCATCCATCCCTTCTAGGTGACTAGCCCTTGACACAAACTAACATTTCACTGCCCTAGATCCTTGATCACTCCCATGACATGGGAATTCATGTGACTTGGGCCCTCTAGTTGCTCTCAAAACATGGAAATGTAAGCAACTAGGGTCCTTTTAAACTAGTTCTAAGCTTGTGACCCTGGTTTCTATGCCACTTTTTCAGGGCCGAGACTGGGGCCACTACCCAGAACTCCATGAAACATTCAAGAATGAAAGGTAACATCGAAACAATGATGAAGATTAAAATTTTGAATAACTACTTGGCTAGAACCCTACTAGCCATGATAGGCATTTCATCAAACATGTCACAAATATGCATTCTACAGGCCATAACAACATATGAGCATAGGGGTCTCATACTTATCTAAGATTCACTAAAAAGCATTGATGTCTTATCACATTAGCTACATTATCATCTATTAGGTCATATATTTATTGTAAATTCATTTACAAATAAAAACATGATGAGAGTCGTACATTATCACTGTCATAAAACATGCTCATAACCAACATATAACCAACATAATAACAAGGATACATAAGAAATAAATACCTCATACGAACCAATACATTTACTCATAAAATAACAAGGAGAAGTAGTTCTTAGTAATGAATGATTAGGCCAACTAGGTTCGGGACTTCCATGTATCACCCGACCATAGATTGGCTGAACCAAATCTATCTTTCTTCCAATCACCCCCATACCATATTCCAAGCATGAATGTGGGACTTGTAACCAAAATCAACTAGGATTTCCCGAGGCTACACCACCTCAACCTA
This sequence comes from Pinus tabuliformis, assembly GCA_031772625.1. Taxonomy (NCBI): domain Eukaryota; kingdom Viridiplantae; phylum Streptophyta; class Pinopsida; order Pinales; family Pinaceae; genus Pinus; species Pinus tabuliformis. Next base: position 601,724,872 of record CM062814.1, on the reverse strand, counting down.
AAACATAGAACTAGGCTTTACCATAATCACCACCGGATCACTAGGCCACAAACAATAATCATACAATACCATGCTTTACCACAATCCTCACCGAATAACTAGGCCAAAAACATGCATGGATGCCACTAGATCTCTCTACTTACACTGTGAGGGATTTGTCCATCCCAAACTCTCGAATATACCATGTATCCCGTCATTACTGGTCAAGTGATTCTTAGGCCTATGAGGTCTCCACCCTTTGGGCTTTACCATGTATCCCATCTTAGGATTCCTAGGCCCAATCAAGGGTAGACACCACTGAGATTTACCGTGTATCCCACCATTCATTGGTCAAGAGATTCCTAGGATCAATCAAGGTGTTCACATTCAAGATTTACCATGTATCCCATCCTAGTATTCCTAGGCCTTGTGAATAATCTTGGGACCACCCCACTCAGCTTTGAGTCGATCTGACAATCCAACTCAACCATATACAAAAGAACCCACCACACCATGGCTATCCAAAAATGGCAAGGCTAGTCTGAAAAACACTAGCACACCTACCAAAACCCATGCCCATGAAAACAAGAGAACCAAGAACACACATGCATACCCATGCATGCTAAATCTAGCAAGGAAATCACACATGCAAATCGATACTTGTAAATAATTCTACTGTAGCTACTAGATCTTTATCTTCCTTACTTGATCTTTCTTCCTCTTGCCTTATTTTCTTTTCTTGATCCAATACTGAAGTGCTCCAAGGAAACTCTAAGTGTCCAAGAGTATGAGAGAGAGAGATAATAGAGGGAGAGCTCCAAAACTAAACTGACAAAAGTTTACACTGAAAAAAGGTACCAACTGATCCTTAGAAGAATTTTTATTAATGAGGCCTCTATTTTCTTCATTTTTCCATTATTTTCCTTCATTTTCCTCCTCACATGCAATCTGTGACCTTTCACCTTCCTTTTCTCCTAATTTATTTTATTTTCATAAATAAAATGCCAAATAATGTCTCATGCCTTTCTAAAGCCTTTTTCATTTCCCTTGTTAATTTCCGTAGCCATAATAAACCAAATGAACACCCATGCTAGGATGTCTTGCCCAACATTCAACTTGGAATAAGTGTCCCATAACCATGGTTATTATTTTTCCTTTATTGACTTTTATTACATGGAATTTTCACCAGTGCTATTACAAGTTTCATTTATAGTAGCAAATTTGAATGTTGAAACCATAGTCTATAAATGAAACTTAATTTTCTTTAGAGGAACCTTGCACAAAAATAGTTTAACTTTGTCTTTAATATATTGTTTGATAATCCCTTGAATTTTCTATATTCATAGTGTTTGATGAAATCTTCTATAGATAATGGTTTTTTGTCTATTTTGGGCCATAAGTTATACATGTTTTCAAGAGTTCACCAAACTATGATGTGCAAAGCGAATATATTTAGGCTTGTAATAATCCCCTCTGATCCATATATTTTAGATGATATTATTTTTTACCACTTGTGAATAATTGACTAGTTAGCATGGTTCCTTAGTTAGGACAAAAAGTCTCTTATTTGGAAATCTCCCACAAAATGGTTGGATTCCAAATTTCTTCATGGTGAAACAAAATGTAATGTTTTTATATCTTACAAAAAATTTTCTTCTCTTTAGTGGGTCTTGCATAATAGAACTATAGGAAGGTGCTTGGAGAAGTAATCTCATATGGTTTTATGGTCATAATGGCCTTTCTTTGAAAGATAAGGAGTTTTTCCTGTAGGTACATGTTGTAAAAAAGGGAGAGAACCTTGTAATTGAGTGCAAATTCTACCAATAATCCAAGCTAAATATTTTCTCTTTGTAGGTTATCCATGTTATTTTAGATTTTGAGGGTTTTCTTTGATTCTTCCTTCATTTCCTTCCTCCAATGATCTAGTTTGGCTCTATGGGATTCTAAATGATCTTCGCACTTTTCCCTAAGGCTTCTAATATCCTATCAATGCTCCTTGATGGGTAGCACCCATTCATCATTGTATGTTTTAACCTTGTACAAATAATACTTGCAAACAAATTCTTAAAACTAACATAAAAGATACAATGACAATCACAAAAAATATACACAAAGATTTTTCTCCTAGAATCCAAAACTGAGAAATCAGATTGATTTTTCATTATATTCCTTGACAATGTCACAAGAAATTATATACGTGCCATAACATTCACAAAACTCCCAATCCATTAACATTGGATTAGAATATAATCATAGTTCCTATGATCAGATCAACAAAACCATGGGAAAAACCACCTTGCACTTGAAAACCATCGAATACAAACAAATAAAACCATCGATTTTTTTTTAGGCATTGCCATGAACCTGTTGAAGCCCCAAAAATCAGGTCGATAACAAGGGGGATACCCACCCGATCCGGACCTTGGTTGGCAGCTCCTTATCCGTTTGGTATAGCGGGTCCGACTGGGGATAATGGGACCAGTTTCCCAATCTAAGGGTGTGTGTGTGCACAGAGTTGGATGGTGCTGATCTAAGAGTTCTAATCTAAGCTACTTTAATCTAATTCTATGCTATTGTAATCTAATGAAAACAGAACATCTAATCTATGCTAACCCGGGATGTATTTCTTCTATTATGGGATCTAAAGAGATTTCAAAAAATAACTGGTAATAAAGATCATTCAGCTATTATAAGAATGGAAATCAATTAAGATGAACCACTTTGCATAAAAAGTTAGGCAAAACAGTTTTGAACAACATATCGCATAATAAGTTATTCATATATCAAACATAAATAAATGACTCCACTATAAAAAAGTTCCAAATGGTAACTCAAACATTCATGCAATAACATATAAACAACTAAAAACTGTATATCACTTTAAGAATATAAGCAGAAATGATCAAGAGATAAAAGTACCATTTATGACTGATCCTACTTGTAGAAATTTTGAATAATATGGCACATATTCACAAAGATTATCCTGATTATACACTTATAAGTGGAACATGCATAATACATAATCTCCTCTACGTTGATCATCAATTTACAGAAGCAGAAACATTCACAGGCACACATAGAAGCATCAATCAAACTCATAAACACACTATGTATCCCGGGGAAAGCATCTCGCTAAAAACCCCACACTATCTGTATATTATATTGATTGAATCATGTAAAATTACAAAGTACAATTCTTATCACAAGCAATCTAGTACCAGCTCCACCTGTTACACACAATACAACTCAGATTTGATCTCCAAATCTATTCCACTGCTTGCCTGGCTCTCCATCTCAATACCTGCTCAAGAACTAATGAGAATGATTTACCAAACGCATATTTGACCTGCAAATAATCACTCACACTGTGTTGGACGTGAGCACAGGCTACAATTCTTGGTATTGGCCAATTCATTGGCATACTCAATCCCTCTGATTGTGCAAATCATCATGTACAACTATAGTCACAACTGATAGCAATCTAATCCTCTAACACCTGTCCCTGCTGAACTGAACATGCACTGACATGTAACTGAGTTAACTGATGTATTCTGTAGTTTCATTATGAGTTAGTAACTTGTGAATTAATTAATAACTAATTCACCCAACTCATCTCTAGTCTATTTGCCAGTTAGACTAAATACAACTAGTTTAACAAAGCTAAACTGAACACAACTCCATCAATTGCACCTCCAGTCCACTAAACTCAACTCACTTGAGTTCTAACTGAAGTCCTGCATGCAAATATTAGTCATCCCATAGGTAACCACGTATTTCTCTCTGGGATCTGCATGTACCACATCCGTAGCTCATCCTAAAGTGCTCCAAGAGAATAAGATCAAGTTTATAGTCCAAATATTATTATGAGACAATAATATTTGACTTTTCTATTTTTAACAGCCAGTATTAAAATAGACTTTGATCACTCACACTGTGGTCACCCACAATGTAATCACTCATACTGTGATCACCCACACTGTGATCATACATACTGTGATCATCCACACTGTGATCAAAAATAGAACTTGCGCCATAATTTGCCTACGGGCCCACTTAGTGAAGGCGACTCTTTTCACTAAGCTCCATCATCTTGTTGCATTCTCAACAAGCATTTCTTGTTGCACACTTTTCAACACTACTCATAAGCTTCAAGCAACAATGATTTATCTCTACTTGTTCTAATATCTACTAAGATTACAGAAGTGCAACATCAGTAGCAGATATCAAATGCAAACATTAATAAACCTTGATCCATTCATTCATCAAAACCTCCTCTCAGGGTGCAGAAGTGCATGTTCTGAGGACAAGTTTTTGACAAATTTCTGGACCCTTCTCTAAATGCATGATAAGGGTTTAAATACTACTTCCTAATTCTAATAATAGTTTATTTACAAAATTTAGGATGCGTTTTTCAAATGACCGTCCTTTTTCTAATCTAATTTTTTAAGAAAAAACAACATTCTAAATTAAGATACTTCTGAATCTGATCTTTAAAGCTGCATGCATTCATCATTGGTTTGAGGAGAGTCGGCTGGCTGACTTCTGCTTTGAGCTGGGCTGAGAAAACGGAATCTATGAGAGCTGGCACCACTTTCTCGGCCGCATTTATGATACATTTCACAGTCATCTGCTGACTATGCGGCTTCACCAAGTATGCCCAGTAACACTCCCAATTTAACCTGTTTAGTGCTTGGACCCCTTTTCCCTTTTCTGGTGCCTTCAGCTTCCATTCTACTTGTTTTGCCTCCCTGATTTGATCGTCCCACTTGTTGAAGAGCAACGCTGAGCCCACTTCTTGTGCTACCTGTGTATTGCTCATAGGTGTTTTTGGGGCTTGTCCTTCAAGATTGATGAGTTCGTTGAAGGTTTCCCATTCCTTATCTAATTCTGTTGTGATGGGTGGTGCTTCAATGATGAGAGGGGGAACATCTCTTGGCGGGGAGGCGATAACCTGTTGTCGTGGAAATTCCATTGACTGAGCGGTGTCTTTAGCTGACTCGTCGCTTCTATCTTGGTTGTTTTCGGATCTTTTAGAATGATTAGGCATCTCTTGTCCAGTCTTAGATTTAGATCCGGAAGCGCTTGAATTCCCACAGAGGCTAACTCTTGGAGTAGGTTCTCTGGCAGGTAGTTGCAGCTTTTCTAGAGGAACACTGGCTAGTCTTCTTTCCCTGTATAGCATGAATCTTTCGAGGTCATCTGGAGACAATCGCGATTGAGCTTCCCGCAAAATTTCCTGAAGTGAGCTTTTACTCTGAAATATATCATCAAATAAATCCTTTTTTCCAACGAACACTTTCATCTTGACTATTGTTGTGAAATCCTGGGCAACCTCATTTGGGTCAAATGGCCTTGCCGGGAATTTAAATAATTGTAGACACTTCATATTCTCTACTTCGGTGAATGCATGACCTACATCGAACAATGAAAAGGCCCCACAAGCTACAGGAAACTGTGGCCATATGGCCTTCTTTTTGTTTTTTATGTCTTTAGTTAGGCCGCCTTCTGAACAGGTTTGATATGCAATTTCTCGAGCCAGAAGTTTGTCAGGAATATACAAAGGCAGGACATGAGGGGGGACGGTGCTTCCAAATACTCTAATATAGGTGAACCATTCTTCTCTGAACCATATTGCGATGGGGATGATATCTATTTGTGCCTCAGGTGAGCACCTCGGGGGTTCTTTATCATACATCATTCTATACATGGGTAATATAAGCCCGTGACAAATTTGGTAGAAATGTGGAATGAACTGAGAATCCCATAATATCTTATGATAAACATGGATGGGTAATGGGTCCTGAGTTGTCCATTTCCAACCCATAGCGGGAAATTTAGACACATAACAAATAGAATCCATAACATATGCAGATAGGTAAAAAGGAGGATAGATCCTTTGAGACATGGATCATTTAGACCGGTAATTGATAATAGTCGTGAATAGGTCATCAGAAAAGATCTTGGCCCAATCTATAATAATGGAATTTGTGGCAGCATCGATCAATGGTAACCATTCAGACGAAAACTTATTGATATCTGGCATCCCAAATAATCTACAAAGCATGTCCGCAACAAAACAATACGGAGAGGTGAGGGAACCAGTGTTGTACATACCGTTTTTATCTTTCTTAAGCGGTTCATATTTTCTGGACCAATCTTTGGTGGTCTCTGATAGGTTTGGATTCTTTGCCACAAATTTTTTAATGAATTGTGCATTGTAAGTCACCTGCGGTTCAGGAAGATGATACATGAGCTTTAAGTCTTGTGCAGCGAATGACCCGATGAGCCCATGTCCTTGAATCTTGAACTATCTGTCGTTCATTTTTGCATTGTCAAGTATCCACTTGATCATATCCGTATATGGGAGAATTTTAGGCCTTGCTACTATCCGATGAAAGAATGATCACGCTAGCTCTTCTAAGGATGCTTCGGAAGAGCCCTGTGAGTCTGCCACAGTGGTAACCTTCATTATTCTGGGGTTTTCTTCTTCAAGCAGTCTGTACATGCTTTCCCACGTCGATATCCCTGCGTCTCTGCTACAAGCTGTGTCTGTATATAAAGGTGCCATTTCCTTCACCTCAGAGCCCTGAGCCTTATTTTTCTTTCCCATTTCTTCCTGCGTATGGCTTGGTATCGCCCTTCATTCTTCATTCCTGCAGCTCACAAATGGAAATGACTGATCAAGAAAGGTGATGGGAGAGTCTTAAATGCAGCAGATATATCAAATATGCCACCTTACGTGAAGTAATTATTTGCAAAAGCACGCGTCTACATTTAATAGATGACAACTAATTCCTTTATTATCATTAAAAGCGCATGATCTTGAGTCAGATTATGGTAAGTGTTTTTTCTTGAATAATGTGCCTGAAAGATTCGTGATGGAGTGATTTTGCGATTTGGTTCGCAATCGTCGCAGATCGCGACATTGCATTATTGCACTATCGCGCTCTCACACCGACTCACAAATATAACATTGCAGAGTTGATTTGGCTTAATATCGCAACCATCGCTTTATCGCGATATCGCAACATCGCAGATCGTAGAAGTTTTATGCTTGCCATATTTTGTTAGCCCATTCCCTGCGATATGCAATCTTGCGATCGAGGTTATCGCAAATCGGAAAATCTTGAAGTCTTTCTCATTGGCATTACCTTATTGCGATGCGATATATTGCTTAGTACGAGAATTCTTGCACATACCAGGATTATACCCAAATGGAGGTGTTTTTCTATCATTTTATGATGCAAATTTTTAAAGATTTTTCTTATCATAAACTTAGGTTTTAAAGTATTCAAAAGATCTTCCTAAGCTTACGATGGTAACCTTATTTTGAAGAAAGGAAACTCTTGCTTTTCCTAAATTTTAACTAAGGGTCCCCATTCATTTAGTATTTTGGACAACACTTAAATGAAAAATGGGGGGGGGTTGTTGCTGGCCACAACAGAACCCCATGCAGGGGGACTATCTCCCCTCTCCAGTGACCCCCACTATCCCCAACACATACGTATTTCACATGAATTTATTTGTTCAAATAATATATCACATGCTCAATATTCTCCCACTTGTTGTTTTCTTTGAACACAAAAGTCCACAAGAGTACACAATCACTAATCCATAGTAGTAACACCAATTTTTTTGTTTAATTTTGCAGCTATGATCAGTCTTCATAATTAATGTTTCATTCCTTGATGTATTTGTAATAAATATAAATCATTTTCTTCATGCTATTTTCAAAATGGAAAAATATATGACATGTTCTTCTATTGGTTTTAAAAAAAGAAAATTTGAATTTTGAAAAATAAATTTTTTTCCTCCAAAGAAGCCAAGTCAGCCCCAGTGAAGAGGAATCCATTCAAAATGTCAAGATGTATATATATATAGAAGCATTTCATTCTCCTCTCAAGTAAGCATCTTGAAATTTCTGAGGAAAATAAGAAGGATGAATATGAGGCTTTTATAGGGATGAATATGAGGCTCATTCAAGGATGAATTTCTAAGATAATACAGATCAAATTTATGGGATGGTGTAGAGAAAATATATGAGAAATTATAGGACCATACTTCTAAGAAATGGTAGAGCATCAAGTCCGAGTTTCTTTCCCTAGCAGACTGAGTTTAGTGGTAGGCTAAAGACTTGATTAGGAGGCAGTGGACCAAGTTTGACCAAGTCTATTTTTTTGGCCAATTTGACCTTATGGTTGGCTGGATTATCTAGGTGTGTCTCTTGTTGAACTAAAGAATTTCTCTAAGGAAAATTTTCCTAGGTTTTTCCCTCATGTGGGTTTTCCTAAGGTAAATGCATGTGTTATTGATTTGGTTGTCTCTTTATGATCCTAATATCTATTGTGGAATATATTCTATGTAATTAGTTTATGATGAAATTGAATGAATGAAAGATTAAATTAAGAAATCATAAGAAGTAATTATCAGTTTAGAAGAACTATGAAAAAAATCAACATGGCATTAGAGCTATGATATAAGAGAAGCCCTAAAAGAAGTCGCATAATTCAATTTTTTATCTTAGTTTTATTTTTCCATTAGCCCTAGAAACACCTAGTTCCATTCTAATCATAAGGAGGATGGAAAATATTGATTTTCCCAGTTGGATCAAGAAAATATTCATTTTCTGTAAGCTAAATTTGTAAAGGGTCAAAGGGCTAGTCAAATCTCAACAGAACGAAGTAAGGCCAAAGTAGAATTGGTATAGAGAAATGTCTTAATCTATAGGTTGAAAGGCCTCAATTCATTTTAACATACTGAAAAGGCCTCAAGAATATTGTAGTAGGACAAGAAAGGCTTCATATTTTATCACAGTAGGCCAAAAATCCTCAATCATGGCCTTAGTCCAAAATATATCAGAAGTTTGAATTCCTTATAGGTTAAAAACCTCAAATCAAAGATTTAGAAGGCCAAAAAATATTCCAGTTCTATCTCACAAAGGTCGAGAAACCTTAGGAGATCCAAGGAACTTTAGTTAATGTCTAAGATTTGTCTCAACCATAAAATGAAGGAGGACGCATCAATAACAAAGTTAAGGTGTTTAGGATCTATCCTAGCTACTAAGATCATAAGTATTCTGACCGGGAAATCTTAGATGCAAATATCAGCAAAGCGCATAGCTAAAGTAAAACAATTACACTTATATTCTAAATTATTTGAATCATATCACATTGAAATCTCTGTGAAAATTGTTGGAAGGCTAATTAGAATCTCTGAATTTTCCTCATAAATATTGATCAAGGTTGAAGTCCTAGCTTAAGATCAAATGCACCAGACCTAAGATTCATTTCTTTTATTCAATGTTATCCCTTGATTAAGTTATCTCATAATTGAAAAATATCCTTATATTAATTTCTACTATTGTTCTAAGGAAAATATGAGAAGCATAAATCTCTTGAATCAAATCCAAGAAGTCTTAGAAGAGGATCGATTTCAAATTCATGTTTTTCATACCTAAAATGAATATTCTTAATGTAGTCCATCTCACTTTGGAGGAAGCAACCAAAAGGAAGCCTCAAAATGTCTTTGTCTGAAGATATACTAGTGTTTACGGTGTTGGACTCGCCAACATTCTAGGGATCTCCCCGATATGAAGTGCCAACTACGCCTCACACCATTTGGAATAGGAGTCCTAGCAGTGGGTGGTAATGTTATGCCTTGACCACAAAAATGCACAGAGGGAAGTATGATAACTTTGGATGAGAGAAAGTGTGTGACCCTGTAGAGAGTCAAGTGTGGTGCATGAATGTTCCAACACACGAAGGTGTTAGTGTGAAATCTCTTGAAAGGTGTACCAAAAACACTCCAGTTAAGTCATTAGGTGACAAGTGACCCTAACAACAATTTGATGCCTTCTTACAATTCAGATCTGCAATAAAAGTGGAAAAGCCTGCAACAAAAACATATGTGATCTAGAATAGAAAGAAGCAATAAAGATATCCAATGTAATAGCCCAAATGGAAAGACTTTAATTGAATAAAATCTTTATCGAAAACAGCTGGTGAAGGAGATCTACAGAAAGGGTCTATGAATACCCCTCTGTGGGATGGGTCCTTTGATGTCCTTTATGCTTCAGTAAATGATCTTCTCTCTCAATATGTGAAAAAACCAGAAAAATGTGGAGAACACAAATGGGATCTCAAAAGGAAAGGGATGATAATGGTGATGATGATAAAGATCATGGTGAAGAATGAATGGAAAACCATCCTATTTATAACAAAGTATTGAGTTAATCTCAAAAAAGGAGAATAATAAAATAATGTTGACCAAATCAAGATCTAACTGCTTGGAATACTTTAATATATTTATTGGAGAGCGAAAATATATTTAAAATGGTTAGATATCTTTATTTATAAATAATTAACAAATAAAATGATTTATTAATTATTTCGTCAGGATTAAGAATGGTGTGAAATTGAAATAATTATTAAATGGTGATTTAACCCTTATTCCAATAATAGAAATAAAGAATAATAAATAAATAGTGATTTATTTAATTATTCCTAGGGGATTTAGTCAAATGTGACAAGGAATAATTATTTAAATAATGATTTAATAATTATTCCAAGAGAAAATTAAATAAATAATGATTTATTTAATAATTCTCATGGATTTTTTATTTAAATAAGAAAATAATTTAATAAAAGTAGTTTACTAAATTATTTTCCATAGTGAAAGTTATTTTACTATGGTAAAATTAATCCTACATGGTGCATTTCTATCCACCTAATTAGAAATGTCTAGGTGATCATTTTTGGTAATCACAGATTTCCCCCCAACATATGATTGTTAGGAGAAAATTGTATGACTAAAATACGTTGTAGGTTACACTTCCATGATACACCAAAAGGGAGTCAAAGAGAGAGAGAAAGAACTGAAGAAATACAAAGCAAACAAATAATGGAAGGGGCGAGACCTACTGAACTGATAGAAATCTCCTTTTATGTGGGAGTACATGATCTCAAATGAGGCAGGGGACGTATACCCATACCCACCGAGATAACTATGTACAAATAATAATGACGAGCCCAACAATGTAGGAATGAGCTATAAATTACATGATTCATGATACACTAGCATCAGTGGGCCATAAAATAATACAATGGATCCCATATACATAATGCGCTTGGAAAAACATAGCCCGTGACTGAATACAATAACATCTGAGTAGATGAGACATACTTTCCCTCAAGCTAGCTTGGAGAGGGTCATCACAACCAAAGAAGCCATGCTGAATAGGAAATGGATTTGAAGATCTGAATGGATTATTTGAAGGAGACATGCTTGTTGTGGGCACTGGAAGTGATGGAAACCGAACCCATCACATCTGCGTAACTGTATCTGAAGCTGGATCAACATATGTGGTCATCCGGCCACATGGGGGGCTACCTAAAGGGCCATCCCCTCATGAGATCTAAAACATCTCACACACACTCGAGAATCATTGGGACAATCATCTAGATCACTGAACCATCAAGTGTACGAATCTCAATCATGCGATAATGAGCTAGTGTCGAGCACGTGAAAAAAAACCAAGTCAAAGGGAAAAGATGACTCCCTTTGTTTTATCTATGGCACCAAACAAAGATGGAAGTTGGAACCAAGGTACATCGCCCTTTACACCACTATTCTAGAATAAATGTGTTGAGGTCGATAGAAGAGGGCTCGCCAACGTTAAGGCAATGAGGAATCCTCAACAAAGGCATGATGACTCATAGTAGAGTGATTGGTGGATTGAAACCAGGGATGATGATGGAAGGAAGCAAGATGGGTGGTGGATTGATGAATTCCCTTGTTAGAGCATAATAAGGATGGTTGACTTGGTAGCAACTGACTCGATTATGGAGGGGATGATTAATGAGTCAAATTAGTGTTCGATGAAGACCGAGTAGTAGAGATGGAGGCTAAAGATGAACAATGGGAGGGATGTGACAACGATGTACGGAACATTGTAACTGGACTCAATGGGACTTAGAACATATGCCATAGATACAAGGGTGACTCATCTCAGATGCTTTGAAGAAGGGTAACTCGATGATGGTGCCACATGGGAGAGGCCTAGAGGGGACCATGAAAGCATGAGTAAAGGATGGTCACTCATGACAAAATTGACACGTGAGTCAACTAGAGCAAAGGTAAAGTGGTACCACAGTATGGCTGGCTCAAATGAAGACATTTTGTACTGAGAGGTGGAAATGTGATACCTCATGGAAAAAATGGCTTCCAAGTGAAGTGTAAAATTAAAAAAAACAAAGAGAGACACATTATAGAACTCGGTGAGAGCTTTCCAACAGTGCTGGAGGTTCATCAAACAGAGCTACATTTTGGTCGCAATGGACGATGGAAAAAATAAGGTTTTTCCTATAAAAGGGATTTTTTCCCCCAAATCGAATTCATTTTCTTACTGATACGTGGAGAATTTTGAGAGGAGGAGAAGGCCCTAAATTTTTTGGATATCGTAGTGGAGAAACCAACCATCGGAATCAGGATCTACAAGTTGAAGGTAGGTGGGCTAACCTTACTCATCAATTTTTGTGGATTAGACTTTCAGATTAGGGCTTCAGTTCACTATGGGGGACCCCTACTCATCCTCACAGTTGTAACACACTTTTGGGGGCCTATTATGTGCTCGAGAGCACAAGAACTGGGACCACAAGTTTGTCCAACTTAGTTTTGAAGGAAAAAATTGTGTTCTGGGCTGAGAGGACGGACAGGATTGGTGGTATGCTATGAGCTAAATATATGTGTTAGAAATGCATGTTGTTGAATCTGGACCGATAAAACATAATGTTATTTTGCAGGTATGGCAAAGCTAAAGGTATTATGGTGAGAATGAGATTTGGAGTTCCCCCATGCTAAGATTCAGGGGATTCAAGTAGTGAGAGGGGTGTTGGCATGATATGGCGTGCTGCAGTTCTTAGAGAAAACTATGATGAGGGCTCCTGAGCCCTTATTGTTGAGGACAGTGAGTCACTAGGACCCAAATTAGGAGGCATTTGTAGTACAAGGGAACAAGATCGAGATCATTATCCAAGACATATATTCTTTGACAGTATTTCCCCCCTTGGGGGTGATAGGGGAGATACATCCATTGGTGCCTCATGGGAGGCATATAGGTGGGTTTTTTAATCATCCCTATGTACTAGGGATTCATGCAAAGGGAACGAATATACATATCAGTGACTTGGAGAGGCTTGAGACACCTGCTATCGCTACAACGTTGTTGTGGATCTTGGGCAGTCATGCCTTCCACCATATCACTAGAGGGTAGATGATGTTGTTAGAGAGTGTACTAGGAGAGACCTAATATGGGTGAGCCCAGAAGATCTTTTCGTTTTTGAAATGAAAGTTGACACTATGTAGATAGAGGACCAATGACAACTCTTCATTTGAGATAGTGTTATGCTCACTCTTCTTTGAGAAGTCGCCACTATTTGACGTCATGTATAGATCCATTATGGGGGCCCACAGGAGCCAAGGATGTGCTGCTAGCAGCAACTATCGAGATGAGGTGGAGGAGGGAGAGTTTGAAGGGTGTTCCAACTTGAGTTTTTTTCTCATTGGGACCAGATGCCACTGTACATTGATGACTATCCATATAGTTTCATGAACTATCAAGGGGATCATGATTTACCACTTCTACTGGGATGAACATGTGGTCTAGTTGGTAAGTGAAAGTTGTTATATGTTTGATGCATTTATAGTTTAATAAATAGATGTATGTGGTACTGATTTCTAAACTATGTGGTATGTATATATAGTAGCTGAGGACGACATGATACATGGGATGAGCCGCAGCGCCTGGAGATACAGATCAAGGTGGGGCCACATCACAACAAAGATCAGGTGGTGATACTCTACTAGAGGATCTACGATGCAGATTTGACATGTTACTAACCGAGGTGACCGAGTGCGGGTGGCATGAGCTAGAAGATTGGTATACAAATGATTGTACGGGTCTTCCCTCTGAGTGGCAAGGAATCACATGACACATTGCGATGGCTAGTCAGGTAGTACGAGGTATATGGGCTCGTGGGATAAAGTCGTTAGCTTGAGAGACTCTAGATGATAGCGATTAGGAATAGGGACATGTGGGTCCCCATTTTTATTTAATGATAACATGTGAATGAGCATGTCGGATGTATTTAGAGTAGTGGACTCAAAACAATGTATTATGATACATATCTATGATTATGCATCTTTTTTGTGACGATTGTGGTTTTCCATTTGTTTATGGATTTCTTCTTACATGTGATAAATGCTAATTTAGATTTTTGTTTGCAATGGTGTCTACATAGTGATTCTGGGCTCTAGGAACATGACTAAATGAAATGGATTCAAATTCACGTGCCAAAATCTTAACTCATAGATATTTTATAAATAGGACATGATTATGCACACGATAAATGTCATTCAATTGCATGACAACTAACAAGGAATCAAGACAAACATCAAGGTTAAGGATACAACAATTAAGGGCATCGGCTAACAAACCTATCACAACATCATATTTGGCTTGGTTATTTGTGGAAGATCTAATGAAAATGTCATTGGACTGGACTAATGAATGCAAGGGGGTGAAAATGGCCCAAGCTGTCGAGGCAAGATTCCTAGTGAAGTGACTCGCATCATCGGCATAACCGATATAAGGTGTGGATGATGGATCCATATGAAAGACATAAGAGGAAAATGTGTAAGAAGGCAGGTGATGGAAAATACCTAAATGCAAGAAGAAATAAACATATACACACATTTCAAATTGGAAATGCTATGGGTAAAATTTCTTAAGGTAGAGTGCATTTCAAGGATTGGAAAGGATTTCTCCTTCCGGACCCTCTAAAAGGTATGCCTTTTTTCCCAAACACTTATGGATGATATAATTTCCTAGCCATAATGGTTCAAACATCCCACGCCCCAGGACATCATGAGCTTGGTCATACATAATAACACAGTCGCCTTCATGGAAGGTATGAGGGTGGAATTTGTGGTCATATTGAGCTTTGGTGTGCTTTTTAGCTGCTTTGATGGTTTGCAATGCAACAAAGTGATGTTCAGTGGTGTGCTCCAACATGATAATTCATTTTTCTAATGGTTGGGTGTCTGGGACGAGTTCAATGACAAGGTGAAGGGAAGGGATCTCGCACTTGATTGGTAAGACTGCCTCCTATCCAAAAGAAAGGTGGAAAGGAGTGAACCTGGTGGCAGTCTTGACAGACGTTATATAGGCCCACAAAGTAGGTAATAGCATTAAATGGCAGTTGGTCTTGTGTTTATTCCCCATTCGCTAAAGCATGGCCTTAAGGATCTTGTTGGCAACTTCAACTTTGTCATTGCCTTGGGGTAATAAGACGATGAATATTGGTGTTTGAAGCACAACAGAGAGGATAGCTCATGCCATATCTCATCTTCAAAGTGTCGGCCATGGTTAGAGACCAATTATTTTAGAACCCCAAATTGAGTGATAACATGGTTAAAGAAGAAGAGGGTTGCAGTAGTCACGGTGTTATTGAACATTGGCATGGATTCAGCCCATTTGGTAAAATAGTCAACAACCACTATAATATACTTGTGGTTATTAGCAGATGGGGGTTGACACTCCATGAATATAATAACCCATTTATAAAAAGGACCGGCTACAACGATAGGATGGAGGGGAGCATGTGGAGTTCATGCCTTAGGGGAAAATAAATGGCAATTGGGATAGTGTTTGATTGCCTCAATACAATCTCTAAAGAGATAAGGAAAACATTACCTGGTGTGCATGATTTTTTGGGTAGTGGCCATTCTAGAGAGGTGACCACCATAAGTGCCACCATGGTAGGCATTTAGCACTTGCTTAGCTTCAACATGGGTGAGACAATGACGAATCACAATGTTGACACTATGATGATAAAGGTTGTCATCGATGAGGAGTTAGCGAGGGGCTTGATATTGAATATGTCGTCAATCATCACAAGTGAGATGGGGGGAGAATTTTTGGGTTCACAGATCGGTAAGGATGTCACCATACCAAGGATCATCTAAGGTAATGGAAAATAAGTTTCGATCTAGAAGATTGTCATTGACTGACGAATCATGGATCAGGCACACCAGTGGGAAAATAAGAAATTATTTCAGCAAGGGCTAAACCGTTCTTACTCTTGTGTGTGACAAATTTGAGATCGAAGTCTTGAAGGATAAAAATACAATGGGCATAATTTCCGCTAATGATCTGTCAACTAAACAAGAAAGCCATGGGGTTGGAATTGGTCACAACTTTGGTGGTATGCATAAGGATATAATTACAATGTTTTTGAACAGAGAAGATGATAGGTAGTGCCAAATTTTCTTCATGGGAATAGGAAATAGGGGGACCATTAAGGTTCTTAATGACATCGTATATGACATGCTCATTTCCTATAGAATCTTCTTGTAAGAGGACCCCAATGAACGAATAAGTGGATGTAGATAAGTACAAGATGAAATCCTTCTCAATGTTAGGTGGACAAATAAAGGGAGCAAAAGTGAGAGCACATTTGAGGGCATCGAAATATTGCTAAGCTTGGTCATCCAAAACAAATGGGATGTTAGATCAAAGGAGTCTAAGGAACCCATGAGTTGTGGTGACATGGTCAAGAAAAAACTGATGAAGAAAGTTAGTTTTTCCTTGGAGGCTTTGTAACTGGCGAAAGTTACCAGGAGGAGGAAGTTCAAGAGTGACTTGAACTCGAGCAAGTCAAGAGTGATACCATCTTTAAACACAATGAAGCCCAAAATTCAGCTAGCAGGAATGTAAAAGACACACTTAAGGGGGTTTAGGCTAATGTTATACTTGCGACATCAAAGAAACATGATATGCAAATCATGAAGGTTTTGCGACCGAATTTTAGAATGAGTGGTGAGATCTTCTAGATATGAAAGGATAATATCAACTAAGTCGTGAAACTAATAGGACATGGCATGGTGAAAAGTGGCCCTAGAATTATTCAAACCAAAAGGCATGACTTTGTAGGAGAAATTTCCCCACGGACTAGTGAAAGCAGTTTTAAGATGATCGGATAACATATAAGTATCTGGTTATATTTGGAGAATCCATGCATAAATGATAGGACCTCATTCCCCGCACACTCATCATTGACTTGGTCTATGAAGGGTGTGAGAAAGTTGTCTTTGGGACAAGCTTTGCTCAGATCACGAAATTTTGTGCAAACACAGATGTTGCCTTATTTCTTGAGAATGGGAACATGATTGGACACCCATGTGGTGTATTCAATGGGATAGATCAAATCATCCTGCTTGAGCTTATCGATTTCAAATTTAATAGCTTCACGTTTAGAAGGATGGATAGGACTTTGATTTTGGTGGATGAGTATGGCATCGGGTCAATTGTCGATGTGATGCTCAATAATTTCTTGATCAAGTCTGAGCATTTTAGAATAAAAATAGGTGAAAACATCACAAAATTCCTTGAATAATTTGGTGTAAGACAATTTCTTCTGGGTTGGATTATGCCCCCAAGATGATATTTTCTTCAATCCATGATTTATTTGAAATTTTAATTTGGATGGTAGGGGAAATTTTAGCCACATTTCCTTCTTGAAAAGCATCTGGTGCAGGAATGGGATTTCTAAACCAATCAACTTTGCCATGAATGAAGTCTTTGGACTCCACAACATATTGGTCATGGGTTTGCTACGAAAGGAAGTATGAACGATGGTGCATATCATCCCAAGGATAATTAGGGGTGGTTATGGATTCTATCATGTCTTCATTAGAATGGAAGATGGGGGACAAGAGGAAGAGAGACCACATGATGGAGAAGATCTACCACTTACATATTCATGAGATAAAAGGTTCACATACACATTGTCAAGTGTGGGAGAC
Organism: Pinus tabuliformis; assembly: GCA_031772625.1. Taxonomy (NCBI): domain Eukaryota; kingdom Viridiplantae; phylum Streptophyta; class Pinopsida; order Pinales; family Pinaceae; genus Pinus; species Pinus tabuliformis. The sequence continues at coordinate 601,707,031 of CM062814.1, read as the reverse complement.
ATATGACAAGTAGATGGAATATATAACGATGTTGAGATCAGGGTGTTCATCGAAGAAGGTTCAACATAATCACAATAGGATACATTAGGGGAGTTCCAATGCATCGATCTCATGGATGACGATAGGTAGAGAATGGTAGTAGTACTATTCATCATCTCGACATCAGGGGGAGGGATCACAATGGGTGTTTGAGGTACCTCCTGTGCCAGTGTAAGAGTGGGACTAGAATTAATAAGTAGAGGAGAGATGGACTCACTACGAGTGGCCTTTAATTCATGAAGCACTTTAAGTGTATCATGAAAATATTTGAGACAAGGAAAATGATGATAATAATGATGATAATTATCACACAAAGCACAAGGGTGATTCATGCGTAATGATGTGCTCTTCTTAGCTGGATATGGTAAGGTGACATGGACCTCAGGAATGTTAGAGTTAGGGAAGGTATCAAAGACCATATCCCTAAAATGAGGGAGTTTAGGACAATTATTGGTGTCAAGGTCAAAAGAATCACACAAAGAACGTGTGGGAATATGTTGGGTGTGGAGCCTGATTATCTTCTATAGTACTGGCATATTGGACCCCAGTTCAAAATGGGGCGGCAACGCCGCCCGTAAAATAATCGTTGCCGTGGGGGGTCCAGGGGGGGCGGCAGCGACTTTTGGGAGCCCCCCCTTGGCGGGGGGTTTCGGGGGCAGCGCCCCCGAAGCTAAAAACAGCTGTAAAATTGCCTTGTAAAAGTATAGTAATTTCTAGTCAATCTGGGTCGTTCATTAGGCGGATGATCTGACGGTAGAACTTATGTTTAGTTTAGGGTTTTTTGCCCTAGAAGGCAACCCCTCTCTTTATATGAGGGCATTGTATTTGAGGTTGTGAGATAGATGTGTATTCGGTGAGCGAGAAACATAGAGGTGAGACTGTGAGAGAAAACAGAGGATATTACAGTGGTTTTGCTGTAGGTTGTATCTCTTCATTTTGCTGGATAATAGAAAGGAAGGACTGGCTGTTCGGGGTGGACGTAGCCCAAACTGGGTGAACCATGTATATCTGTGTCTCTCTTGTTTTGTGCGTTTTCTGTGTTTATATTTCTGCAATATTTTATGTGTTCCATTGCTCCGTAATATATAATTTTCTAACAACCGGTATCAGAGCCGAAGGTCTATTTGGCTGATAAACTCGCAGGAAAGAAGGGTTCCTGGTTCGAGTGGGAGCAATGGCGGAAGATGGTAAGTTTAGGGTCGAGAAATTTAACGGCCAAAACTTCTCGCTGTGGAAGATGCAGATGGAAGATTATCTATATCAGAAAGATCTATACCTACCATTGGGCGGAAAAACAAAGATGCCGACGGGTATGAAAGACGAAGAATGGAACCTTCTCGATAGAAAGGCACTCGGAACAATACGGTTGTGCCTTGCTGCATCAGTCGCCTTCAACATTTCGAAGGAAACCACGACAGAGGGTTTGATGCAGACGTTGTCAAAACTATATGAAAAACCCTCGGCCTCAAACAAGGTATTTCTTATGAAACGGTTATTTAATATGAATATGTCGGAAGGTGGATCTGTTGCAAACCATTTAAATGATTTTAATACAGTTACAAGTCAGTTAAGTTCTGTAGGGGTAAACTTTGATGATGAAGTTAGAGCTCTGTTATTCTTGTGCTCATTACCAGAAAGTTGGAATGGTTTGGTAATGGCCATTAGTAACTCCGTTTCTGGATCTAGTACTTTAAAGTTTGATGATGTTGTCGGTGCTATCCTTAGCAAGGAAATGCGACGGAAAAGCTCCGGTGAGACATCGGGAAATGCTTTGAGTGCAAAGTCTAGAGGAAGAAAAATGGAAAGAGGAAAGAGCTCAGGATATCGCAGTAGATCAAGGAAAGGCAGATCCAAGTCCAGATCGGGGATAGTGTGCTGGAAATGTGAAAAGAAAGGACACCTAAAGAAAGACTGTAGATCTCGGAAGGGAAAAGAAGGAGATGCACAGCAAGAAAACAATCATGAAGCAAATGTGACAGGTGAGGTGTTACAAGATGCTTTGATTCTTTCTTTCGAAAATATTACTGATTCCTGGGTGGTAGATTCAAGGGCTTCATTCCATGCCACACCTGATAAGAAATACTTTCATGACTATGTTCAAGGAGATTTTGGACAAGTTCGTCTAGGTGATGATAAACCCTGTAAAATTGTTGGAATGGGTAAGGTTCTTGTAAAACAGCAGAATGGAAACCAATGGCTGTTAAAGGAGGTAAGGCATGTTCCAGATCTAAAGAAAAATCTGATTTCAACAGGGCAGTTAGGCGGTGAAGGTTGTGTGACAACTTTCATAGATAAAGCTTGGAAGGTCACTAAAGGAGCCCTGGTAATAGAAAAAGGCGAAAAGGTTGGTACATTGTATTTATGCAATGGTATTTCTAACTCTGTTAATGCTTTAACTTCCAGAGGAGCAGATGCAGCATTATGGCATCATAGGCTCGGACACATGAGTGAAAAGGGGATGAAGATTCTTCACTCAAGGAATTTGTTGCCAGGTTTGAATAATGTTGATTTGGACTTCTGTGAGAACTGCATTTATGGAAAACAGAAGAGAGTCAGATTTCTCAGAGTTGGGAAAGAAAAGAAGAATGAAAAATTAGAGCTTGTGCATACAGACGTATGGGGACCTGCTCAGGTATCATCTCTCGGTGGCTCTCGTTATTATGTTACTTTTATTGATGATGCAACTAGAAAAACTTGGATTTATTGTATTAAGAATAAATCTGATGTATTTGATACTTTCAAGAAATGGAAAGCTTTGGTTGAGATTGAGACAGGAAAGAAATTGAAGTGTCTTAGATCAGACAATGGAGGTGAATATTGCAGCAAAGAGTTTGATAGGTACTGTTCAGAGCATGGAATTCGCAGAGAGAAGACAGTTCCAAGAACACCACAAGAAAATGGTGTGTCAGAAAGGATAAACAGAACAATCATGGAGCGTGCAAGGTGCATGAGATTGCATGCAGGATTGCCTTTACAGTTTTGGGCAGATGCTGTAGATACTGTTGTTTATATAATAAACAGAGGGCCTTCAAGTTCCTTGGATGGTGGTGTTCCAGAGGAAGCATGGACAGGTAAAAAGGTAAACTACTCTATTTTAAAGCCTTTTGGTTGTGAGGCCTTTGTCCATATTGATAAAGAAAATAGAACAAAGCTTGAGGCAAAGTCAAAGAAATGTACCTTTATTGGATATGGTGTTAATGATTTTGGTTATCGCTTATATGATTACGAAAATCACAAAATCATTAGGAGCAGAGATGTAATATTCAATGAAAAGGTCTTGTATAAGAATCAGTTGCAGGAAAAGAAACAGGAAAAGGAAAACAAGGAATACGCAGTTCTTGATGAAATCACTGAAAAAGTAAAGGTGCCTGAAATTAATAATAATAACCAACCACAACAACATCAACCACCACAACAGCAACAGACACCCCAAACACCTGAAAGTGGTGTTAGAAGATCTACCAGGATAGGTAGACCCCCTGAACGATACTCTCCTTCATTATATTATTTATTGTTGACTGATTCCGGTGAACCTGAATGTTATGAAGAAGCAATGCAGGTTGAAAGTAGGAAGAAGTGGGAGGTAGCCATGGAAGAAGAGATGGAATCCTTAATGCATAACCAGACTTGGGATTTAGTCACGTTGCCTGTAGGAAAAACTCCATTGAAGAATAAATGGGTTTACAGGCTGAAGGAAGAAGATGGAGGAAAACAGAGGTATAAAGATAGACTTGTGGTGAAGGGGTTTGCACAGAAGAAAGGTATTGATTTTGATGAAATATTTTCTCCTGTTGTTAAAATGACTTCAATCAGAACTATTTTAAGTCTTGTAGCAGCTGAAGATTTGCATCTTGAGCAGTTAGATGTAAAGACAACCTTTCTCCATGGGGATTTGTAGGAAGAGATATATATGCAGCAGCCACAAGGATATGAGGTGAAAGGGAAGGAGAAACTTGTGTGCAGGTTGAAGAAGAGCTTGTATGGTTTAAAATAGGCTCCAAGGCAGTGGTATCTAAAATTTGACAAGTTTATGTCTGAACAAGGTTATACTAGATGTCACTCTGATCATTGTGTTTATCTGAAAAAGCAAAATGATGGCAGCTAGATTATATTGTTATTGTATGTAGATGACATGCTTGTTTCAGGATCTAACATGCAGGAAATAAATGTGATCAAAAGAAAATTGGCAAATTCATTTGCAATGAAGGATTTGGGTGCTGCAAAACAAATCCTTGGTATGAGAATAACTAGAGACAGGAAAAATAGAAAATTAACATTGTCTCAGAATGAGTACATACAAAAGGTGTTGAAAAGATTTAACATGCAAAATGCAAAACCAGTTAGTACACCTTTTGCTAGCCATTTCAAACTTAGCAAAGAAATGTGCCCAAAGACCCAAGAAGACATGGATTATATGTCTAAAGTTCCATATGCATCAGCAGTTGGAAGTTTGATGTATGCAATGGTCTGCACAAGGCCTGATATTGCACATGCAGTGGGAGTTGTAAGCAGGTACATGAACAATCCAGGAAAGGAACATTGGATGGCAGTGAAATGGATTCTCAGATATTTGAGAGGTACCACAAATCAGGCATTATGCTTTGGTGGTTCAAACATATCCCTACAAGGATATGTTGATGCAGATATGGCAGGTGACAGAGATAATAGGAGGAGCACTACAGGATATGTATTTACTGTCGGAGGAACAGCTGTCAGTTGGGTTTCAAAAATCCAAAGTGTTGTTGCACTTTCAACAACAGAACCAGAGTATGTTGCTGCTACAGAGGCTAGTAAAGAAATGATTTGGTTACAAAGGTTTATGGGTGAATTGGGTAAGGAGCATGATATGGGCACGTTATACAGTGATAGTCAAAGTGCCATTCATCTTGCAAAGAACTCAGCATTTCATTCCAGGACAAAACACATACAGCTCAAGTACCATTTCATACGATCAGTGTTGGAAGATGGAGAGTTGAAGCTGGAAAAGATACACACTAGCCAGAACCCTGCAGATATGCTAACAAAAGTTGTAACCAGGGAGAAACTGAGAATATGCTCAGTTTCAGTTGGTCTTCAAGGATGACGATGAAGATGAGAAACAGCCAGGTCCAAAGAGGAGTCATTGTCCAGCAAATGGAGCAGCGGTGGAGTTGCTACAATCAGTCTCCAAGTGGGAGATTGTTGGGTGTGGAGCCTGATTATCTTCTATAGTACCGGCATATTGGACCCCAGTTCAAAATGGGGCGGCAACACCACCCGTAAAATAATTGCTGCCGTGGGGGGTCCAGGGGGGGGGGCAGCGACTTTTGGGAGCCCCCCCCCCCTGGCGGGGGGTTTCGGGGGCAGCGCCCCCGAAGCTAAAAATAGCTGTAAAATTGCCTTGTAAAAGTATAGTAATTTCTAGTCAATCTGGGCCGTTCATTAGGCGGATGATCTGACGGTAGAACTTATGTTTAGTTTAGGGTTTTTTTGCCCTAGAAGGCAACCCCTCTCTTTATATGAGGGCATTGTATTTGAGGCTGTGAGATAGATGTGTATTCGGTGAGCAAGAAACATAGAGGTGAGACTGTGAGAGAAAACAGAGGATATTACAGCGGTTTTGCTGTAGGTTGTATCTCTTCATTTTGCTGGATAATAGAAAGGAAGGACTGGCTGTTCGGGGTGGATGTAGCCCAAACTGGGTGAACCACGTATATCTGTGTCTCTCTTGTTTTGTGCGTTTTCTGTGTTTATATTTCTACAATATTTTATGTGTTCCATTGCTCCGTAATATATAATTTTCTAACAGAATAGGCTTTGGCGGCTTAGGAGGAGTTGGAGTTGTTGGGCATTCCTTGTCTTTGGTTCCATTTTTCTAGGCTTTGCCCCCCTTTCCATATGCTTTCACAACAAGAGTAGGTTCTTGTTGAGGTTATTATTGAACTGAAGAAAAGGTAGGGGTGGGAACAATTGGTTGGACCAGGGTCAAAGCAGTGTATGGTTTAAGTTGCTTGGATGGAGTGTTTGCGAGAGGGTTGATGTACCAGAATGGGATCCCTAAGGTAATTTTGGGTAAACTAAACATAGCCATAACAAGTGTAGAATAAACTCTAGGGGAGGGGGGGAATAAGAATGGTATCTGACCAAAAGGATAATGGCCTAGAGGAACTACTCTGAGATGGTTAGGACCTGGGGGAATGGTTTTGGGCGAAAATGGACTAGCAGAGATACCAATAGAAGGAAAAGGTACTTAAGGAGTAGTACCAGAAGGTTAGGTTCAGTTAGGAATAACAAGGTAAAGAGGTGTTGTCTATTGTGAAGGCATACCAAACCATTTGTGGGTGGCCCATGATGCTTGAAGCATGCAAACACTAGATGAGCTAGGCTCATAAGGGGTAGGTGGTGGACCATAATAAGCACCAAGCAAAGTGGAGGCTTTAAAAATTCCTGGAGAGACATTGGTGAGGGATGAGATGGTCTTATTGTCAGCCACAGAAGAAATGTTGGATTGAGGTGAAGTCAAGGATTTGGGATCATAGTACATCAACTGATCAATGGTGATGATATTTCCATTACAGGGAAAGAACATCTTACAATGAAATTCAGATGTAACAACTAACATGGAATAGGTATAACTATGACCCAAAATGAAGTAATAGTCTAAGGGAGCATCAATGACTTCAATGTCAATAGGGACAGTCTTGTTGGAAACCGTGACTGAGTAGTTACGATATAAGCCAAGGGGCTATAAAGGATGACCATCCCATGCACAAAGAGTGAGGGTGGATGGGGAGGGGTTAGGGGAACCAAGTTGCTTCCAAACACTGACATCCATCACACAAGTGGAGGTGCCTTTGTTGATGATACACCACTAAATAATGGCATTTCTAATGGAGTCTGGTATTTGAAATGCAATGAATGAAGGTAGGGGAGGATTTTATGACTTTCAATATGAAAGACAATCATATGATCATCTTGGGGACCATCGAAACCTAAAGCAGATAATAGATCTTTCTATTGGGATGGGCACATCTATAGGACTTCCAATTTTGACATGGAAACATAAGGCTGCACCAAGTCATCTATCATGTTATAGGTATTGGCGGCTTTAGCAGAAGCAACGTTTACTTTAGGGATCTTAGGAATAAATTTTCCCTTAGGCTGAAGGATCTATTAGGTACCATTGGATGATGACAAAGGCTCAGTGAAAACTTTAGGTTGGGACTTAGTCGCTGGCTTAGAAGATGACTTGTTGTATTGGCATGATCAAGTTTGAAGGTTGACTTGCTCGGTATTAACCTCATCAGAATTCATCATAAGAATCTAATAATCATGGTGACCAGATGGTGGAGCTGGCTGATCTGCCTGACCTTGTGTAGTTTGGGTAACAATATATTATTTATGAGGAAAAGGATTGGTAATCACTTTCAGTTGAGATGAATTAGGAGGAGGAGGAGCAGTGGGTTGCGATCCTCAAGAAGAAGCTGCTTGAGCTTCCCATACTTGATGCATCTAAGGTAAAAGGGGACAGTCATGAGGATATAGACCATATACGCCGCATTAGGTTGAAGGTTTGTTTTTATGAAGACCCTTGTTCTGCTTGGGTTGAATACCATGTTCCTGGGTTGCGGGATTAGGATGAGGACCCTGAGGTGCATAGGATGGAGGACCCTGGTTGCCTTGATTACCTTGAGATTGTTGGTTCTGGTTACCCTTCCCCTTGATCCCTTTCATGGGGTTGGGGGGATTGGATCTATTCTGATGAGCATACACTTTACTTATGGAGGAGGTGGTTGTTGTGGCATAGGGGGAGCAAGCATGGGTGGTTAGGGTGCTAGTGTCGGAGGGTCTAGAGTGCTAGGCAGTGCATAATGCTAATAAGGAGATGGGGAAACATTGGGATAAATAGGTGGTGCAACAACTGGCCTTGTCATCTATTGATGTAGACGAGGATATGCATATGGCATGCCCAGACTTGGATAAGAGTTTCCCTATGGAGGATTGGGGGGGGGATAAATGTAAGAGGAACTGGTCCCTCCCTAAGGTGGACCATAACTCATAAGAGATGGAGTATATGGTTGAGGGTGTGAAATGGTTCCAACTATGCCATCCCTGGCATGATATGCCCCCAGTGCATTAGCAACACCATGCCAAGGCAAATCTGGGATGATAGTGTAAACATAACCTTACCAGGCATAGATCATATCAAATTTTAAGGCTACTTGGAGCACATCTTCCTTAGACTGGGGAAAATGTGACGTGAAATCTTTAGCAATCGGGGCCAAAAGAGATCTAAGGAACCAATCCATATAAACAAAATCTTTGAATTTAGGAGCTCTACAGATGTTCCTCCTTCTACGGCATTCCTGAACATGGTCGGATATGAAAGTCAAAAATGTTTGACAGAAAGAAGTCAATAGTTTGGTACCAGTGTCATAATGGCAAGGTCACTGGAAATAGGAAATAAAATATTTGGCAAGAGTCATAAAAGTGGAATGAGTGGCTCTGGGTTGATTGACATACCACTTAGTAGCAACTCTAGTGAGCGTGCATTGGAATAGATGAAGACATATGGAGTCTTCAGTAATGGAATTTGATGAACACCACATTTGGAATGAGAGAACATGATTAGTGGGATCTTCTCGAGGACTACCTTCAAAATTTGGGATTTCTGAAGGGAGTTTACTAGGCATAGCTATCCATGTGGGATCATGAAGAAGAGGATTGTTAATAAATTGGTTGAAATATGGGAGAATCAAACCAACCATAAAAGGAAGGAATGGAGTAGGGGTGATGACACCGGTGGGGCTTCCAGTGGTGGGGGTACCCCGGTTGGTACCTGGGTTACCACCCTTATTTCCTGCACGCACGTTGGTTCTTGACATGATGGTGATATGTGGTTGAGAAGATGTGTAATCAAAGAAGGAACTGGATGAATCAGTAGAATCAAAATAAGAATGATGACTCAATGAAGGACTAGGAGGATGAAATCTAACTCAACGGGGAGTTGTAATATGTCCTAACGGGAACTGGGGGTGAAGACCTCTAAGTCTCCACGACCAATTCCTAAGGGGTAGAATGATGTCAAGACAATAATGATCTAAGGAATATAGGCTGATGAATAAAAGCACAACAAACAACAAGAAAACACCTAGTGCAGTGGTGTTAAGTGTAAACTAACTATATGAATGATGTTACTCTAATAAAAGAAAATAATCCTATCAAAAAATACCTCCAGACTATAGGCGATCTAAATCCTCAAACAATCCTAGATATACTGTTTCAGATGGACTTCCAAAGAACTTATTGCACGACAAAATCTCATCCCTGCAAGCATAGATGTCTAGAGAAAGGTGGGGTAGAGAATGAACTCCTTCCCAAAACCAGTCCTATAGGGTATTTTCCTAAGATTGGTCACTACGGTTACCTTCCTCCCATGGGGGTGATCGAGTCTTGAGCTTCTTGGTAGTCAACCAATGCATGGGATTCCCTACCATGGGTTGGGTAGCCTCGAGGAGAACCATTTGCACAATGACATAGCCTAAGCCCTTTGAATTGGGTTTATGACAAACTCCAACTTTGGACTGTGGGATGGTGAAGGATTTTAAGTTCCCTAATATGTCAACTTATATGTCTCAATGAAAGAAATCAATGGGTGTTATTAGAAGTCTATCCCACTGATCCTATACCTACACTATAAACATTGTTTGGCCTTGGTACCCAAGTGCGCTTAATCTATGTGTGTTGATTTATTAAGATGTATTATTTCAAGTCTTAACCAAAGCTCACATTCACTTAGGGTGTGATTGTGTGAAAATAATGTTTCAAGTGGATGAGCTATTGGAGCATTTTTTATGATTCCATGTTCTACTGAAAATAAAGTATTGAAATACTATCAATAAATATGAAAATGAAAAAAAAAAATAGCCAAACAAGCACACAAAATCCCACCCACAAGGGTTACCAAGTAGCTAAGAAAGAGAGGGAAAACAAGCTACTCAAAGACACATAAAAAGGCCTAAAATATCTGATGTCAAGGGATTGATATCTAGAGGCACTAATCTGCTGTAAATGGTGCAAACAAACAACGAAAATCAGAGGTGAAAAATGTTGCAAAGGATAGGAGTGAAGATCTCAAACCTAGGATGCTCAAGGGGATCCTAAGGGGGGAAATGAAAAACCAAAATCTAAAGAGAGAAAAGGTAAAAGAATCCTATGCAAATTATTGAAAAGTAATGGATCAAACTCTAAAAATCAGTGGCTGAAAATGCTAAAATCCTAGACTCCTCACTCAACAAATCTCTTCCTAATAATGTGGAGGTGTACTCTAAAACCTGGGGGATTTTTCATTCCTAAAATAGATAAACTGAGTATATGTAGGCCTAGGGGAGATTGAAAAAAAAGGTGAATTACCCAACCCATTCCACACACAATGCTCTCAGAAATTCTGAAAAAATTCTTTTGGAAAATTACCAAAGCACAGGTACTGACCTAGAACAATGGAAAACATAGTTTTTGGGCCAAATAATGTGCTCTGGAACACATATCAGGGGTTGAAAAGTGTGTTTTTCTCCTGGAACTCTCGATTGAAAAATTTCACACAGATTTCATCATCTCCTATTGAGCTTGTACCTGTGACCTACGAAAAGAACCAAAAAACCACTAGAATCTGAAAATTTGACAAAAAAGGAAATAATACTATAAATAGAAATTAAGAGGCTAAAAATAGCTATAGAAAACCTTGAAATTTACTGAAACTTTAGTCACCCAAGAATGTTGTTATTACACCAATGGAGTCACCATTTGTTGACGAAAAATGTGGAACTAAAGACTCCACAAAGTCGTTATTTGTTAGTGTGAAATTTCTTTGAAGGTGTACCAAAAACACTTCACTTAAGTTACTAGATGACAAGTGACCCTAACAACAATTTGATGGTTACTTATAATTCATATTTGTAATAAAAATGGAAAAACCCGCAACAAAAAAATATACATTCTAGAATAGAAAGCAATTGTAAAAATATCCAATGCAATAACCCAAATGGAAAGACTTTAATTCAATAAATCCTTTGTTAAAATCACCTAGTGAAGGAGATCTATAAAAAGGGTCTACAAATCCCCCTGCATGGGATGGGTCCTTTAATGTCCTTGATGCTTAAGTAAATGATCTTCTCTCTCAATATGTGAAAAACCCAGAAAAAATGTGGAGAACTCAAATGGGATCTCAAAAGAAAAGGGATGATAATGATCATGGTGAACAATGAATGGAAAACCCTCATATTTATAACAAAGTATTGAGTTAATCTCGAAAATGGAGAATAATAAAATAATATTGACCAAATCAAGATCTAATCATTTTGAATAATTTATTATATTTTATGGAGAAGGAAAAGATATTTAAAATGGTTAAATACCTTTATTTAGAAATAATTAACAAATAAATTGATTTATTAATTATTTTGTGAGGATTAAGAATGGTGTGAAATTGAAATAATTATTAAATAGTGATTTAACATTTATTCCAATAATAGAAATAAGGAATAATAAATAAATAGTTATTTATTTAATTATTCCAGGGGGATTTTGTCAAATGTGACTAGGAAAAAATTAAATAAATAATGATTTATCTAATTATTCTCATGGTTTTTTTTATTTAAATCAAAAAATAATTTAATAAAAGTGGTTTACTAAATTATTTTCCACAGTGAAAGTGATTTGAATATGATAAAATTAATCCTACATGGTGTATTTTGATCCACTTAATTAGAAATGGCTAGGCGATTTTTTTTTGGTGATAACAGAAAGGAAAAGGAAGTGTGCCCCTTGGAAGCCTATAATAGTATGCAACTTGAAAATAAAATACGAGTGAAATGACATCACAAGCTAAGATGCAGAATAGTCCACAAGTTAAATTGATGAGTTAATACAACTACACCGATTTGAAAAGATTCATACAAATGCAAACGAAATAGTTCATAAACATATGCATAAGTTAAATAACATACATTGCCAATACAACAAGAATAGTCCTACTATATTAACAACATATGCATGAAAGTGCGTTGGCTCTGATTTTATTATTATAAGTGAAAGTTCCATTCATGCATACACCATTAATGACCACTAGCCCCAATAGTGGAACATTACAATTAAGAACACTTTCTCCTCCAAAGAAGTATACTTGCTCTACACTATGGAGAAGCCAAGGCTCTTCACAATACTCCCAAACTCTTTCTAAGCCTAAGCCTAGCCAATATCTGGGCTCCCAAAAGGTTGTTACATGACTTATGAGGTTCTATTTATAACAAGAGGGGGTGACTCTTCAACTTCCCTTTGTGACCTTTGGACTGCCCTCACGACTCTTCAACTTCTTTACAAAATGACACGTTACATTACATGGTGACTCTTAATATTCCAATATTGACACTTGGAATTTCACTTACAACATAATTATAAGTAATATTACATTTTACACTTGTACCTATAGATGAAAAAGTAGGGCAGAGACAACTTGAGAGCATAACAAGACACAACGCTATAATGTTGGAGTTTGGGAGAAGTCTAGCTCAACAACCTCCACTTACTGCTTCTCCATCACATGTTAGTTCCAAGCTTAGTACTATCTGATGGTGTCCCCAAACTATTTAATGGTGTCTTGCTAGAAGTGGACGCTAGCATCCATGGAATCCATGTACACTGTCTTGGAACCTGTTTCCAACTCATTATGAAGCATGAGAAACATTATTCTAACTTTGATAGGACCACCGATGAAATTCTGCATGTTCTGTGCATTCATATCCAAGTCTTCCCTTGTGGCATTTTGTCTCAGCTACTCCAAGTACTCCTCGACCTCCTGCCAGACTTGGTTCTTGGGTTTAGCTTTGGTGAGGGAACAAACTGATGGGATATGGTGTGTTATCACGAAGACATCCAAACTGTTGTACAACCGTACATATGAGGAATGAATGCTACCAATGAATGAGGTGAGTTTATTTTTGTTTTGAATCAACATTCAAACTTTCACTTTCTCCAGATCTGTGTGTGGCTTCATTTTCTTCACCAAGTCAAGCAGAGCCCCTTTCTACCGCATTGTCCATTGTTGCACATAGGCAATGACAACTTGTATGTTTTTTATAGTTTTAACAAACTCTTTACTCTATTGCTGTAAGCCATGTAAATGGACAAATTCTTTATGTATGGTGACAAACCCATCATAGAGCTTTCACATTGTTTCTCTAAGTGTTGATACTTCATCAAGTATCATTGCTCTCATCTCCCCCAATGTAGAAATTGCATTCTACGCTATTGCTCGGAGTTGTTCTGCCTCTTGCTTGGAAACCTCCAAGTTTTGTGCCAGTTGCTCATTCTTGATCATCAAATACTAAAAATTTAATCTTTTTTCTCTTGCATAGGTAAAGTTGGCTTCGATAATGGAATTTACATGCTTCCTAGTGTTTGACACTATCACCATTTCTCTAATGAATGCAGGTGATGCATGATCATCCGGAAAGTGATTTCTCAGTGCTTTTATAATCCTCTTTTGAAACTCATCAAATGATAGATTATACACATCCATTACCAGATCATCAGCAAGGAGAACAACATCCCCTTACTTGCTCGCAACTAGCTCTGCTGATGGATGTGGTGGAGACTGAGGGATGACTTGTGGTGTTCTCGACATCATATCAACATATTCATTATGTGGCTCCTGTTCCATCTCCATGTCTATCACTTCGATCAATTGCTCAATCTGTTGAGAAATCTCCTGATCCTGCCTCTGTTAACCTTCCTCCCACACTATTGATTGTTCCTATTCCTACTCTTTATTGGGCGCGAGATCCTCCAAGGGTAATTTTGGGGCTTAGAGCCCAGAGTTTGGTCCAATGTTGTAATTCCAATGTAAAGAATCTACATTTTGTGGGTGCAGAGCGCGTAGTTATTAAAGAGTCATAGGGTTGTCTGCCCTTATTTTGATAATGTAACGTCGGCTGTAGAAGATCTACCCATGGTCCACAGACCATGGAATTGTATAAATAGAGTGAAGCTCTAAGTAGTCAAAGGCATTTAAGATAAGATAATGCAGATGTATGCGAGATGGTTATGAAGTGTAAGTCTAAGTTTTGGGTCATAGCATAGGTAGAGTCTCTGTAGTTGAGTGCACAGAGGCCTAGTAGTTCGCAGCTGAGTGCACAGACCCCTGCAACTAAGTGCACAGGGTGAGTCGAGTCTGTAATCATCTGGAAGCATTAATAAAGAGAATTTTTTATCATTTATGCATCTACTATAATTGGGTATGAATTTCACTTCTAATTCTTATATGATGCATGAATGTGTATAACTGTATTGGTTAAATGAACGTGAGTAAGAACATTTTTTTACGTGAAGATAATTAAGATCTGTCAATAAGATAAGTAAGATACTTAGCCTAGTTCAGGAAATAGTGTAGTTCACTGCCCTAACAACGCGAAAGCATCTCAACCCTTGATTAGGGCTGCGTGAAGGTCGATTGTAATGGATTGTGAAGGTGTTGAAGGTTAGAACAGGGCGTGAAGCAACTTGCGTGAAGGCAGGTCTAGTTGGAATAAACCGACATCACATCCATCTCAAGGGTGTGGAAACATGGTTCCAACATCCTCCCATACTGTCTAGGGTGTGACTTCAGTCCGCACTCTACGGGCTGATGCCGAAAGGGCCAGTAGTGTAGGGATTTTTTTGGCTAACTAACTCTGAACCTGGGTTAGGCCCCCTCAAGCTAACAAATGGTTCAATTTCCAGGATCAGAATCTGCATAGAGTTGTGTGATTTCGTATCATTGGAATCCAACTAAGAAATAAATCAAAGGCTGGTTGGATAGAAGAATTCACGAGTTTGCAATGTAGGAAAATAGAAACCCATGACGATCAAAAGAGTAATGGTTGGATAGCTACTTGTATACAGAGATCCACGAAATCTTTTTTGTGTCCTTCCCTATTGAGCTATATGAGTGGATCGCGAAGCTAGTAGATAGCCAAGGAAGGTGGAAGCTTGATGGTCCTATTTGGTGGACCCCAAAGCTACTGCAGAGATTGGAAGCATCAGAGGATAGGATCGCGCATGCCATCGATCATTGGCTCGATCGTGATATAGGAGGATTTGTTACTGAGTTTGCGATCGACACCTTAGTCAGCTATAGCAAGGCAGAGTGACGCTTTCTCAAAGTACCACGAGGTAAGTACGTAGAGTCTTTGAATACTTGGATTAAATGTTGTTATGCGAAAAGCGAGTTATGCAGTTACATTGATGTTCGGGGCTATGCGAAGTGGAAAGGTTTACAGGAAAGAAGGAAATAAGGGTCCAGAGAATAGGCCCTTGATTTCACCTCTATGAGGGGATGAGGAAGAGCTCGTGAAGGTCTCTATGCGAAGTGATATTCAGCTGATAAGACAAAGAATTCCGCAAATACCACCTCCACCCACACCACCACTAGCTTCACTACCATCACCTCCATCTTCACCCGTACCAACTCCACCACCACCACAATTCAGTATGGCAAACACAGTGAAGTTTCCTGTGTTCAAAGGTTTAGGAAATGAAGATCCAAACCAATTCTGGTTCATTGTAAGGGCTTTATGGGAAGCGCAAGGTGTTACAGATGACTATATAAAGAAAGTGACACTGTTTAGCACCTTGAAGGATCGCGCGCTGACCTGGTATATTACGTATTCCAACAAACTTGAATGCGAGAGTCACGAATATCCAAACAACACTAAATAGAGAATTTAGCAGGCCTAAGTCTAAAGCATAGTTGATTGTAGGATTCAAAGAGATCATGATGCTACCAAGCAAGACTCCTTGGGAGCTAGATCAGAGGCTGAAATATACGATTGGTGAAGCCAATATGAATTTGACAGATGGAAAACATCGCAAGTGGTTTGTAGCCTCACTACTACTACATTTAAGGAGTGCGCTATCACCGTAGAAGATAATAACTCAGGAAGAGGCCTTACAGATCTCTATGAGGCTACATGAGAGCTCGATGTAGGATCCTAACCTAGGAGTTCAGCAGATCCACTCACAGCTGAAGAATTTATGTCTTGAGATGTAGAGTCTGAAACAAGACAGTTTTGGCATTATATTACAGGTGTTGTCCTTGATGGAAACTCACTCAGATGTTAGATCTTAGTGCAACAGGTCAATAGCAAAGAATTAATGATCAGAGAGAGGTATACGCAGGTTCATATTGACAAAGGAGCGTATACATGTGGGTTAACAAACCAAAAGGAGAGTATAACGTACACACGCACTTTCACAGAAGGAAAGGCACGTATATCTTGGAAAACTAAGTTTTGGTCCGAGGTATTTGGTCCATGGTATTTTGATCCATGGTATTAGTCCAAGGTATCTAGTTCGAGGCATTGACCCCAGGTATTTGGTCCAAGGTATTGGTCCTAAGTGGTTTTGGTACATGGTATTGAGAAAGGCCTAAAACTACCAAAGGAGGAAAAAATCATTAGGCCAAGTGTGCAAGTATTGAATAGGTGATGAAGTGTGAAATCTAGTATGAAGGTTATGGGTTTGTGATGCTTTGTTAAGGATGCACCTATGTGGCGAATGAAGGTTGATGCAACAGGATCATGAAAACTAAAATTCATTATCATTATATGGTATGATCATGAATAGTTCAGATCTGAATACTGACACATGTTTTATCCTTTATATATGATGATCTGGGTATGTATGAAGTAGAAAATTGCAGTGAAGGTATAAGTAATTATTTTCAGATCTGTACGCTGGTTCCCTTTGGTAAAAGGGCATATACACACTGTTTCGACAAAGCCAAGTAGCGTATAACTTATGAATTTGAAGGTTGAAGTATCAGTTGCTTTTGATTGCTGTTACAAAGATCTGGGTACTACTCTGTTTTTTGGTGATTGTGCTTTGTTGACTGAGTGATTCAGTTGTGGGTGATTCAGAGAATAATGATTGGTTAATGCAATGGTTGTATTGCAGTGGTGATTTATTTTGATCTTCAATGTTGTTGATGGGTCCAATATGAAAATTGGATGAAACGTGGCCTTTCATATTGTGGTGTTGTGTTCTAGGTGTATCCAGTCTGAAAATTTATGAAACGTAGTCCCTGGAGGAAGAGAGAAGGTCGTAGCCTTCAGTAGGTCAGCGTCTACATACAAGTAAATATATCAGCTTGTACAAGAGCCAGGGTGTTGTAGCTCCCTTATAGTAGAAGCTGGAGAATGAGAGAAGGTTGTAGCCTTCTGTAGGTGGGTGCCTGCGTATTGGTATGAGTTTGTGCTAATACAAGATTATAAACAGGTTTTTCTTATATTAAAGGAAGACAACAGCAAGTGGTTTTTGTCCCACATTGGGTTTCGACATTATATCTTGGTGTTCATGTGTGTGATGATTTGTTATTGTTTTACTTCACTTGGTTACATGTTTATATGGTTAAGGAAGCTCTGATGCACTAATTAAAGATCAACATATGATGAATTAAATGAATCATAAGTTTGCTGGATATCGCTAGTTGCATTAAACATAGTTGCATGTACATGCGAGTTCCCTTAACTGAAGTAGCATATATGAATATGATTATGGAAATGAAAAAGTTATTGATTTGCTAATATTGATTCACCCACCCCCCCCTCTCAGTATTATTTCCAACAGTGGGTATCAGAGCAGGTTCTTCAGAAGAAGCTTGATCGCTTGAAGGGAGATCCATCAAAATGAATAATCAAGAGAACATGGGATCCATCAGACCGCCAATATTCGATGGGAGCAATTTTTTCTACTATAAAATAAGAACCACATCCTATCTACAATCGCTTGGAACAAATGTTTGGGAAATTGTTGAAAAAGGATATACATTTCCAACAACAATTCCTATAGATATGGTAGGTAAAAAGGACTATGAAACCAATGCTAAAGCTGTCACTACTTTATTGGGAAGCTTGTCAAAATCAGAGTTTGTCAAAGTCATGCAGCGCAAATTAGCAAAAGAAATATGGGACAAAATCGTTCTAAGCTACGAAGGATATTCTTAGGTAAAATGTGTTAAGCTTCAAACTCTTAGAATTCAATATGAAACTCCTAAGATGCATAATGATGAAAGCATAACCAATTACTTCCTTCGTATAGATGAGATTGTCAATTGTATGAAGAATCTGGGTGAAGAAATTAAGGAAGTTGTCTTAGTAGAGAAAGTTTTGAGATCCTTGTCCACTAAATTTGAACCCAAAGTGTTTGCCATAGAAGAAAAACGGGATCTGTAGAATATCACTATGATGCAGCTTCACAGAATCTTAACTGCCTTTGAGATGATAAAAGGAGGACCATCGGATATGAGAGAAGCCGCATTTAAAGCATCAACAAAGGGAAAAGAAAAACTCTATGAATCAGGACACATTTCAAAAGAAGAAGATGAGGTAAATTTTGTCAAGAAGCTTCAACAGGGTTCTAGAAGGTTCAGAGGTAAGCTACCATTCAAATGTTTTTCTTGTGGAGGATTTGGTCATTACGTTGCTAGATGCCCTCATAACAAATGAAAGATGTATGAAGAGGGTAATAGAAGTTATTATACTCATGATGATAGTGATGGCTTGTCAAATAATGATGAAGACGATCAAGAAATTAAACTAATCATGGCATATGAAAATAATGGCTCAGAAAAGAAAGATTTCCTTAAAGAAATCAGTTAACTTAAAATCAGTTTGGCAGAAAAGGATACAGTCATAAACACACTGACACATCAACTCACTAAAAAGGACAAACACAATGAAGTGTTAGAATGTCAAGTAGTAATTCTAAGAAAAGAACTTGAAAAGAAAAAGACTCTGAATCTTAGATTCTCTAAAGGATCAGAAACGTTAGATGAAATCCTCAAAATTTAGTGTTTGCCCATTATAAATACTAGTCTTGGTTTTCATGAAGGTGAATCTAGCTCACAAGGTAAGGAAAGAAACTCCAATGAAAAATCTAAGATGCTCCACAAGGAAATAAAAATTCAACCCCATCAACAACCAAGGAAAGAAATTAGTGAAATAAAATCTATTACTCCTAACTGTGGAAGTGATAGTTGGTTATTTCCTTCAAGGAATGATGTTGAATGTTTTATATGTCATAATTTTGGACATGTTGCAGCCAGATGTAGAAGTAGAATGGTTCAAAACCATCACATAGAAAGATCATCACATTCCAAGTACTTTAAGGGATATTGTTTTGCTTGCAACATGTTTGGTCACAAAGCTATTGATTGCAATAAAAGGAATATGAAACAGTAAGATGTTATGCGTGTAACAAGTTTGGACATAAAGTAAAGGAATGCAGAAGAAAATTTCGGACATCAAATCAAAAGGAGCATACATCATCACAATCCAAGGTATTGAAGAAGACATAATTATTTTCAGAAAGATGTGGCATAGCTCAGGTTGTAGACATAACAGACCCAGGGGAAGTTGAAAGTGTAAACCTTCAATATTCCAATTTTCATATGCAACTATTATGAAGAGAATTTGTGTATATACGTGAGTTAGATGCTGCACAGTCGCGTATATGGTGCTCTGAAGAAAAAGCAGCAGGACAAACTCAGGAAAATAAGTATGATATGGTTCGGTCATGGTATGTGTTCGTTGGCATAGGTTGAGGGGGAGCATATGCTTCTAATAATGCATTGTTGGCATTATCTTGATACATATCCACATCAGGGAAAATTCTACGAGTGGAAATTTATCTTAAAGTTTAGAAACCTTGGCGAATCCCACTAGTCCATAATATGAAATCTATAAAATATTTGGAGATATTTTTGTAAAAATATTGAAATTTATAATATTTTTATATAGTCTATATATAGTTTTTGGGCGATTTTTAGGGTAAAATAATTTCATTCTATAAAATTTTGGTGAATCATTTTTACAAAAAAAATGGAAATTAGTGAATCTTTTTTTGGAAAAAGTATAGAAAATTAGCCCATGGGCGAATATTAGCCCCTAAAATTTTCCTTGATCCACATAGTTGTTTTGATTCAAGTGACTCCTTTAATGATGGAAATATACAGGTTGTTGATCCTGTTGCTACTGATGGTGAAGATCATTTAGTCTATGATAGTTGTTGATGACTATCATGATATTTTCTAGGTCGGTTGTCCTTGTTATAAATGTCATGTATATCATGTGATGTAAAGGTAATGAAAAGACCTAATTTTCAATGGCACTATGCATGAGATGGCTGATGTAATATTTCTTGTTTTGACATGTATAAACAAATGGTATATCCCCACTTGTTTGGGTGGATGAGTCAAAATTGGTATATCCACACTTGGTTGGGAGATGGCTGTATGTATGATTCATTGGTGATAGGAAGGTCATACTCACTTAGTTGAGTTGTAGAGTCATGTTATTCTTTTGAAAAATATTTTCACAGACTATGCATGTGCTCAGAGGGAGCATGGACGGATTGGTACATCTTAGCATGTACAAAGGGGGAGCTCAATCAAAGATTTCATCATGTACTTAGGGGGAGTATGGACAATATAATGTATATCAAAGGGAGAGAATATCTTGGTCTGCTGTTTCCCCTTGATGTCAAAGGGGGAGAGTGACTTGGTGTTGTTGTTGCCATCAAGTCCAAAGGGGGAGATTGTTGGCATTATGTTACAGGTATTGTCCTTGATGGCAACACACTCAAATGTTAGATCATAGTGCAGTAGGTCAATATCAAAGAATTAATGATCAGAGAGAGGTATATGCAGGTTCATCTTGACAAAGGAACGTATACACGCTGGTTAATAGACCAAAAGGAGCGTATAATGTACACACACACTTTCATAGAAGGAAAGGCGCGTATATCCTGGAAAACTAAGTTTTGGTCTGAGGTATTTGGTCCGTGGTATTTTGATCCATAGTATTGGTCCAAGGTATCTAGTCTAAGGCATTGACCCTAGGTATTTGGTCCAAGGTATCTAGTCTGAGGCATTGACCCCAGGTATTTGGTCCAAGGTATTGGTCCTAAGTGGTTTTGGTCCATGGTATTGAGAAAGGCCTAAAACTATAAAAGGAGGAGAAGATCATTAGGTCAAGTGTGCAAGTATTGAATAGCTGGTGAAGTGTGAGATCTAGTATGCAGGTTATGGGTTTGTGATGCTTTGCTAAGGATGCACCTATGTGGCGAATGAACATTGATGGACCGGGATCATGAAGACTAAAATGCATTATCATTATACGGTATGATCATGAATAGTTCAGATCTGAATATTGACAGATGTTTTATCCTTTATATATGATGATCTGGGTATGTCTGAAGTAGAAAATTTTAGTGAAGGTATAAGTAATTATTTTCAGATCTGTACACTGGTTCCCTTTGGTAAAAGGGCGTATACACGCTGTTTCGACACAGCCAAGTAGTATATACCTTACGAACTTGATGGTTGAAGTATCAGTTGCTTTTGATTGCTGTTATAGATATCTGGGTTCTGCTTTGTGTTCTGGTGATTGTGCTTTGTTGACTGAGTGATTTAGTTGTGGCTGATTCATAGAATGATGATAGGTTAATGCAATTGTTGTCTTGCAGTGGTGGTTGATTTTGAGCTTCAATGTTGTTGATGGGTCCAGTATGAAAATTGGATGAAATGTGGCCTTTCAGAT
Organism: Pinus tabuliformis; assembly: GCA_031772625.1. Lineage (NCBI taxonomy): Eukaryota > Viridiplantae > Streptophyta > Pinopsida > Pinales > Pinaceae > Pinus > Pinus tabuliformis. The sequence goes on along the minus strand of CM062814.1, from coordinate 601,685,381 downwards.
TGTAGTGTTGTGTTCCAGGTATATCCAGTCTGAAAATTTATGAAACATGGTCCCTGGAGGAAGAGAGAAGGTTGTAGCCTTCAGTAGGCTAGCGCCTAGGTATTAGTAAATATATCGACTAGTACAAGAGCCAGGGGGTTGTAGCTCCCTTCCAGTAGAATTTGGAGAATGAGAGAAGGCTGTAACCTTCTGCAGGTGGGTGCCTGCGTACTGGTATGAGTCTACACCAGTACAAGATTGTAAACATGTTTTTCTTATATTAAATGAAGACAGTAGCAGGTGGTTTCTGTCCCGCACTGAGTTTCCACCTTATATCTTGGTGTTCATGTGTGTGATGATCTATTCTATTTTTACTGCACTTGGTTACTATTTATATGGTTAATGAAGTTCTGATGCACTAATTAAATATCAAGATATGATGAATTAATTGAATCATAAGTTTGCTGGATATACGCTAGTTGCATTAAACACAATTGCGTGTACACGCGAGTTCCCTTATCTGAAGTAGCGTATATGAATCTGATTATGGAAATGAAAAAGTTATTGACTTGCTAATATTGATTCACCCACCCCCTCCCCCCCTCTTAATATTATTTCCAACAATTGGTACCAGAGCAGGTCCTTCAGAAGAAGCTTGATAGCTTGAAGGGAGATCCATCAAAATGAATAATCAAGAGAACAAGGGATCTGTTAGACTCCAATCTTCGATGGGAGCAATTTTGTTTACTGGAAAATAAGAACCACAACCTATCTACAATCACTTGAAATGAATGTTTGGGAAATTGTTGAAAAAGGATATACATTTCCAACAGCAATCCGTACAGATACGACATGTAAAAAGGATTATGAAACCAATGCCAAAGATGTCACTATTTTATTGGGAAGCTTGTCAAAATCAGAGTTTGTCAAAGTCATGCAGCTCAAATCAACGAAAGAAATATGGGACAAAATCGTTCTAAGCTACGAAGGAGACTCTCAGGTAAAACGTGCTAAGCTTCAAACTCTCAGAATTCAGTATGAAACTCTTAAGATGCATAGTGATGAAAGCATAGCCAATTACTCCCTTTGTATAGATGAGATTTTCTATTATATGAAGAATCTGGTTGAAGAAATTAAGGAAGTTGTCTTAGTTGAGAAAGTTTTGAGATCCTTGTCCGCTAAATTTGAACCCAAAGTGTCTGCCATAGAAGAAAAACAGGATCTGCAGAATATCACTATGACGCAGCTTCATGGAATCTTAACTGCCTTTGAGATGAGAAAAGGAGGACCATCAGATATGAGAGAAGCCGCATTTAAAGCATCAACAAAGGGAAAAGAAAAACTCTATGAATCAGGACACATTTTAGAAGAAGAAGATGAGGTAAATTCTGTCAAGAAGCTTCAATGGGGTTCTGTAAGGTTCAAAGGTTAGCTACCATTCAAATGTTTTTCTTGTGGAAGAGTTGGTCATTACACTGCTAGATGCTCTCATAACAAAGGAAAGATGTCTAAAGAAGGTAATAGAAGATATTATACTCATGATGATTGTGATGGCTTGTCAAATAGTGATGAAGACAATCAAGAAATTAAACTACTCATTGCATATGAAAATAATGGATCAGAAAAGGAAGATTGCCTTAAAGAAATCAGTCAAGTTAAAATCACTTTGGCAGAAAAGGATACAGTCACAAACAAAGTGACACATAAACTCACTGAAAAGGAAAAACACAATGAAGTGTAAGAATATCAAGTAGTAAGTCTAAGAAAATAACTTGAAAAGACAAAGACTCTAAATATTAGATTTGCTAAAGGATCAGAAACGTGAGATGAAATCCTCAAAGTTTAGCATTCACCCATTGTAAAGACTGGTCTTGGTTTTCATGAAGATGAATCTAGCTCACAAGGTAAGGAAAGAAACTCCAATGAAAAACCTAAGATGCTCCACAAGGAAATAAAAAGTCAACCCCATCAACAACTAAGGAAAGAAATTAGTCAAAGAAAATCTGTTACTCCTAACTGTGGAAGTGATAGTCAGTTATTTCCTTCAAGGAATGATGTTGAATGTTTTGTATGTCATAATTTTGGACATGTTGCAGCTAGATGCAGAAGTAGAATGGTTCAAAACGATCACATAGAAAGATCATCACATTCCAGGTACTTTAAGGGATATAGTTTTTCTTGCAACATGTTTGGTCACAAAGCTATTGATTGCAATAAAAGGAATATGAAACATGTAAGATGTTATGCGTGTAACAAGTTTGGACATAAAGTAAAGGAATGCAGGAGCAAAGATAGGACATCAAATCAAAAGGGGCATACATCATCACAATACAAGGTATTGAAGAATATGGAATTATTGTCAGAAAGATGTGGCATAGCTTAGTTTGCAGACATAACAGACCTAGGGGAAGCTGAAAGTGTAAACCTTCAATATTCCGATTTTCATATGCAGCTATTATGAAGAGAATTCATGTATATACATGTGTTAGATGCTGCATAGTTGCGTATATGGTGCGTTGAAGAAAAAGCGGCAGGAAAGACTCAGGAAAAGAAGTCTGATATGGTTCGGTCATGGTATGTGTTGGTTGGCACAGGTTCAGGGGGAGCATATGCGGCTAATAATGCACTGTTGGGATTATCTTGATATATATCGACATAGTTGTTTTGATTTAGGTGACTCCTTTAATGATGGAAATATATAGGTTATTGATCCTGATGCTGTTGATGGTGAAGATCATTTGGTGTATGATAGTTGCTGATGACTATCGTGATCTTTTTTAGGTCGGTTGTCCTTGTTAAAATTTCATGTATATCATTTGATGTAAAGGTCACGAAAACACCTAATTTTCAACCCCACTATGCATGGGATGGCTGATGTAATATTTCTTGTTTTGACATGTATAAACGAATGTTATATCCCCACTTGTTTGGGTGGATGAGTCAAACTTGATATATACCCACTTGGTTGGAAGATGGCTGTATGTATGAGTCACTAGTGATAGGAAGGTCATAGTCACTTAGTTGAGTTGTAGAGTCATGTTATTCTTTTGAAAATTATTTTTACAGACTATGCATGTGCTCAGAGGGAGCATTGACGGATTGGTACATCTTAGCATGTACAAAGGAGGAGCTCAATCATAGATTTCAACATGTACTCAGGGGGAGTATGGACAACATAATGTACATCAAAGGGAGAGAATATCTTGGTTCGCCCTTTGCCCTTGAAGTCAAAGATGGAGAGTGACTTGGTGTTGTTGTTGCCATCAATTCCAAAGGGGGAGATTGTTGGCATTATGTTACAAGTGTTGTCCTTGGTGGAAACTCACTCAGATGTCAAATCTTAGTGCAGTAGGTCAACAACATAGAATTAATGATCAAAGAGAGGTATATGTGGGTTCATCTTGACAAAGGAGCATATACACGCAGGTTAATAGACCAAAAGGTGCGTATAACCTACACATGCACTTTCACAGAAGGAAAGACATGTATATCTTGGAAAACTAAGTTTTGGCCCGAGGTATTTGGTCCATTGTATTTTGATCCATGGTATTGGTCCAAGATATCTGGTCTGAGGCATTGACCCCAGGTATTTGGTCCAAGGTATTGGTCCTAAGTGGTTTTCGTCCATGGTATTGAGAAAGGCCTAAAACTATAAATGGAGGAGAAGATCGTTAGGCCAAGTGTTCAAGTATTGAATAACTGATGAAGTTTGAGATCTAGTATGTAGGTTATGGGTTTGTGATGCTTTGCCAAGGATGCACCTATGTGGCGAATGAAGGTTGATGGACCGGGATCATGAAGACTAAAATGCATTGTCACTATATGATATGATCATGAATAGTTCAGATATGAATACTGACGCATGTTTTATCCTTTATATATGATGATCTGGGTATGTATAAACTAGAAAATTGCAGTGAAGGTATAGGTAATTATTTTCAGATCTGTACGTTGGTTCCTTTTGGTAAAAGGGCATATACACGTTGTTTGGACACAACCAAGTAGTGTATACCTTATGAACTTGATGGTTGAAGTATTAGTTGCTTTTAATTACTGTTACAGATATCTGGGTTTTGCTATGTTTTCTAGTGACTGTGCTTTGTTGACTGAGTGATTCAATTGTGGGTGAATCAAAGAATGATGATTGGTTAGTGCAATGGTTGTATTGCAGTGGTGATTGATTTTGAGCTTCAATGTTGTTGATGGGTCCAATATCAAAATTGGATGAAACGCGGCCATTCAGGTTATGGTGTTGTGTTCCAGGTGTATCCAGTCTGAAAATTTATGAAAAGTCGTCCCTGGAGGAAGAGAGAAGGTCGCAGCCTTCAGTAAGTCGACGCCTACATACTAGTAAATATATCGGCTAGTACAAGATCCAGGGAGTTGTAGCTCCCTTCCAGTAGAAGCTGGAGAACAAGAGAAGGTTGTAGAATTTTGCAGGTGGGTGCCTGCATACTGGTATGAGTTTGCGCTAGTACAAGCTTGTAAACATGGTTTTCTTATATTAAAGGAAGACAACAACAGGTGGTTTTTGTCCCGCATTGGGTTTCCACCTTATATCTTGGTGTTCATGTGTGTGATGATCTGTTCTACTTTTACTACACTTGGTTACTATTTATATGGTTAATGAAGTTCTGATGCACTAATTAAATATCAACATATGATGAATTAACTGAATCATAAGTTTGCTGGATATATGCTAGTTGCATTAAACACAGTTGCGTGTACATGCGAGTTCCCTTAATTGAAGTAGCGTATATGAATCTGATTATGGAAATGAAAAAGTTATTGATTCGCTAATACTGAATCACCCCCCCCCCCCCTCCCACCTTAGTATTATTTCCAACAATTGGTATCAGAGAAAGTCCTCTAGAAGAAGCTTGATCACTTGAAGGGAGATCCATCAAAATGAATAATCAAGAGAACATGGGATCCATCGGACTGCCAATCCTTGATGGGAGCAATTTTGTTTACTGTAAAATAAGAACCACAACCTATCTACAATCACTTGGAATGAATGTTTTGGAAATTGTTGAAAAAGGATATACATTTCCAACAGCGATTCCTACAGATACGGCAGGTAAAAAGTATTATGAAACCAATGCCAAAGTTGTCACTATTTTATTAGGAAGCTTATCAAAATCGGAGTTTTTCAAAGTCATGAATCTCAAATCAGTGAAAGAAATATGGTACAAAATCGTTCCAAGCTATGAAGGAGACTCTCAGGTAAAACATGCTAAGCTTCAAACTCTCAGATTTCAGTATGAAACTCTTAAGATGCATAGTGATGAAAGCATAGCCAATTACTCCCTTGGTATAGATGAGATTGTCAATTGTATGAAGAATTTGGGTGAAGAAATTAAGGAAGTTGTCTTAGTTGAGAAAGTTTTGAGATCCTTGTCCGCTAAATTTTAATCCAAAGTGTCTGCCATAGAAGAAAAACAGGATCTGCAGAATATCACTATGATGCAACTTCACGAAATCTTAACTTCCTTTGAGATGAGAAAAGGAGGACCATTAGATATGAGAGAAGCCGCATTTAATGCATCAAAAAAGGGAAAAGAAAAACTCTATGAATCAGGACACATTTTAGAAGAAGAATATGAGGTAAATTTTGTCAAGAAGCTTCAATGGGTTTCTGGAAGGTTCAAAGGTAAGCTACCATTCAAATGTTGTTCTTGTGGAAGAGTTGGTCATTACACTGCTAGATGCCCTCATAACAAAGGAAAGATGTCTGAAGAAGGTAATAGAAGTTATTATACTCATGATGACAGTGATGGCTTGTCAAATAGTGATGAAGCTGATCAAGAAATTAAAATACTCATGGAATATGAAAATAATGGCTTAGAAAAGGAAGATTTCCTTAAAGAAATCAGTTTGGCAGAAAAGGATACAGTCATAAACACAGTGACACATAATGTCACTGAAAAGGACAAACACAATGAAGTGTTAGAATGTGAAGTAGTAAGTCTAAGAAAAGAACTTGAAAAGACAAGGACTCTAAATCTTAGAATTGCTAAAGGATCAGAAACGTTAAATGAAATCCTCAAAGTTCAGTGTTTTCCCATTATAAATACTAGTCTTGGTTTTCATGAAGGTGAATATGGCTCACAAGGTAAGGAAAGAAACTCTAATGAAAAATCTGAGATGCTCCACAAGGAAATAAAAAGTCAACCCCATCAACAACCAAGGAAATAAATTAGTCAAAGAAAATCTATTACTCCTAACTGTAGAAGTGATAGTCGGTTATTTCCTTCAAGGAATGAGGTTGAATTTTTTATATTTCATAATTTTGGACATGTTGTAGCCATATGCAGAAGTAGAATGGTTCAAAACCATCACACAGAAATATTATCATATTCCCGGTAATTTAAGAAATATTGTTTTGCTTGCAACATGTTTGGTCACAAAGCTATTGATTGCAATAAAAGGAATATGAAACATGTAAGATGTTATGCGTGTAACAAGTTTGGACATAAAGTAAAGGAATGCAAGAGAGAAGTTTGGACATCAAATCCAAATGAGCATACATCATCACAATCCAAGGTATTGAAGAAGACAAAATTATTTTCAGAAATATGTGGCATAGCTTAGTTTGCAGACATAACAGATCCAGGGGAAGCTGAAAGTGTAAACCTTCAGTATTCCAATTTTCATACACAACTATTATGAAGAGAATTCATGTATATATGTGAGTTATGTGCTGCATAATCGTGTATATGGTGCTCTGAAGAAAAAGCAGCAGGATAGACTTAGTAAAAGAAGTCTGATATGGTTCGGTCATGGTATGTGTTGGTTGGCACAGGTTGAGGGGGAGCATATTGATATGATTCTAATAATGCATTGTTGGCATTATCTTGATACAGATCTAGATAGTTGTTTTGATTTAGGTGACTCCTTTAATGATGGAAATATACAGGTTGTTGATCCTGATGTTGCTGATGGTGAAGATCATTTGGTGCATGATAGTTGCTGATGACTATCATGATCTTTCTTAGGTAAGTTATTCTCTTTATAAATGTCATGTATATCATTTGATGTAAAGGTCATGAAAAGACCTAATTTGCAACCCCACTATGCATGGGATGGTTTATGTAATATTTCTTGTTTTGACATGTATAAACAAATGGTATATCCCCACTTGTTTGGGTGGATGAGTCAAACTTGGTACATCCTCACTTGGTTGGGAGATGGCTGTATGTCTGAGTCATTGGTGATAGGAAGGTCATACTCACTTTGTTGAGTTGTAGAGTCATGTTATTCTTTTGAAAAATATTTTTGCAGACTATGCATGTGCTCAGAGGGAGCATGGATGGATTGGTGCATCTTAGCATGTACAAAGGGGGAGCTCAATCAAAGATTTTAGCATGTACTCATGAGGAGTATGGACAACATAATGTATATGAAAGGGAGAGAATATCTTGGTCCACCCTTTGCCCTTTATGTCAAAGGGGGAGAGTGACTTGGTGTTGTTGTTGCCATCAAGTCAAAAAGGTGAGATTGTTGGCATTGTGTTACAGGTGTTGTCCTTAATGGCAACTCACTCAGATGTCAGATCTTAGTGTAGCAGGTCAATAGCAAAGAATTAATGATCAAAGAGAGGTATACACAGGTTCATCTTGAAAAAGGAGTGTATACACTCAGGTTAATAGACCAAAAGGAGCGTATAACGTACACATGCACTTTTGTAGAAGGAAAGGCGTGTATATCTTGGGAAACTAAGGTTTGGTTCGAGGTATTTGGTCCATGGTATTTTGATCCATGGTATTGGTCCAAGGTATCTAGTCCGAGGCATTTACCCCGGGTATTTGGTCCAAGGTATTGGTCCTAAGTGGTTTTGGTCCTTGGTATTGAGAAAGGCCTAAAACTATAAAAGGAGGAGAAGATCATAAGGCCAAGTGTGCAAGTATTGAATAGCTGATGAAGTGTGAGATCTAGTATGCAAGTTATGGGTTTGTGATGCTTTGCTAAGGATGCACCTATGTGGCAATTTAAGATTGATGGATCAGGATCATAAAGACTAAAATGCATTATCATTATATGGTATGATCATGAATAGTTCAGATCTGAATACTGACGCATGTTTTATCCTTTATATATGATGATCTTGGTATGTTTGAAGTAGAAAATTACAGTGAAGGTATAAGTAATTATTTTCAGATCCTTACGCTAGTTCCCTTTGGTAAAAGCGTGTATACATGCTATTTCGACACAACCAAGTGGCGTATACCTTATGAACTTGATGGTTGAAGTATCAGTTGATTTTGATTGTTGTTACAGAGATTTGGGTTCTGCTCTATGTTCTAGTGACTGTGCTTTGTTGACTGAGTGATTCAGTTGTGGGTGATTCAGAGAATGATGATTGGTTAATAAAATGGTTGTATTGCAGTGGTGATTTATTTTGATATTCAATGTTGTTGATGGATCTAGTATGAAAATTGGATGAAACGTGGCCTTTCATATTGTGGTGTTGTGTTCTAGGTGTATCCAGTCTAAAAATTTATGAAACATGATCCCTAGAGGAAGAGAGAAGGTCGTAGCCTTCAATAGGCCGATGCCTACGTACTAGTAAATATATCGGCTAGTACAAGAGCCAGGGGGTTGTAGCTCCCTTCCAGTAGAAGCTGGAGAACGAGAGAAGGTTGTAGCCTTCTACAAGTGGGTGCTTGCGTACTGGTATGAGTCTATGCTAGTATAAGATTGTAAATAGGTTTTTCTTATATTAAAGGAAGACAGTAGCAGGTGGTTTTTGTCTTGCATTAGGTTTCGATCTTATATCTTGGTGTTCATGTGTGTGATGATCTGTTCTGTTTTGACTGCACTTGGTTACTGGTTAATGAAGTTCTGATACACTAATTAAAGATCAACATATGATGAATTAACTGAATCATAAGTTTGCTAGATATACGCTAGTTGCATTAAACAAAGTTGCATGTACACGCGAGTTCCCTTAACTGAAGTAGCATATATGAATCTGATTATGGAAATGAAAAAGTTATTGATTTGCTAATACTGATTCACCCCCCCAGTATTATTTCCTACAGACAGGACAGTGCGACCAGGTGCACGAAGAAGTATGGTGTGTAAATGCAAGAGTCAGGGTCATGACAAAGACCACTACTCGATTTTTACAAATTACCTTGCAGGAGGAGGAACGATGCCTTTAAAGCTAGAAGTTCAAGCAGAACCTAGTGCAACACCTACTTTGTGGTGTGCTATCTTCCAAATAGCCGAAAAAAATGCCACATACAATTGTCACTTCTTACAGAAGTATACGCAAACTTCACAATAGTTGTTCTGCAAATTTTGTAGGTTGGTGGGACATGACGAGTGTACTTGCAGAAGCTATGAATTGATGTTGGATAGAACTCCCACCTACAGGGTTCAGGCCAAAATGCGGCCCCTTGACCAGAATGCAAGAATGGCACGAATAGGATTTCAAGGGCGCGCACAAGGCCGAGGCAGAGGAGGACCTAGTAAAGGTCGCGGATAGTTGATTTGCTACAATTGCGGAGGGCCATGATACTATGCCCATGATTGCACTAATCCAACGCACCCGTCATGCAAGTGTTGCACATTATTTGATCATGAGACAGGAGATTGTCCTACATTGATAGCTAGGATCCATGAAAAAGGAGCGCTACCCCCTCCCTCGACTCAGAACCTGCAGATGATGAGGTTTGAGCCATGCGAGGAAGATTTAAACGTAAACATTGTGCTCTGAAGTGGAATCGCGATGGGAGATGACAAAGGAAAACAACCAGAAGATAGTACCTGGGTTTGCAAAGCCTCGGCAAAAGAAGATGAGTTTGATTTGGAGCACGCTTGGGAAACCTTCATGGAAGCTAAGAAGAGCTTTGTTGAGGCCTCTACGTTAGGGAGCAAAGATCATCCTGAGTTGAAAATGGATCCCTCCATGCTCACAACTTTCTTGGAAACCTGTATGAAGCTACTGTATGACAATAAGGCTGTAAAGGGGTTACAGGAACTCATCAATGGATGCGCTGGAACCGCGTTAGGTGAACCACGCGTAGTCCGCAAGATCGGAAAGCATAATACAAGGATGGGGCGTGAAATGAGACTAACCGCGCAGATCAGAGAATATGAGATCGACCAAGTCATTATGGATTTGGGATCAGAGGTGAATTTTTTACCAAAACAAACATGGGAGCAAATGGGGAGACCCATGCTACAATGGTCTTCGATTTAGGTAAGGATGGCGAATCAACATAAAATAATACCCATGGGGCGATTGTAGGGAATAATTGTGGATATTAAGGGAGCGAGTGCGCTGGAAGATTTCGAAGTAATAGAGATTGTTGATGACAAAAATCCCTACCCTGCGCTCTTGGGGATTGATTGGGCCACTGATATGAACAGGGAAATTAATCTGAAGAAGCACAAGATGATCTTTGATAAGAAGTCACTGCGCGTAATAATACCCCTGGATCCTGTTGAGGGATCTCGCTATACAGAACCAATTTGTGACTATGAGACCGATGATGATCTGGACTGCATCTACAAGATAACAACGCAAGACCAAGACTAGGTGAATCCCATCGCGGATGGATGGATTGCATGGGAGCGCAAGAGTTCCTACACTTTGGATTCCTACGAAGAAGTAGAACTATGGCAGAATCGGTTACATGAAGTAACTACGTTGAATTGTAACATGATGACCCAATCGCTGCGTTGCATGTCGAAAGAATTCAGAGATATGCCTACTTATGATGGTATAAATGAGGTAGATGGGAGGTGTCAGAAAAGCAACGCTTCTAGGCCTTGGACTAGGTACTGCGCACTATGCTCGCAAGATGGTGGGGTACGCACAAAGGAAGCTTTGATGATTGGCGCGAATGTCGGAGAATGATGCAAGTATAATTTGGGAAGCCTAAGGTGTGATAGATAGACAAGTATGCTGGGAAGGATGATCCACGCGCATCTGGCCAAGTGGACACAGGCCTATGGAGAAAAGCCACAACCTAAGTGGGTGCACCTGTTCTGTCATTCCCTAGATGTTATACCAATAAACTGGTATATATAAACAGAGCTCCACCATGGGATAGGAAAATGGGATATCCTACGCGAAGGGTTCATGATGACCTTCAGTTTTGAGGATGGGTGGGACAATATTTATGAAGCGTTACAAGAGGTAAAAGCAGCCATATTTAGGATACCAGAGTAGCCGATAGACTTGATTCAACCTGAATGGGCTCCTCAGCTGAGTTGCACTCTGGAATGTTATAATGTAACTGCTGAAGAGGAGGATGATGATCTGCAGAATATTAACATTCCAGAAACAGAAGGTCATCGCATGGTTCATGGACCACAGATTGAGAACCTTGATATAACCATGCCTGTGAAAACTAAGTAGGTAAACATTGGTATGGAGGCAAAACCCAAATTCGCAAAGATCGGAGACTATTGGGACGATGCGACAGTGGATAAGGTCATTGAATTACTCCACGAATATTAGGGCTTATTCCTGACAAAGTTTACAGATTTGAAAGGAATAATCGGAGATCTAGGAGTGATGAAGATCACATTAAGGTCAATGCGAAGCCAGTTAAGTAGAGGCCTTACCACTTAAATTTGAAATACAAGGAGAAGGTCTGTGTAGAACTAGAAAAAATGCTCGCAGCAGGCATCATTGAGTTTGTGGAAGAATCTGATTGGGTAAGCCCAATGGTGGTACAAGAGAAGAAGCAGAATGATGAGATAAGGATATGCATGGATCTTAGAAAATTGAATGACGCTTGTGTGCATGATCCATTGCGAACTTTGTTCACGGATGAAGTGTTCGAAAATGTAGGAGGTTAGGAAGCATATTCTTTCACTGATGGGTTCTCAGGGTACCACCAGAACAAAATCGCGTCGGAGGATAGGAGCAAGACAACCTTCGCAACTGAGTGGGGTTGCTTTCAATATATTGTCATGCCATTTGGATTGAAGAATTCCCCTGCTATATTTTCGCCCGTGGTTGTTGCGACATTCAAGGAATATATTCATAAGTTCTTGGAGGTCTATTTTGATGACTGGACTGTATTTGGGCTAGTTAAGTGCCATGTAGTGAGCTTGTGCTTTATGCTGGATACCTGTCAAAGACACCAAATCGTGCTCAACCTCAAGAAGTATCTGTTCCTCGTTCCTGTTGGGAACCTATTGGGGCATGTGGTTTGTCGACAAGGGATGATGGTAGAACCCACGAAGATCGCAGTGATTCTGGGATATACGAGATATTACAGAAAGTTTATCAAAGGCTATGCCCAGATCACCACGTCGATGGAAAAATTGTTAAATAAGGATGTCACATTCTACTGGAATGATGACTTTAAGAAAACCCTAGATATATTGAAATAAAATATGGTTGCTGTGCTGATTCTAGTCTTCCTGAACTGGAAGAAAGAGTTCCATGTACATGTCAACACATCGTGTATAGCACTGGGGGCAGTACTGACGCAGGATGGCAGAGAAGGCTTGGATCACCCTATCACATTCGCAAGTCGCAGATTATCCAAAGCAGAGAAGAACTATTCCACCACTGAGCGCGAGGGACTAGCTATGGTATATGCACTCCAGAAGTATCGACACTACTTGCTAGGAGGCCACTTTAAGATGTATACAGATCACTTTGTGCTAAAGTACCTGGTCAATAAGCCTGTGTTGGGGGGGTGCATTTGCAGATGGATTTTATTGTTCCAAGAATATGATTTTGAAGTTGTTGTGAAGCCTAGACGATTGAACACGGGACCAGATCACCTATCACGCATCGAGATAGGGGAGGAACCTACTAGTTTGGAGGAAGGATTACCTGACGTGCAACTCTTTGTTGTGCGCATAGCGGATGGACATTTTGAAGATATAATACACTTTCTAACAACTGGAACTGTGCCGAAAGGATACTCTATCCAGCAGAAGAAGGAATTAGTGGTGCGCGTGACAGATTTCTCTGTCATTGCTAGGCATCTATACAAGATGGGGAATGATGAAATACTGTGAAGGTATGTACCTGAATTTGACGGAAGAAACATCCTCACAGATTCTCATGGGAGCACCGCGGGAGGACATTATTGAGGAAGTGTAGTATACCTAGGGGGGATAATATGGGGTACAGAGAGAGGTACCCAAGGGAATAATGTAATAATGGGATGGGCCATAGTAATAAATAAGGTTGTTAACCCGTATCATGTAAGGGACCACAAATAGTTAGCAATAATGTAATAAGTCCATGGTATTAGATAGATGGTATTAAGGGAACCATGGTAATGACCCATGGTATTGTATGTATGAGGCCTATATAGAGGCTAGAGACTCCCCATTGAGAGATGTCAAGGAATATTGTATGAAAAGGCATATGGCTTATGGAGTGTTCTCCTTCCTTAGGAAGTGAATGTATGGTGTTGCCCTACCTTAAGGGTTTGATCAATAAAGAATAATTTCTATCTATATTCAAATCTATTTCTATCTTTTATTTCTGGGTTTATCTCTATTATCATATATGTTCAGATCAGATCTATAACAAGTGGTATCAGAGCATTTTCTTGGGAAAAATGGAGTATTTTTTTTAATTTTTTGGGCGGAAATTTTTTAGATCAGATATGTATGTTCTAGTATCAAATTTGTGGAATCTAATTTCATATCCAATTTTTTGATGAAAAAATATCCCATTCCAAAAAAAAAATCAGCCGAATCGGAGTCCGGATGAGGGAGATATTGTTGATTTTAAAAATCAGTTGTGTTGCAGACATTTTTCGGGGTGGCGAGTTTGCGGATCAGATTTGTACATTCTGGTGAAAATTATATAGAATCTAATTGCAGATATGTGTTAAAAAAAAAAAAAACCAATTTGAAAAAAACAATCAGCTGAATCGGAGTCCGGATGAGGGAGATATCGCTGATTTAAAAATCAGCTGTGTTGCAGACATTTTTTCGGGAGGCGATTTTGCAATTCAAATATGTATGTTTTTGGGCAACCTTTGAAGAATATAATTGTAGATCTTGGTTATTTGTGAAAAAGTATCCAATTTCAAAGAAAAAAATTAGTCGAATCAGAGTCCGAATGAGGGAGATATTGCTGATTTAAAATTAGCTCTTTTTTCAGAATTTTTTGTGACATCGGGACAGTTGTAGCGCGAATGGGAAATTACAGTGCCTAGATCGGGATTTATATCACATGGGAAGATGCAGAATGGTTGTTCCATTTCTGAAAATAGGTCATAATAGGGATTCTTAGCAATATTGACTAAATTGTGACAATTTCAAGTTTTCGCCAAGTAAGTGAATTTTTTTCCCAAACCCTCTTCATGGCGATTCTATATTTTACAGGAAAAGAATACATAAAAGAAAAAAAGTCATTATGGGCAAAACATTGGAGATTTTGAGTAGTGGCTAATTTTTCAGATGAGGCGGCCACATGGTGGGAATTACTGAACACAAAGAAGTGTTCCAACCTACCCGATGAAGAATTTGAAAAATTCCTTTTAGATAGATGGTCTCATGCTAGAAGACAAGATAATGAGAAACATGTGGGGTTATTTTCTAATTGTATCTTCTTATTGCAGGTTCATGGATATATTCAGAAGTAGAAGATCATTGTGTCTATAAATCCTAGTTGCAAGAAAAATCTTATAAATGTCAATTTGGCAAAAAAATTACAAGTTCCACCAAAACAAATGGAGCACACATAGGTTAATAATGAGGAGGTGCGAGTTTATAAAGATTTGAAGATTTCTATGGACAATTATGTATTTCATTCTGATTTTTATTCTTTAGATTTGGATAATGTGGATGTTTTTTTGGGATACCCTTGGATGGAATCGGTGGGTACTATCAATATTAATGTGCAGAAGAAATTCCTAAAGTTCTGGTATAAAAGGAAGAAAATTACATTACAAGATATTTCCATCAATAAACAGGTAGAGTCCAAGGAGGGTGAAGCAGAAGATGTTCCAGGTACTGACACATCAGATGATGAACCCTTGATGGTCGACAACCAAACACAAACATCAAACCAGGTACAAGAAAAATAGGTAGATTCCAAGGAGGCTGAAGCAAAAAATGTTACAGGTACGAATACATCAGATGAGGACTCAGTGGTTGAAGTAATATTGGAAGATAAGAAACAACAGCAGGCACCACAACATGTACCAACTACCAATCAGGCTCCATTAGGTGATGAATTAAAGAAAAAGACATCGTTGTTTAAAACTTCAACATATCACCACCTACATCACCCCACAAGAAAACAATGAACAAGATGGCAACTAATTAGCCACAAGGACAACAACCCTCACATGATAGATAGAGAGGAGCGACAATCCACCTACTACACATCAACACAGAAGAGCTACCAGGGTCAACTTCCATCTCAAGCGAGCGAGGCACCAGCTGGATCGAGGGTTCACCTTTCTCTTGGATGGCTAGATGCATGTGCATGGTACCAGTGGACTACTCTTTTGAGTAGATCTTATTATTTGTGTTCTTCGTATGTTTCAGGGATGAAACATGTTAAGAAGGGTGGAATGTAGTATACCTAGGGGGCATAATATGGGGTACAGAGGGAGGTACCCAAGGGAATAATGTAATAATGGGATGGGCTATAGTAATAAATAAGGTGGTTAAGCCGTATCATGTAAGGGACCACAAGTATTTAGCAATAATGTAATAATCCCATGATATTAGATAGATGGTATTGAGGGAACCATGGTAATGACCCATGGTATTGTATGTATGAGGCCTATATAGAGGCTAGAGACTCCCCATTGAGAGATGTCAAGGAATATTGTATGAACATGCATATGGCTTATGGAGTGTTCTCCTTCCTTAAGGAGTGAATGTATGGTGTAGCCCTACGTTAATGGTTTTGTTAGTGCCTAAATCTACCTCAAGCTGAAGGAAGGCAGGTCTAGGATAACATCAAACCATGCTTAACCTGGTAGCTAGCCCTACCAGGTCGGGAGAGGGCTCTCTCTTTGTCAATCTCGATTAGAATATGGAAACTAGGGCTTGAGATGACTGAAAATAAATACTGATTTTAGGCTAGGTATATTATGTTAGAGCATTTTATTTGATTTTTATGGTTGGTTATTGGATCAAATGAGGAAGGCAGCTTTGGGTCTGGGAAATCAACTCAGATTTGCAGGAGTTTCTGTGGAGCGAGGTAGGCAAGTGTTTTGGAACTTTGATTTGAATGTGATGGTAAGTCTAAGACCAGTGAAGAGTTGGAGAGGACATGCAAGGTTCATGAGTCCTCTTCAAACAACAGAAAACATTAAAAACTAAATGTATCCTCAAGGCAAAGCATTGAATATCAATGGATTCCACCTATTTATCTTGATTCATTTAGTTATGAAGAAAGAAATAGATGCTAGCACATATACACATAAGAGAAACTAAATAGAAAAGGAAGAAACAATTCCAAGACACATTACCACAAGAATCCCACAAAATGCTGCAAAACCCTGATTCATTTCCTTGCCAAACTGTAGAAGTGATTTACAATGAAGCTCAAAGCATCCACAAGAGTCTAACCTTTACCAATGACTAAGAAAGTACATAATATAGGCATCAAACTACCTATGCTAACCATCAGGGTTCGAATCCATGAGTCAAGGAGTTGTTTCAACAACATCTAAACTAGGAACTAGAAAATAGGCAGTGGAACAGCTTACCTCTAAAACTATGGAAACTGATTCATTCAACCTCCAACCACCTCTAACTGATGTATCTACCCCCTCAAGTCATTTTTCATCATAATTACATCATATTACATCATTTACCATCAAAAATTTACCAAGGAGAAGAGAAAAAGTC
This sequence comes from Pinus tabuliformis, assembly GCA_031772625.1. Lineage (NCBI taxonomy): Eukaryota > Viridiplantae > Streptophyta > Pinopsida > Pinales > Pinaceae > Pinus > Pinus tabuliformis. Next base: position 601,668,590 of record CM062814.1, on the reverse strand, counting down.
AATTTATAGTCAAATTGGGAAAAATTCTGAGTTTTAGGCAAAATTGGCAAAAATTTGCCTGATGCGCAGCGCCCTAAGCTTGATGCACAGTGCCACTTCAAGGCTGCTTTTGGAGGCCTTCCACTTCACCCAATCAGGCCTAAGATAGCTTGTTGGAAAGCTCTGCTTGTCTAGTTTCTAGAACACTTTGAATTTTCTGATTTGGAGTTGATTTGACCCTTCAAAACTTATTTTTCCCAAGACTGCTTCCTGTGGGTCCAAAAAGTGGCAGAGAGAGCATTTTTTTTAGGTGTTTTTTGCCCTTTAGGTGACCCAGATCTCCAAATTTTATGAAACTTTCTGGGTTTCATTTTTTTTCCATGAGGAATCCAAAAATGCAAGCCATTTTGCAAAATATTGAGCCAACTCAATGCGTAGCGCCAGTGGCACTGTGCATCAGCTGAAAATTCCTGTGTTTTGAATTACAAAATTGTGAAATGACAAAATTTTCCCAAAATTTCTTCAAATTTGGCAAGAGACAAGCTTACTAACTACTTTTCTGAGCTAATGAAGCTTCAACCAAAATTTTAAGTTTATCTTTCTCCTTTTTAGCTCTCAAGCCTCTCCTTAACTTAGCTTTTAGGCTATTTATCCTTGTCTTGCAAATTTTATTCCGAGCTAAGTAATGATAAGTCATATGGTGCATCATTTTATTTTCTTTGTTAGCTTTATCAAGCATCTTCTCAAGGTAGATGTTCACTCTTTCCAAACATTATTCTTGGTCAGCCTCAATTTCTTGCTCAATGGATGTCATCTTGATTTTTCTTCTCTTTGCCACTTGCATGTTTTCTCTAATTGTTTACAGCTCCATAATAGCTTGCTTGTTTTCAAGTTTCTTGTTCTCATGCTCAAGAAATTTAGTGATCCATTTGGCCCTCTCAAGGTCAAGTGATAAGGCTTGGATTTTAGCCTCCTTCTCTTTAATGATCATATCCTTGAGTCTTGAGCTTTCAGAATCCAAATCAGTGTCATCCTCCTCAACCAAGGCAAAATCCCTGTCTTGCCCTTCAGTAGGGCCCTCTTCATGCATTTGTTGCTTTCCTTTGTCTCTACCCTATACTTGTTCAGCTGAAGAAGAAGAAGGAAAAGCCCCTTTCAACCCCGGTGAAGATAGCATTTTCCTATGATCTGGTGAAGAAAACGAGACCCCTTCCATCCCTAGTGGAGATAGTACTTGTTTGGCAGCTGCAAAAATCATCCTAGTGCCTCTTTCATAAGTAACAAACACAGGAACATGAGCCTCTTCTGTTTTATTTTCAGTGTCTCTTTTTTTCCCAGAAGGTTCACCTTCCTCTTGAGGATATGAAAACATTTGAGGCCCCTTGAATAATTCATGGGCAATGAAAGTTTCCCATGACACTCCCAACTGAGTGAGCTGATGCAAACCACAATTTTAATGATAGAAAAATGATAAATACTATTGAGCTGCTGTGGAAAAGGTTTTCTTTTTGCAGTCACTGTCATCCTCTTTATGTTTTTACATATGAAATATGGAATGCTCATCATTCTGACCCTGGTGAAGTGCATAAGCAATCTGATGTGGTAGGCATAAAGTTTGGAGAACCTACCCTCACATGTAAAGTATTTGATGATAAGCTTCATGAGTGGAACATACCGGTCCTCCAAGAATTTGAAAGGAAACACCCTGCTAAGTTTACCATGGTATTTGGCCTTGATATAAGGTTCATAATGCTGCTTACTGATATTCTGCCTTTTGTTCCACTTTTCCCCTACATCTAGCATTCTTGTAGCTTCTGCAATGATAGTTGGTGAAAGAGTGAAATTGATCCCAGCAAGATGCACCACATTATTTTCCATGTTTATGACAAACTGCCTTGCTAACTCATGGTGGTATTTAACCCTCTCAACCATCTCACAAAACTCAAAACAAGACTGATATCTGAAACATGTGGTGGCAAGAGGACAAGCAAGGAGTTTGGTCATGCTAATAGGTTCCTCCCTAATAATTTTTCCACCCTTGTGAGGTCTCCTGGGTTGTACATATCTTTCCCTTGAGCTATCACTAAGTGTTTCTTCTTCAAAACTTGATTGTCGCTTCTTGCCATGGTGCTTGTCATAGGGATGTGATGTGATGATGATATGGTGGAAAATGATAATGGGTGGGGACAAAGAAGATGAGTATGAAGAGATTTTTCAAATGTGAAATGTAGGGGAATGATGGGATGGGTTTAGAAAATTATGGTTTTGACTTGTGAGGGACTTAGGGTTTGATGAAGGGAATTAGTTTCCTAGGGGAATAGGGAAAGGGAAAATGGAATTAATGAGTATATTTAGGGCAATGAAGTGTGGAAAATGGGAAAAAGATGTTGGTTTTGTTATGGAGTGAAAGTTTTTCAATGAAATGGAAATTCATGAAGACAAGCTAGGGTTTGATTTTCAAGATGCAAAACTCATGAAGAAAACATAGAGAAGACCAAATTTAGATCAAGATCAATGAAAAATTACTTGTAGGAGTGAATGCATCATTTAGGAGATTTGAGGGTGAATTGGAGTGGTTTTGGAACCTTCCTGGCCAATGCACAATGCCTTCCTGATGTGCAGCGCCTTTGTATTTTATCATTGGCTGAAACTGGCTAATGCATAGCGCCAGTCTGATGTGCAGCGCCAACCCTTTGATGCACAATGCCAGCCAAGTTTGCTGCAAAAATAGGGTTTTCTTCCTCCTTTGGTTGATTTCCCTCCAAATCACGATTTTGGCTCTTCAAAGATGTTTTGCACAATAAAATAGATGGCTAGCATGAATTCACTTTATAAATGGATGCACTTTAATTTTTCCTCATTGCAAACCCACTTTTATAAAGTCTTAGTCACTTTTTCTCAAAAACTCTGTTTTTCTTATGAAGTTTGACTTTTTCTTGACCCTTTGATGGACTGATGCATTTGATGCTTGTGTTTTTGTAGTGGCTGGAGTTGGCAAGGTGACCAAGAGCAGCTGCTGAACTTATTACATATAGAAACACTTAAATTACATGAAATTTGTACATGAAATGGAAAAAACTCTGTTTTCACCTCAAAACAGAGTTTTGAGGTAAAACAAATTTATTGAGCATATCAACAGTAAATTCATGATTCTATGAGCTTATTAATTCTCCTCATGTGCCTGCTGACCTTTTATTCAATTTTTTGGATGACCATGATGGCAAACCCTAGACCTAGTGAGACTAAAAACCCTAAAACTAATTTTTGTAATAAAATGAAACAGAATGATAGTAAATGTCCTAAAAAATGTGAAAACAGGTCAGTAGGTGAATGTCATGAGGGAAACTGACATGAAACCACTACCATCAGTTGATCCATGACCTAATGAAATGAAACTGATTGGATGGGACACCTAATATGCATGCAGAAAGAGCAATTTATCATTAATGGAGGTATGAAGATACCGACACTAACAAGTTTGATCAATAAAGAAGAATTTCTATCTATATTCAGATCTATTTCTATCTTATATTTCTGGGTTTATCTCTATTATCATATATTTTCATATTAGATCTATAGCAGGAAGAGAAACCATGCAGAATATTCTACGCACCGAGTTGTGGTGGCCAACCCTTCATTAGGATTCAAAAGCATATTGCAAGGCATGTGATATGTCAACGGATAGGAAGGCCATTGCGGAGGGATGAAATGCCTTTGAATCCACAAATGATGTTGCAACCTTTTGAAAAGTGGGCAATAGATTTTGTAGGACCTATTAAACCTTAAGGAAAGATAGACGCGAGGTATATTATCACTGCGACGGAGTATCTAACTCATTGGGAAAAAGTGCAGTTGATGAAGGATTGCATAGGCATGACTGCCGTGAAGTTTCTATTTGAACATGTACTAACGTGATTTGGGTGTTCGAAGATCTTGATTAGCGATCACGGTACACACTTCCTGAACGAGACGATCAACACGCTGACGGAAGAGTTTCAGGTGTATCACCAGAAGAGAACACCATATCACCCACATGTTAACGGGACAGTAGAAGCATTCAACAAAGTACTAGAAACTGTGCTGACTAAGGTATGCAATTTGCAATGAAGTGATTGGGACCTACACATACCTGCAGTGTTATGGGATTATTGGATGACATGCAAGAAACTGATGGGATAAACACGTTTTAGGCTTATCTATGGAGTGGAAGCCATAATGACTATGGAATACATTGTGCCTAGTCTGTGCATAACAGCGCTTAGGGGTATGATGGATCGCGAAGAGGCTCGCGTGGTTGGATGAGCTTGAAGAAGAACGATTTTTGGCTTGATTTCACTAGCAGGTACAAAAGTAGCATGAAAAGGCATGGAATGACTGACACATCAAGTTGCACACATTCAACGTAAATGATCTAGTTTTGTTGTATGATAATAAGTTTGATAAATTCCTAGGGAAATTTAGAATACACTAGTGAGGGCCATATATTATTAAGGAGATTACAGATGATGGCGTGGTACAGTTGGTAAAATTGAATGGTGATCCCTTACCAGGAAAAGTGAATGGCAATCATTTGAAGCCATACACAGGCGGCCAACCACCTGACTAGTCGACCGAAGCACAGTCTTAGTGCTTTAGGTAGCTGAAAGGAGGCGTGGGACTATAAACTACTTTGCCCGGGAATTGCACGATGTCAGGGCTATGCATAGTAGTGAAGTGTCATAGGGTCCACGACAGTCTGAAGACAACTGTGCTGGCATGCAGGTCTACTGGAAAGTGACCGTCACATTCACTATTCATGATGTGATGCTTGGTTTGAGGCCAAACGGAGCAGGTAGTAGGTATTTAACGAAAAATTTATGGGCTAGCTTCTTAAAAATATGCCGCCAATCTAGCATTAATGGACTGAATGTGGGGGGAACGGTCGAATTCAAATTCAAAAGGCACTATAAATTACAAGTGGCTATCCAGCAAACAACACTTAGCAATTTGAGAATTGAGTTGTTGCGCCCTCAGGTATTCATGAACCGAGACTTATTCGATATTCTGAAAGTGAATTCATTGTTTGAGAAATTGCCAGAGACACTGAGAGAACTATGGAATAGCACTATGTCAGCACCTGAAGAATCCATGGACATAGGAGTAGTGGTAGTCGAGGAAGCCGCACAAGAAATTGCGAAAGTAGAAACCCCAGAGAAAGTCAGAATAATCATTGAGGTCCCTAAATCACTGTGCATGCCAAGACCCAAGAAGGACAAACATGCCATGATATTGGAGTGTGTCTTGCCGAGAAATCCACTGAGGACACAGCTCACATTGGAGGAAAAGGGGAAGGCCATTAATCTAGAGGCCGATGAGGAGGTAGAGTTTGAAGAAATCCTAGTGGAGGAGGAGGATGTAGAGATGGAAGTCAAAACCCAGGGTGCTAACCCTATCACCAGGATGCCGTAATATGTTCCTCCATGAAAGGGTAAAGCTAAGGTTCCAAAGGATATAGATGAGAGAAAGAGATCTCTACAAACCCTGCTGCTCCCAGATGATATTATTTTTTAGGGTGTGCACTTGGGATGGGTTCTCGTATTGAAACTTGAAGATTTGGACCTTGCTAACCACGATAAGTTCCTGCATTTAGCGACTGTGAAGCTAATGCACCAGAAGATAGACGCGCTGGCTGGAATTACAGAGTTGGAGCTGCGCAAATGGCTCAGAGGTGTTGAGAAAGTAGGGTTGCTAAAATTGCTCTGGGTGCCACATTACCATCGTGCCCTAGTGACCGTTTTCATCATCAGGTAGCTTCTTTGCTTGGTGCATGATGGGTGCTTGTGGATGGAGGAGCCCATCCCCATCACAGACCATCTGATTCACCAGATTACACGACTCCCTTACACAGGGGAGGACCCAGTAAACATTTCGGAGGGAAAAGGAGGTGAGTTGGCCCTCGCGGAGGCAATGAAGAAAAAGTTTAAGCTAGAGAAGAAGAAGAGAGGGTATTCCATCTTCAGCATCAAAAACCCTGTGATAAAGGTTGTTAAACAAATATTAGTAGGGAAGGTGATGTGGAAGTGCCGTGCGGATGAGGTGCCTGTGCCAATGGTTGCACTAGTGGCGCAATGCGTAGAAGGGGTCCAGTTCAACAGGGAAAACCATATATGTGGTGAGTTCCTTGCGAACTGCCACGAGGCACATGAGTAGGGAAAAACATTTCATTATGCATGGCTCTTGTTGTCGATAGTATAGGTTGCATGGGAGTTGCCCAAAGATAGCTAGTTCTCGTCAATCACACAGGACCTTCCAGAGGCAGTGAAGTACGCTTTGCTATGGGTGACCAAGGACGCGCAGAGGATAGTGGAGAGCAAGATATTTTGGGTTCTCATGGAGATGAACATTAGGATGGGGATCAATTGCAAGCCGCGGTTATCACCCACAGTCTACAACAGTCTACAGAACTTTGCAAAATTCAAAGCAGACTTCCACCATGTCTTCATCTGGGCACGGAAGGACCCTAAAGGCATGGCATGAGTTACCATACTTAGCGACCGATGATGTAATTTTCACGATCCTTGAGTCTTGGCTGCCAGAGTGGCACGCTCTAGCTAACTCCACAATGGAAGCAGAGAAGTCCGCCACGCAGCGAAAGAAGGAAGAGACAACATTGCGGATGGCACAACTAGTAGAAAAGTGTAGGAAAGAAGAAGCAGTAGCTAAGGCCTAGGAAGCATGCGATGCTGTGAAGTTAGCAGAAAATAGCAGAAGAAGAGTGTGAAGGACAGAAGTCACCTTCGCTCGAAATGGAGATAGACGCAGAACAAGGTGGCAGACCCGTAGACAACGTCCACCCATCTCAAGCATCCATGACCATGAGAGCAGGTAGGGCCGCAAAAGAAAACAAAGGTCTTGAAGACATCTTTCAGCCCTATCACCCTTACTGAAGGGGACTTGCATTATTGAAAAAATGGTGAGGTATGTCACCGTGGAGGCCCTCCAATAGTTTGAGGAACAACACCAGTTGGTATTGGGGGCTCTCCGGACACAAATACAGGAGTTGTAGGTGTGCACTCAATAGGCTGGCATAGTGTCCACCAGCCTCACAGTCGGCACTTTAGCTGTTGAGGAAATGTTGCACTTCAAGATGATCAACACAAAAATGTTACTAGATGGAGCACTCATTATAGAGAATGAGGCCGATAGGCCTATGGTTAGTAGCTTGAAAGGGGTCGGATTAAAAATGGTTGCACTTCCTCAGGAGACACTCTATATTTTGTAGGATGGAGTCACTACAGAACTTCAGTCTAGAGAGAGTCACGCTCTATAGGTAATGAGCGAGCAACACATAAACATTGCGCAGTTGAGCCTGCAATGCAATGAGGTAGTGGAGCAAAACAAACAGATAGTGTAGGTTGTGGAGGAATCCCACTAGTTGGTCCCAGATTTGGCTGTCCAAGCAGAGGAACTAGTGGAGGTGTGTGTCCGAAAGATAGCCACAAGGGTGCACGACGCAAGAGCAGAAATGGCCAAGGTTCAATTGGAGCTGAACCTACAAATAGCAGAATTACAGTTGAAGGCTCAACATTCAACCCTGTCGAAGGTCAAAGAACATCATACCACTGTAGTCATAACAGCGATGGTGATGGTTGATAGTGCAGTGATAGACTGCATGAAGCTGTTCAAATAGGCATTCGAGGTCCTCACCACCCTGCTGGAGGACCCAAACATAGAGCACCTAGAGACAAAGGCATGCGAACTGCAACAAAAATACGATGAGGTAGGACCACGTAGATGGTTTCCATTACAAAGAGGCTTGCAAGGATGCAACAAGGAAAGGTGCTCAAAGAATAGGTAGATGCCACTCGGCATAAGGAAGCAGTCTTAAAAGTGCACCTACAGCCATGGATCGATGACATGCATACAATTACAGCCTTGATTGAAGCAAAGATTGGGCAACTGCAAGCAACTCATGAGAGGATTCAGGGTAGCAGTTCAATAGTAGCGATCACTGAACAGCGCGTGGAGGAAGTCCAACAGGCAGCTGCTCAGTGCACTGCCAAACTTGCAGGAATCCAAATAGAGCTGGGAGGTCTTCGCACTAAGATCTCTGCACCTGCAGAGTGACTCGAGCATGAGTCACGATGTTTGTGTTGGGGGCCTGTTGGGTGCGGGATCCCCCAAGGGCAGTTTTGGGGCTTAGAGCCCAGATTTTGGTCCAATGTTGTAATTCCAATGTAAAGACTCCGCATTTTGTGGGAACGGAGCACGTAGTTGTTGAAGAGTCATAGGGTTGTCCACTCTTATTTTGATAATCTAATGTCGGCTATAGAGGATCTACCCATGGTTCGCGGACCATGGAATTGTATAAATAGAGCGAAGCTCTAAGTTGTCAAAGGCATCTAAGATAAGATAATACAAATGTATGCGAGATAGTTCTAAAGTGTAAGTCTAAATTTTAGGTCATAGCATAGGTAGAGGCTTTTCCGCTGAGTGCGCAAAGGAATAGTAGTCTGTAGCTGAGTGCGCAGGGCGAGTTGAGTATGTAATCATTTGGAAGCATTAATAAAGAGAAGTTTCTATCATTTCTGTGTCCTTTTATGCATCTGCTATATTGGGTATGAATTTCACTTCTAATGCTTATATGATGTGTGCATGTGTATAACTATATTGGTTAAGCAAACACGAGTAAGAAAATTTATTTATGTGAAGATAATTAAGATCTGTGAATAAGATAAGTAAGATACTTAGCCTAGTTTGGGAAATAGCGTAGTTCACTGTCGTAGTAGCACGAAATCATCTCAACCCTTGATTAGGGCTACGCGAAGGTCGATTGTAACGGATCGCGAAGGTTTTGAAGTTTAGAATAGGGCGCAAAGAGACTTGTGTGGAGGCAGGTCTAGTTGGAATAAACCGACATCACATCCATCTCAAGGGTGCAGAAACATGGTTCTAGCACCCCCCCATACTGCTTTGGGTGAGACTTCAGTATGCACTCCACAAGCTGATGTCGAAAGGGCCATTAGTGTAGGGATTTTCTTGGCTAACTAACTCTGAACATGGGTCAGGTCCCCTCAAGCTAATACTCTTTAACCTGTATCAATGTTTCTTGCTTTGTCATCGCTCCTTGCCTTTGTTCTTCTTCCTTCCCCTTCTTCTCTTCTTGTTCCTTCCTCCTCAACTCTTATTGTCTTCTTCTCTCTCTTCAGCAACTTTAGTTCTTTCTCCTTTTCTCTATTCCTTCCCTCTGCTTTCTCTATCCTCTACTTCCTCTTTGCTTATGCCACCAAAGTTTCCTTCATGAGAAGAGGATCTGCTTTCATCTTGCAGCTTTTTCTGCATATGGACTATCAATAGTATTCCTCTTTCGCTTATCCTACATGGGGTTGCTACCTTCTGTTGTTGTTTCTTCCATAGTTGTTGCCGTCTGTGGAGTAGTCTGTGAAGTCCTCAATAAATTGACTGGCTCAGTGAGTATGGAGGCATTGTAGTAGTACCTCCAAGGATCCTCCTCTAGCCAATGAAATTCCCCGCCGATCCACAGATAGTAAACTCTCATACAATGGTCTTTGCAAATACCATGAGGATCATACATATTAAATCCATTAGTTTCGAATTCAAATTTCACTATCTCCTTAGCCTCATAATATTTGACTTTCAAGCTCTTTATCTCATATAATCCAATCTACAAAGGAAGAGTGGGCCATGGTGCTTTCTTCTTCCTGTGCTGTGTTGTTAACAACCCTGTAGCAAGATGGTATGATACTTATTACATGATCATCTTTTTAGTGGCATACCTTGGTAAGACATGCAGAGTATTCTGTTCACCAAAAACTCTAATGAGGCGCCACCTAGTGAGGCATACCAATTGGCGATGTCTACTATTGCCTCCATTGCTTCTCGTGACAAGCAGGGTGGATCTTCTTCAAATATAAGTTTGTAAAATGGGATGATGAAGTGGATTTTTAGTCATGTCATTACTCCTCGCTAACTACATTCTGAAAGAAACTTGCAATATATGTGCATGATAGGTTCTCATGGTGTCCATGTCCAGTTCATGACAGGGAACTATTATTGTGCACAAATTGCATCCAGTAAGTATGTGGATATATAGAACTTTTCTCACTCACCCTTGGGTGGATTCCAAGCCTATGCTACATGTGCCTTCAATTGCTGCACCAATAGATCTGACTAGTTGAACGAACTTCCATTAGTCACCAACTGGTCCAATAAGCTTTCCCACCCTTCAAGAAAGGTTTTCGTGCTTGGTAATATTTCCTGAGGGACTTTGTATTGTACACATGGGTGGGTGTCTGTCGAAACTTTGAAGGCTCTTTCACCCAGCATTTGACAATGTCTCTTATGTTCAAATATCTATGGGTGGAATAGAAGAGTGAGTCCATGTTCTCTACTGGCTCGGACAAGTGATACACTTGCTGAAAGTCTACTGCTCGGAAGGTGGCAAGCTTCTCCCTGTTGGCACTGCTCAATTTCATGGTATTCTTATCAACATGCAAGACAATCCAGATGATGATATCTACGCACAAGAAGGTGGGATACCTTCATGGAACCTTTTATAGCTATTAGAAGTCTGCCTCAAAGTCCTTTGCAAAATAATCTTTAATCTACCGCCATGTCAGTGATGATCCCATCTCTATAAACAATTGAGTATCTGCATATACTAGCAAATAAACTAATGTTTGATCAACTTCTTCCCCATTAATACTCTTAGTGGTTTCCTTTTATGAACCTATCTTAGATGCAATGGTAACAGTGAATTCTAGAGAGGTGCTTAACAATTGTTGTACCTCTGGGATATAAAGGACACTCATGGCAAGAAAATGCTAGTCTTAAGCAAAAAAAATTACAAGAGAAGTTCAGGCAACAAACTGGGCATTAGATGGGGATGATTGCAAAATTTTATTTGGTAAGAGGGACTGGATTCCTATGGGAACTATGCACTACAGAGTCCCAATAGGTAGGATAGAATCTTGATGGTTGACATTGTGCAATGAGCAGTTCAGACTTGGCAAAGGCCGGTGAGAGACTACACATTGCGCAATATCAGTGGCCAAAGATGAAAAGATGGCTCCTACAACTGAGTGGTGCATAGTTGGAGCCATCTTAGACTGTGCACTATCTAATTCCAAAGGCCAATCTTGTGGCTTGAGCCTCAGTTTTGCGCAGTGCCCGTTGGAAAAAATGAAAACCGGCCAAGGGAAATGAAGATCTGCCTAAGGGAAGTATGGAAAATAAGCATATTTGAGAGCTAATGTGAAGCTAAGTTCAGATATGACTAAGTGTAGATAAATGTATGTGAATAAAGCGCAACAATTAATCAAATGAAATGAAAATGAAGTATGTGAGGAGAGTCACCACAACGACGACCATGGGTGCAAAAACAAGAAAACTAATGCGACACTTAGAAAAGGAAATCTAAAACTTAAATGAACACTTCTACAAGTTAAAAAAAGTCAAAAAACCAACAACAATGAAAATAAACAAGTGAAAAAACACTCAAACAAGCCAAATAACAGAAAGTGATAGAAAAAGCAGAAAAAGATGACAAAAGAAAAACTCACCTGAAAATGTCGATGATCGCACCAAAGGTTGCTTGATATCCTCAAAAATTCTATAGATCAAAGATCGAATGTGTAGATGAGCTCTAGAAGCATTGATTAAATAGATTTGTATAAATTAGGGTTTATGACACGCATGCCTAAAATCAAGGAAACAATGACACTTGGTAGAAGTTTTAAAAAATAGCGCAAGTGCCTCCTCTGAGATACTAAAAATAGATCCCTATTTTTTTAGGAATGATTTTTTGTTTATTTTGGGGAAACTTACCATGCACACCACCAGGAAATACTACATAGTTATGGGGATCTGGGAAAATTTCTGGCTTAGTGCATTGTGTTGTTTCTGACCTCAATGAGGGTTGCGCAATTTATGGGCTCAGTTCTGGGTTGCCTCCCATGAGTGTGCAGTTTCTAAGCTCAAGGCTCACCGGAAGTTAGGAATGTGTGATTCCCATCATCAAGGCTACTTTCCCTCAAGGATTACATAGTTTCTGGCGGCAAGCCTAAAATTTTTGTGAGACCAAGTTAAGAGATCAAGTTGTGACTTAGAAGAATAGGCTAAGTTAACAAACACAAGCAAAAATAAAAATATAAGTCTCAATCGAAGCATGAATACCAGAATTAACGTGAGATGAGTTGTCATGGATAGTAAGGAAGGCTCCAAAATTGAAGCATAGGAAAAAATTTGGCAGGTGGTTGTAGCCATTAAAACATCAGCGACACACTGGTAGAACCCCAACTCTTTGTATGGACCTTATCTCATGCAAAGAAGGTCTAAATATTCTGGAAGTTTTGTTCATTTCTTTGATTATCATATCATCTTCACTTAGCTTAGGTTGAAGATCTAGTCCCTACCATTCTCTTCATCGACAGCAAACATACCAATCTAGGTCAAACTGAGTTGTTTCGATTTGGGATGAGGAGTATATATATGCACAAATAAAATAGATTGTCAGAGTTTTAGTTTCATCTCTAGTGTTGCTCTGCTTCCAGTAGGCCTAGATAGTACCCTTACATAGTCACTTCAGGAACACAAGAATTTCTCCACTGCCAGCGAGCGTGGAAAGTACCTTGATGTAGTTACGTGTTTCACCTCTCTGCATAGGAATCATTTCTCTTCTTTCACCCTTTATTTAATTTTTCATTTTTTTCATTTTCATTTGTTCAAATAACTATGCATAGGCACTTATTTATTTCATGGGGCGGAAGAGGGATCCCAAATTATTTATAATAGAAGAGGTTTTCCCTTTAGAGAAATATATTTATATATACCTATAACATACTTGTTAAACTTTTCCCCTTCTCCTTACTCTACTTTACCTAGTTAACAAGGGTTAACCGAAAATAGAATACCGACGAGAGTAGGTGGTACTAGTTAAAAGTGCAAACATCATGATTTCACGATGACTCTCTCTGAAAGGGACATATTTTCCATCAAAATATCATCGAATGAAAGAAATGAAAGATTCACATAAAGAGAGGGAATAGATAGATAACCAAGTTTTGATAGCAGTACAACTTCCTCTTGGACTTCACCTTGCTTGCCTACAAGCCAAACATTGTTTCATGTGAGAAATAACCTAGAACTAAAAAGAAAACAAACTAAAGAAAAGAAGAAGAGTAAATATGAATGAAAGAAAATCTAGGAAACAAACGAGAAAATAAAATGAATACTCCTACTCCTGACCTAAATAGAGCATAGGCCAACTTACGTAAAGTGATACTTCTAATGCAGCCATCGATGCATTGGTTGGCCTATGTAGGCGAGGACATGTATGTCAAAAAGGATATATAAGAAAACCAATAAACAACAGAGAAAAGACAATACAAACCAAAACATTCAAATATTGAATGCACCTATAGAAAAGTAAAAATGGAAAGCGCATGAAAGGAACTTTGTGGATGTACCATGGTGTCTAAACACATTGCAAGTCGAAGACAAGCAAGTACAAAATTTCGAACTTAAAAAACAAGAAAACATGAGAAAGAAGAAAGTTTATGTTTTTCAAAAGTGCTTCCTACATATGACTCCTCCAATGACTGAGCGATAGGATCGTTAGATACAGAAAGAGCACGCGAAAATTGTAAACTAGATTGATTTTCAACATGTACAACAAAGTGATGAGGAGCCTAAAAAGATTCAACACATTTCTGATCAGAAGTGGAACTAGCCTCAAGGCTACAAGAACCTGACATATCCATCAGCTCGGGTTGAAGTGCCTCAAAATATGGATCATCGAATACTGGTGGTTTAGAAATATCAATAATGGAAGAATAATAATCATGAATGAATGAAGAGACCATGACAGCCATGATAAGAAAGTTCAAGATCACGAACAGAGGCATCCTCATGATCTAACGAATCATAAATAGGGGATGATGGAAAACAAGAAATTTCACCCTCTATGTTCTTGGGAAGGTAAGGTGAGAGATTCAGAGGATCAAGTAGGAAAGATTTGTCCTCTCCATATTCAAATGAAAAAATAGCATTCCATGCGTTCTACGAATGATCTAAACTAGTAACATCAGAAGATGAATTTTTACAAGATTGAAAAGGAATGATAGACTCATGGAAAATGTCAAGATAATAGAAAGAGGTGCGGAAAAAAGGAGGTCATCCTTCACCATATATTCTTTTTCAGACTCCCATACATACTCATCAATAATGATATCATAGCTTGGATGTTCAACACCAACTCCATCCAAAACTTGATCTTCGTGAACATCAACAGGGAGATCTAAGAAAGGTGAACATAACACATTGAAATTTGGAGGATTAGAGGGACCAAGGGATGGAGGATGAGGAGATAGAACTTCATGAAAACCATCGGAGTCACAGTCCAAATCTATGCTGAAATTCTGAGTAAGTGGGGTAGAAGGAGATGGTGGTTGATCAACAGGTGAATTCTCAACTTCCCCCACCTCGACCTATGAAACTAGAGTTGTTTGATGAGAAGGGGATGGAGGATCCCTTGGGACAACAACCTTTTCTATCTCAATTTTATAAGCTTTAACACCAAAGTATGTTGGGAGAGGTTCAAAATATTCTAACTCGTGTGAATTTTTGGAAATGTGAACAAGATATAGAAATTTGTCTACCAAGAAAGACCAATCAACTTCATCTTCAAGAAATTCAAATTATTAATGGATAAAATGATCGTGAAAATCCTGTTTTTAAATTTTCTTATTAAGGGATTTATGATCATAGAGATTGAAATCACAACATGACTCTATGAAATTTTTTTTGAAAGAGTGGATGAAGTCATTAGGCAATGTGTAACACCATTCTCGCACATGCCCTTCGAACGTGAGAATGAACAACCTACATCCAACATCCCCATAGTGGATGTTGTGCTTTGTGAAGAAATTAAGAAACTGTGTGTTATGTTGAAATAAGTTTGTTTCACCCTTGCCATTGAATTTCATATTGGAGAAGTCATAAACAATTCTCATAGGAACTTTCAGATTTGCGTGTCAGGAGAAACATGTTGGGGTTATGATTTGGAGAGAATTCATTAAATGTATGTAGAAATTCAAAACAAACTTCAAAGGCTAAACTTGTCATTTGGCCCTCCTTCTAGCAACATAAATTTTGACGGTGCTAGACCCTTCAATTTTAAGGGGATCTCCCTGATATGAAGTCCTAACTAGACCTCACACCATTTGGAATAGGAGTCCCAACAGTGGGTGGTAATTTTATGCCTTGATCATAAAAATGTGCAAAGGAAAGTATGATAACTTTGGGTGAGATTAAGTGTGTGACACTATAGAGAGTCAAGTGTGACACATGAAGGTTCCAACACACCGAGGGAAAATGAAGTGCACCCCTTGGAAGCCTATAATAGTATGCAACTTGAAAGGAAAACACGAGTGAAATGACATCACAAGCTAAGGTGCAGAATAGTCCACAAGTTAAATTTATGAGTTAATACAACTACACCCATCTGACAATATTCATACAAATGCAAACGAAATAGTTCATAAGAATATGCGTAAGTTCAATAACATACATTTCCAATACAACAAGAATAGTTCTACTATATTAACAACATATGCATGAAAGCGTGTTGGCTCTGATTTTATTATTATAAGTGAAATTTCCATTCATACATACACCATTAATGACCACTAGCCCCAATAGTGGAACATTACAGTTAAGAACACTTGCTCCTCCAAAGAAGTATACTTGCTCTATGCTATGGAGAAGCCAAGGCTCTTCACAATACTCCCAAAATCTTTCTAAGCCTAAGCCTAACCAATATCTTGGCTCCCAAAAGCTTGTTACATGAGTTATGAGGTTCTATTTATAAAAATAGGGGTGACTCTTCAACTCCCCTCTATGACCTTTGGACTACCCTCACAACTCTTCAAGTTCTTTATAAAATGACACATTACATTACATGATGGCTCTTCATATTCCAATATTGACACTTGAAATTTCACTTACACCATAATTACAAATAATATTACATTTTACACTTATACCCATATAAGACAAAATAGGGTAGAGACAACTTGACAACCTAACAAGAAACAACACTATGATTCTCGAGTTTGGGAAAAGTCTAGCTCAACAACCTCCACTTGCCGCTTCTCTATCACATATTGGTGCCAAGCTTGGTACTGTGTGATGGTGTCCCCAAACTTCCTAATAGAGTCTTGCTAGAAGTTGACTTTAGCCTTCATGGAATCTAGGTACACTGTCTCGGAACCTATGTCTTACTTGTTTTGAAGCATGAGTAGCATTGTTTTGACTTTGAAAAGAACACTAATGGAATTCTTCATCTTCTGTGTATTCATCTCCAAGTCTTCCCCTAGTGGCATTCTATATCAGCTGCTCCAAGTACTCTTCGACCTCTTTCCGGACACGGTTCATGGGTTTAGCTTTGGTGAGGGAACCAACTGATGGGATCTAGTGTTTCCTCACCAAGACATCCAAACTAATGTACAACCATACATATGAGGCTTGAATGCTACCAATGAATGAGGTGAGCTTCTTATTGTTTTGAATCAACATTCAAACTTTCGCTTTCTCTAGCTCTGCCTGTGGCTTCATTTTCTTCACTAGGTCAAGCGGGGCCCCTTTGTAATGCATTGTCCACTCTTGCACATAGGCAATGATAGCTTGTATGTTTTTGAGAGTTTTAATAAACTCTTTGCTCTACTGCTATAAGCCATGCAAACGTAAAACTACTTTATGTATGGTGACAAACCTTTCATAGAGCTTTTGCATAGTTTCTCCAAGTATTGATACTTCAACAAGTATCACTACTCTCATCTCTCCCAATGTAGAAAATTCATTTTTCACTACTTCTCGGAGTTGTTCTACCTCTTGCCTAGCATCCTCAAGTTTTGTTCCAGTTTCTCATTCTCGGCCATCAAATAATGAGCATTTTATCTTGTTGCTCCTACTTAGGCCAAGTTGGCTTCAACAATGGAATTTGGATGCTTCCTAGTGTTCGACACTATCACCATTTCTCTAATGAATGTAGGTGATGTGCGATAATCCAAAAAGTGCTTTATTTGTGCTTGTAAAATCCTCTTCTGAAACTCATCGAATGATAGATTGTACACATCCATTACTGAATCATCATCAAGGAGAATAACATACCCTTGCTCACTTGGGATTGGCTCTACTACTGGAGGTGGTCAAGGTTGAGGGATGACATGTGGTGATCTCGGCATCAGATCAAAATATCCATTATGCATCTCTTATTCCATATCCATGTCTATCACTTTGATAAATTACTCAATCTACTAAGCAAGCTCTTGATCCTACATCTATTCACCTTCCTCATCAGCTGTTGGTTGTTCTGGTTCTGGGTCTTCAACCTATATTAGTGTTGTTTTCTCTGTCATCACTCCTTTACTTTTTTTCTTCTTCATACCTCTTATTCTATTCTCATTCTTTCCTCCTCAACTCTTGTTCTTACTTTAGCTTCTTCTCTATCTCTTTTTGCTTCAGTTCTTCTTCTTACAACTTCTATATTTCTCTCTTCCTTAGCTCTGTCTTTGTATCCATTTCTTCCTCGTTGCTTCTATTGCCAAAGCTAAATTCATGAGAAGAGGATATGATTTCATTTTGCAACTTTGTTCTACCTTTGGACTGTCAGAAATATTCCTTGTTCCCTTGTCCTGCACGAGATTGTTGCCTTCTATTGTTGTTGCTTCCAGAGTTGCTGCTATCTATGGAGTAGCTTGTGAAGTCCTTGCTAAACTGACAGACTCATTGAGTCTGGAGGAATTATAGTAGTACCTCTAAGGATCCTCCTCTAGCCAATGAAATGCCATGCTGATCCATAGAAAGTAAACTCTTGTACAATGGTCCTTGCAAATACCATGGGGATCATACAGATTAAATTCCTTAGTGCCAAATTCAAATTTCACTATCTCCTTAGCCTCGACAGCTGTGACTTTCAATCTCTTTATCTTGCACAATGCAATCTACAAAGGAAGAGTGTGCCATGGTTCTTTCTTCTTCATGTGCAGCGTTGTTGACAACCCTATAATGATATGGGATGATACTTCTTGCATGATCAATTTGTCAATGGCTTACCTTGGTAAGACATGTAGAGGCTTCTCTCTGTTGAACACTCTAATGAAGGTGCCACCTAGTGAGGCATACCAATCAATGATGTTTGTTATCACCTCCATTGCTTCTTGTGACATGAAAGGTGGATCTTCTTCAAAGATAAGATTGTATAGAGGGATGATGAAGTGGTAAGTTAGTCGCGCCATTACTCCTTGATAACTGCATTCTGAAAGCTACTTGCAATAGATTTACATGGTAGGTTCTCATGGTGTCCTTTTCCACTTCATGCCAGGGATCTGTTGTTGCAGACATATTACATCTAGTAAGTATTCAAACATAGATAACCTTGCTCTCTCACCCTTGGATGGATTCTGAGCCTGTACTACATGGGCCTTCAATTGTTGAGCCAATAGATCTGACAAGTTGAACGACTTCCCATCATTTACCAAATGGTCCAATAAGACTTCCCACCTTTCAAGAAAGGTTTCTGTGCTCTCTTGACCATGGATTCTGCAAGCAAAGATAACCAAGAGTTGGTAATATTTCCTAAGGGACTCTGTCTTGTAAACATGGGTTGGTGTCTATCGAAACTTTGAAGGCTCTTTCACTGAGTGTTTGACAATGTATCTTGTGTTCACATAGCTATGGGTGACATAGAAGAGTGAGTCCATGTGCTCCACTAGCTCAAGCTAGTGATATATTTGTTGAAAGTATTCTTCTAGGAAGGTGGAAAGCTTATGCCTGCTAGCATTGCTCAATGTCATGGTCTTCTCATAAATGTGTGAGACAATACACCTAAAGATATCTACACACGGCAAGGAGGGATACATGAATTCAACCTTGTATAGCCCTAACTGCTCGATGTTGAGATAAACCTATCGGTCCTCTAAGTCTACCTCAAAGTCCTTTGCAAAATCATCTTTAATCTACTACCATGTCAGTCATGATCCCTTATCTATAAAAAATTGGTATCTATATACACTTAAAAATCAAATGATGTTTTCTCAATTGCTTCCTTGGTACTGCTCTCAGTGGTTTCATTTGATGCATCTCTCTTAGATGCCATGGTAACACTAAATGCTAGAGAGGTGCTAAAAAATTGTTGTACTTATGGGACAAAAAGGACACTCATGGCAAGAAAATGTTTGTCTTAAGAAAAACAACTTACAAGGCAAGTTCAAGTAGAAAATCAGGAATCAGATGAGGAGGATTGCACAATTTTCTCTAGCAAGAGGGACTTACTTCCTGTGGGGACTGTGAAAATCTAGTAGCTTGATGGTTGAAATTGTGCAATGCACAGTTCGGCCTTGGAAAAGGCCTGGGAGAGACTACGCATTGCATAGTCTCAATGGACAAGGATGAGAGGCTTGCTTATAGAACTGCAAAGTGCACAGTTGGAGCCAACCTGGATTGTGCGCTATGCAATTATAGAGGCCAATATTGTGGCTTGAGCCTTAGAATTGCATAGTGCCAACTGGGCAAAGTGAAAAACAGCCAAGTGAAATGCATATCTTCCCAAGGGAAGTGTGGAAAAAGAGAATATATGAGAGATGTTTTGAATATGATCATGGATCTAACTAAGTGTAGATAAATGCATGTGAATCAAGTGATAAAATTAATCAAACAAAAGGAAAACGAAGTATGTGAGAAGAGTCTCCACAACGGTGACCATGGGTGAAAAAATACGAAAACTAATGTGAAACTTGAGAAAGGAAATCTAAAACTTATAAAAATACTTATAAAACATAAAACAAGTCAAAAAGCTAGCAACCATGAAAAGAAACAAGTGAAACAACACTCACACAAGCCAAACAACAAAAGGAAACAGAAAAAATGACAAAAGATGAAAAAAGGAAAAATCACCCAAAAAAGGACCGATGGTCGCACCAAAGGTTCCTTGATCTCCTTGGGAATGCTAGAGATCTAATATTGAATGTGCATATGAGCTCTAAAAGCATCAATTAAATAGATTTGGACAAATTAGGGTTTATGGTGCGCATGTCTAAAATCAAGGAAAAAGTGACACTTGGTGGAAGTTTCTAAAAATAGTGCAAGCACCTTATCCGAGATACTAAAAATAGATCCATATTATATATTGATGTTTTTCTTCTTTTTCTAGTGAAAAACTCCATGCACACTATCGGGAAAGACAGCTCAGTTCTGGCGAACTAGGTGACTTTCTGGCTCAGTGCACTATGCAGTTTTTGAGCTCAATGAGGGTTGTGCAATTTATTGGATCAGTGTTGGGCTTTCACCCATGAATGTGTATTTTTTGAGCTCATGGATATTTGGCAGTCATGACTATGTAATTCCCATCATCAAGGGTGCTTTCCCTCAAGGATTGCACAATTTATGGAGGCAAACCCAAAACTACTGTGAGACCAAGTTGGGAGATCAAATTGTGACTTAGAAGGATAGGCTAAGTTAACAAACACAAGCAAAAATGAAAAAATAATTCTCAATCGAAGCATGAATACCTGGATCGGTGCAAGATGAGATGTTGTGGATAGTAAGGAAGGCTAAAAAATCGAAGCATAGGAAAAACTCTAGAGGGTGGTTGTAGCCGCTACAACAACTAGCAAAAGAAGGATTGATATATAGATAATAGAGTAAAATTGTTGAAGACCTATATAGCTAAGAAATAGACATTTGTTTCTATACAAGCATACTACAAAAATGGATTGGAAAAAGTGACCAATGAAGCTATGAGTTTTCAAAATAAAAGCTATGTATTATCACTAAATTTGTTAACACTAATTTTTCCTTTGCCAACATTCTTGAAGACTATGCTTGTAAATGAGGACAACTATAAATGTTGAAGGAGTCCTTTGAACCTACATACGCATTTATGAATAATATTCGATCATTCCAAATGAAATAGTTCTAACATGTGACATGAAAGATATCTTATGAAGGCAGAAGCAATGAGAATAATGCATATGGATAGTGGCTCAAAGAAAGTCATAGCCACATACAAAAAATATTTTACCTTTTACTCATTGAAGCGTGGTACATTGAACCCATGCTCTTCTTTGGAAATATTATATTGTATCTCAAAATTATGGTCAAAAGGAAGATATTTCATGAACATTGCATTATATATGATAACTGATGGGTATTTGAATAATGGTATCTATTATGGATGCTTAGTTCTGAAATATATTTCTTGCACTTCATGGTAAGAAAGAAAACAGATCACTATCGCTAGAATGTCTTTGATGAAAGCATACTTACAAAGTCACAGAGCCCCTCTTGAAGATAGGGATTAAAATATCTCTTTATAAGTTCAAAAAAATTGCAAATCTAGTATTGTCTTATCACTACTACAATAGGCCAAGGATATAAATAAATGAAGAGATGTTGAATTAAGTTCTTGAATGGACCTATCTCTAAAGTATTAATGTCATATAAATTATTGTGGGAAATATTCGGTATTGAGATCAAATGCTCAGTCTTGAATGGAGCCCATTGAAATCAAGACTAATTATCTAAGGAAAAATATTGTTGTTGCTACAATGATTTTGAGAAACAAGAGCTACTTAGTTTGAAGAGACCAAGGATAATCATTGAGAAAGTAATCCTTTGATTGATTTATGACAATGATGAAGCTCATCTCATGTGTAAAGAGCATATTGATTCCAGGGTGTTGAAATTTGAACATTGGAGATCTAGGGTTTGAAAATCCTATCTGGCTAAAAGGGATTGGATAAGAAAACCTTAGGGTTTATGGAAAAAACCCTATAACTAAATCTATATTAATGTTTACACTATTAGAAGAAACCCTAACCCATAGAATGACATCATGATGTTAATAAAGACAACATCAATGATAAATTTTCAAAATGGATGCAAGGAGTCTAGGATCAAGAAGGAGTTGAAATTTACTAAAGATTAGTAATTCATATCTTTGTTCTTTGTTTATTGTTGTTGATTTACTATTAGCTAGCCTGATATATTTGTTTCTCTTTCTTGGTTATAATTTTTCTTCCATGATCAACTAGTGAGAATTGTAGTACATAGTGCAGGTTACCAAGGCCCTGACAGTAGATGGAAGAAGTGGAATAATGAAGCAAAGTGCGTGACAATAGAAAATTCCCATAATTGGTGATTAATGTTGAGATACATTGTATTAGGTGAGATATGAGTTCAAAGGGAGTAAGAAGATCGTGAAATTTTAAGTATATCTTGTTTGTGCCAAAAAGAATTTGAATGGATCTATAAGATCTAGCATGTAGCACAGACAAGTAGAAAGCGATAGTTAATAATAGAAGGTCCTCTAATAAAGAGGGAGAGGATCATGACATGATGTTTTCTCCAGCTATCAGTTACACTTATGCTAGATTTTTTATCATTTATTTGAAAATTGCACCATGTGGATGTAAATATTGTTTTCGCAATGGCATAATCGAGAAAAAATAAGTGTAGATATAAATACCTCAGGGATTTAAGGTAAATGAGGAGAAGTATCATGATTAAATAAGGATTTGTACAAACACAAGAAGACATGTTGAGCTTGGTATTTTTGGGTTGATGGATCAAGGTTGATTCTATATTATTTGTCTCTGAAGGAAGTAGAAGGAATCATGTGTCAGAGGGAGGAACAATGGTAGAAAATATTACCTTTGTAATAGAGGGAGAAATCAAAGAGCCTTGTTTTAGCTTCAAAGAAAGTTGACCTGTGAGTTTGAGATGATGAATTGTCATTGCAATTGTCAATATATATAGATGTGATGCTAGAAAGTAGTAGTGGGAGAGAGAGTATATATGATTTCCACAACAAAAGTTGTCTTCGAAAGAACACCCAGTTAGGGTAACTTGAAAGTAGTCAATTAGTTTATGGTTCAACGAATGAATCTCAACATGGTATAGTTGGTCTTGACATAGTCATTTATGGTTTGAGATATGTCTCAAATAGGGAAGAACAACCACAAGGATTCACATATTTAGATTAAGCAGAGAGTGCAGAAGACAAAAAAAATTCATTAAGTTAGTGCATCAATTTGAAAACCATATTTACTATCACTCAATGCTCCTTACCTATTTTTGACATAAGCTTCCTCAATACTCCCACTGTATGTGTAATTCTTTGTCTTTTACAAACTATTGGATACATAAAACTTCCAACTACATTCATGTATGGAACATGAGGCATGTCCTATTCCTTTTCCTATGCCTTGGGACATTGTTTTATAGATAAATTTACACCTACATGAATAAGGTCGTTCATTGATTTACTTTCCTTCATATTAAACCTCTACAATATTATCTTGACATACTTCCTCTCATTTAACTAGAGTTCCGCACTTTCCTGATCTCTTTTAATTTCCATTCCAAAAATAAAATTTGCAACACCAAGATCCTTCATGTAAAATTTACAAGATATTTGGGTATTCACATCCTAGATAATTTCTCTGTCATTTCCAATCAACAACATATCATCCAGAATACAATACCAACTAAATAACTTGATCACCAACTAACTTAAAATACACATAGTGATCTAATTTTATCCTTGTGAATCCAAGTTCCTATATATATATATATATATATATATATATATATATATATATATATATATATATATATATATATATATATTTGAAATTTTTGATACCACTTCCTTGGTGATTTCTTTAATCCACACATACAATTTTTTAGCTTGTGTACCAGTTCTTTCTTCCCCTTCACTATAAAGCCTTTTGGTTGCTTCATGTACATCTCTTCTTCCTAATCCCTGTTGTCCTTTGAGATAACCTAAGGTCAATTGGTTATGCTAAAGAATCTATAATGTTTTGCTGATTTTAATGGTTGGATGACTAGTGAACTGTTTATAAACAGGTGCTTTAAACCTAGAAAGATTCTTAATAAAATAAAAGGTTGTTATTTATATACACATGGTTATTTTGATTTCAGGTGGATGGATGAGAAGAATGTGTAGCTGTATAACTGATTTAATATTCAAACTAGGTATTTAATCATTTACAAGTAGAAATCAATAAAATAGTGTTTCCTTAATCAATAGAATATAATTAAACTATTACAAAAATAGTGCAATTCAATTTCAAAGAGGAATTTACAATAACAGATAGTTCTGCAAATTAATCTCTTATTCAAA
This sequence comes from Pinus tabuliformis, assembly GCA_031772625.1. Lineage (NCBI taxonomy): Eukaryota > Viridiplantae > Streptophyta > Pinopsida > Pinales > Pinaceae > Pinus > Pinus tabuliformis. The sequence goes on along the minus strand of CM062814.1, from coordinate 601,644,406 downwards.
TTACAACTTCACAACGGATTAAAAATGAAACTGATATTCAATTGGATGACTATAAAAGAATTAATTTATATGAAGAAGACATATTGAAAAACTAATATGAAAACAACTCACTAAGAGACAAATCATATGAGGCAAATCAAGAATCTTTTATTATCTCAAAAATGCTCCAGCGTATACAAATTTGTGTGATAATTGGTTCAAGGGTGCAACCCTGAATACTTTGACAAACTGAAGTATTTAAACAAAATTACAATAAATTCCTGAGTGACACGACATTATATTATTACTTAAAACTAATAGAAACAAAAGTAATTCAATCAAAAGGAATGAAACTAAACATCTAGCCCTATTTTGAAGGAGAGATGTTGTTGAGTGGCCACTATTCGGGTGCTACGTTGGTGAAGCTGACCTATCATTTAATCTTGAAATTTGCACAAGTTTTCCCACCATTCTTCATCTGGAATAGCTATCTTGGTTACCTTACAATAGATTTCATCTACCTCGGTATACTAAGCAGTGGGTTTTACAATGAAAATATGTTTTATCTCATGTTGAAGAAAACATATGTTTTTGATAGCTTCGTAAAATGCTCTACCTGTCATGGAACCTTTCATGTTGGAGGACTATTCTGTATCCTTGTAAATGTCTTGAAGCTTCCTCATATAGTATTCCCTGGTCATTAATTTATCATTTATTACAAACAGTGAAGGCAGACCCTACTTGTTCAATGCATCAATCCTTGTGAAAAACCTATTGACTGCTACCTCTAGAGTGTGACACTTCTCTGTCAATTGTACAACTAAGTTCTTCTTGGTCAAAACTTTCTTCACCTCCAGGATGGTTTATGTTCTGTCATCCACTCCTCGATCATCCATCTCATATATATTTTTGGAGTTGAGGAAGTTTATAATGTTGTTAGTTGTAGTAGGTATATTGGCAATGGTCTGCTTTGCTTTCTCCGTGAGTTCCTTCTGCTAAAAAGTAATTTGGATACATGGCCATATTTCATCTATCTCCTCAATGGTGTTGTTCCATATGATTTCCTTGACATGACCTAGAGTGTGACCAATAGAAGACTCAATTGCTGACTTCTTCCATACTTCTATCTGATTCTGAGCTCTCTAAAGCTCTGTTGCATGAAAAATATCATATTTATGGTGATGATCCTCTAGAAGTTTCACTTGATCCTACAGATTCTTGATTTCTTCAGTCTTGAGAGACATGTTTTGCACTGCATTGACCAACTAGTCTGCAACATCTCTTATACTTGTTGTAGCATATATGGATGTAAGAATGACTATGATAGGGAGTGCTTCCAAGGGGGAAGTCTTTTTAGCAACTTTCTCCTTTTACTTAATTAGCTTCTCCATCTCTGTCTCCATTTGCTTGAGCATGGAAATTTGCTCAATGATGAGATTCATCATATCTTCCGTTTGAGTCTCTATCTCTTCAATATCCTTGGCTAGAGGATCTTCTGTAGCTGGCAATTTTAACTGGTTCCTCAATGCTGCTATACCAAAATTCTTTTTCTTCACAAGTTCCTATACAACATTGATGTTTGAAGGATCATAACCCAGTTTGATTACCAATTCCTCTAGGGCTTTAACCTTGGTGTCTTTGGCAAATGCAAAGACCTTCTCCATCTTCAGCCATGATTGGAAATTTTCTAAGGTAACCTGTAGTTTTGATAAAGTCATGGCAGTGTTAGTGATAGTTGAAAATATCATTTCCCCAGTCTTCTTATGCATATCCATTTGGTTAATGGGATGTATATCTTTTACATCAAACTCAAAGGCTTTCTTCTTATATTCTTATGCTTCCTTGGGCAGGGGCACTTGTGCTTGGAGGATTTCCATTTGCATATTTCCTTTTTCTGAATAAAAGGTTAACAGAAGTCTGCTTTGAGCACTAGAAGTCTGCTTCTAGAACTGGTATTAGGTTTTAATCTTCAAGGCTTCATTTCTGACTTTTATCTCATTGAAGATGTCCATTATACTATTCTCTATTTCCCCTGAAGTAGATGTACCTATCTGCATAATTTGTTGCTACTCTTGTGAAGTTGTGGAGGTGGTGGGATATTGTGTTTTCTGATCACCCACTAATGAGGAAACAATTGGCTCATTAGTGGTGATAATGGGCTGTTGTTCTGATTCATTGCTAAGGCTTAGTCTGGAACTAAGCTTAGCCTTTCTTCTGTACATTATCTTGAAACCCTCACTGGAAATATAAGTCCCTAAAGGGGACCCTTCCTCTCTACTTCTCTTGGATTTCTTCTCCTGCATGGTAGGATTTTGCACTGTGGATGATGATACCTACTGTTCTTCTGCCTCTTTTAGGGCATTTTCAATCCATTCTAACTGATTCTTGTATTTCTCTATCTGTGGTATGGATGTGTGAAAGTATGGCGTAGACTTGGTTTCTACCCTTAGATTAGAAATGATCCCTAATGGATCATATGACCAAGTGGAGCTTAGGCTAAACTACGTTTCCTTCAAGAACTTATCTGCTTCTTCCCCTGATGCTCTGATGTTACAAATGAAAGGGGTAACTTGTGTTTTGATTTTAAACTGGGACTTTTTCTTGGCAGCAATAAAGTGGATTTCATGCATGTTGATCATCTACCTTATGTATTCCAGAGAAAAAATCCTCATTGGGAGGAATTTGGGTGGCTTGTAAGGTGGGAGCTCACATCCAAATATTCTTATTTTTGTATAGTTATCGTAGAGGTACCAGTGACTTGTCTGAACTTGATCCGACAGCTGCAACACCCTTTTAATTTCCTCACTGATCCTTGGTTCTATCCTACCACCTAGGAGATCTATTTATGGATGAAAAAACATCTTTGTAAATTGTTTATAAGTATACTCCTTATGTTCCTTCATGACTAGAGTAGTCCAAAAGATGATTGACTGTTGATTTTCTTTTGTTGAGATTGCAACAAGATGATGGAGCTTAGTGAAAAGAGTCGCCTTCACTAAGTGGGCCTGCAAGCAAATTATGGCGCAAGTTCTATTTTTTATCACAATGTGGATGATCACAGTGTGGGTGACCACAGTGTGAGTGATCACAATGTGGGTGACCAAAGTGCGGGTGACCATAGTGTGGGTGATCAAAGTCTATTTTTAGACTGGCTGTTAAAAATAGAAAATTCAAATATTATTGTCTCATAATAATATTTGGACTATAAACTTGATCTTATTCTCTTAGAGCACTTCAGTTTGAGCTACAGATGTGGCCCATGCAGTTGTCAGAAGGAAGTACACTTTTATTATGAGTCAGTTGAGTTGTTGCATGCATGCCTTTAGTTAGAACTCAATCAGTTGAGTTTGGTGGAGTTGATTGTGGAGTTGATGGAGATGTGTTCAGTTTGACTTGGTTAAACTAGTTTTAGTTAGTCTAACTGCAAATAGACTAAAGATGAGTTGTTTAAATAATTATTAACTCATAATACAACTATAGAATACATCAGTTAACTCAGTTGCATGTGCGTGCATGTTCAGTTCAGCAGGGACAGGTGTTAGAGAATCAGATTGCTATCAGTTGTGACTATAGTTGTGCATCAGATCTTGCAAAATCAAGGGATTGAGTATGCCAATGAGTTTGCTCATGTATTTGCCCAGTTTGTAGCTTCTGCTCACGTCTTACAAATTGTGAGTGATTCCTTGGAGGTGAAATAAGAGTTTGGTAGACCATTCTTATTCATTCTTGAGAAGGTATTGAGCAGTGGAGGCAGGCAAGCAGTGGAATAGATTTAGAGATCGGATCTTAGCTGTATTGTGTGTAACAGGTGGAGCCGGTACTGGATTGCTTGTGATAAGCATTGTACTTTGTAATGTTACATGGTCTCAATCATTAATATACAGATAGTGTGGGGTTTTTAGCGAGATGCTTTCCCCGGGTTACATACTATGTTAATGTGTGAATGCTCTTGATGTTTTATTGTTATTGATGCTGCTATATTGATGATAAACGTAGAGGAGCTTATGTATTGTGTATGTATTCCGTAATAGTACATGATCATGATAATCTCTGTTGAATATGTGTTAAATTATTCAAAATTTCTACACCCTTTTCATCCAGCTTTTGTAAAGCAAGGTTGATGTTGTCCCCATGAAAGTATAAGAACATGTACACCAACATAGAGGCATACTTGAATACCTCCTCAGTGGGAAATTTGATAAGCTACTGATGAATTGACATTGGAAGAAATTGGCTGAAATTAAACACAATGGAGGGTTTAAAATCAATAAAGAATATGGACAAAAATCCTATAATGGCCTCATCTACCCATAGATCAGAGTAGTGGCCAAGGAGGTAGGAAACAACTATAATAATCTTCTTAGCTCTCTCAGGGAAAATGTAGGAGGGATAAGGAGGTTTTTTCTTTTGTAATGAAGCATCTTGTGTTAAGAACAACTCAATATTTTGGGCTCTCTTGGTAAAGTCTAGTTTCTGGTATAGTTCAACTAGTGCTTCATATGAAAATGGGGTAGAATTCTCTACTAAGGGGGCTTGCATCATCTGATCAATGGCATGAGGAGTTATGGTAAACAAAATTTCTCCAGTGGGGGTGACTATGGCTCTTTGGCTTGGCAAGTATGATGCATGACATTTTCTAATAAAATCTGGAGTGTTGTGGGTACGAGGGAAAATGTAATGAGGTAAGTTGGATTCCCACAGCTGGATATCATCTGAATTATCTATATACTTGTCTTCAAGCCAACAATACATCTCGAAGAGGTCAAGTTCACAGAGTGTCTCATGGATTTTGTAGTCTTTATCAGCCATAGGGACATGATGAAGATCTATGGGAGGATAGATCAGAGGATTGACAATTTCCTCTAGTCCTTTATCCTTTGGAGGCATATTGGCTATGGCTAAGAAAAGGAGTGAAAATTAGATTGGAGGCTGAATTCATAGATAGGAGTCAGGCTTTGGTGGAGAGAACAGAGGCAATAGGCTGAAAACGGGTCAATAGAGGGTGTCGCTGGCGGGCATAAATAGTCTAATTTTTAGTCCAACAGTACCTATAAAAAATCAATTATCAGTGATAAAGCATGAATTTAGTAACCTGTTCTCAAATGGGAAGGAGGTTTATATAACAGAGTGATTTTTTGGTTGAAGGAGGCATGGGTCCATTGGATTAACAACTAAACAATTAATTGTTTAACGGGTTAATTCTGGAGGGAATGAATATGATTTGATGGAGTTAACAGAAAGATGAGGTGGCAAAAGGTGAATGGAGGGAACGAAACGGGTAGGAAAGCGGTATCAGGAGTGAGGGAATCAGATTTTCGGAGGGGGTGTTATAGACATATTTGGGCACTTCAATCCCAAACTTATATGTCGATAAACTAGGGCTCATCAGCCCCTAAAAAGAGTTTTTTCATACCCTAAAAGAACATGGTCATCTGATTACATCATTCCCCAAAAGTTCCACCTAAAAAACCATCCAGAAATGGCTTAAACTGAACCATACTGACTGCTACACTGGCCAGGAGCGATGCATACTGAGTGATACACTGCTTAGGTGTGATGCATATTGATTAGGCCTTCTATAGGGTGCGATGGGTGAGGATGGACAAATATCCAAGACAGTTTGCCAAGTGGAGGCTCATGGAATCTTCTAGAAACTTCTCCTATGACACTCGCCTCTCTGAATTTGACCAGGGATGAGTAAGAGATCTAAGAAATATCCAAGTGGAACCAATTGTAACAAGTGGAATGAAACTAATCAAAACCCAGAGATGACTCACAACATTGCACACATCTATAAATGGATCCCTCATCTAAGAGATTTAGGGGTTGGAATATTGTTAATTGCAAGGAAGTGTTGATAGTTTGTATTTGAGGAAAAAGCGTTGTATTGTTGGTGTGATCTTGCTATTTCATGAGGTGAAGAGGGATTAATGCTAGGAGGATGATGCTGGATCAGACAACTGGGTTGTAATTCTCCCTTATATTTAATAAAGTTCTTAAAGTTTTCTTCCATATGATTGAGCACTTGTAAATGTTATCATTTGTGAATGATATTGTATGTTCATTATATATCTAATTCTATATTTTTTATGATATAATAGATCAAGATGCTTTGATGGTTCATTTCTACTATGTTTCTACAAATACTCTCCAAGCGGGATACGTACGGGGAGGAGTTGCAAGCTCTGTCAAGGGGGAGAGAGATCAAGCAAGGGATTAAGCGGAAGTTCTAGGTTGGTTGCATTTTTTTTCTCTTATCTATTATACATAGAATAAATCATGAATTTATTTAAACTATTGTTTCCAGGGTAGCTGCCAAACCTAGAGGGCTAGTCATTCGAAAAGACACTAGTTTTCCCAAAAAAAAATTGGTGATTCCGCTGGGGAGCGAATAGATGTTTGTTTGTTGTTGTTGTTTATTTTATAAACTATAGACAGAGCCTGACGTCAACTAGTTAGCCTTCAAACTGCTCTTGCTCTGCAATTGCATAGTAGATAAATGTTGCTTCAGTCAATCTCTGGTTTAGTTTATGAATTAAACTTTTGAATTACAATCATTCTAGGTGCCCTTTTGGTAGCTCAGTAACCTCTCAAGACATTCCCCTATATTTTTATCTTTACTGTCCATCATAGCTAAGCTTAACTCATTGAAAACAGCTGCACATCTGGGCCAAAACCTACTTCAGTTGCGCTCCCTAGCCCATCACACTGTCTGTCACTGTAACCCAGTATGTGATGAGCCCTGGAAATGGGTAACTATATGGGCTCATTTTGCCTATTATTCTCATTTAATCCACCATTCTCCATAGTTTTATGCATGCTTTTGAATATATTTATGTTAATTGAGTTAGAGGGAATAGTCACTTGACCACAAAGTCTAATACGTGCTTATTGCAGATTTTTGGACTTTTTGGACCAAGATTAGGCATTTATGAGCATATTGGCAGCCAAATTTGAAGAAACAAGGCTGAGGATTTATAGGAGGGGTGTCTCCTACACTAAATGACCCCTTCCTTGAGTTCTCCACCATCAGCTCGGAGTTCAACAACCCACCAAAGATGATTTCAAGGGGCAGTCGAGCAGGTCTAGTGAAGTGGCTGATTAACTGCAGTTTTGGGCAACCAAACTCCTAAATTTAAGGAGGACTACTGGGAGTTCTCATTTGGATAAGTAGGGAGGCTTCAAGCCTTAGTAGTTTATTCATTTTGATAGTCTATTTTTCACACTTTAGTGCAGCCCTGTATCAACACATTTTCAAGCTTCTTCTTGTAGACAGTTTTTGGGATGTAATTATTATTTTTTGATCAATGAAGATGAATCTAGCTTTGCACCAGCTCTGATATTTCTTAGGAGACTGTATCTCTTACAGTTGAGCCCAACCCAAGTGCCCAGTACCTCCTTTGTGTACTTTTATGTGTTTTTCTTGCATTCATAGAATAATTTTTGTTATTTAGGTTAAAATATTGCTTTATTACTTGGGTTGTTTTTGATGATTAAGATAGTTGTTTATGATTGAGGTTGATTTGATAGTTTGGTAATGGAAAAGATCCAAAAAAAGGCTATCAAGAAGTCCTTGATCTCATTTCTCCCTCCTTGGGACCATGAATTGAGACCAAGGCACACTTGCTGCCACAAAAACACTGTTTTTGCCTTCCAATGCAATTGCTAGTGTTAGATTTTGAATTGGAAAAGTTGATATCAGTTGTGTTTTCATGCTTAGACCTATTCTTTCTTAGTTTCCATAGCTTTCTTGCATGATTTCCTGTCTATAAACTTCTGTTCATCACATTTCTGGTTTTTAGGTCAGATTAGGTCAAAATAGATAAATCTCTGTTTTTTTGTCTTTGCTTGGATCAGTTTTGGAAAGTAGTGTGCAGAAAACCTGTAAGACACTCCAACCTATCCTTCCTCCATCATACAACCTGATCCAGTCCCTCACTCAAGATTTCTTTCCCTCATTCGCCACACTTTCCCAACTTGCCCTAATTTCTACATTTTTGTGCAACATTGCTTTCTTCATCCTTGAACAAATCCAACCATCTTCATCACTCTTGAGCTTCATTTACCAGGTCCTAGACCCCTTAAAATCCTTATCCATCCTTCATCTCCACTTTCCCACCCTTTTTCCACCTTCAACCCTCTAAAAACCACTTTTGGCCCATTCCTGTAAAATTTCGTGTAGATCCTTCACAACCTCCTATAGAAGTTCACGCGAGCAATTTTTCGAGATCTGAGTGCAGTGGAAATCTCCAGAAGGGTGCTAGGGACCCCTTAGATCCTCTCCACACCTTCCCAACCTCCTGCAAACACCCACTCCATTTCCTTTCGCCAATAAACCTCTGCACATTAAAAAATAGTTAAAACACATGCATAATAATTCTGCATAAGATTACTCAAAAATACAAAAAGATGATTTTTCCATATTTTCCTTCAGAAGTAGCTTTAAAACCATGTATTTTACCTTTTCAATAGTCAATGGCATCCATTTCAGTAGATTACATCTCTTTTCTTGCACAAGTAGGGTTAGTCGGTAAAACTAGGGTTTGCTAAGGTTTTCATTTCCTTTCAGCTTTCATCTTCTTTCTGCAAGTAGAATAGCCTCTTTTGAGTTAGGTTTCATCCATCATAGTTAAAATATTCTTCTAAGAACTCATAGAAGTTTGCTTAAGCTTCTAGTGAACTTGTGTCAGCTGATCAAGTGATAGCTTGCAGTAAGAGCTAGTACTTGTGCATATAGCATCGTCGCTTCCAAGTTTGTTATGAACTACCAGGTTGATAAAAGTAAAGTAGGGAGTCCTAGGAGTTGCAACATCATTGCTGCAATACTAGAGCTCACCATATTTTTGGTGCCACTGTCGGGGAAGCGTCAGAGTATTTTGTGATTACTGCTTTTCTTCTATTTTCTACTGCAACCTTCTACTAAGTAGTTTATTTCAGCAAGAGTAGAGTAGTTGTTTCATTTCAATTCTGCAAAAGTAGATTAGACCATTTCCTGCTATCATTTCAATTCTGCAGTTTCATTTCAGCAAGTGTAGATTAGTATTTCCTTCTTTTATTTCAATTCCGCAACTTCATTTCAGCCAGTGTAGATTAGTATTTCTTTCTTTCGTTTCAATTCAGCAATTTCATTTCAACAACATAGATTAGACCTTTTCTGCTTTCATCTTAATTCTACATTTTCATTTCAGCAAGATAGATTTCAGTTAGTTGCAATTTTCAGTTCAATATATTTCAGTTTTTGCAGGTACAAACAGGAAAAAAAACAAAAATCACCCAAAAAAAGAGATTTCATTTCATGCCTAGTAGGAACAGAGTCAATTCAGGAAAATTCCTACCCAACACCCCCACCACATCACTGAGTCACCCTTCTCTCTTCTTTGGTGGCAGTGATCCTGAAGAACCTATAGGTGAACCTCCAGAGATATATGAAGATCTTGTAACAGAAGAAGAGCAAGAAACCATTCCTCCTTAGAGCATGGTTGAAAACAAAAACGGTAGAGGAAATGGGGAGAGAGTAGAAGGTACCTTTCCCATCCGAGAGACCAATGACAAAAATGAAAAACATAAGTCCCTCAGCCTTACCTCACTTCCATGGATTGACCACTGAAGACCCTGATACCTTCTTGTTTGAGTTTTCTGTCCTTTGTCAAATTTATGACTATGCAGAAGACGAGCAAAAGTTGAAACTCTTTCCTTCTACCCTCAAGGATGCAGCACTTCACTGGTTCATGGGGCTACCTAGAAACAGAATCAAAACTTGGGCTCAAAGGCAGCAAGCCTTTAACAACAAATACCGGGACTACTGTAGGTCAAAGGATACAAAGGAAGAAATCTTTCGAATGACCATAGGAAGTGATGAATCTTTAGAAGACTATGAAGAGAGGTTTCAACTCAGTTATAAAAGGGTCAGGTGCACACTTGACCCCGAATCTCTAAAGTTGGTTCTGCTTAGAGGAGTCCCTGAAGACCTTCTAGATACCCTCCATTTGTTGGTTGGGGGAGACATCTACCAGCTACCTTATGATAACATAAAGACTGTGTCTAGAAACCATTATAGAGTAGCTAGAAAGAGAGGTAGGGGAAGTCAACTCTTAGCCAGTACCCCCTTATCTAGTTCATTCCTTAAAAACGAGTTTGCAAATCAGACGGAAGATTTCAAAAGTGAGATGAGATAGACCATTGCCATGCAAATGGATACCTTGTGAATCCAAAAGAAGCAAGAGGATGTCGAGAGGGCTTTGGCCATCTTTTGTCCCAGGTGTACCAAAAATAATCCTAGGAGCGAATGTCCATTGCACTTTATAGAAGTGTGTTTTTCTGTGAAGAATACCATCCTACAAATCAATGCCCTTCCTTGCCCAAATTTAAAGCTATGTACCAAGGGGCTGAAGGAGCCACTAAACCACTCTACTTCATGAACCAAATGAGGCCACATGGACCCAGACCTTACCAGTATGGAATGCAAGGGACATCCCAAACTTATTAAAACCCCAATCAAGCCACTTCCATGCCTTCTTTGGGTCCCCCTGCTCATCCTTCCTAGTCCACACCCCCTCCTTGGTTGTATCCTCCTCAATACCATACTCAACCAGCTGCTCACTCGTTTCACTCTCACACTCAGCCACAACCTTAGTGGAATACACCTCATCAGGGGTGGAGGCCCCAATACAATTCTCCTCCCGCTCTTTTGCCTCCACCACCTGCCCAACCACAACCATTACCTCCTGCTCCTCCAAGATCACCCCAGATACCTGCTCAACCGAACCTGAACCCTAATAACAGACAGGCCCAACAGGTATATACTGGAGAAACAACATGCCCTACCTATGCTGTGGATATTCAGGAGATCAACCTATGATTTGGGAAGGTCCTCCCAGATAGCCAACCTCCTCCTAAGGAGGATGAGGAATAGAAATAGGAAAGTGAACCCAAAGCCATTCCGCCTTTCTTGAGAGACTAACTGGAACCACGCAACCAAACCCAGAAGAAAATGAACTTCTAGGAGAACTTAAACAGTTATGTGTGAAAATACCACTTCTCTAGGCCATAAAAGATGTACCAATCTACAATAAGTTGATCAAAGAGAAGTGTTTTAGGCACCCAGGTAGGGGCAAGAGAGATGCCCCAACTATCAATGTCATAGGACAACTGTCTGACCTGATGTTGGGACAGGTAATCTATCCAAAATATCTGGACCCTGGGAGCCCTGTAGTCGATGTCCACATCAATGAAACCATAATCCCCCACACTTTGATTAATCTGGGGGCCGCCATTAACGTATGACCAGGGACACTATGCTCAAGCTCAACCTTCAAAGTTCCCTAAGAAAGACCTTAATAGTACTGTAGTTGGCAGACCGCTCCACTGTGACTCCTGAGGGGATTGTGGAAGATGTCATGGTCTCCATTGATTCCTGGGAGTACCCTACTGACTTCTTGGTCCTCCATCCAAAGGAAAAACTCACTGAGTATCCCATCATCTTGGGAAGGCCTTGGTTAGCTACTGCAGATGCTTACATCAGTTGTTGAGCTGGGAACATGACCATCAAGAATGGGCATATGTCCAAACAGCTAGTCCTATATCCTCCCGCCCAACCTCTGCTAGAACATGACTTACCTCTCTGGTTGGAGGAGGAAGATGAGGATGAAGTCTACTCTGCACCATTGTGCATAGTGGAAGCCACTAGGGGAGGTCCTCAAACTGAGGATGATCTTATTAGGAATTTGATTTGAAATCCACCCCCTAGTGTGTTTCCATTAGAAGAGTTGGTGGAAGAAACCAAAGCCAATGCTTTATTTGATCTCTGTATGGCTGGTCTGACCTCTCTCTGAGTTAAGAATGTGGAATTTGGCCCTGAAATAACCTTGAAGATCAACTCATCCGTATCCCTCTCTCAGGAGAAAGAGCTGTGTAGCTTATTGAACAACCATTTGGATGCTTTTGCTTGGAGCTATAAGGAGATGAAAGGAGTTCACCATTCACTCTGTACCCATTACATTTACATTAAAGTGGATTGTAAACTAGTCAGACAGCCTCAAAGGAGGATGAATCCATCCCTTAAGGACATTGTTAAAGAAGAACTGCAAAAGCTGCTAGATGCAGGATTCATCTATCCCATCTCTAATAGTGAGTGGGTTTCTCCTTTGGTGCTTGTGCCCAAGAAAAATGGGAAGTGGAGAATCTGTGCATATTATCGAGAACTTAATAAAGCCACCAAGAAGGACCATTTCCCTTTTCCTTTCATAGATCAAGTGTTAGATGGCATGGTAGGGAAGAAGTTCTTTTCCTTCCTAGATGGGTTTAGCGGGTACAATCAGATCCAAATCAGCCCAGAAGACCAAGATAAAACCACTTTCACTTGTCCATGGGGTACCTTTGCCTACCGGGTCCTTCCCTTTTGGTTATGCAATTCTCTTGCCACTTTCCAGAGAGCAGTACTGAGTATATTCGCTGAGCTGGTTCATGATTCAGTGGAAATCTATATGGATGAATTTACCCCTTATGGTTCTAACTTCCAAGGAGCTCTGACTAACCTGAGGAAAGTTTTAGACAAGTGTGTTGAAATGAACCTGTCCCTCAGTACTTATAAATGTTAATTCCTAATGACTAAAGGGACCATGCTAGGTCATACAATTTCTCAGCAAGGTTTACAGGTGGATCCCAACAAGATTGCTATCATTCAAAGGGTCCTGCCTCCTTAAAAAGTAAGAGATGTTCGGAGTTTTCTAGGCTTAGCAGGATATTATAGAAGATTCATTAAATATTTCACTAAGCTAGCCTTTCCATTGTTTGGTTTTTTGGGAAAAGATGTTGAGTTCGTATGGACTGAAAACTATCAAGAGGCTCTAGATGCTTTGAAAGGTACGCTGATAACTGCCCCAATCTTGGGAGGTCCAAACTAGGGCCTACCTTTCCACATTCACACAGATGCCTCAAACAAAGCCATAGGAGCAGCCTTAGGACAAGTTGAAAAGCTACCATATGCCATATATTCTGTTAGTAAAACCTATCCAAGGCAGAGTTAAACTATACTGTAACCGAGAAAGAGCTCCTGGCTATAGTCCATTCCCTGAACTTGAAAATTTGTGCATACTAATCATGCTGCAATTAGGTATTTGATGAATAAACCTGATGTAAATGCTCGTATCATTAGATGGTTACTTTTATTGCAGCAATTTGATTTGACCATTGTTGATAAGATAGGTAAGGAAAATGTTGTTGCTGATTTTCTGTCTAGACTAGATTTGCCTGCAGGTGAAGAAGGGATGGTGGATGATCAAATGCTAGATGAACACCTTTTTTCTATTTCAGTACTCTCCCCATGGTTTGCTGATATAGCAAATTATTTAGTTTCAACACAGTTTCCGCCATACCTGTCCTCAAAAGAGAAGAGCAATATCATGAGGAAAAGTGCCCCATTCACTTGGATTGGGGGAAATATTTTTAAACTTGGCCCAGATCAGATTTTGAGGTGATGTGTTAGGGAGGAGGAAGTTTTTGACATCCTCCTAACCTGTCATGATGGGCCCTATGGAGGCCACTTTGCTAGGCAAAGAGAACCACCTTCAAAATTCTATAGGCAGGGTACTATTGGCCCACTCTTCATCAAGATATCAGGAGATACATCAGCCAATGTGAAAGATGTCAAAGGATGGGGAAACCTACTCAAAGGATGAGATTCCCTTGCAGCCTCAAGTGACTTTCGAGCCATTTGAGAAGTGGGGCATGGAATTTGTGGGTCTTATCAACCCTCCTTCAAAACAGAAGTCCTACATCATTGTGTGCACGGATTACCTGACAAAGTTGGCGGAAAAAAAGGCAATCAAAGCAGTAACAGAAGAAAAAGTAGTTGAGTTCTTGAGGGAAAATATATTCTACAAGTTTGGCTACCCAAGAGAATTAGTCACAGATCAAGGAAGTCAGTTTACCTCTAACCTGATTGAAGACCTACTCACTCATCACAATATTAAGGATAGAACTTCCACCCCTTATCATCCACAAGCAAATGGACAGGTGGAAGTTACTAACAGGGCTTTGGAAGGGATTTTGACTAAGGTAGTGAGCAGCAGCAGAAAATATTGGGAAAATTGCTTGGTTGAGGCCACCTGGGCCTATAACACTACTTGGAAAACTACAACAGGTTTCACACCCTATCAGCTGGTCTACGGGAAGAAGGCTTTATTGTCCATAGAATTTGAATATAACACATTGAGGTTGGTAGCTCAGCTGAACCTAGATCTCAGCCATGCACAACAGGAAAGATTGCTTCAGCTGAATGGATTAGATGAACAGAGAATGTAGGCTCTTCTCCACTCAGAAGTAATCCAACTTCAAATAAAGATATGGAATGATCGGAACCTCAAAGAAAAGAAAATTTTATCCAGGAGATTGGGCACTACTATATGATTCAATATATAAGGATTTCAAGGGCAAGATGAGAACAAGATGGCTGGGACCATATACAGTGGAAACATGCAATGACAATGGTTCAGTCCTTATTTAGACCATTGACGAAGAAGCCATCTCCATGCTCGTCAATGGGCATAGATTGAAGATCTACAGGAAGTCCCTTTCCAAGCAAGAGTTCATTAAGACTCTTGGTAAATTAGTATTGGTAGTGAAGCAGGTCCCTGTCTCCACTCCACCTACACCATGAAAAAAAACAAACAAAAAAAAAGAAAAAAAGAAGAAAACAAAAAAACACAGAAAAAAGAAAAAATGAATAAAAGATCCTTGGGTGAAAACCTCTTGGAGGCCACCAGGGCATACAGTGAGGGTGAAAACTTCCTGTAGGTGCCCCAGCTGTCTCAGAAAAAGAAAGAAAAAAAGGGAAAAAAGAAAAAGAATAAAAAAGAGAGAAAAATAAACCTAATTTCTGTTGAATAAATTGCAGGTTGCAGGAAGGTCATTACAGGTTTTAGAAGGATCGCATAAGACAAAGGCAGAGGACATAACCAGGCTGCATGCATCCCTCACAGTCCATTCCTCCATCACTGTTACCCTTTCCCAAGATTTGGTCTCATTTGGTCCGAAATTTCACATCCTACAAGAAGCTCTAGATCTTCTACAGGAGGATCCTAGAGAATCTACAAAAAAGCCAAAATCGATCTCAGAAGAGGACCCGAGGGTTGGGAATCTGTCTATGAGGCCTGTAAACCTCCATGCTTCCATCCATCGCCATATTTCACCCTTTTCCATCTCTGTACACCTCCAGTGCACTCGTTTTTATGTCCCTGCATAGTCACACATAGAAATCATGTTTTTTTCATGTTGTTAACAAAAAAAATTAATGACAAATTAAAGCAGCAGCCTTTTCACTCACCATACCTGATACCCTCCATCTATGATTCCTTGTTAGATGAGACCCTCATCATCATTTTTAGCCCTACTCATTTTAGCTTGAATTTTAGAAGAAGAAGCAGCTACAGGAAATCCTATAGGATTCCTGTAGCAGCTGATCCCTCTGAAAAACATACTCCAAAGACACGAAAACAAAGTATGGCATATGAAACATGCATGGAGATCTATTTGAATGTGTGAACATCAACAACAACCTGAGGCTGAGCATGCAGAGCGCAAGCAGCAACAACAACGAAGAAATGGGTTCCAAAATCCGAAATATGCATAACACGGTTGCGACTGCATAGGTAAGTGCCTAAACCTATTCCTTAATTACATGAATCATATTTCAAGGCTGCGTGACTATGGGAATGGTTTGGATCGAATGGAATCGGTGGCTAGTTAACTGGCCACCCTAGTTCAGTTACACATCCTCGTGGAATTCAAACGAGCCCCGTCAAATTAAAAACTGTAGATTAGATACGTAGCTAGCATGTGTGGTATGTCCATTCAGGAAGAAATATTCAGGACTGGTAGTGGTGGCGGCGGATAATGGGAGTAAGGGAGGTGATGGTGGTCAGATGACGTGCAAAAACATTATGACCGTGACTTAGGATCAATGGCCCAGTCCGGCCACCTCATCGCCTCACCACGAATCACGCCCACAGATAAAGGATAGCTCAGTTAAGACATTCACCACCCTTGTTGATTCTGCACTCATGATGTTCTTGACTGAAGTACGCACCTACCACTTCCAAAGTAGCTAATCAGTCATCCTCTGTCAGTTTTCTGCCTATTTTTCAAAAATCTCCCACCTATCGGGCTCTACAGGAAGCACATTTTCATTCTATAGGAGCCTGGTGACTTCTACAGGAAAGGCAGAGAATAGCCCTGCAGAAAGAAAACTTGGGATTTTCGTCGAATTTGAAGCTCAAAACGAGGTAGGCTCGGGACAAATTCTCTGTGCATGATTTTTTTGAAGTAAGATGGTAAATTCAACATGGCATTAGATTGACAAAGAGGGTAAAAGTCTTCCTGTACATTGAAAAAAAGTAAAAGTCTGCCTGCACATTGAAAAAAGTGAAAGTCTGCCTACATATTTCACTGAGTCTACACAGTGTCTTTCTTTCTCTGCATCTGAAATCTCATCATCATTTTTAAATTTCTCCTATAAGGTAGATACATGCAGCAGTAGAGGCTAGCCTGTGTGTGTGAAAAACCCGAATTTGCATATCTATTTATGTGCTGAGAAAAGAAACTGTGTCCTTATGCTCTGTTCTGTAATTTTTTTTTTCTTTTCATAAACAAATAGTCAAATTCAGGGTGATAACAGTTTAAAACAGGGGAATTATTGCCATTTGATGTTGTAAAGAAGCACATGGGAAATTCCTTCTTGGGTTCAGAGAAAACCGAATTCAACTATCTTCTGTTTCAGTGATTGAATCTTTTTTTTTCACCTGAGCATTTTCTTTTCTGGTTAAAACACAAACTCAACACCATGCCAAGAGGATTCATGAGAAAAGAACGCTTAAACTATAGCAAATTGTATGAGAACCCTGAGGTGGTGGACCTTTTCACCAGGACAAACTGGATATCCTTCTTTGACAGAATTCAGGATTATGATGAGGAGGTGACTGAAGAGTTTTTGATGTCCCTAAGACCACATTCGAAGACACATGCCACAGTTAGTTTTAGGGTTTTGACCCTAGAACTTACGTCGGATTTCATCAGTAGAATTACCGGTCCCCCATTGGGGCTCCCTTGGAGCAAATAAGAGAAATCAATGGGACAAGTTGCTAAGAAAACATTTTTTCTTCCTGACGAGCATCCTGTAGAAGACAAAAATAGAGCCAAAAGGACAAACTTGTCTCCTCTCTATAGTGAAGTCACTCATCAAATAATGAAGTATATCACATTTGAAGGGAGGTTTAGCATCATCTATGGTTATCATTTTAGGTTGTTACATGAATTGAGTTATGGGATGGACTTGCCTCCAGCTAGAAAACTGAGCATCCCATATTTCCTCCTTCGGTCTTTAATTGAATGCGGTACAAAGCTTAATGCAGGGATCCTAGATCAGTTGGACCACCATGGGCTCATCAAATTGTTGGTGGAAGATGATTTACACACCTATATTGTTCCCATAGCTTGAGAAATCTTCAGAAATATGTACAGGGATGATAACATCAGAACTTTGGCTGAGAACATTAGCCCATCTAGCAGTGATGAGGGGGAGAAAACTAAAGAAATTGAGAAGAACAATGATGAGGAAGCACAAGACATTCAAGCAGAGGGAAAAATAGAGGCAGAAAAGGAGAAAAAAGAATAATTTGACAAGACTGCTGAGCCTAAGAAAGAAAAGGAGACAATAGCAAAAACAGAGAAGGGAAAAGGGAGAAATATTGGAAAGAGAAAGGCCAAGAAAGCCCAAAAGAAGACTGCCATAGCCAAGGCAGGCAAACAGCAAGAGAAAGAAAAGACACACCTTGAGATATCAGTGACATAAGCATAAACAGGGGGCATAAAGATTTCTACAGGAAGTGAAGGAAAAGAATAGTAGAAAGAGAAATCCCGTGAGATGTTGGCAAGGGAAGCAGCAGCTGTGCTTGCTGCATTAAGAACACCTACAAAACAAAAAGGAAAAAGGCAGACCTCCTGTTGCACAAAATATTGTCACCATGACATTCTGCAATCAGTGTGAGTCTATCACCACTCATACTTTGCTCCTTTGCAAGTCTTAAACTTCAGTTCCTCATGTCAAGCCTTGAAAAATAAGAGAAAACCCTTAAAAGTCTCTAAAACTCTGGTTCCGCACTTTCTCTTAGCATTATCTGCGGTATCACACCTATTGGTCATGTCCCCTACGTACCTGACCGCTCTGTCTCTGTGTAATGGGTGCAGACCCCTGTAAAAGTAAAAAAGGCGCAAGTACATTCTTAAAAACTCACTTTGGGTTAATTCTGGAAGCTTCTAGAGGGAATCTTGAGGTAGCAAGTTCGCTCCTTTAAGGTTCATGCATCCCATACCTTAAGGAGCTAACCCCTTGATGTGAGGAGATTATCCCTTTGAAGGAGGACTCTATCCCTTCATAGGTGAACCTGTAACTTCCTTCCTCTGCACTATAAAATGAGGCATTGGGCTGGTTATTGAGGAGGTTGAAAGCTGAATATTTTTGAGGTGAAATGATGTTGGAATTTAGTCTTCCTAATTGAGCTTGAGAGGAGAGATTACATAACTTTTTGATCTCATTGGGAAGAGTGTGAGGCTTGTCAGCTTGGACCCTGGGAGGAGCTTGTACAACATCTAGGCACCAAAGGTTGTAAAGTTCTTCTATTCTTAAAGTTAATACAATCAAGTTTATTTTTCTCAATAAACTGTGTTTTATGGTTTATTTCATGGATTCCTTGATCACCATGATGAATATGATTTATTATATTATCAATGTAGGTATTATTTTATATGTGCTTGTTTGTGATTGCAGGTTCTTAAAAGGAAACTCTTTCGGACGATCGAAGCATGGCTACCACAAACTAACGTTGGACTTAAGGTAGGGTCTAAAACACCTCTTGGTTTTTATTAATAAATTGCATTATATGTAGAGAAAGGTAGATTTGCTTGTCCTGTTTGTTGCTAGATATCTCTTGATACTAGGGAGATCGTTCTTGTCTGTAAGAATGATTTATTCGACCGACAAATTGGCGACTCCGCTAGGGACTTGAATTTTGGTTTTTTGCCTTTCCTTTTTCTTTGACTTGAGAAACTTTTTCTTGTTTTTGGATTTTTCTTGATGCGTGTGGGATTGGGTAGTTTTAGGATCTGGACTATTTTTTGTTTTTTTTTTTAATTTTGAAGAGGACCGCACTTTCTTTTACAAGACAGTGCGGACATCCCCGCACTCTTCCTTTAGTACACAGAGCTGTACCTTATCTAGTTCTACTGAAAGCCTGTGGACCCTGTCAAAATTTTTGAAAAACCTAAATTGTTTTCGTCTAGTTAAGCTTAGGATTTATTTACGCTTTTTAGTCTCTGCCCAGATCTACATGTGTCCTGTCAAAAATTTCTTGTCAGTGAGTTCCATTGGCATTTTGGTTTTAGGTGATTTTCTAGAAGTTTTGCATGCCTGGTTTGATTTTCGCTTGGTCTTTGTAGTAACTCAGAGATTAGAAGCCTAAGAAACCTTAGTTTACCCTGGTCTTTTTGGTCTTCTTAATGAGTCTAACTGATTTGTGAAATATTCCCTTGGTGAGAAATAGATCTCGTTTTCTCTTTGCAAAGCTTTGAATGAACTTGTTTGAAAGTTTTGAATTGCTTTTTTTTTAAAAGAAAACATAGCTGGGTGTTTTTTGATTAATTTGTTATTCGGAATGAATTAGTCCTTGTTTTCTTGAATAACTAAGTAAAACGTCATCAGAAAGAATTTTTTTAAGCTTTTACTACAATTAGGTTTTAGAAATTTTTAGATCTCAAGCATAGTTTTTCATAGTTTTGAGTGTTTTCTAGAAATTTTAGAATCTCTTTTGAAATAAATTGTTTTCTGTAGTTTTTGAGTGTTGAAAAAGAAAGGGATTTTTCGTGAGCATAATTAGTAGTATCATTTTGAGTTTATTGAAAAAGACAAAGAATTTTTTCTTTTCGTTTATATGTTGAAGGAAAGATTTGTTTTTCAAAGAATTGCATTTTCAACTCTTTCTTTAGCTAGAAATTCATTGAAGAAAAAGAATTGTTTATCATCTTAGGTGCATTTTTAGTGTTTTAGAGTCGAGTCTTCACACCATAAAGTTTCATCTCCATTCCTATTGACTTAAGAAACAACCTATAAAATAACGCTTGAAGTAAAATTGATCTAGAAATCTTTTTATTTCTGGGGTTTTTATCACCAATATAGCTTAGGCTAGTATCTTGGAGTAGGGAGTAATTAACTCTCCAAGATAGTTAAAACAAACAAGTAGCTATATCTTGTGGTAGGAAATAAATCCAATTCTTGCATGTATGCTCTGGGAAGCTCCTCTTAAAGGAGTCAAGCACGAGATCATATCTGAACCAGTGAGGTAATTAATCCTTCCTCATTGGGAACGATAGCAGATATACACGTATTAAAAATGGTAAACCTCGGATTGACCATTGTCGAGGAACCTGGGGTCACTTGTTGGTAAACCTTAGATTATGTCAAGGAGCCTTCAAGGGGATTGAGCTTTGTTACTCTGCCCTTGCATGTGTATCAGATCGTAGACTGTTCCCCTAGGTGTACTTGTTTCTGTTGGTAACCTTAGTGGCCATAATCTATAGGATTCTTTCCTAAGGTGACGGTGGAGGGAGGATCCCACAGTACCTGGAGCAGACGTCGACTAGACTCACTTGGACTCTCTGGGGGGCTCTCTTCACTCGAGATGATTTTGTGAAGAAACTTGTGCCAGTCTATTTCATTAAGCAGGTTGTCGGGGTAACTGTTCCAACCACCCTTTCTGTATTGAATTCTGCGACATTGGATTTCATCGCCAACTAGTGTTTTTGGTACGAAAAGTTATTGTTTGTGTGTGGTTTGAACTCTTAGATCTTTTAGGCGTGTGATTCAATTGTTTGTTTCTTTAGAGACTTTAGGTGGTTTTATTGAGATTTTCTTTGTTTGCGTGTAAAGTAATTAAAATATTTAATCGTGGCTGACTTACCGAGACGATCCCGTAGAATTTGAGGGCAATCTCTCAAGTATTCCCCAAGCCAGATTGAAGGGCTACGAGCTCTTGTAACTCCTAGTGACAGTAGAGTTGGGTCACCAAAATATAGAGAATCTTCTTTCATTTTTCATCCTGATTATCAAGTTCAAGAAACAAAGTATATTTCTGAAGCAATTTCGTTTTCCGAAGTTACTGGTAGTATTTCTTCTACTAGTGAATTAGCTGAAGAACCTGAAATTTCTGAGCCTGAAACTGAACCTGTTGCTACTCCATTCTCAAGATTTTCTCTCCAACTTCTATTGGTCCTGGATCACCCAAGGTAGGAAGGATCATTACCCAAAGTTTTCCTTCGGCACTCATTTCTATTGAAGAACTTGCTAGTCCAGAAGAAGATATAAGTCTCCCTGAAAATCAACCAACTTTAGAACTTAGGGAGCGTGAATCAATTTTCTACAGTCCACCTAGGAGGGATGCTTGGTACGTCTCATTGACCAACTTTTTAGAAAATCTGGGTCTTAGTTTTTCACCACCTCGAATTCCTTTTCATCCAACACCTAGAGGTTATTATCCTCCTTTGAATATGTCGAGACAGTCATCCATGTTTTCCCAATCACTGGAAACATTTTTATATGGCAGTCCTTCTGTTCCTTCTGGGTATCAGTCACTCACTGGTACTTTTTCAGGAGCATCTCCTCAACCCATTGAATATGGGATATCAACTGGTAATAACCGAACTCAATCATTGAGAGTAGAAGAAATTCTTATGATGTTTGGTACTATTCCAAATCCGCAACCTCAAGGTAGTCAGTTATCGCCTAGGGGGCAACCTCAAGGTACTCAATTACAGCTTGGTGGGCAACCTCAAGGTAGTTAGTTACCACCTGGGGGGAAATATCAAGGACAATACATGCCTTTGGGATAGTACATAGGTCAAGGTCAACCCCAGACTTAGTACATACCTCAAGGTCAAACCTAGTATCAATATATACCTCAAGGTCAACCCCAGTTTCGGTACAGGCCTCAAGGTTAACAATCTCAAGGTCCGTACCCAACCAAAGGTTTCCAACCACCTTCTGGTCAATCATTTGTACAAGGAGCTGGAAATGTACCTTTGAATTATCAGCCCTACCCTGAACCCGGTTATGGTCCTTAATATGCTCAACCTTCTATGGGTCCATACCTCGGAATGAACATGGTGTGGGATCCATCTCAATCTCAACAGATTTTGCAACCTAATGTGCAGCTGCCATCTCAATCTAGACAACCTTTGGTTTCTGGTTCAACCCAGCAACCTGTCCAACCTACTATTCAAACGTCTGCACCTGGTGTAGCTCATTAGTCTGGGCCTAGTTCGCCTCGAACTCTGCCTCAAATGAATCTTGCAACTACTGCAGCGTCTATTCAATCTACCCCACCTACTTCTAGAGTATCGGCATCTCCGGTTTCCACTGTTCCTGCATCAACTCCTCAAGCATATTTACCTCAGTTGGGACCTACAATTCAGACTTCTGTTCAGATGCCTGTAGGACAACCTGGTCCAAGTACGATTGTCACAAGTAAACCAAAGTTCACTTATCAACCGTACCAGGGACAGTACCAATTCGGTCCTACTGTTCTGTTGTGACCACCAACAACCCCCCTCCTTCTTTAGTATTAGCAATAAAACTAAAGAAGTGGGGACCCTTAGTAAAAAATTCAAAAAAAATTATAAAATTTTTTGTATTATACTCCTCAAAAAAATACATCGCACGGAGAAGAGTGAAACATTTCTTTATGAGCACAATATGAAAACTGCGAAGAAGCGACGCGAAATTCATCGCATCGCATACATTAAGAAGCGCCCATAAATGAAAATCTTAAGAAATCTCCGATGGCCGATATGCGACATCTCATATCGCAACATCGCATAAACAACCCATAATAACTTAACAAATGCGATCTGCGATCTTGCAATAAATGCAATCTGCGATCTGCGATAAATGCGATCTGCGATCTTGTGATCTGGGATCCTACGATCTGCGCGATTCTGCGCTAAACTGATCAGGAAACTCTACGATGACACATCTTGATAATGCGATCCGCGATGCTGCGATGCGAGTCGCAGAAATCACCCGTCTCAAATTTTCCTCGGCTCAACATTCAAGAAAAGCTATCCCTAAACCAAAAATTGGGCGCGCGCCTTAAAGAAAATTAATGAATGTATGCCAAAGTATTCATGAAGGATAGTTTTGTGTTTTTCAAAGAGTCAATTCACTGTGGGTGTCATGATTTTATAAATTCGTAGAGCATAAAGCTTTCGTGTCAAAATTTATTATCATTACCTTTTTCCTTTGCGTGAACTGCAGGAATAAAAAAACAGGAAACAACATGAAGCAATGTGCAGGAAACATCTAAGGAAAAAGGGAAAGCGTCAATGCTCGGAGAATAGAGAAGAGATGCCCTCATAAATGGATATCGCATGCAACAGAAATGCAAATTTCAGAGTATTACTGAACAGATACTGATATCAATAGGCGATTCGACACTCAAGGTCAAAAGCTCACAAAAGCAGCATGTTTACAAAATTCTGAAGCTTATGCCCGGTAAAGGAGAAAACGCTAAAGGCGGAAAACACACCAGAAAGGCCTGGATCAAAGAACGGAGGCAATTTTTGATGCGCGATTAGCGCATAGCGCTTATCGCGCATCGCTAAGAAAATTATTCAGAAAGCAATGTCCCTAACTTGCTTAGTCATCCACGAGTCCGGAAACCGAGATAGCAAAATCAAAAGCAATTTGAGAGAAATTTGGGTTGTTACCAAGTATATACGCAGTGAATTCGCCCAGCCAGAGGATGATTCCAAAAAATATCTTCTAGTTTACTAAAAAGTGGTGCCAGCGCTTGCCATTTCTGTTTTTGTAGCTCAAGCAAAAGCAGAAGACAACCAGCTGACTCTTCCCAAGCAAATGTTGCATGCTCGCAGCACTAAGGAGCAAATGCAGAAATAGTTAGGAATTAGATTCAATTTTTAGAAATAAGTTTGCTTAGATAAAGGGCGGTCATTTAAACTGTATCCTAAATTTATGTAATTAAGTTATTTAGTTAGCAGTATTTAAACCCTTCTCAGGCATTTAGAGAAGGGTCCAGAAATTTGTCAAAAACTTGTCCTCAGAACATGCACTTCTGCACCCTCAGAGGAGGTTTTGATGAATGAATGGATCAAGGTTTATTAATGTTTGCATTTTATATCTGCTACTGATGTTGCACTTCTGTACTCTTAATAGATATTAGAACAAGTAGAGATAAATCATTGTTGCTTGAAGCTTATGAGTAGGACCAGTCATAAATGGTACTTCTATCTCTTGACCATTTCTGCTTATATTCTTAAAGTGATATACAGTTTTTAGTTGTTTATATGTTATTGCATGAATGTTTGAGTTACCATTTGGCACTTTTGTACGGTGGAGTCATTTATTTATGTTTGATATATGAATAACTTATTATGTGATATGCTGTTCACAACTGTTTTGCCTAACTTTTTATGCAAAGTGGTTCATCTTAATTGATTTCCATTCTTATGATAGCTGAATGATCTTTATTACCAGTTATTATTTGAAATCTCTTTAGATCGCATAATAGAAGAAACACATCCCGGGTTAGCATAGATTAGATGTGTTGTTTTCATTAGATTACAATAGCATAGAATTAGATTAAAGTAGCTTAGATTAGAACTCTTAGATCAGCATCATCCAACTCTGCACACACACACACCCGTAGATTGGGAAATTGGTCCCATTATCCCCAGTCAGACCCACTACACCAAACGGATAAGGAGCTGCCAACCAAGGTCCGGACCGGGTGGGTATCCCCCTTGTTGTCGACCCAATTTTCGGGGCCTCAACATATTTGGCGCTAGAAGGAGGGCCTGAACTATGAATGGCACTTAAATCAAAATCTAAATTCCATTCTGAGAGTAAATCACCCTCATCATCTCCACCGACTTCTCTAGTATATTTAAATTCAGAGTTAGAAGTCGCTCTAGTATCAATCGCTGCTACACGCCCTGATATTTCAGACCAATCTACCATTAAACATCCTGGAGTTGAATCTCTAATTCAAAAACTTCAGGGATTTTCCATTTCTCCTCAGAGGTCTGATAAATCTCAAAGCAGTGTGACTTCGCAGTACAATCCTGCTCATCCCCTAACCAGGTTAAAGAGTGAAAAATTTGGCATCCAGCCAACTGAGTTTTCTCTTCCCACCAGGAAAAGAGTGAGGAAATCACCACAAGAGTCTGACAGTGAGCCTCTTTCGTCTACATCGCCCATTTCAACTACCTCACCGCAAAGTCAACCACCCACACCTCCATTCCAAACCATCATCCATCCGTTTACCACAACCCCTCTTCATTCATCTACGATCATAGTATCCTCATCTTCCCAGCCACAGAGATCATCTTCTGCACTTTTCTCTACTAGCAGCTCAACGATGGCCCAGTCTCCATGGAACAACCCTGGGGAAATTTTAATGCCTGCGCCCTTGAGTCAAATATCGGCCCATCCTAAGAAATGGCTGCCCAAATTCAATCCAGAAGTAGGCATGCTAGTAGAAGAACACATAAACAATTTCATGCTTTCTATCAATCTCAACGGAGTTACTAACGAAGATGTTGTTGTTCGGATTTTTCCCTATACACTGCAAGGGATAGCCAGGTCATGGTATTTTTCATTACCCTCTGGGTCTATCACAAGTTGGGATATCTTCCAGAATCAATTCCTTATCAAGTTTGGTGATGACAGATCAACAACAACATTAATCAATGACCTATCCAATCTTAAGGCCCAAACTAAAGAACCTATCAAAGATTTCGATTTACGGTTCCATAAAATTCTCAACAAAATTCCCACTGCTTCCCAACCCAGCGAAGAAGTACGATGTGAATGGTATATTACTGCTTTACCATCAAACATAGCAATCTTCATGGATAGAGCGAATAAAACAACCTTAGTTGAAAACATGACAGAGGCGATAGCAGTAGAGAAATGCATAATAGCCCTAGAAAAGAGATCCGTGATAGAGGAACGCAAGTCTAAAAAAGTCACCTTCAAGGAAGGCTCCAAGAAGAAAAAAACAAAATACCCTTTCGATTTGGAAGGATTGCAGAAATTATTAAAGACCATGTCTAATGAGATGGTTGACATAAAAAACAAGTAGCAGAAACTTCTTTAAAAAAGCCCTACAGAGCTTTTAAAAGAGGTCCATCAACAGATGCAAAACCACCCAATGCCATCTCCAATGCTGAAACCGAGGAAGAGGAAGAAGAAGAAAGTGCCACTGAAGGGCAGATCGATGACGAAGAAGTTGTGGAATTACAAGGAATGTGGGATTTCGTCCTCCCACAAGAAGAAGATCAAGAAGTATTTCCGGTTAGCACACGAAGCAAAAATCAACTTGATCCTCCCCAAACTACCCCTAAGCAGAAGAGCGCAAGCCCTACAACAAAAGATAAAGTCGCAACAAAGAAAATAACTACTAAAGCGACTCAATCTAGCCCAGTCCGAGCAGATCAATCAACTCCATCAAAAACACTGATAGTGTTAGATGAAATGGAGTACAATATTATTGATGACATGAAAAAGAGTGGAGCTAATATTACCCTTTATGAATTGAGCAAATTGAAGCATCAACAGAAGATAATGATGAAAGAATTACATGCTGTGCCTATTGTACCTTTGCCTACCTTTGTACTCTCTCAAGCTTCCCATAACATGGGAACACCTCCAACTAACGCGATCAATAAGATTGATCCAAATGATATCGCCTTGATTGGAGGAAGATCAAGATGTCACACTCCCCCATTTCTTCTCACTTACGAGATTTTCAACAAAAATGTGAACAATTGTTTGGTAGATTCCAGTGCTTCATCAAATATTTTACCCAGATCAATATGTGCTAAGTTAAATGTTGAACCACAAAAATCCGCAGTGTGCATAGTTCAGCTTGATCGATCCCAAGTCGAAGTGATTGGTGAAATTAATCAAGTAACCATAAGATTGTCATCTAACCCGAAGGTATGTCAGGTTATTGACATTCTAGTGGTTGATATCCCAGAATTATATGGCTTAATTCTTTGCAGGGATTGGTCCGAGAAACTCCATGGATACTTTGCAGCCGACTGGTTTCACATGTGGTTACCCTACAACGGTAAACCGAATCAAATAAAGGTTGAACGAGAGTTACACCAGAAGTACATAGTAACGGAATTAGAGGGAGAAAATGAAGCAGTATCGTATAACAGCAGTATCATAGGCAATTACTCGGTAGATTCTTTTCTTGGTAATTTCAATGCTCACACATCACCTTACTTAGAAAATTTAGTTTTGTCCCAAGTCAAAAAATTTTCCCAAACTGATAGTTCAAAGTGTGTTAATTTTGTAGATGAACCTATAAATACATCTTTGTTTTGGAAATTATATTTCGATGGCTCTAAATCTAACGAAGGAGCAGGAGCAAGATGCGTTCTGATTAGTCCAGAAGGAAACAAGACCATGCTTACATGCAGACTCGAATTCAATTGCACAAACAATACAACAGAATATGAGGCCTTGGTGCAAGTCCTATACAAAGCAATCGGGTTAAATGTCAAGTATCTTCATGTCTTCGGAGACTCTGAGATTATCGTCAAACAAGTACATAACACTATACATTGCCTATCAGGTCATTTAAAACACTGTCAATCTTTAGTACAAGATCTGACTGAGCATTTCATAGCATTTAATATTTCTTCAATCCCGAGACTCCAAAACGCAAGTGCAGACCTTTTGGCTAACGAAGCCTCTAGGCTTATTCCCTCCGAAGACTTTAGTCCAGATAGATTCTCAATAGAATTAATCTTTAGACCGTCCATACCTGACAACATTACAAATTGGAGAGTATTCGATGACGATACTAATATTGTAAATTTACTCACTTCTGAAGGATCCTACTCCAATCAGATAATTGACGAAGACCATCATGATCGACAAATACAACAAAATAGCACTGATAATGCTATACCTAAATCGGTGGTTAAGTTAGAAGACTTATACGATTTGAAAAACCGGTTTAAAAGGTCTACCAATTCATAGCTCTACAGTCCAACTCTGAACTGCGAATTAGTAAACCTTGGAACCGATGATAAACCACATAACGTTAATCTAGGCATCAGCCTAGTCCCTGAAGAAAAACTAGCATATATTCATCTTTTGAGACAATATAAAAATGTTTTTTCCTGGAATTACAATGAGCTGAAGACGTACAACACTTCTATCATTCAGCATACTATTCCTATGATTGACAATGAAAAACCTGTCCAACAGAAACTGAGAAAGATCCACCCCAATTTAGAAAATTAGATAAAAACTGAGCTAAATAAGTTATTAAAACCCAGAATAATTTTCCCCGTCAGACATTCCAAATGGATCTCCAATATGGTACCCGTTAGAAAGAAAAACAGAGATATTAGAATCTGTATCGATTTTCGGAATCTTAACAAAGCCTGTCAAAAAGACAATTTTCCTCTTCCACCTATGGAACAGATATTACAGTTTGTAGCAGGCTCAGAACTGATGTCTTTCTTGGACGGGTTTTCAGGATATAATCAAGTGCTGGTGCATCCTGATGATCAGTTAAATACCACATTCAGAACTAAATGGGGCACATATGCATATCAGAAGATGCCATTTGGTTTAATTAACTCCAGCGCTACATTTCAAAGAGCCATGGACATCGCATTTAAGGGTTTAGTCAATAAATCTGTAGTGATTTATTTGGATGATATAACATTGTACTCCAAGAAGCGAAGCGACCATCTCAAAGATTTAAAACAAATTTTTCAACGATGTTTAAGGTATGGGATTTCACTTAACCCAAAGAAATATTTTTTCGCATTAAGTGAAGGAAAACTTCTAGGATTCATAGTGTCAAAATCCGGTATTCACATTGATCCTGACAGAATCAAAGAAATCTCTGAAATATCTCTACCTCATAATAAAAAAGCCATGCAATCTTTCCTTGGTCAAATCAATTTTGTAAAGAGATTTGTCCCAGATTTTTCACGAATTGTGTCTCCTTTGCAAACCATGATTAAAAAGAATTCAAATTTCAAATGGGGTCAGGATGAACATGAAGCATTCAACCTGATCAAACAAGCTATTATTAATGCTCCATCTTTAGCAACCCCGAATTTTTCAGAATCTTTTGTTTTATACACATTTGCCTCAGAGAAATCATATGCTACAATTCTAACTCAAGCAAATCAAGAAAAAACAGAAGCTCCAATTGCGTTTTTTAGCTCAAATTTACAAGGTGTTGAACTCAATTATTCAGACGTAGAAAAACAGGCCTATGCTGTTTTCAAAGTGGTCAAATATTTTAGACCTTTCTTACTCAAACCCATACTAAGATCATAGTACCGTTTCTAACGGTAAGAAATTTCTAGTACAGAAGGATATGGGCGAGAAAAGAGCAAATTGGATCACTGCTTTACAGGAATACGACCTTGAGATTAAACCAGCAAACATTGTAAGAGGTCAAGGCTTCTGCAAAATGTTGGCTGGAGCATCGTAAATCTCTGAAATTTCATCCGAAGAGATACAAATGTATGAGGTAAGCCTAAACAATGCAGAATCATTGTATGTTGATATCATTTATTATCTTAAGAACGGGTATGCTCCATCACACCTAGATCACACTAAGAAAAGAGCTCTGAGATTGAAAACTAAACAATATCAGCTCATAAATGATATTCTTTTTAGAAAGAATTATGATTCTGTTCTTCTTAGATGTCTTGAAAAAACTGAAGCTGAAAAAGTTTTGCAGGAACTCCACGATGGACCAGCAGGCAGACACTATGCTGGAGATGCTACTGCACATAAAATTTTACGTGCAGGATATTACTGGCCTACGCTATTCAAAGATTCACACAGTTACGTGAGGAAATGTCAAGTCTGCCAAACTACTACCTAAGACAAAAGAAGCCGTCCCTACCACTACAACCGGTAAACATCGAGCAACCATTCAACCAGTGGGGCTTGGACATAATAGGTGAGATCGTTCCTCACTCTTCTAAGCAGCATAGATACATCCTCACGGCAACAGATTATTTTACTAAATGGGTAGAGGAAGTTCCTCTCAAGATATCTAATTCTGAAAATATCATCAAATTCATAGATGAATTTATAATCACTAGGTTTGGATTTCCAACGACTTTAATGTTTGATAATGCATCATACTTTTCTGGAAATGCAATGACTGAGTTTGCACTTAAAAGAGGGTTCAAACTAAAATATTCGGCCAATTACTATCCGCAAGGTAATGGGTTAGCTGAGTCAACAAATAAAAACCTAATCAGGATTATTAAAAGAACAGTTGACCAGAACCAAAAGAATTGGCATAAAGCTTTGGTAAATGCTTTATGGGCAGATAGAATAACAAAAAAAGCTTCGATCGACACTTCCCCCTTTAATTTAGTTTATGGGAAAGAAGTGGTTCTTCCAACTCACTTAGTCATTCCCTCTTTGTCTTTAATAAAATACATTGATGAAGTACCTACTTCCTCCATACAACTAAGACAAATGGAAATAATCAAATTAGAAGAGCAACGAGAACAAGTTAAGAAAACCCATGCTCATCATCAAGCGCTAATAAAATCCTCTTTTGATTCAAACATAATGACCAGAAATTTTTTTCAGATGGGAGATTTAGTTTTAAAATGGGATAAAGCTCATGAAGAAAAGGGCAAACATACAAAATTTCAAAAGATGTGGCTTGGTCCTTTTCAGATTGTTGAATTCATAGGTCCATCAACGTTTGTCTTACAGGATCATTGCTGCCAGCAGAGGCTCTACCTACGGCAAACGAGCATATTTTAAGGCTAGCACACAGAGAAGACTTTATTTTATCTTTACAAGACCAAGTAATGGCTGATATAAATACAAGGACAAGCCTGAGGAAGCAAACAATTAGAATAGAAAGAGGTTGAAACAAAATATCATTGATAGAATAAGGCATAATGTACTCTATCTATCCATAACAAAATTTAGATTTATGAATTTTTGTTTTGTTTTGGAAGTTTAAAAAATTCAATAGAAAAGTAGAGATAACTGGTTCTTCCAAGTGAATCGCCATTGTTGTGACCACCAACAACCCCCCTCCTTCTTTAGTATCAGCAATAACACTAAAGAAGTGGGGACCCTTAGTAAAAAATTCAAAAAATTTTATAAAATTTTTTGTATTATACTCCTCAAAAAATTACATCGCACGGAGAAGAGTGAAACATTTCTTTATGAGCACAATATGAAAACGGCGAAGAAGCAACGTGAAATTCATCGCATCGCATACATTAAGAAGCGCCCATAAATGAAAATCTTAAGAAATCTCTGATGGCCGATATGCGACATCGCATATCGCAACATCGCATAAATAGCCCACAATAACTTAACAAATCCGATCTGCGATCTTGCGATAAATGCAATCTGTGATCTTGCAATCTGTGATCCTGCGATCTGCGCGATTCTACGCTAAACTGATAAGGAAACTCTGCGATGACACATCTTGATAATGCGATTTGCGATGCTGCGATGCGAGTCGTAGAAATCACCGGTCTCAAATTTTCCTCGGCTTAGCATTCAAGAAAAGTTGTCCCTAAACCAAAAATTGGGCCCGCACCTTAAAGAAAATTAATGAATGTACGCCAAAGTATTCATGAAGGATATTTTTGTGTTTTTCGAAGAGTCAGTTCACTGTGGGTGTCATGATTTTATACATTCGTAGAGCTTAAAGCTTTCATGTCAAAATTTATTATCATTACGCTTTTCCTTTGCATAAACTATAGGAATAAAAAACAGGAAAAAACATGAAGCAATGTGCAGGAAACATCTAAGGAAAAAGGGAAAGCGTCAATGCTCGGAGAACAGAGAAGAGATGCCTCATAAACGGATATCGCATGCAACAGAAACGCAGATTTCAGAGTATTACTGAACAGATGCTGATATCAATAGGTGATTCGACACTCAAGGTCAAAAGCTCACAAAAGCAACATGTTTACAAAATTCTGAAGCTTATGCCCGGTAAAGGAAAAAATGCTAAAGGTGGAAAGCGCACCAGAAAGGCCCGGATCAAAGAACGGAGGTAGTTTTTGATGCGCGATTAGTGCCTAGCGCTAATCGCACATCGCTAAGAAAATTGTTCAGAAAGCAATGTCCCTAACTTGCTTAGTCATCGACGAGTCCGGAAACCGAGATAGCAAAAGCAAAAGCAATTTGAGAGAAATTTTGGTTGTTACCAAGTATATACGCAGTGAATTCGCCTAGCCAGAGGATGATTCCCAAAAATATCTTCTAGTTTACTAAAAAGTGGTGCCAGCACTTGCCATTTCTATTTTCGTAGCTCAAGCAAAATCAGAAGACAACCAGCCGACTCCTCCCAGGAAAATGTTGCATGCTCGCAGCACTAAGGAGCAAATGCAGAAATAGTTAGCAATTATATTCAATTTTTAGAAATAAGTTTTCTTAGATAAAGGGAGGTCATTTAAACCGTATCCTAAATTTATGTAATTAAGTTATTTAGTTAGCAGTATTTAAACCCTTCTCAGGAATTTAGAGAAGGGTCTAGAAATTTGTCAAAAACTTGTCCTCAGAACATGCACTTCTGCACCCTCAGAGGAGGTTTTGATGAATGAATGGATCAAGGTTTATTAATGTTTGCATTTGATATCTACTACTGATGTTGCACTTCTGTACTCTTAGTAGATATTAGAACAAGTAGAGATAAATCATTGTTGCTTGAAGCTTATGAGTAGGACCAGTCATAAATGGTACTTCTATCTCTTGACCATTTTTGCTTATATTCTTAAAGTGATATACAATTTTTAGTTGTTTATATGTTATTGCATGAATGTTTGAGTTACCATTTGGCACTTTTGTACGGTGGAGTCATTTATTTATGTTTGATATATGAATAACTTATTATGCGATATGTTGTTCACAACTGTTTTGCCTAAATTTTTATGCAAAGTGGTTCATCTTGATTGATTTCCATTTTTATGATAGCTGAATGATCTTTATTACCAGTTATTATTTGAAATCTGTTTAGATCGCATAATAGAAGAAATACATCCCGGGTTAGCATAGATTAGATGTGCTGTTTTCATTAGATTACAATAGCATAGAATTAGATTAAAGTAGCTTAGCTTAGAACTCTTAGATCAGTATCATCCAACTCTGCACATACACACACCCTTAGATTGGGAAATTGGTCCCATTATCCCCAGTCAGACCTGCTACACCAAACGGATAAGGAGCTGCCAACCAAGGTCCGGACCGGGTGGGTATCCCCCTTGTTGTCGACCCAATTTTCGGGGCCTCAACATGTTCAAAGCCTAGTTTACTAGTATCAACCATACCCTGGATATACTTATCAGCAACCTCAACAACCCCAGTTTGGTCTGGTTAATCCTGGTTTTCTGGGTGCCTACAATATTCCAAATGCAATTCCAATTCGAAGTTATCCTGGATATCCTCCTCCTGGGGCTGGTCTTATGACCCAGGTTTTTCGTGACCCTAACCGTCAGTTATCATTTACTGCAACTTTGGACTTGACTGATTTGTCACACCTTACGAATGATCTGATTAATTATCTTCTGTTCTGGCTGCCAATGCCGAATAAGTTGCCTAGTGATATCCCAATGTTTGAAGGTAAATCAGGAGAGGATCCGTCAAACCATGTGATGAATTATCACCTCTGGTGTACATATAATTCCATTATATATGATTAAATTCACTTACGTCTTTTTCAATACACTCTGATTGGTCTTGCGGCCAAGTGGTACATTGAGTTACCGCGAGCTTCTTTTTCTAATTTTAGTTAGTTAGCCACTTCATTCTTAACTCATTTTCAGTTGCCTGTCAGATATGACAATAGCATGAAATTATTAAATTCATTAAAACAGTCAACGTCCACATATATTTCAGATCATATTCATGAATGGCGACGTCGATGACGTTTAGTGAATTTTTTTTATTCCAGATCAAATTTTAGCAGAATGGTTTGTAAAATCATTATTACCTAAAATCACTAAGGATGTAGCTAAGGCAGGAGTTTTTACTGAAGAGCAAGTAATTGCTCAAGCTCAGTACCTTGAGCTATTTTTAGTGTTTTGGAGTCGAGTCTTCACACCATAAAGTTTCATCTCCATTCCTATTGACTTAAGAAACAACTTATAAAAATAACGCTTAAAGTAAAATTGATCTGGAAATATTTTTAATTCTAGGGCTCTTATCACCAATATAGCTTAGGCTAGTATCTTGGAGTAGGGAGTAATTAACTCTCCAAGATAGTTAAAACAAACAAGTAGCTATATCTTGCGGTAGGGAATAAATTCAATTGTTGCATGTATGCTCTGCGAAGCTCCTCTTAAAGGAGTCAAGCACGAGATCATATCTGAACCAGTGAGGTAATCAATCCTTCCTCATTGGGAACGATAGCAGATATACACGTATTAAAAATGGTAAACCTCGAATTGACCATTGTCGAGGAGCCTGGGGTCACTTGTTGGTAAACCTTGGATTATGTCAAGGAGCCTTCAAGGGGATTGAGCTTTGTTACTCTGCCCTTGCATGTGTATCAGATCGTAGACTGTTCCCCTAGGTGTACTTGTTTCTGTTGGTAACCTTAGTGGCCATAATCTATAGGATTCTTTCCTAAGGTGACGGTGGAGGGAGGATCCCACAGTACCTGGAGCAGACGTCGACTAGACTCACTTGGACTCTCTGGGGGGCTCTCTTCACTCGAGATGATTTTGTGAAGAAACTTGTGCCAGTCTATTTCATTAAGCAGGTTGTCGGGGTAACTGTTCCAACCACCCTTTCTGTATTGAATTCTGCGACATTGGATTTCATCGCCAACTAGTGTTTTTGGTACGAAAAGTTATTGTTTGTGTGTGGTTTGAACTCTTAGATCTTTTAGGCGTGTGATTCAATTGTTTGTTTCTTTAGAGACTTTAGGTGGTTTTATTGAGATTTTCTTTGTTTGCGTGTAAAGTAATTAAAATATTTAATCGTGGCTGACTTACCGAGACGATCCCGTAGAATTCGGGGGAAACCTCTCGAGTATTCACCAAGCCAACTTGAAGGGCTACGAGCTCTTGTAACTCCTAGTGACAGTAGAGTTGGGTCACCGGAAGATAGAGAATCTTCTTTAATTGTTCATCCTGATTATCAAGTTCAAGCAATAGAGTATATTTCTGAACCAATTTCATTTTCCGAAGTTACTGGTAGTATTTCTTCTACTAGTGAATTAGTTGAAGAACATGAAATTTTTGAGCCTGAAACTGAACCTGCTACTACTCCATCCTCAGGATTTGCTTCTCCAACTTCTAGTGGTCCTGGTTCACCCAGGGTAGGAAGGATCATTACCCAAAATCTCCCTTTGGGACTCATTTCTATTGAGGAACTTGTTAGTCCAGAAGATATAAGTCTCCCTAAAAATCAACCAACTTTAGAACTTAGGGAGCATGAATCAATTTTCTACAGTCCACCTAGGAGGGATGCTTGGTACGTCTCATTGACCAACTTTTTAGAAAATCTGGGTCTTATTTATTCACCACCTCGAATTCCTTTTCATCCAACACCTAGAGGTTATTATCATCCTTTGAATATGTCGAGACAGTCATCCATGTTTTCCCAATCACTGAAAACATTCTTATATGGCGGTCCTTCTGTTCCTTCTGGGTATCAGTCACTCACTGTTACTTTTTCAGGAGCATCTCCTCAACCCATTGAACATGGGATATCAACTGGTAATAACCGAACTCAATCATTGATCGTAGAAGAAATTCTTATGATGTCTGGTACTATTCCAAATCCGCAACCTCAAGGTAGTCAATTACCACCTAGGGGGCAACCTTAAGGTACTCAATTATAGCCTAGGGGGAAACCTCAAGGTAATTAGTTACCGCCTGGGGGGAAATCTCAAGGACAGTACATACCTTCGGGGTAGTACATACCTCAAGGTCAACCCCAGTTTTAGTACAGGCCTCAAGGTTATCAACCTCAAGGTCAGTACCCAACCCAAGGTTTCCAACCACCTTCTTGTCAATCATTTGTACAAGGAGCTAGAAATGTACCTTTGAATTATCAGCCCTACCCTCAACCCGATTATGGTCCTCAATATGCTCAACCTTCTATGGGTCCATACCCCGGAACGAACATGGTGTGGGATCCATCTCAATCTCAACAGATTTTGCAACCTAATGTGGAGTTGTCATCTCAATCTGGACGACCTTTGGTTTCTGGTTCAACCCAGAAACCTGTCCAACCTACTATTCAAATGTCTGCACCTTGTGTATCTCATCAGTCTGGGCCTATTTTCCCTCGAACTATGCCTCAAATGATTGCTACACTACTGCAGCTTCTGTTCAATCTACGCCACCTATTTCCGAAGTATCGACAACTCCGGTTTCTACTATTCCTGGATCATCTCCTCAAGCATATTTACCTCAGTCGGGACCTACAATTCAGACTTCGGTTCAGATGCCTGTAGGACAACCTAGTTCAAGTATGGTTGTCACAAGTCAACCATAGTTCACTTATCAACCGTACCAGGGACAGTACTAATTCGGTCCTGCTGTTCAAAGCCCAATTTACCAGTATCAACCGTACCCTAGATATACTTATCAGCAACCTCAACAACCCTAGTTTGGTCCGGTTAATCCTGGTTTTCTAGGAGGATACAATATTCCAAATGCGATTCCAATTCCAAGTTATCTTGGATATCCTCCTCCTAGAGCTGGTCTTATGACCCAGGGTTTTCATGACCCTAACCATCAGTTACCTTTTATTGCAACTTTGGACTTGCATTATTTGTCACACCTTATGAATGATCCGATTAATTATCTTCCGTTTTGGCCGCCAATGACGAATAAGTTGCCCAGTGATATCCCAAAGTTTGAAGGTAAATTAGGAGAGGATCCGTCAAACTATGTGATGACTTATCACCTCTGGTGTGCATCTAATTCCATTATAGATGATTCAATTCGCTTACATCTTTTTCAATGCACTCTGATTGGTCTTGCGGCCAAGTGGTACATTGAGTTACCGCGAGCTTCTTTTTATAATTTTAGTCAGTTAGCCACTTCATTCTTAACTCATTTTCAGTTTCCTATCAGATATGACAATGGCATGGAATTATTAACTTCATTAAAACAGTCAACGTCCACATATATTTCAGATCATATTCATGAATGGCGTCGTCGACGACGTCTAGAGAAAGTTTTTATTCCAGATCAAATTTTAGCAAAATGGTTTGTTAAATCATTATTACCTAAAATCACTGAGGATGTAGCTAAGGCAGGAGTTGTTACTGAAGAGCAAGTAATTGCTCAAGTTCAGTACCTTGAGAAATTTTTAGTGTTTTGGAGTTAAGTCTTCACACCATAAATTTTCATCTCCATTCCTATTGACTTAAGAAACAACCTATAAAAATAATGTTTAAAGTAAAATTGATCTAGCAATATTTTTATTTCTAGGGCTCTTATCACCAATATAGCTTAGGCTAGTATCTTGGAGTAGGGAGTAATTAACTCTCCAAGATAGTTAAAACAAACAAGTAGCTATATCTTGCGGTAGGGAATAAATTCAATTGTTGCATGTATGCTCTGCGAAGCTCCTCTTAAAGGAGTCAAGCACGAGATCATATCTGAACCAGTGAGGTAATCAATCCTTCCTCATTGGGAACGATAGCAGATATACATGTATTAAAAACACTAAACCTCGGATTGACGATTATCGAGGAGCCTGGGGTCACTTGTTGGTAAACCTTGGATTATGTCAAGGAGCCCTCAAGGGGATTGAGCTTTGTTACTCTGCCCTTGCATGTGTATAGGATCGTAGACTGTTCCCCTAGGTATACTTGTTTTTGTTGGTAACCTTAGTGGCCATAATCTATAGGATTCTTTACTAAGGTGACGGTGGAGGGAAGATCCCACTGTACTTAGAGCAGACGTCGACTAGACTCACTTCGATTCTCTTGGGGGTTCTCTTCACTCGAGACGATTTTGTGAAGAAACTTGTGCCAGTTTGTTTCATTAATCAGGTTGTCGGGGTGACTGTTCCAACCGCCCTTTCTATATTGAATTCTGCGACATTGGATTTCATCGCCAACTAGTGTTTTTGGTACGGAAAGTTACTGTTTGTGTGTGGTTTGAACTCTTAGATTTTTTAGGCGTGTGATTCAATTGTTTGTTTCTTTAGAGACTTTATGTGGTTTTATTGAGATTTTCTTTGTTTGCGTGTAAAGTAATTAAAATATTTAATCGTGGCTGAATTACCGAGACAATCCCGTAGACTTCGGGGGCAACCTCCTGAGTATTCACCAAGCCAGCTTGAAGGGCTACGAGCTCTTGTAACTCCTAGTGACAGTAGAGTTGGGGAACCGGAAGATAGTGAATATTCTTTAATTGTTCATCCTGATTATAAAGTTCAAGAAACAGAGTATATTTCTGAACCAATTTCATTTTCCAAAGTTACTGGTAGTATTTCTTCTACTAGTGAATTAGTTGAAGAACCTGAAATTTATGAGCCTAAAACTAAACCTGTTGCTACTCCATCCTCAGGATTTGCTTGTCCAACTTCTGGTGGTCTTGGTTCACCCAAGGTAGGAAGGATCATTACTCAAAATCTTCCTTCGGGACTCATTTCTATTAAAGAACTTGTTAGTCCAGAAGAAGATATAAATCTCCCTAAAAATCAACCAGCTTTAGAACTTAGGGAGCATGAATGAATTTTATACAGTCCACCTAGGAGGGACGCTTGGTACGTCTCATTGACCAACTTTTTAGAAAATCCGGGTCTTAGTTTTTCACCACCTCAAATTCCTTTTCATCCAACACCTAGAGGTTATTATCCTCCTTTGAATATGTCGAGACAGTCATCCATGTTCTCCCAATCACTGGAAACATTTTTATATGGTGGTCCTTCTATTCCTTCTAGCTATCAGTCACCCACTGGTACTTTTTTAGGAGCATCTCCTCAACGCATTGAACACGGGATATCAACTGGTAATAACGAAACTCAACCGTTGAGCGTAGAAGAAATTCTTATGATGTCTGGTACTATTCCAAATCCGCAACCTCTAGGTAGTCAGTTATCGCCTAGGGGGCAACCTCAAGGTACTCAATTACAGCCTGGGGGGAACCTCAAGGAAGTCAGTTACCGCATGGGGGGAAACCTCAAGGACAGTACTTACCTTCAGGACAGTACATACCTCAAGGTCAACCCCAGTTTCAGTATGGGCCTCAAGGTTATCAACCTTAAGGTCACTACCAAACCCAAGGTTTCCAACCACCTTCTGGTCAATAATTTGTACAAGGAGCTGGAAATGTACCTTTGAATTATCAGCCCTACCCTCAACCCGGTTATGGTCCTCAATATGCTCAACCTTCTATGGGTCCATGTTATGAAACCAACTCAAAAGAAGATAGAAAAGATAGATCGACGCCTTAGAATTCAGCCTCTTCGAGGTGGCAACCTCCTTTACATTACATAAATGAACAATTCTTTGATGATACAAATGACAAAACCTCCTTTCTATATATAGGAGTCTAAGGAGTCACAATATAATCCAGTCGACCTAACAATAATAATATAAAGCCACAAAAGTAACAATAGAGGGATTCTATGGGGCACAGAAATAACAACATGGGGGTAATAGGGGCACAACAATATGAATAATGGGTATAACTACAATAGTAATGGGGTAATCACTAGTATTATAGGGACCCAACATGCCCCTCTCCTTCAAAAAAGTGTTGTCCTCAACGCTTGAGTAGTTCTAGATACTTCTGCATAAAATTCTCATCCTCCCATGTGGAATCTTCAGCGGATAAGTTCTTCCACTTGATAAGATACTCTGAAATTGATCGATTTCGTAGTTGTCGAGTTCTTGTTTCTGTGACTGCTTTCGGTTCCAATATAATTTTTCCTTCCTCATCAAGTTCTGGCAATATTGTTTGAACTGGGAGCTTGTCGCCTATAACCTTCTTTAAACATGAAACATGGAAAACTGGGTGCAATCGAGAAGCTGCAGGAAGCTCCAATTTGTATGCCATAGTACCAATCTTTTGCAACACCTTGTACGGACCATAATACTTTGGTGATAATTTATTATCCTTCTTAGCTTGCTTTAGGGACATTTGCTTATATGGTTGTAGCCGTAGGAATACCAATCACCTACATCAAAACTTCTTTCACTGCGATGTTGATCTGCCTGTTGTTTCATTCTATTTTGTGCCAACACGAGGTTATCCTTTAAGAGTTGGAGGACTTGTTGTTGATGTTCGATGTGATGTTCCACTGCCTGAACCTTAGAATTTTCTCTTAAATATGATGTGATGGATGGTGGTTGATACCCATAAAGTGCCATAAATGGGGTCATTTTTGTTGCTGTATGGAAGGAAGTGTTATACCACCATTCAGCCAGAGGCAACCATTTGACCCATTGTGTCTGTTTATCAGATACAAAGCAACGAAGATATCCTTCCAAACATTTGTTTACTATCTCAGTTTGCCCATCAGATTGAGGATGATAAGATGAGCTATGAGCTAACTGAGTACCAAGACAAGAAAATAATTCTGTCCAAAAATTTCCAGTGAAAATGGGATCTCTGTCACTTACAATAATCTTTGGGTTTCCATGTAGCTTTTGAATTGTTTCCATAAATGCAGTAGAAACTGTACTGGCTTTAAATGGATGTGATAATGCACAAAAGTGTGCATACTTGGTAAGTCTGTCAACTACCACCATGATGACACTCTTTCCCTCAGACTTGGGTAAACCTGTGATAAAATCCATTGAAACCTCCTCCCAACGTTGGCTTGGAATGGATAAAGGTTGTAATAGACCCGGTGTCTTAATTGTTTCAACTTTATTTTGTTGGCAAACCAAACATTCCACCACAAACTTTTGAATATCTGATTTAAGGCCATCCCAAAAAAATTCCTTCTTAACCCTGTGGTAAGTTTTTAAAAATCCTGAGTGCCCTCCTAAGGGAGAAGTGTGCAATTCCATAAGAATCTTTTGTTTTAGCTGGGAATTCTTACAGAGGTATAAGCGATCTTTGTACCATAATGAATCATTTTTCCAGCTAAATGTATCAGACGTACTGGAATCTTGTTGTAGCTTTCGAATAAGTGCCCACACTTCTTCATCATTCTTCCATTCCTCCCTTGCTTCGTTTATCCAATCTGGTTGGATAATAGAAATGGTGCACAACAATGCTTCCACATCCTCATCCTTTCTTGAGAGTGCATCTGCCACCACATTTTGCTTCCCTTTTTTGTAGATGATTTCAAAGTCATAACCCAACATCTTTGTGACCCACTTTTGTTGCTCTTCAGAGGATAATCTTTGTTCTAAAAAGTATTTAAGGCTATCATGATCCGTTTTTACCTTGAAGTGTCTTCCCATTAGGTAGGGTCGCCATTTCTTAAGTGCATGGAGTATTGCCAACATTTCCTTCTCATAAATAGCTTTGTTTAAAAACTTTCCCTTGATTGGACGACTTTCAAAAGCAATGGGTCTTTCATCTTGCATTAGAACAACACCAATTCCATTTCCTGAAGCATCACATTCCACAATAAAGGTTTTTGTGAAGTCCGGTGTAGCTAAGACCGGTGCTTGGCACATTGCCTCTTTAAGATGTTCAAAGGCCTTTGTTGCTTCTGGAGTCCATGAAAATGCATCTTTCTTCAATAATGTTGTTAGAGGTGCTGCTATTCTCCCATAATTCTTAACAAACTTGCGATAATACCCTGTCAACCCAAGAAATCCTCGCAGATGCTTTATGGATGTGGGGATTTTCCATTCCTTAATGGCTTTAATTTTGCTAGGGTCTACCTTAACTCCTTCATGAGATACAATATGACCCAAATATTCCACCTCCTGGACTCCAAAGAAACATTTGGATCTTTTTGCATATAATTGTTTCTCCTCCAATAGTTGTAGCACCCTGTCAACATGTTCAACATGATCCTTCCAAGACTTGCTGTAGATTAGTATATCATCAAAAAATACTAACACAAATTTTCTAAGGAATGGTTTGAAAATTGAATTCATCAAACCTTGAAATGTTGAAGGTGCATTGGTAAGGCCAAAAGGCATGACCAAAAATTCATAATGACCCTCATGAGTTCTAAATGCCGTTTTCGGAATGTCTTCAATCTTCATTCTGATTTGATGATATCCCGAACGAAGATCCAACTTGGTGAAGTAAATTGATCCATGCAATTCATCCAGTAATTCATCAATGACAGGAATGGGGAACTTATCTTTAATAGTGAGCTTGTTGAGCTCCCTATAATCCGGACACATGCGCCATGATCCATCCTTCTTGTGCACCAATACTACTGGAGCAGAGAAAGAACTTTGACTTGGTTGAATTATACCAGCCTCTAGCATTTCTGCAACCATACGTTCAATTTCACTTTTTTGGACATAGGGATATCTGTACGGCCTGATGTTTGGAGGAACACTTCCTGGAATCAGATGAATAGCATGATCATGATCACGCATAGGTGGGAGACCTTTGGGAGTCTCAAATACCTTGGAATGATTGTCCAGGACTTTTTGGAGATCTGGAGAAATAGATGATTCCAATGTGGAAACATCTAGCGAACATAATTGTGCAATTACACCTCTTTGCTCCTTTTTTAGAAGCTTTGTCATACCATTAGAGCTGATTATCTTTCCTGGTTTCCCTGCAATACCCCTTAATTCAACTTCCTTTCCTTCCGTAGAAAATTTGATGAAAAGTTCTTGAAAATTAAAAGCTATTGTACCCAAGGATTGTAGCCATTGGACTCCTAGTACAACATCAGCACCTCCCATTGGAATGGAAAGCATTGGGCTAGTCAATACATATTCTCCCATGGATAGCTTGATATTATGGCACTTTCCAGAGCAATTTATTGTTCCTCCATTTGCAATCATCACTTGACACTCTGGTGCTGGATATAGGAAGCAATTCAATTCTTTTGCTACCCTACAATGAATAAAATTGTGGGTGCTTCCTGAATCAATCAACACTATTACCTTTTTCTTCTTGATTTGTCCTTCTATCTTGATGGTTTGAGGAGTGGTAATTCCCGCCAATGCATTACAAGATATGGTCGGATTTATTTTTTCTTCATCTAGGCTTTGTTCCTGGAGTATATCTTCTTCTTTTGACCTTTCTTGCTCCTTTTCTTCTTCCTCTTCACAATCTATGTAGAATAATTTCTTCTCAGCACACTTATGACCTTTAGTGTATTTGCTATCACAACTGTAACAAAGCCCTTTTGCTCTTTTTTCTTCCAATTGTTGTGGTGTCAACCTTATAGGTTGTGGAAGACTAGGGGCAACAACACTTCCGTCTTTATAGTTGTGAGTGGTATGCTTCCTGGTTGCCATAATTTTGCTTTCCATTTTTCTTGCTAACCTGAATGCCTTCTCTAATGAATCAGGTTCCCAAAGGCGAACATCATGTTGGATATTATCCTTTAAAGACCCTATGAACACATCAATCCTATGCTCCTCTGGAATATCTTTTACCCTTATGTTCAATTTTTGGAACTCCTCAATGTGCTCCATTACTGAACCCTTTTGTTTGAGACTTATCAATTGGCTAAAAAAAGTGTTGCTTTTTGTATCTTCATAATGTGCTATCAATTCTTCCGTAAAAATTGCCCAAGTGATAAATTTTTTACGAGAGCAAAGCCATTGATACCATACAAACTTATTTGGTTCCAAATATACAGTTGCCATACGTACCTTTTTTGTGTTTTGCACATTATTGAGATCGAAGAACTGCTCCATCTGTAATATCCATGTGGCGGGATCCTTGCCATCAAACTTCCTCATATCGATTTTTGGAATATGGTGGGTCTTCGATCCAACATTAGCATCTATGGAATCATGATTAACATTAC
The DNA here is from genome assembly GCA_031772625.1 of Pinus tabuliformis. Taxonomy (NCBI): domain Eukaryota; kingdom Viridiplantae; phylum Streptophyta; class Pinopsida; order Pinales; family Pinaceae; genus Pinus; species Pinus tabuliformis. The sequence goes on along the minus strand of CM062814.1, from coordinate 601,600,437 downwards.
TTTTGTTCACATCATGGGTTTCCTTTACAACCTTTTCACCATTAGTAAGTATTTCTTGTAGAAAATTTGTCAAATTTGTCTTCAAATTTGCCATGTCTGTCTTCAAATATGTCCTCAAATCTGTCTTAAAATCATCCATATTAGCTTCCATGCCATTTATCTTAGATTCCACACCATTTATTTTATATTCCACGCCACTTATCTTAGATTCCATGCCACTTATCTTAGCTTCTGTTAGCTTTTGTGAGCGTGACATTTGTTGCACTTGTTCTTGTAATTTTGATATATCATGTAGCATTTCTTTCTCTTCTTCATGAGTCATGCTCGAGCTTTCAGGTTCCTTACTAGGTGTTTGCATTTTCTTTCATTGGGGCATCAGTTACCGATAATAATTCTTTACTATTCCCTTTGAATTCCATTAAACCAAGCTTACACAAAAATTTTAAAAAAACTACACACCTTTTTTCACTTTATAGAATTCTGATATTGAAATTGATGTATCTCTATAATTTCAGATCATCCAGTTCTGAAATTATGACCTGTAGTAGCCTTCTGTGTCCTCCTTCCAATGCCACAAGTATGATGCGAATTGGATTCTCCAAGGAAGAGTTATGTGAAATCTCCCACAGTGACTTGCTTTTAGACTAGTTCACTAGAGTGAAATTGTACGACATGCCACGAGTCACTATTTCAACCTTTGAATCTAAACCACACGTACAAGAAACTATAGTCCGTCCTTTTTTTGTACCTTCTTACGAAATTTCAATCCGATCCCCAGAGAGAAATTTATGATGACTTTCCCCAGGTCACCTGTTTTGAATGTAATTCAGGAGTCTGCAAAAAGACCAACTTCCTCAGATCATATCTCCGTAAATGTCACGCAAAAAGCTCTGAAATTTGGACCCAAGGTTCAGTGCGATTTCTTCTCAAATGGTTTTTTTTTTTACTTCTGAAACGTCACAGAAAAAAAGTTATAGCGAAAATACCACGATGACCTGTTTGGAGCAGCGAAACCCTAGAATCCAAAGCTCTGATACCAAATGTTATGAAACCAGCTCAAGAAAAGATAGAAAAGATAGATCAACGCCTTAGAATTCAGCCTCTTCGAGGGGGAAACCTCCTTTACATTACATAAATGAACAATTATTTGATGATACAAATGACAAAACCTCCTTTCTATATATAGGAGTCTAAGGAGTCACAATATAATCCAGCCAACCTAACAATAATAATATAAAGCCACAAAAATAACAATACAGGGATTCTATGGGGCACAGAAATAACAACATGGGGGTAATAGGGGCACAACAATATAAATAATGGGTATAACTACAATAGTAATGGGGTAATCACTAGTATTATAGGGACCCAACAGTCCATACCTCAGAATGAACATGGTGTGGGATCCATCTCAATCTCAACAGATTTTGCAACCTAATGTGGAGTTGTCATCTCAATCTGGACAACCTTTAGTTTCTGGTTCAACCCAGCAACCTATCTAGTCTACTATTCAAACTTTTGCACCTGGTGTAGCTCATCAATCTAGGCCTAGTTCACCTCGAACTCCACCTCAAACGACTGCTGCAACTACTGCAGCTTCTGTTCAATCTACCCCACCTACTTCTGGAGTATTGACAACTCCGGTTTCTATTGTTCCTTCATCAAATCCTCAAGCCTCTTTACCTCAGTTGGGATCCACAATTCAGAATTCAGTTCAGATGCCTATAGGACAACCTCGTCTAGGTACGGTTGTCACAAGTCAACCGCAATTCACTTATCAACCGTACCAGAGATAGTACCAATTCGGTCCTGCTGTGCAAAGCCCAGTTTACCAGTATCAACCGTACCCTAGATACACTTATCAGCAACCTCAACAACCCCAGTTTGGTCCGGTTAATCCTGGTTTTCTGGGAGGATATAATATTCCAAATGTGATTCCAATTCCAAGTTATCTTGGATATCCTCCTCCTGCGGCTGGTCTTATGACCCAGGGTTTCTGTGACCGTAACCATCAGTTACCATTTATTGCAACTTTGGACTTGCCTGATTTGTCGCGCCTTACGAATGATCTGATTACTTATCTTTCGTTTTGGCCGCCAATGCCGAATAATTTGCCTAGTGATATCCCAAAGATTGAAGGTAAATTAGGAGAGGATCCGTCAAACCATGTGATGACTTATCAACTCTGGTGTGCATCTAATTCTATTATAGATGATTCAATTTGCTTACGTCTTTTCCAATGCACTTCGATTGGTCTTGCGGCCAAGTGGTACATTGAGTTACCGCGAGCCTCTTTATAATTTTAGTCAGTTAGCCACTTCATTCTTAACTCATTTTTAGTTGCCTATCAGATATGACAATGGCACAGAATTATTAACTTCATTAAAACAGTCAACATCCAAATATATTTCAGATCATATTCATGAATGGCAACGTCGATGACGTTTAGTGAAAGTTTTTATTCCAGACCAAATTTTAACAGAATGGTTTGTTAAATCATTATTACCTAAAATCACTGAGGATGTAGCTAAGGTAGGAGTTGTTACTGAAGAGAAAGTAATTTCTCAGGCATAGTACCTAGACCTCGTTTATACGTAGTCAGTTACTTTAAACCAAAAAATCCACGACCTTTCGAAAAAAATCAAATAACTACAGCTCCTTCAAGGTCTCATGCCATTGATGGTGTGGTTGGTTCAGTTAACACCAAAATCAAGAAGAAATATTCAAAGAATTATTCTCCTATTATAACTTTACTAGATTCCTCGACAGGAGACTCTTCTGCTGAAATTCCTGCCGATATTCATGTCGTAGAATCCTCTACGGCCAAATCAAAATCCGGCTGTAGAAAGAAAGGGAAGAAGAAAAATAAACAAAACTCAAAAGAGAAATCTGATAAAACTGAATTTGCCGACGAGAAACGTAAACCTCGCTATCCTTGTCTCATTTGTGACGAAGAGCATTTTACAAGAGATTGTCCTCATCGCGCTGAGGTTGCGAAAATCGTCAAAGGTTCTCAAATGCCTTCTATCTTGAAGGATCCTTTTCCTAGTCAAGATAGTAAGATGATTGGTTCTTCCTCAAATGTCTCAGAAGAAGCCATAATGATGATGTCTCATGTCAGGATTGTGATGCGATCACAAGATTATGGTAGTAAAAGTCCTATTGGTGGTAAGGAAGCAGAATCTTCTAATTCAAACCCATCAATTTCAACTCCTTCCGGTTCTGATCCACTACAGATCGAGAAACCTAACCCAGACTTAGTAATCAAACCACCTGCTAAAGGTATACTTCGGAAGTTAGCTTTCAATCCGCATGCGAGAGCTGCTCAGAATTATAACATTGTTTAAGACAGCTATTTCCCGTTCAGCAATGTCGGCTTTAGAGGTGCTGCAATCATGCCCAACACAACGCAAATTACTATTTTCGGCTATAGGAGCTGTTGATATTCAGGATTCGAACCTTATAATCTTCAATTTATAAAATAGTACACCTCGCCTACCTCATCAAATGGCTTTCCAGACTCCACTGTTAGTCAAAAACAGACCTTGCTTTAGGACTGTAATTGATGAGGGAGCTTCTATGTGTATTATGTCGATCCAGTGTTGGAGATCGCTTGGTTCTCCTACACTCAATTAATCCCCGATGATTCTAAAGGCTCTTGATGGCCATGGGTTCCATCCTTTTGGCATTCTACATGATTTACCTATAGGGGTTGAAGGAAAAACTGTTAATCTAGATGTGGAAGTGGTTGATGCCCCTCTAGATTACAACCTTATTTTGGGTCGCCGCTGGTCTTACACTATGACTGTTGTTGTTTTATCTCTTTCGGTTTATAAAGTTTCCTCATAATGGAAATATCATAACCATTGACCAGCTGACTTATTTTTCATTCGACCCAGCCTCTTGTGAAAGTATACAACATGTCGTTAAAACAACTATCCCTTATAAGGATGTTGGGGTAGGATTGATTAAAGATTCTGGTTTACTAGGAAATTTTTCCTTTCCTCCTTCTAACGTATCACCTTCTACTACAACCATTCATATGATTTCATCAAACACTATTACTTTTGATGATCCTTGGATCGTACCTTCCGAATCTGAGATGGATTCATTTGGTGATGCAATGCCTTTGAGTCCCTATGAAATTGCATATCAGGATGTATAGTCGTTTTCTAACTCTTGTTCAACTAAAATTGATCTAATGAATGTGGTCCATGGAGAATAACTTTCAATATCAACATTAGATTCAACAACTTTTTCCGAGCTTATTCATACTGATGAGCAGATTCGTGAACTTTTCTCTGTTGATGATTTACCATGGGAAGATCTTCATCATCGATCTTTGTTCTTACCTCAACTTGATCATTTTGAAAATGATTTTTCATCTATTTTTACTACTGGTTATGTCAAAGAACCACATAATCCATTGTAACATCCTGATTCTGAGTTAAATTGGGGAAATATTTCTCGAACGGTTCCTATTGACATTTCAGTTAAACCTGGAATTATTGAAAACATTCATATAGGTGCTTCTGTACGGACAATGTAATCCAAACTTATAAAGCCCTATTTCAAGAATTCTGCGACGTGTTTGCCTGGTCATATGAAGAAATGCCAGGAATCGATCCAACGATTGTTTTTCATGAAATTAAAACTTACCGGATGCTAAACCTATCTAGCAACGTTTGCGTCAGATACATCTGCAAAAAGCTGCTACTATTAAAGATGAAGCTGAGAAATTACTTCGAGCGGGTTTCATTTATCCAATTCCCTTAACGGATTGGGTGTCGAATATTGTTCCTGTTAACAAAAAGCAAGGAATGATAAGAATATGTATCGATTATAGGGATATTAATCGAGCTTGTCCTGAAGACAATTATCCAACCCCCTATATCGATCAAATCATTGATGATTGTGCCAGCAGTGAAATTTTCTCCTTGATGGATGGTTTTTCCGGTTACAATCAAATAAACATACTCCCTGTTGATCAACCAAAAACGGCTTTCATTTGTCCATGGGGGACATTTGCTTATTGCAAATTACCTTTTGGATTAAAGAACGCTGGAGAAACTTTTCAAAGAGCTATGTCTTACGCATTTAATGACATCAAGCACATTGTGTGGCCTTATCTCGATGATTTACTTGCCCATTCATTACGTAGAGCCAATCATCTCACTCATTTACGAGCAATCTTTATGAGATGTAGGCATTATCGAATTAGGTTGAATCCACACAAATGTGTTTTCTGTATAGAAAAGGGTCGTTTACTAGGATTCGTTGTTTCAAAAGTCGGCATTCGTGTCGATCCCTCTAAGGTTGAAGCTATTATCAAATTGCCTCCTCCTTCAACTCTTCGCCAACTCCAAAGTTTGCAAGGGAAAGAAAATTTTTTACGTCGTTTCATACCTAACTACGCCGAGATAACAAAGGGTTTTACCAGGTTGTTGAAATAGAATACTCCATTCCTTTGGGATGAGATAGCTGACAAATATTTTGATGCACTTAAACATGCGTTGACCCATGCACCATTAACGCATCCTCCCAACTACAACTAGGATTACTTCTTGTACCTCACCGCTTCTCATTCCACCATCAGGATGGTTTTAGTTTAGGAAGATGAATTCAATAGTGAACATGTGATTTACTATCTTAGTCGAACTTTGAATCTGACTGAGCTTAAATATTCACATGTGGAGAAATTGGCCTTGGTAGTTGTTCAAGCTGTCCAAAAATTTCGTCATTACATCTTACTACGTAAAACTACTATAATTTCTTATTGTAACCCTATGATCTATATTTTGACCAAATAATTGCTAGGGGGAAAGTATTCCAAATGGATTGTTATCCTGCAGGAATTTGACTTGGAATTTGAAAAATCCAAGGCAAAGAAATCTTTGGTATTTGCAGAATTGATGTGTAATTTCCCACGTGCTGATACTAAAACTGTGGCAGAAAAGCCCATTGCAGACGAATCCTTGTTTATTATCAGCACTCTTGATCCATGGTATGGATATATCATAGTTTATCTCCAAACCCAATCTTTTTGGCCCGAAATTTCATGATCTAAGCGACGGAAAATACGTTTACAATCCGAACAATACAAAATTATTGGAGATACACTCTATCGTCGTGGGGTAGATTCTATTTTCCAACGTTGTTTAACTCATGAAGAAGCTAAAAAGGTCCTAAATGACTATCACTCTGGAGCATGTGGTGGTCATATGTTTGGGTATTCCATAGCCCAAAAGATATTGCGCATTGCTTATTTCTAGTCATCTTTATTTAAATATTGTATCTATGCGGTCCGAAAATGCCAAAATTGTCAAATTTTTGATCGAAAGATGCGTGCTCCACTTGCTCCTCTCCAACCTATAATTTCAGTCGGCCCTTTTGCAAAGTGGGGTATCGACTTTATTACATGTAACCCTCACTTGGCCAGGGGGCATGTGTATATCATCCTTGCGGTAGATTATTTTACTAAGTGGGCCGAGGCGATGCCTACATTTTTAGCAGACGGTAAAACTCCTGCAATTTTCATTTTCAATCATATAATTACTAGATTCAGTGTTCCTCAAGCGATTATTACCGATCATGGGAGTCATTTTCGAAACATCATGATGACTGAACTAACAGATCAACTTGGCATGTGTCACGATAGTTATACTTCATATTACCCACAAGCTAATGGTATGGTTGAAGCTATCAAAAAATTTCTAGTCCTTATGATCCGATGAATCATTGGTATTCATAGGTCGAATTGGCATAACATGTTAATTTCAGCACTTTGGGCATATCAAACCTTAGTAAAAAAAATCAACTGGTTTCACTCCTTTTCAACTGGTTTACGGTTTGGAAGCTGTGTTACCCATTGAATGCAAAATTCTGTATTTGCAAATAGCCATAGAATTACTCCCAGCCACTTTCAAAGAGGAGAAATGTTTGTTATACTTGGCTCAGCTAGATTAGAATTAATGTGATGCTGCATTAGCAATCGAAACTGATGCCAAACGAATTAAAGCTCAGTACGATCAAAATGTTACACCTCGTAATTTTTCGGAAGGAGACCTAGTCTTACTATACGATCAAGCAAACGATAAGCTAGGGGCTAGAAAATTTGTACCTATGTGACATGGTCCTTATGTTGTTAAGTGAAAGTTGGTAAAAGGGGCCTATGAATCGGTAGATTTTAATAGTGTCTCTTTGGGTAAACCCAGAAATGGTATTTATCTGAAGAGATATTATGCTTAAATCTAGGTGTGGAGATTTTAGTTAGATTAGTTTCTTTCTAGCTGGTGTGTTTTAGATTAGAAAAGTGTGCTTAGTTTAGAGAGTATTTTTATCATTATTCCTTCTTATCTTGATTTTACTATTGATATTGCAGATGTCGACATCTCTTCAAATATACATTGGTTTCGCTGATGGTGCTTGTCGTAAAACATAGAACATTTCTTCCGCAGCTTAGGTTATCTATTCACCCTCTGATGAGTTGGTATCTATGTATGGGGTAAGCCTTGGTCAAACAACAAACAACGTTGTAGAGTATAGTGCAGTGATTGAGTTATTAGTTGAATCCATCTCATTCGGGATTTGGAGTTTGATTGTTAGGTTATATTCTGAACTCGTTGTATTGCAACTTAATAGAGTTTATGTCATTAGAAATCTGGTGTTATTAAGATTATTTTTGATAGTTCGTCTCTTGGAACGTGAATTTGACTACATTGAATATCAGCATATTCCAAGATATTTAAATGCATTAGCAAATGCAATTGCTTCTCGAATGTTAAATAGACATTTGCAATAATCAAATAGTAAATTTAAAAACATTCCATAACATGTTATACAAGATAGCCAGTAATAGGGATATAGCATAGCATAGAAGTGTGTCAAATATACATCGTCTTCGATCATAGGTTGAAAAACACCTTATGATTGGCAAATATGATAGTACAAAAAGCAAAATGTTATCTGAGTCTACAAAGGTGATCATCCTATCACTGGTGATGATCACAATAAGAAATCACTGCTCGAGCCACCTTACAAAGGAACCCCCTGAAAGGTCATGGGACCCCAATCACATAGCGCTTTAATGTAAGTGGAATGTCATCTATGCTAGTCTCTGGAATATCTGCTCTCAAACGCTCTAGTTGATTTTCCAATTCAGTCAGGGTCTCTGTAGATTCATTTTGTGGGGCCGGTACTGCTGCAGCTGGGTGTCTCCTCTCATAGGGCCGAAGAGTGGCTAGTCGTCGTGGACTCACATCTGCATTCGAAACTTTTACTATCAGTTTTGGACGATTTAAAAAAAAAATAAAAAAATTAAATAAAATTAAACTTAGAAAATGTTCAGAATGATTTTACCTGAATCATCCCACTGCTCTCCTGGTGGAAGTGTCATCTCTGGGTCTCCACGATAATCCATCCAAGCATAAGGAAAATCCTGAATCATGAAAAGTTGGTTCTCCAACCAACGAAAATACTGAGGCGGAAATCGAACAACCTCTGAACCCTCCTTAGGGTGACGGGCCATAACTGCAACCCAACGCATTAGCTTAGGTTCTTGGGGAAGTCCAACTCCAACAAAAATATGTTGTGGGACCAACATTGGGACACTCTCTAAACGAAAGCTCACAACTAGGAAACCATATCCAAAGTTTTTTAGTTGTCTGTTCTTTGCTCTAGTTATTTGACCTTTTACATTCGCCAACACATCTTTGCACCAGTTGAAGATGGTGCCTCGATAACAGTCTATTGCCATTCGAATTTGGGATCTGGTAGCTACATGCAGTGCTGCGCTTCCGCAAAGTCTGGTGAAAATAAATGCAATCACTTAAAGTTTAGGACGGGAGATAGTTTTTATATCGATCCCTTTGTCCCTTGTTTGGTCATTACAAAACTCTAGTCGGAGACAATCGACAGACTAGCCACCTGGCCTTGTCCCGAATAGAGATAATCGTTCACCTGTCTTGGGAAAACCAGTCAGGAAATAAATGTCCTCTAGCTCGATTTCGAGCCGGTGGCCACTAATAATGAAACACTAGTCTTATATATTCCACCTGTCCACCAGCCATTGCAAAATGTCTACTTGGGCCCTCATGCCAGGTATGGCCCAGAATTTAAATAGCCCGCATGCCCTTAATGCATCCAATGAGGGCTGATGATTAATTCTGACAAGATACACATTTTCGTGCTCCTGTTCCTGCCAAATGAGAATTTTGTATATCCTACATTGCAAAAACAGTGGATTAGAACTTTTTAGTTAAAAAAAATTTGGGCGGAAATGGAAAAAATTGAAGTTTTAAAACGTGTTTCGCGGGGTCTACACCTGCTAGTTAGGGATAGTGCATAGGTCTGCACTCTTCCCAAGCAACAGGTGCGGGCCCCTAGCTCTTTCCTTTGTAGGAAAAATTCAAGGTCCGCAAGTTTCACCTGTTGCACCTGCGTACCCCCGTGAGCGGTTTTTTAAACTAATTTTTCCCTAAAAAATAAAAATGGAAGACTAAAAACGAAATTCAAACGATTGAAATGCAAGATTAAAGTGATGTGGTTTACCTAGAGCTGACGGTTTTCGATTCCAACAGAGGGATTTTCCGCAATATTCACAGGAAGTTTCTTACCCAAAAGCTCTCTTTTCTCACTCTGAAGTCAAATGGTAAAAATGAATCTACAAAAGCCCTTTTTATAAGTTTTTTTTGAATAAATGAATTTCTAATTTGTTTATTTTTCACTTTAAAAGGGTAAATTTTTAATGCATTTTTATTTATTTTAAACAGGTATGAGTAATGTTTGAGTTTTTGTGCAGAATATTGGATTTTTCAGGGAAAACTGATCATTTTCAACAAAAAACATTGGAGTCTTCTTTAAGCTCTTTTTTGTCTCGTAAAATATGAAAAGATTGCCGAGTTTTTCTTTTTAAGCTCGTTAAAATGGAATTAAAAGGACGGTCCACTTACAACTCTTTTCTGACCGTATAAACATGAAAAGATTGCTGAGCTTTTGTCGTTCCAAGTTTGATATTGGTTATAAAACGACGTGTCGTTGATCGCTTTTTTACTTTTTCGGATCAAAGACACTAATCATGAAAAGTACTCCTTGATCGTAATGGTCAAGCGGTTCTATCAAGTATTATTTTATAAATTTTCGGGCTTGGGAGACACAAATTTACGAAAAAGGACAACCGTGGAGTTTTTTTAAGTTTTTCTTATGAATCCCTAAAATCGAAAAATGCCGAGTTTCTCCTATAATGGACTTGATAAAATCTAATAGTAAAGGACCTGTTCGATTTTAAAACAGGAACGAACCACTCCTTCTTAGGGTTCGAATTTTGAACTAAGTTGGACTCATCTGAAGGGTGAGCTTATAACCAAGAAAATGTTATCCTTCTCAAGTTTGCCAAAATAAAGAGGTACCTGCCAGAAATGGTGGGAGAAAAGAGAGAAAAATGAACCTGTTTGTTATACTTTGTGTATTAGAAAAGCATTTAACCACTCTTTAACATGACACTTTTTGTTCACCTAGCCTGGGAAATCCTTTGCCTAATAGTTAATCAAACCATATTGAAAGTCTTTAGCAGGTTTCTGGGTATTAGCTTTGGGTCAATTGTCACCAAACCATTTGCAGTGTCGTTATGTGTTCAAGAGGTCAGTTCGAATAAACCATTCATCTGCAAAATATCTATCATCCATCTTGACCATCCCTGAGTTAGTCCTTGCCAAATATATTTCTTCAAACTTGATCTATGATTTCGTGTTGTGGGCTTGCCTATGACGGATCGCTTTCTATCGACTTCAGCTCATTATCTAGAAAGATGATCTAGAAATCGTCATTTCCTTGGAATCTGCATGCCTCAATGGCAGGTTTCTCACCTTCGATGACATGTTGCATCATTGTCCTTCGATCAAAGGATTGTATGACATGTTCGACATCAGCTCATCTATTCACATTTCATGGATTGTGCTGAGTACTTTGAGAGACATTGAAATTACTGGTGGTTTCTCTCACACTTGTTAACAGTTCACATCATTTACTTGTAATCAAGTGGTTTCTACCATGTTCGACTTCGAAACATTCATTCACATGGATAGAATCATACTATTTCGGGAAGCAGAAATCAAGACCCTGGATATAGTTTCCACCATCCAGGCTGCGAGGAATTTTGTTATTCATTATAAAGTGGACTATTCATAAACAGATGGCTCTGCCCATACTGTGTCTACATATGTCTATACTTGTGATTTATTACAAAATCATTCCTATATCAGAGTAGTTTAGTTAGCTTTCTAGTCAGTTTTGATCTGAGTATGGGAATGCCTACCTCAGCAATGATATGTTCACATATATATATTTTTTATTGAATGCTTTTACAGGTTCCGACCAGGGTGTCTATAGAATGATTTTTGAAATGATAAAGTACTTCACTCTTCTTAGATGATAAATGCTATCCTCATCTATTACAAACTTTGCACTTTAGGGGGCAATATGTTGCACAAAATATTGTCACCATGACATTCTGCAATCTGTGTGAGTCTATCACCACTCATACCTTCCTCCTTTGCAAGTCTTAAACCTTAGTTCTTCATGTCAAGCCTTGAAAAATAAGAGAAATCCCTTAAAAGTCTCTAAAAGTCTGGTTCGACACTTTCTCTTAGCATTACCTACGGTCCTGCACTTATTGGTCATGTCCCCTGAATAATTTTGAGGTGAAATTCTGTTGGAATTTAGTCTTCCTAGTTGAGCTTGAGAGGAGAGATTACATACCTTTTTGATCTCATTGGGAAGAGTGTGAGGCTTGTCAAAGTAGAGGAGATTCCTGCTTGGACACTGGAAGGAGCTTGTACAACATCAAGGCACCAAAGGTTGTAAAGTTCTTCTATTTTCAAAGTTAATACAATGAAGTTTATTTTTCTCAACAAGTTGTGTTTTATGGTTTATTTCATGGATTCGTTAATCACCATGATGAATATGATTTATTATATTAGCTATGCAGGTGTTATTTGATGTGTGCTTGTTTGTGATTGCGAGTTCTTAAAAGGAAACTCTTTCGGATGATCGAAGCGTGGCTGCCACAAACTAGCGCTGGACTTAAGGTAGGGTCTAAAACACCTCTTGGCTTTTATTAATAAATCACAATATATTTAGAGAAAGGTAGATTTGTTTGTCCTATTTGTTGCTAGATATCTTTTGATACTAGGGAGATCGTTCTTGTCCACAAGAACGATTTATCCGGCCAAACGAGGTCAATATATACCTCAAGGTCAACCCCAGTTTCAGTATGGTCCTCAAGGTTATTAGCCTCAAGGTCAGTACCCAACCCAAGGTTTCCAACCACCTTCTGGTCAATCATTTGTACAAGGAGATGGAAATGTACCTTTGAATTATCAGCCCTACCCTCAACCCGGTTATGGTCCTAAATATGCTCAACCTTCTATGGGTCCATACCCCGGAATGAACATGGTGTGGGATCCATCTCAATGTTAACAGATTTTGCAACCTAATGTGCAGTTGTCATCTCAATCTGGACAAGCTTTGGTTTTTGGTTCAATCCAGCAACCTATCCAACCTACTATTCAAATGTCTGCACCTGGTGTAGCTCATCATTCTGGGCCTAGTTCCCCTCGAACTCTGCCTCAAACGACTGCTGCAACTACTATAGCTTCTATTCAATCTACCCCACCTACTTCTGGAGTATCGACAGCTCCGGTTTCTATTGTTCCTGCATCAACTCCTCAAGCATTTTTACCTCAGTTAGGACGTACAATTCAGACTTCGGTACAGATGCCTGTAGGACAACCTGGTCCAAGTACGGTTGTCACAAGTCAACCATAGTTCACTTATCAACCGTACTAGGGACAGTACCAATTCAGTCCTGTTGTTCAAAGCCCCGTTTACCAGTATCAACCGTACCCTGGATATACTTATCAGCAATCTCAAAAATCCCAGTTTGGTCTGATTAATCCTGGTTTTCTGGGAGGATACAATATTCCAAATGCGATTCCAATTCCAAGTTATCATAGATATCCTCCTCCTGGGGCTGGTCTTATGACCCAGGGTTTTCATGACCCTAATCGTCGTTTATTGCAACTTTGGACTTGCCTAATTTGTCGCGCCTTGCGAATGATCCGATTAATTATCTTCCATTTTGGCCGCCAATCCCAAATAAGTTGCCCAGTGATATCCCAAAGTTTGAAGGTAAATCAGGAGAGGATCTATCAAACCATGCGATGACTTATCACCTATGGTGTGCATCTAATTCCATTATAGATGATTCAATTCGCTTACGTCTTTTTCAACGCACTTTGATTGGCCTTGCGGCCAAGTGGTACATTGAGTTACCGCGAGCTTCTTTTTATAATTTTAGTCAGTTAGCCACTTCATTCTTAACTCATTTTCAGTTGCCTGTCAGATATGACAATGGCATGAAATTATTAACTTCATTAAAACAGTCAACGTCCACATATATTTCAGATCATATTCATGAATGGCGACGTCGACGACATTTAGTGAAAGTTTTTATTCCAGATCAAATTTTAGCAGAATGGTTTATTAAATCATTATTACCTAAAATCACTGAGGATGTAGCTACGTCAGGAGTTGTTACTGAAGAGCAAGTAATTTCTCAAGCTCAATATCTTGAGCAATTTTTAGCGTTTTGGAGTAGAGTCTTCACACCATAAGGTTTCATCTCCATTCCTATTGACTTAAGAAACAACCTATAAAAATAACGCTTAAAGTAAAATCGATCTAGCAATATTTTTATTTCTAGGGCTCTTATCACCAAAATAGTATAGGCTATTATCTTGGAGTAGGAAGTAATTAACTCTCCAAGATAGTTAAAACAAACAAGTAGCTATATCTTGCGGTAGGAAATAAATCCAATTGTTGCATGTATGCTCTAGGAAGCTCCTCTTAAAGGAGTCAATCACGAGATCATATCTGAACTAGTGAGGTAATCAATCCTTCCTCATTAGGAACGATAGCAGATATACACGTATTAAAAATAATAAACCTCAGACTGACCATTGTTGAGGAGCCTGGGGTCACTTGTTGGTGAACCTTTGATTATGTTAAGGAGCCTTCAAGGGGATTGAGCTTTTTTACTCTGCCCTTGCGTGTGTATCGAATCGTAGATTGTTCCCCTAGGTATACTTATTTCTGTTGGTAACCTTAGTGGCCATAATCTCTAGGATTCTTTCCTAAGGTGATGGTGGAGGGAAGATCCCTTTGTACCTGGAGCAGATGTCGACTAGACTCACTTGGACTCTCTGGGGGGTTCTCTTCACTCGAGACGGTTGTGTGAAGAAACTTGTGCCAGTCTGTTTCATTAAGCAGGTTGTCAGGGTAACTGTTCCAACCGCCCTTTCTGTATTGAATTTTGCGGTGTTGGATTTCATCACCAACTAATGTTTTTGGTATGGAAAGTTACTGTTTGTGTGTGGTTTGAACTCTTAGATTTTTTAGGCGTGTGATTCAATTGTTTGTTTCTTTAGAGACTTTAGGTGGTTTTATTGAGATTTTCTTTGTTTCCGTGTGAGGTAATTAAAATATTTAATCATGGCTAAATTACCGAGATAATCCTGTAGACTTCGGGGGCAACCTCCTGAGTATTCACCAAGCCAGCTTGAAGGGCTACGAGCTCTTGTAACTCCTAGTGACAAGAGAGTTGGGTCACTGGAAGATAGAGAATATTATTTAATTGTTCATCCTGATTATCAAGTTCAAGCAACAGAGTATATTTCTGAACCAATTTCATTTTCTGAAGTTACTGGTAGTATTCGTTCTACTAGTTAATTAGTTGAAGAACATGAAATTTCTGAGCCTAAAACTAAACCTGCTACTACTCCATCCTCAAGATTTTCTTCTCCAACTTCTAGTAGTCCTAGTTCACCCAGGGTAGGAAGGATCATTACCCAAAATCTTCCTTCGGGGCTCATTTGTATTGAAGAACTTGTTAGTCCAAAAGAAGATATAAGTCTCCCTGAAAATAAACCAACTTTAGAACTTAGGGAGCCTGAATCAATTTTCTACAGTTCACCTAGGAGGGACACATGGTACGTCTCATTGACCAACTTTTTAGAAAATCCGAGTCTCAGTTTTTCACCATCTCGAATTCCTTTTCATCCAACACCTAGAGGTTATTATCCTCCTTTGAATATGTCGAGATAGTCATCCATGTTTTCCCAATCACCAGAAAATTTTTTATAGGGCGTTCCTTCTATTCCTTCTGGGTATCATTCACTCACTAGTACTTTTTCAGGAGCATCTCCTCAACCCATTGAACATGGGATATCAACTGGTAATAACGAAACTCAACTCTTGAGCGTAAAAGAAATTCTTATGATGTCTGGTACTATTCCAAATCCGCAACCTCAAGGTAGTCAGTTACCGCTTGGGGAGAAACCTTAAGGTACTCAATTACAGCCTGGTGGGTAACCTCAATGTAGTCAGTTACCACCTGGGGGGAAACCTCAAGGACAGTACAAACCTTCGTGACAGTACATTCCTCAAGGTCAACCCCAGTTTTAGTATGGGCCTCAAGGTTATCAACCTCGAGGTCAATACCCAACCCAAGGTTTCCAACCACCTTCTGGTCAATCATTTGTACAAGGAGCTAGAAATGTACCTTTGAATTGTCAGCCCTACCCTCAACCCGTTTATGGTCCTCAATATGCTCAACCTTCTATGGGTCCATACCCCAGAATGAACATGGTCTGGGATCCATCTCAATCTCAACAGATTTTGCAACCTAATGTGCAGTTGTCATCTCAATCTGGACAACATTTGGTTTCTGGTTCAACCCAGCAACCTGTCCAGTCTACTATTCAAACTTCTACACCTGGTGTAGCTCATTAGCCTGGGCCTAGTTCAACTCGAACTCCGCCTCAAACGACTGCTGCAACTACTGCAGCTTTTGTTCAATCTACCCCACCTACTTCTGGAGTATCGACAACTTCGGTTTCTACTATTCCTTCATCAACTCCTCAAGCCTCTTTACCTCAGTAGGGACCCACAATTTAGACTTCGGTTCAGATTCCTGTAGGACAACCTGGTCCAAGTACGGTTGTCACAAGTCAACCACAATTCACTTATCAACCATACTAGGGATAGTACCAATTTGGTCCTACTTTGCAAAGCCCAGTTTACCAGTATCAACCATACCCTGGATACAATTATCAGCAACCTCAACAACCCTAGTTTGGTCCAATTAATCCTGGTTTTCTTGGAGGATATAATATTCCAAATGCGATTCCAATTCCAAGTTATCCTGGATATCCTCCTCCCAGGGCTAGTCTTATGACCCAAGGATTTTGTGACCCTAACCGTCAGTTACCGTTTATTGCAACTTTGGACTTGCCTAATTTGTCATGCCTTACGAATGATCCAATTAATTATCTTCTGTTTTGGCCGCCAATGCCGAATAAGTTGCCCAGTGATATCCCAAAGTTTGAAGGTAAATCAGGAGAGGATCCATCAAACCATGTGATGACTTATCATCTTTGGTGTGCATCTAATTCCATTATAGATGATTCAATTGGCTTATGTCTTTTCCAATGCACTCTGATTGGTCTTGCGGCCAAGTGGTACATTGAGTTACCGCGAGCCTCTTTTTATAATTTTAGTCAGTTAGCCACTTCATTCTTAACTCATTTTCAGTTGCCTATCAGATATGACAATGGCACAGAATTATTAACTTCATTAAAACAGTCAACGTCCACATATATTTCAGATCATATTCATGAATGGCGACGTCGACGACGTTTAGTGAAAGTTTTTATTCCGGATCAAATTTTAGCAAAATGGTTTGTTAAATCATTATTACCTAAAATCACTGAGGATGTAGCTAAGGCAGGAGTTGTTACTAAAGATCAAGTAATTTCTCAAGCTCAGTACCTAGACCTCGTTTATATGCAGTCGGGTACTTTACACGAAAAAATCCCCGACCTTCCGAAACAAAATCAAATAACTGTAGCTCCTTCAGGGTCTCATGCCGCTGATGGTATTATTGGTTCAGTTAACACCAAAAGCAAGAAGAAATCTTCAAAGAAATCTTCTCCTATTATAACTTTACCAGATTCCCCGACAAGAGACTCTTCCGCTGAAATTTCGTCTGATATTCATGTCGTAGAATCATCTACGACCAAATCAAAATCCGGTGGTCAAAATAAAGCGAAGAAGAAAGATAAACAAAACTCAAAAGAAAAATCTGATAAAATTGAATCTACCGATGAGAAATTTAAACCTCGCTATCGTTGTCCCATTTGCGACGAAGAGCATTTTACAAGAAATTGTCCTCATCGCGCTTAGGTTGCGAAAATCATCAAAGGTTCTCAAACGCCTGCTGTCTTGAAGGATCCTTTTCGTAGTCAAGATAGTAAGATGATTGGTTCTTCCTCAAATGCCTCAGAAGAACCCATAATGATGATGTCTCATGTCAGGATTACGACGCTATCACAAGATTATGATAGTAAAAGTCCTGTTGGTGTTAAGGAAGCAGAATCTTCTAATTCAAACCCATCAACTTCAACTCCTTCGGGTTCTGATTCACTACAGATCGAGAAACCTAACCCAGACTTAGTAATCAAACCACCTGCTAAAGGTATACTTCAGAAGTCAGCTTTCAATCCGCATGTGAGAGCTACTCAAAATTATAACATTGTTGAAGACTTAGCTATTTCCCCTTCAACAATGTCGGCTTTAGAGGTGCTGCAATCATGCCAAGCATAGCGTAAATTAATATTGTCGGCTATAGGAGTTGTTGATATTTAGGATTCGAACCTTATAATCTTCGATTTAGAGAATAGTACACCTCGCCTACCTCATTAAATGGCTTTCTATATTCCAGTGTTAGTAAAAAACAGACCTTGTTTTAGGACTGTAACTGATGAGGGAGCTTCTACGTGTATTATGTCGATCCAGTGTTGGAGATCGCTTGGTTCTCTTACATTCAATCAATCCCCGACAATTTTAAAGGCTTTTGATGGCCGTGGGTTCCATATTTTTGACATTCTACAGGATTTACCTATAGGGGTTGAAGGCAAAAATGTTAATCTAGATGTGGAAGTGGTTGATGCCCCTCTAGATTACAACCTTCTTTTGGGTCGCAGCTGGTCTTATGCTATGACTGTTGTTGCTTCATCGGTCTTTCGAATTATAAAGTTTCCTCATAATGGAAATATTGTAACCATAGACTAGCTGAGTTATCTTTCATCTGACCCAGCATCTTCTGAAAGTATCCAACATGTAAGTAAAACAACTATCCCTTATAAGGATGTTGGGGTAGGATTGATTAAAGATTCTGGTTTACTAGGAACTTTTTCCTTTCGTCCTCCTAACGTATCACCTTCTACTGCAACCATTCATATGATTTCATCAAACACTATTGCTGTTGATGATCCTTGGATCGTACCTTCCAAATATGAGATGGATTCATTTGGTGATGTGATGCCTTTGAGTCCCTATGAAATTGCATATCACGTTGTATAGTCGTTTTCTGACCCTTGTTCAACCAAAATTGATCTAATGAATGTGGTCCATGGAGAATCACTTTCAATATCAACCTCATATTCAACAACTTTTTCCGAGCTTGTTCATACGGATGAGCAGATTCATGAATTTTTCTCTGTTGATGATTTACCATGGGAAGATCTTCATCATCGATCTCCGTTCTTACCTGAGCTTGTTCATTTTGAAAATGTTTTTTCATCTATTTTTACTATTGATTATGTCAAAGAACCACAGAGTCCACTGCAACATCTTGATTCTGAGTTAAATTTGGTAAATATTTCTCGAATGGTTCCTATTGACATTTCAGTTAAACCTGGAATTGTTGAAAACATTCATATAGGTGCTTCTTGTACGGACAATGTACTCCAAACTTATAAAGCCCTATTTCAAGAATTTTGCGATGTGTTTGCCTGGTCATATGAAGAAATTCCAAGAATCAATCCAACAATTGTTTTTCATGAAATTAAAACTTACCCAGATGCTAAACCTATCCGGCAACGTTTGCATCAGATACATCCGCGAAAAGCTGCTGCTATTAAAGCTGAAGTTGAGAAATTACGAGCAGGTTTCATTTATCCAATTCCCTTAATGGATTGGGTATCAAATATTGTTCTTGTTAACAAAAAGCAAGGAACGATAAGAATATGTATCGATTATAGGGATATTAATCAAGCTTGTCCTAAAGACAATTATCCAACCCCATATATCGATCAAATCATTGATGATTGTGCCGGCAGTGAAATTTTCTCCTTTATGGATAGTTTTTCTGGTTACAACCAAATCAACATACTCCCTACTGATCAACCAAAAATAGGCTTTCATTTGTCTATGGGGGACATTTTCTTATTGCAAATTACCTTTTGGATTAAACAACGCCGGAACAAATTTTCAAAGAGTTATGTCTTATGCATTTCATGACATCAAGCACATTGTGCAGCCTTATCTCAATGATTTACCTGCCCATTCATTACGTAGAGCCGATCATCTCACTCATTTACAAGCAATCTTTATGTAGGCATTATCGAATTAGGCTGAATCCACACAAATGTGTTTTCTGTATAGAAATGGGTCGTTTACTGGGATTCATTGTTTCAAAAGCTGGCATTCATGTTGATCCCTCGAAGGTTGAAGCTATTATCAAATTGCCTCCTCCTTCGACTCTTCGCCAACTCCAAAGTTTGCAAGGGAAAGCAAATGTTTTACGCTGTTTCATACCTAACTACGCCAAGATAACAAAGGGTTTTACCAGGTTTTTGAAACATAATACTCCATTCTTTTGGGATGAGATAGCTGACAAATCTTTTGATGCACTTAAACACACGTTGACCCATGCACCGTTATTACATCTTCCCAACTACAACCAGGATTACTTCTTGTACCTCGTTGCTTCTCATTCCACCATTGGGATGGTTTTAGTTCAAGAAGATGAATTCAATAGTGAACATGTGATTTACTATCTTAGTCGAACTTTGAATCCGACTGAGCTTAAATATTTGCATGTGGAGAAATTGGCCTTGGCAACTGTTCAAGTTGTCCAAAGATTTCGTCATTACATCTTACTATGAAAAACTACCGTAATATCTGATTGTAACCCTGTGTTCTATGTTTTGACCAAAGAATTGCTAGGGGGCAAGTATTCCAAATAGATTGTTATTTTGTAGGGATTTAACTTGGAATTTGAAAAATCCAAGGCAAAGAAATCTTTGGTATTTGCGGAATTGATGTGTGATTTCCCACGTGCTGATACTAAAACTATGGTGGAAGAGCCCATTGTGGATGAATCCTTGTTTCGTATCAGCACTCTTGATCCATGGTATGGAGATGTCATAGTTTATCTCCAAACCCAATCTTTTCTGCCCGAAATTTCACGATCTCAGCGATGAAAAATACGTTTCCAATCCCAACAATACAAAATTATTGGAGATACACTTTATCGTCGTGGGGTAGATTCTGTTTTCTGACATTGTTTAACTCATGAAGAAGATGAAAAGGTCCTAAATTACTGTCACTCTGGAGCATGTGGCGGTCATATGTCTGGGTATGCCATAGCCCAAAAGATATTGCGCGCTGGTTATTTTTGGCCGTATTTATTTAAAAATTGTAACTATGCTGTCCGAAAATGCCACAATTGTCAAATTTTTGATTGAAAGATGCGTGCTCCACTTGCTCTTCTCCACCCTATAATTGCCATCAGCCCTTTTGCAAAGTGGGGTATCGAATTTATTACATGTAACCCTCACTCGGCCGGGGGGCATGTGTATATCATCCTTGTGGTAGATTATTTTACTAAGTGGGCCGAGGCGATGACTAAATTTTTGGCAGACGACAAAACTACTGCAATTTTTGTTTTCAATCATATAATTACTAGATTCGGTGTTCCTCAAGAGATTATTACCGATCATGGGAGTCATTTTCGAAACATCATGATGATTGAACTAACAGATCAACTTGGCCTGCGTCATGATAGTTCTACTCCATAATACCCACAGGCTAATGGTCTGGTTGAAGCTATCAACAAATTTTTCATCATTATGATCTGACGAATCATTGGTATTCATAGGTCGAATTGGCATAACATGTTATTTTCAGCACTTTGAGTGTATCACACCTTAGTAAAAACATCAACTGGCTTCACTCCTTTTCAACTGGTTTACGGTTTGGAAGTTGTGTTACCATTGAATGCGAAATTGCGTCATTGCAAATAGCCATAGAATTACTCCCAACCACTTCCGAAGAGGAGAAATCTTTGTTGTAATTGGCTCAGTGCGATGAGAATTGACGTGATTCTGCAGTAGCAATCAAAACTCATGCCAAATGAATTAAATCTCAGTACGATTGAAATGTTACACCTCATAATTTTTGAAGGAGACCTAGTCTTACTATATGATCAAGCAAACGATAAGCTAGGGGCTGGAAAATTTGTACCTATGTGGCATGGTCCTTATGTTGTTAAGTGAAAGTTGGCAAAAGAGGCCTATGAATTGGTAGATTTTGACGGTGTCTCTTTGGGTAAACCCAGAAATGGTCTTTATCTGAAGAGATATTATGCTTAAATCTGGGTGTGGAGATTTTAGTTAGATTAGTTTCTTTCTAGCTGGTGTGTTTTAGATTAGAAAAGTGTGCTTAGTTTAGAGAGTATTTTTATCATTATTCCTGCTTATCTTGATTTTACTCTTGATATTGTAGATGTTGACATCTCTTCAAACATAAATTGGTTTCGTTGATGGTGCTTGTCGTAATACACAAAACATTTCTTCCGTAGCTTGGGTTATCTATTCGCCCTCTGACGAGTTGGTATCTATGCATGGGGTAAGCCTTGGTCAAACAACAAACAACATTGCAGAGTATAGTGCAGTCATTGAGTTATTAGCTGAATCCATCTCATTCAGGATTCAGAGTTTGATTGTTAGGTTAGATTCTGAACTTGTTGTATTGTAGCTTAATAGAGTTTATGCCATTAGAAATCTGGTGTTATTAAGATTATTTTTGAGAGTTTGTCTCTTGGAACGTGAATTTGACTACATTGAATATCAGCATATTCCAAGATATTTAAATACATTAGTAGATGCAACTGCTTCTCAAATTTTAAATAGAGATTTGCAATAATCAAATATTAAATTTAAAAACATTCCATAACATGTTATACAAGATAGCCAGTAATAGTGATATAGCATAGCATAGAAGTGTGTGAAATATACATCGTCTTCGATCATAGGTTGAAAAACACCTTATGGTTGTCAAAAATGATAGTACAAAAAGAAAAATGTTGTATGAGTCTACAAAGGCGATCATCCTATCACTGGTGATGATCATGGTAAGAAATCACTGCTCAGGCCACCCTACAAAGGAACCTCCTGAAAGGTCCTGGAACCCCAATCACATAGCACTGTAACCTAAGAGGAATGTCATCTATGCTAGTCTCTGGAATATCTGCTGTCAAATGCTCTAGATGATTTTCCAATTCGGTCAAGGTCTCTGGAGATTCATCCCATGGGGCCGGTACTGCTACAACTGGGTGTCTCCTCTCAAAGGGCCAGAGAGTGGCTGGTCACCGTCAACCCACATCTGCATTTGAAACTTTTACTATCAGTTTCAAACGATTAAAAAAAAAAATTAACTTTAAAAGTGTTGAGAATGATTTTACCTGAATCATCCCACTTCTCTCCTAGTGGAAGAGTCATGTCTGGGTCTCCACGATAATCCTTCCCAGCATCAGGAAAATCTTGGATCACAAAAAGTTGGTTCTCCAACCATCGAAAATACTCAGGCAGATATCGAACAACCTCTGAACCCTCCTTAGGATGACGGTCCATAACTGCAACCCAACGCATTAGCTTAGGTTCTTGGGGAAGTCCAAATCTAACAGAAAGATGTTGTGGGACCAACATCGGGACCCTCTCTAGACCAAAGCTCACAACTAAGAAACCATATCCAAAGTTTTTTAGTTGTCTGTTCTTTTCTCTAGTTAGTTGGCCTTTTACATTTGCCAATACAGTTTCACATGAGTTGAAGATGGTGCCTCGATAATAGTCTACTACCATTCACATTTGGGATTTCGTAGCTACATGCAGTGCTGCGCTTCGTCAGAGTCTGGTGACAGTAAATGTAATTATTTTAAGTTCAGGACGGGAGATAGTTTTGATATCGATCCCTTTGTCCTTTGTTTGGTCATTACAAAACTCTAGTTGGAGAATATCGACAAACTGGCTACCTAGCCTAGTCCTGAATAGAGATAATCGTTCACCTCTCTTGGGCAAACCAGTCAGGAAATAAATGTCCTCTAGCTCGATTTTGAACCGGTGGCCACCAATAATGAAACCACTGGTCCTGTATATTCCGCCTGTCGACTAGCCATTGCAAAAAGTCTACTTGGGCCCTCATGCCAGGTATGGCCCAAAATTTAAATAGCCTGCATGCCCTCAATGCATCCAATGAGGGCTAATGATTAATTGCGGCAAGGTTCACATCTTAGTGCTCCCGTTCCCGCCAAATGAGCATTTTGTATATCCTACATTGCAAAAACGGCGGATTAGAACTTTTTAGTTAAAAAATTTTTGGGAAGAAATGGAAAAAAATTGAAGTTTTAAAACCTATTTCGCGGGGTCCGCATCCGCTATTTAGAGATAGTGCATAGGTCCGCACTCTTCCCAAGCAGAAGGTGTGGTCCCCTAGCTCTTTCCTTATTAGGAAAAAGTTGGGGTTCGCAGGTTTCGCATGTTGCGCCTACGGACCCCCGCGAGCGGTTTTTTAAACTAATTTTTCCCTAAAAAATCAAAATGGAAGCCTAAAAACGAAATTCAAATGGTTGAAATGCAAGATTAAAGTGATGTGGATTACCTGGAGTTGACGGTTTTCGATTCCAACGGACGGATTTTCCGCAATATTCACAAGACGTTTCTTACCCAAAAGCTCTCTTTTCTCACTCTGAAGTCAAATGGTAAAAATGAATTTACAAAAGCCATTTTTATAAGTTTTTTTTGAATAAATGAATTTTTAATTTGTTTATTTTTCACTTTAAAAAGGTAACTTTTTGATGCATTTTTATTTATTTTAAACAGGTATGAGTAATGTTTGAGTTTTTGTGCAGAATATTGGATTTTTCATGGAAAACTGATCATTTTCAACAAAAAACATTGGAGTCCTCTTTAAGCTCCTTTCTGACTCGTAAAATATGAAAATATTGCCAAGCTTTTCTTTTTAAGCTCGTTAAAATGGAATTAAAAGGACAGTCCACTTACAGCTCTTTTCTGACCATATAAACATGAAAAGATTGCTGGGCTTTTGTCATTTCAAGTTCGATATTGGTTATAAAACAACATGTCGTTGATCGCTTTTTTACTTTTTCAGATCAAAGACATTAATTATGAAAAGTACTCCTTGATCGTAATGGTCAAGTGGTTCTCTCAAGTATTATTTTATAATTTTTCGGGCTTGGGAGACACAAATTTATGAAAAAGGACAACCATGGAGTTTTCTTAAGTTTTTCTTCTAACTCCCTAAAATTGAAAAATGTCGAGTTTCTCCTATACTGGACTTGTTAAAATGTAACAATAAAGGACCTGTTCAATTTTAAAACAAGAAAAAACCACTCCTTCTTAGGGTTCGAATTTTAAACTAAGTTGGACTCATCCGAAGGGGGAACTTATAACCAGGAAAATGTTATCCTCCTCAAGCTTGTCAAAAATAAAGCTGTACTTGCCAGAAATGGTGGGGGAAAAGAGAGAAAAATGAACCTTTTCGTTATACTTTGTGTCTTAGAAAAGCATTTAACCACTCTTGAACACGACACTTTTTGTTCACCTGGCCTGGGAAATCCTTTGCCTAACAGTTAATTAAACCATATTGAAAGTCTTCAACTGGTTTCTGGGTATTAGCTTTGAGTCAATTGTCACCAAACCATCTGCAATGTCGTTATGTGTTCAAGAGGTTGGTTCGAATAAACCATTCATCTGCAAAATATCTGTCATCCATCTTGACCATCCCTGAGTTAGTCCTTGCCAAATATATTTCTTCAAACTTGATCTATGATTTCGTGTTGTGGGCTTGCCTACGACGGATCGCTTTCTATCGACTTCAGCTCATTATCTAGAAAGATGATCTAGAAATCGTCAATACCTTGGAATCTACATGCCTTAATGGCAGGTTTCTCGCCTTCGATGACAGGTTGCATCATTTACCTTCGATCAAAGGATTCTATGACATGTTCGACATCAGCTCATCTATTCACATTTCATGGATTGTACTGAGTACTTTGAGAGCCATTGACATTACTGGTGGTTTCTCTCACACTTGTTAACAGTTCACATCATTGACTGGTAATCAAGTGGTTTCTACCATGTTCGACTCCAACACATTCATTCACATGGATAGAATCATACTATTTCGGGAAGCAGAAATCAAGACCCTGGATGTAGTTTCCACCATTCAGGCTGCGAGGAATTTTGTTATTCATTATACAGTGGACTATTCATAAACAGATGGTTGTGCCCATACTGTGTCTACATATGTCTATACTTGTGATGTATTACAAAATCATTCCTATATCAGAGCAATTTAGTTAGTTTTCTAGTCAGTTTTGATCTGAGTATGGGAATGCCTACCTTAGCGATGATATGTTCACATATATATATATATATATATATATATATATATATATATATATATATATATATATTGTATTGAATGTTTTTACAGGTTCCAACCACGGTGTCCACAGGATGATCTTTGAAATGATAAAGTACTTCACTCTTCTTAGATGACAAATGCTATCCTCATCTATTACAAAATTCACACTTTAGGGGGCAATCTGTTGCACAAAATATTGTCACAATGACATTCTGCAATTTGTGTGAGTCTATCACCACTCATACTTTCCTCCTTTGCAAGTCTTAAACGTCAATTCTTCATGTCAAGCCTTGAAAAATAAGAGAAAGCCCTTAAAAGCCTCTAAAACTCTAGTTCCACACTTTCTCTTAGCATTACCTATGGTCCTGCACCTATTGGTCATGTCCCATGCGTACCTGACCACTCTGTCTTTGTGTAATGGGCGCAGACCCCTGTAAAAGTCAAAAAGGTGCAGGTACATTCCTAAAAACTCACTTTGGGTTATTTCTAGAAGCTTCTAGGGGGAATCTTTAGGTGGCAAGTTCGCTACTTTAAGGTTCATGCATCCCACACCTTAAGGAGCTAACCCCTTGATGTGAGGAGCTTATCCCTTTGAAGGAGGACTCTATCTCTTCATAGGTGGACCTGTAACTTCCTTCCTCTGCACTATAAAATGAGGCATTGGGCTGGTTACTAAGGAGGTTGAAAGCTGAATATTTTTGAGTTGAAATTCTGTTGGAATTTAGTCTTCCTAGTTGAGCTTGAGAGGAGAGATTACATACCTTTTTGATCTCATTGGGAAGAGTGTGAGGCTTGTCAAAGTATAGGAGATTACTGCTTGGACCCTGGGAGGAACTTGTACAACATCAAGGCACCAAAGGTTGTAAAGTTCTTCTATTTTCAAAGTTAATACAATCAAGTTTATTTTTCTCAATAAGCTGTGTTTTATGGTTTATTTCATGGAATCCTTGATCACCATGATGAATATGATTTATTATATTAGCTATGAAGGTGTTATTTGATGTGTGCTTGTTTATGATTGCAGGTTCTTAAAAGGAAACTCTTTCGGGCGATCGAAGCGTGGCTGCCACAAAATAGCGCTGGACTTAAGGTAGGGTCTAAAACACCTCTTGGTTTTTATTAATAAATCACAATATATTTAGAGAAAGGTAGATTTGCTTGTCCTGTTTGTTGCTAGATATCTGTTGATACTAGGGAGATCGTTCTTTTCCGCAAGAACGATTTATCTAGCCAAACGAGGTCAATATATACCTCAAGATCAACCCCGGTTTCAGTACAGGCCTCAAGGTTATCAACCTCAAGATCAGTGCCCAACCCAAGGTTTCCAACCACCTTCTGGTCAATCATTTGTACAAGGAGCTAGAAATGTACCTTTGAATTACCAGCCCTACCCTCAACCTAGTTATGGTCCTCAATATGCTCAACCTTCTATGGGTCCATACCAAGGAATGAACATGGTTTGGGATCCATCTCAATCTCAACAGATTTAGCAACCTAATGTGCAGTTGTCATCTCAACCTGGACAACCTTTGGTTTCTGGTTCAACCCAGAAACCTATCCAACCTACTATTCAAACGTCTGCACCTGGTGTAGCTCATCAGTCTGGGCCTATTTTGCCTCGAACTCCTCCTCAAACGATTGCTGCAACTACTGTAGCTTCTGTTCAATCTACCCCACCTACTTCTGGAATATCGACAGCTCTGGTTTCTGTTGTTCCTGCATCAACTCCTCAAGCATCTTTACCTCAATCGGGACCTACAATTCAGACTTCGGTTCAGATGCCTGTAGGAAAACCTGGTCCAAGTACGGTTGTCACAATTCAAGCACAGTTCACTTATCAACTGTACCAGGGATAGTACCAATTCGGTCCTGCTATTCAAAGCCCAGTTTACCAGTATCAACCATACCCTAGATATACTTATCAGCAACCTGAACAACCCCAGTTTGGTCTAGTTAATCCTTGTTTTATGGGAGGATACAATATTCCAAATGTGATTCCAATTCCAAGTTATCCTGGATATCCTCCTCCTGGGGTTGGTCTTATGACCGAGGGTTTTCGTGACCCTAACTGTCAGTTACTGTTTATTGCAACTTTGGACTTGCCTAATTTGTCGCGTTTTACGAATGATCCGATTAATTATCTTCCGTTTTGGCCACCAATGCCGAATAAGTTGCCCAGTGATATCCCAAAGTTTGAAGGTAAATCAGGAGAGGATCCATCAAACCATGTGATGACTTATCACCTCTGGTGTGCATATAATTCCATTATAGATGAGTAAATTCACTTACGACTTTTTCAACACACTCTGATTGGTCTTGCGGCCAAGTGGTACATTGAGTTACCGTGAGCTTATTTTTATAATTTTAGTCAGTTAGCCACTTCATTCTTAACTAATTTTTATTTGCCTGCCAGATATGACAATGGCACAAAATTATTAACTTAATTAAAACAGTCAACATCCACATATATTTCAGATCATATTCATGAATGGCGACGTCGACGACGTTTAGTGAAAGTTTTTATTCCGGATCAAATTTTAGCAAAATGGTTTGTTAAACCATTATTACCTAAAATCACTGAGGATGTAGCTAAGGCAGGAGTTGTTACTGAAGAGCAAGTAATTGCTCAAGCTCAGTACCTTGACCTCATTTATACGCAATCGGGTACTTTACATGAAAAAATCCCCGACCTTTCGAAACAAAATCAAATAACTACATCTCCTTCAGGGTCTCATGCCGCTAATGGTATGATTGGTTTAGTTAATATCAAAAGCAAGAAAAAATCTTCAAAGAATTCTTTTCCTATTATAACTTTACTAGATTCCCCAACAGGTGACTCTTCTGCTGAAATTCCTGTTGATATTCATGTCGTAGAATCATCTATAGCCAAATCAAAATCCAGTGGTAAAAAGAAAGGAAAGAAGAAAAATAAACAAAACTAAAAAGATAAATTAGATAAAACTGAATCTACTGATGAGAAATGTAAACCTCGCTATCCTTTCCTCATTTGTGATGAGGAGAATTTTGCAAGAGATTTCCCACATCACGCTGAGGTTGTGAAAATCATCAAAGGTTATTAAACACCTATTGTCTTGAAGGATCCTTTTCCTAGTCAAGATAGTAAGATGATCGGTTCTTCCTCAAATGCCTCAGAAGAACCCATAATGATGATGTCTCATGTCAGTATTGCGACACGATCGCAAGATTATGGTAGTAAAAGTCCTGTTTGTGGTAAGGAAGTAGAATCTTCTAATTCAAACCCATCAACTTCAACTCCTTCTGGTTCTGATCCACTACAGATCGAGAAACCTAACCCAGACTTAGTAATCAAACCGCTTGCTAAAGGTATACTTCAGAAGCCAACTTTCAATCCACATGCGAGAGTTGCTCAGAATTATAACATTGTTGAAGACTTAGCTATTTTCCCTTCAGCAATGTCGGCTTTGGAAGTGCTGCAATCATGCCCAACATAGCTTAAATTACTATTTTCGGCTATAGGAGCTATTGATATTCAGGATTCAAACCTTATAATCTTTGATTTAGAAAATGGTACACCTTGCCTACCTCATCAAATGGCTTTCCAGATTCTAGTGTTAGTCAAAAACATACCTTGCTTTAGGACTGTAATTGATGAGGGAACTTCTACGTGTATTATGTCGATCCAGCGTTGGAGATCGCTTCGTTCTCCTACACTCAACAATCCCCGATAATTTTAAAGGCTTTTGATGGCCATGGGTTCTATCCTTTTGGCATTCTACAGGATTTACCTATAGGTGTTGAAGGAAAAACTGTTAATCTAGATGTGGAAGTGGTTGATGCCCCTCTAGATTACAACCTTCTTTTGGGTCGCAGCTGGTCTTATGCTATGACTGCTGTTGTTTCATCGGTCTTTGGGCTTATCAAGTTTCCTCATAATGGAAAGATCATAACCATAGACAAGCTGACTTATTTTTCATCAGACCCAGCCTCTTCTGAAAGTATCCAACATGTCGGTAAAACAACTATCCCTTATAAGGATGTTGGGGTAGGATTGATTAAAGATTCTGGTCTACTAGGAACTTTTTCCTTTCCTCCTCTTAACGTATCGCCTTTTACTGCAACCATTCATATGATTTCATCAAACACTATTGCTTTCGATGATCCTTGGATCGTACCTTCCGAATCTGAGGTGGGTTCATTTGGTGATGCGATGCCTTTGAGTCCCTATGAAATTGCATATCAGGCTGTAAAGTCATTTTTTGACCCTTCTTCAACCGAACTTGATCTAATGAATGTGGTCCATGGAGAATCACTTTCAATATCAACCTCATATTCAATAACTTTTTCCGAGCTTGTTCATATTGATGAGCAGATTCATGAACTTTTGTCTGTTGATGATTTACCATGTGAAGATCTTCATCGTTGATCTTTGTTTTTACCTGATATTGATCATTTCGAAAATGATTTTTCATCTATTTTTACTACTGATTATGTCAAGGAACCACAAAAAACCATCGCAATATCCTGATTCTGAGTTAAATTTGGGAAATATTTCCCGAACGATTCCTATTGACATTTCAGTTAAACCAGGAATTGTTGAAAACATTCATATAGGTGCTTCCTGTACGGACAATGAACTCCAAACTTATAAAGTCCTATTTCAAGAATTTTGTGATGTGTTTTCCTGGTCATATGAAGAAATTCCAGGAATTGATCCAACAATTGTTGTTCATGAAATTAAAACTTACCCGGATGCTAAACCTGTCTGGCAATGTTTGCGTCAGATACATCCGCGAAAAGCTGCTGCTATTAAAGCAGAAGTTGAGAAATTACTTCGAGCAGGTTTCATTTATCCAATTCCCTTAACGGATTGGGTATCGAATATTGTTCCTGTTAACAAAAAGCAAGGAACAATAAGAATATGTATCAATTATAGGGATATTAATCGAGCTTGTCCTAAAGATAATTATCCAACCCCCTATATCGATCAAATCGTTGATGATTGTGCCGGCAGTTAAATTTTCTCCTTTATGGATGGTTTTTCCGATTATAATTAAATCAACATACTCCCTGCTGATCAACCAAAAACGTCTTTCATTTTTCCATGGGAGACATTTGCTTATTGCAAATTACCTTTTGGATTAAAGAACGCCGGAGCAACTTTTCAAAGAGCTATGTCTTACGCATTTCATGACATCAAGCACATTATGCAGCCCTATCTCGATGATTTACCTGCCCATTCATTATGTAGAGCCGATCATCTCACTCATTTACGAGCAATATTTATGACATGTAGTCATTATCAAATTAGGTTGAATCCACACAGATGTGTTTTCTGTATAGAAATGGGTTGTTTACTAGGATTCGTTGTTTCAAAAGATGGTATTCATGTCAATCCCATGAAGGTTGAAGCTATTGTCAAATTGCCTCCTCCTTCAACTCTTCGCCAACTCCAAAGTTTGCAAGGGAAAGCAAACATTTTACATCGTTTCATTCCTAACTATCCTGAGATAACAAAGGGTTTTACCAGGTTTTTGAAACAGAATACTCCATTCTTTCGGGATGAGATAGCTGACAAATCCTTTGACCCATGCACCGTTATTGCATCCTCCCAACTACAAATAGGATTACTTCTTGTATCTCGCCACTTCTCATTCCACCATTGGGATGGTTTTAGTTCAGGAAGATGAATTCAATAGTGAACATGTGATTTACTATCTTAGTCGAACTTTGAATCCGACTGAGCTTAAATATTCACATGTGGAGAAGTTGTCCTTGGTAGCTGTTCAAGTTGTCCAAAGATTTCGTTATTACATCTTACTACGCAAAACTACTGTAATTTCTTATTGTAACCCTATGATCTATATTTTGACCAAACAATTGCTAGGGGGCAAGTATTCCAAATGGATTGTTATCCTGCAGGAATTTGACTTGGAATTTGAAAAATCCAAGGCAAAGAAATCTTTGGTATTTTCGGAATTGATGTGTGATTTCCTGCATGTTGATACTGAAACTGTGGCGGAAGAGCCCATGGCAGACGAATCCTTGTTTCTTATCAGCACTCTTGATCCATGGTATGGAGATGTCATAGTTTATCTCCAAACCCAATCTTTTCGGCCCAAAATTTCACGATCTCAGCGATGGAAAATATGTTTCCAATCCCAACAATACAAAATTATTGGAGATACACTCTATTATTGTGGGGTAGATTCTATTTTCCGATGTTGTTTAACTCATGAAGAAGTTGAAAAGGTTCTAAATGACTGTCACTCTGCAGCATGTGGCGGTCATATGTCTAGGTATGCCACAACCCAAAAGATATTGCGCGTTGGTTATTTTTGGCCGTCTTTATTTAAAGATTATATTTACGCGGTCCAAAAAAGCCACAATGTCAAATTTTTGATCGAAAGATGCGTGCTCCACCTGCTCCTCTCCACCCTATAATTGTCATCGGCCCTTTTGCAAAGTGGGGTATCGACTTTATTACATGACCCTCACTTGGCTGGGGGGCATGCGTATATCGTCCTTGCAGTAGATTATTTTACTAAGTGGGATGAGGTGATGCCTACATTTTCGACAGACAGCAAAACTACTGCAATTTTTGTTTTCAGTCATATAATTACTAGATTCGGTGTTCCTCAAGCGATTATTACCGATCATGGGATTCATTTTCAAAACACCATGATGACTGAACTAAAAGATCAACTTGGCCTGCGTCACGATAGTTCTACACCATATTACCCATAGGCTAATGGTCTGGTTGAAGCTATCAACAAAGTTATAATCATTATGATCCGACGAATCATTGGCATTCATAGGTCGAATTGGAATAACATGTTATTTTCAACACTTTGGGCGTATCGAACCTCAGTAAAAACATCAACTGGTTTCACTACTTTTCAACTGGTTTACGGTTTGGAAGCTATGTTACCCATTGAATGTGGAATTTTGTCATTTCAAATAGCCATAGAATTACTCCCAGCCACTTCCGAAGAGAAGAAAAGTTTGTTGTACTTAGCTCAGCTAGATGAGAATCGACGTGATGCTGCATTAGCAATCGAAACTCATGCCAAACAAATTAAAGCTTAGTACGATTGAAATGTTACACCTCATAATTTTTTGGAAGGATACCTAGTCTTAATATACGATCAAGCAAACAATAAGCTAGGGGCTGGAAAATTTGTACCTACGTGGCATGGTCCTTATGTTGTTAAGCGAAAGCTGCCAAAACAGGCCTATGAATTGGTAGATTTTGACGGTGTCTCTTAGGGTAAACCCAGAAATGGTCTTTATCTGAAGAGATATTATGCTTAAATCTGGGTGTGGAGATTTTAGTTAGATTAGTTTCTTTCTAGATGGTGTGTTTTAGATTAGAAAAGTGTGCTTAGCTTAGAGAGTGTTTTTATCATTATTCCTGCTTATCTTTATTTTACTCTTGATATTGCAGATGTCGACGTCTCTTCAAATATACATTTGTTTCACTGATAGTGCTTGTTGTAATACACAGAACATTTCTTCTGTAGCTTGGGTCATCTATTCACCCTCTGATGAGTTGGTATCTATGCATGGGGTAAGCCTTGGTCAAACAACGAACAACATTGCAGAGTATAGTGCAGTGATTGAGTTATTATGTGAATCCATGTCATTCGGGATTCGAAGTTTGATTGTTAGGTTAGATTCTGAACTCGTTGTATTGCAGCTTAAAGAGGTTATGCCATTAGAAATCCAGTGTTATTAAGATTATTTTTAAGATTTCGTCTCTTGGAACGTGAATTTGACTATATTGAATATCAACATATTCCAAGATATTTAAATACATTAGTAGATGCAATTGCTTCTCGAATGTTAAATAGACATTTGCAATAATCAAACAGTAAATTTAAAAACATTCCATAACATGTTATACAAGATAGCTAGTAATAGTGATATAGCATAGCATAGAAATGTGTCAAATATACATCGTCTTCAATCATAGGTTGAAAAACACCTTATGTTCGGCAAAAATGATAAGTACAAAAAGCAAAAATGTTGTATGAGTCTACAAAGGTGATCATCCTATCACTGGTGATGATCATGATAAGAAACCACTTCTCGGGCCACCCTACAAAGGAACCTCCTGAAAGGTCCTAGGACCCCAATCACATAGCGCTGTAACCTAAGTGGAATGTCATCTATGCTAGTTTCTGGAATATCTGCTGTCAAACACTCTAGATGATTTTCCAATTCGGTCTATATATTCGTCCCATGGGGCCGGTACTGCTTTAGCTGGGTGTCTCCTCTCATAGGGATGGAGAGTGGTTGGTCACCGTGGACCCACATCTGCATTTGAAACTTTTACTATCAGTTTTGGACGATTTAAAAACAAAAACAAAAAATTAGTTAAAGCTTAGAAAATATTGAGAATGATTTTACCTGAATCATCCCACTACTCTCCTGGTGGAAGAGTCATGTTTGGGTCACCACAATAATCCATCCCAGCATAAGGAAAATCCTGAATCACGAAAAGTTGGTTCTCCAACCAACAAAAATACTCAGGCAGAAATCGAACAACCTCTGAACCCTCCTCAGGATGATGGGCCATAACTACAACCCAACACATTAGCTTAGGTTCTTGGGGAAGTCCAACTCCAATGGAAAGATGATGTGGGACCAACATCGGGACCCTCTCTAGACCAAAGCTCACAACTAGGAAACCATATCCAAAGTTTTTTAGTTGTCCGTTCTTTGCTCTAGTTATTTGGCCTTTTACATTCAACAACACAGCTTTGCACTAGTTGAAGATGGTGCCTCGATAACAGTCTACTGCCATTCGCATTTGGGATCCAGTAACTACGCTTCCGTAGAGTCTAGTGATAGTAAATGCAATCACTTTAAGTTCAGGATGGGAGATAATTTTTATACTGATCCCTTTGTCCTTTGTTTGGTCATTAAAAAACTCTAGTCGGAGATTATCGACAGACTGGACACCTAGCCTAGTCCCGAATAGAGATAATCGTTCACCTCTCTTGGGTAAACCAGTCAGGAAATAAATTTCCTCTAGTTCAATTTCGAGCGAGTGGCCACCAATAATGAAACACTGTTCTTGTATATTCTACCTGTCCACCAACCATTGCAAAAAGTCTACTTGGGCCCTCATGCCAGGTATGGCCTATAATTTAAATAGCCTGCATGCCCTCAATGCATCCAATGAGGGTTGATGATTAATTGCGGCAAGGTCCACATCTTCATGCTCCTGTTCCCGCGAAATGAGCATTTTGTATATCATACATTGCAAAAATGGTGGATTAGAACATTTTAGTTCAAAAATTTTTGGGCGGAAATGGAAAAAATTGAAGTTTTAAAACCTATTTCGTGGGGTCCACACCTGCTAGTTAGGCACAGTGCGTAGGTCCGCACTCTTCCCAGGTAGTAGGTGCGAGCCCCTGGCTCTTTCCTTTGTAGGAAAAAGTCGGGGTCCGTAGGTTTCGCATGTTGCACTTGCGGACCCCTGCGAACGGTTTTTTAAACTAATTTTTCCCTAAAAAATCAAAATGGAAGCCTAAAAACGAAATACAAATAGTTGAAATCCAAGATAAAGGTGATGTGGATTACCTGGAGCTGACGGTTTTCGATTCCAACGGACGGATTTTCCGCAATCTTCATAGGAAGTTTCTTACCCAAAAGCTCTCTTTATCACTCTGAAGTCAAATGGTAAAAATGAATTTACAAAAGCCCTTTTTATAAGATTTTTTGAATAAATGAATTTTCAATTTGTTTATTTTTCACTTTAAAAAGGTAACTTTTTGATGCATTTTTATTTATTTTAAATAGGTACGGGTAATGTTTGAATTTTTGTGCAAAATATTGGATTTTTCAGGCAAAATTGATCATTTTCAACAAAAAACATTGGAGTCCTATTTAAGCTACTTTCTAACTCATGAAATATGAAAATATTACCGAGTTTTTCTTTTTAAGCTTGTTAAAACGGAATTAAAAGGACGATCCACTTACAGCTTGTTTCTGACCGTATAAACATGAACAGATTGCTGGGCTTTTGTCGTTTCAAGTTCGATATTGGTTATAAAACGACGTGTCGTTGGTCGCTTTTTTACTTTTTTGGATCAGAGACACTAATTATGAAAAGTACTCCTTGATCGTAATGGTCAAGTGGTTCTCTCAAGTATCATTTTATACCTATTCAGGCTTGGGAGACACAAATTTACGAAAATGGATAGCCATGGAGTTTTCTTAAGTTTTTCTTCTTACTCACTAAAATTGAAAAACGTCGAGTTTCTCCTATACTGGACTCGTTAAAATGTAACAGTAAAGGACCTGTTCAATTTTAAAAAGGGAATGAACCACTCCTTCTTAGGGTTCAAATTTTAAACTAAGTTGGACTCATCCAAAGGGTGAGCTTATAACCAAGCAAATGTTATCCTCCTCAAGCTTGTAAAAAATAAAGAGGTACTTGCCAGAAATGGTGGGGGGAAAGAGAGAAAAATGAACCTGTTTGTTATACTTTGTATGTTAGAAAAGCATTTAACCACTCTTTAACACGACACTTTTTGTTCACCTGGGTTGGGAAATCCTTTGCTTAACAGTTAATCAAACCATATTAAAAGTCTTCAGCTAGTTTTTGGGTATTAGCTTTGGGTTAATTGTCACCAAACCATCTGCAGTGTCGTTATGTGCTCAAGAGGTCAGTCCAAATAAACCATTCATCTAAAAAATATCTGTCATCCATCTTGACCATCCCTGAGTTAGTCCTTGCCAAATATATTTCTTCAAACTTGATCTATGATTTCGTGTTGTGTGCTTGCCTACGACAGATCGCTTTCTATCGACTTCAGTTCATTATCTAGAAATATGATCTAGAAATCGTCAGTACCTTGGAATCTGCATGCCTCAATGGTAGGTTTCTCGCCTTTGACAACATGTTGCATCATTGACCTTTGATCAAAGGATTCTATGACATGTTTGACATCAGCTCATCTATTCACATTTCATGGATTGTACTGAGTACTTTGAGAGCCATGGACATTACTGGTGGTTTCTCTCACACTTGTTAACATTTCACATCATTGACTGGTAAAGTGGTTTCTACCATGCTCGACTTCGACACATTCATTCACATGGATAGAATCGTACTAGTTCGGGAAGCAGAAATCAAGACCCTAGATCTAGTTTCCACCATCCAGGCTACGAAGAATTTTGTTATTCATTATACAGTAGACTATTCATAAACAGATGGCTGCACCCATACTGTGTCTACATATATATATATACTTCTGATGTATTACAAAATCATTCCTGTATCAGAGCAATTTAGTTATTTTTCTAGTCAGTTTTAATCTGAGTATGGGAATGCCTACCTCAGCCATGATATGTTCACATATATATATTTTGTATTGAATGTTTTTACAGGTTCCGACCAGAGTGTCCACAGGATGATCTTTGAAATGATAAAGTACTTCACTCTTCTTAGATAACAAATACTATCCTCATCTATTACAGACTTTACACTTTAGGGGGCAATCTGTTGCACAAAATATTGTCACCATGACATTCTACAATCAATGTGAGTCTATCACCACTCATACTTTCCTCCTTTACAAGTCTTAAACCTCAGTTCTTCATGTCAAGCCTTGAAAAATAAGAGAAAGCCCTTCAAAGTCTCTAAAACTCTGGTTCTGCACTTTCTCTTAGCATTACCTGTGGTCCCGCACCTATTGGTCATGTCCCCTACGTACCTGACCGCTTTGTCTCTATGTAATGGGTGCAGACCCCTGTAAAAGTTAAAAAGGCACAAATACATTCTTAAAAACTCATTTTGGCTTATTTCTGGAAGCTTCTAGGGGGAATCTTGAGGTGGCAAGTTCGCGCCTTTAAGGTTCATGCATCCCATACCTTAAGGAGGTAACCCCTTGATGTGAGGAGCTTATCCCTTTGAAGGAGGACTATATTCCTTCATAGGTGGACCTGTAACTTCCTTCCTCTGCACTATAAAATGAGGAATTGGGCTGGTTACTGAGGAGGTTGAAAGTTGAATATTTTTGAGCTGAAATGCTTTTGGAATTTAGTCTTCCTAATTGATCTTGAGAGGAGAGATTACATACCTTTTTGATCTCATTGGGAAGAGTGTGAGGCTTGTAAAAGTAGAGGAGATTCTTGCTTGGACCCTGGGAGGAGCTTGTACAACATCAGGGCACCAAAGGTTGTAAAGTTCTTCTATTCTTAAAATTAATAAAATCAAGTTTATTTTTCTCAATAAGTTGTGTTTTATGGTTTATTTCATGGATTGCTTGATCACCATGATGAATATGATTTATTATATTAGCTATGCAGGTACTATTTGATATGTGTTTGTTTGTGATTGTGGGTTCTTAAAAGGAAACTCTTTCGGACGATCGAAGCGTGGCTGCCACAAACTAGTGTTGGACTTAAGGTAGGGTCTAAAACACCTCTTGGTTTTTATTAATAAATCGCAATATATTTAGATAAAGGTAGATTTGCTTGTGCTATTTGTTGCTAGATATCTGTTGATACTAGGGAGATTGTTCTTGTATGCAAGAACGATTTATCCGGCCGACACCTCCATGTACTTTAAAGCCAAAAGAAGCACAAGGATCAAAGTGGGCAAACCGCAGCCACAATCCAAGGAACCAATTATCATTGAAGACTCACCCACTGAAAAGAAGGAAGAGTCTCCTTCCAGTATATCTATCACCTATGAAAAAGGAAGCCCAGAATCCTCCACATGGAAAAAGAGAATTAAGCTGATGGAGTCAAAGGGAGTTCTACAGGAAACTGAAACATCTCTACAGGAAACTCTAGCCATCTTAAAAATACTGAGAAATTGGAGGAGAAGGCAGCCAAATAGTCACAGGGGGAGAGCAAGGCTAAAGAAATACCTGAACCTACCCCTTAGCCTATTTTGGGCTCATATTACAATCTGTTAGAGGGTGGGAAAATCATCCCACATAAATTTGTTGTACCTCTATTCTTCGAATTAGAGAAAGAGAGGGTCAGAACACACACATGGATTCAAATCACCAAATCTAAGGGATTTGAGGACATAGGCCACATGGAGGACAGGCTAAAGGAATTAAGAGGGGAATTGGCCATGGTGAGGCACATAGAAAGCAGCAAAAGA
Organism: Pinus tabuliformis; assembly: GCA_031772625.1. Lineage (NCBI taxonomy): Eukaryota > Viridiplantae > Streptophyta > Pinopsida > Pinales > Pinaceae > Pinus > Pinus tabuliformis. The sequence continues at coordinate 601,561,703 of CM062814.1, read as the reverse complement.
GCCCAGCTACAAGAGGAGAATGGGCTACTGAAAAAGCAGTTGCAGCTACAAGAAGTTCATAAGGGAGATAGGATGTCCATTTTGGGAGGGCAGTAGCAGCAAGAAGGCCCTCCAATAGAAAAGGAAACAACTGAGAAACAACAGAAGGAGGGAGAGCTACAAGCTGAGGTTGAGATGCTAAAGAAACTACTTCAAGAAAAGGAGTCTCAGGCAGCAGAAGAAATACAAGTTTTAAAATAGTAGTTGCAAGAAAAAGAAGCCCAAATGGCCTGCATGGCTAGCTGGGCAATATAAGCCTTAGAATGTAGGCAACCTACTAAACCCTATGCATTATATCTTAAAGACCAATGGTTGCAATTTCAAATTAACACATTGGCCCAAAGGGGCACCACTCCATTTCAGAATTACAATCAGTTTATGCAATTGTGTGACAGTAGCTCAGCTGAAGATAAGGCCAAGTTAGCAGAATTCTATTTACACAACTTGGCGCTTCCTAACATGAATCTATGGGACCCAAACACTACATTAGGAGATCTGCAACTCATGGCCATGGCTTCTTGGTTAAGCCATGAGGAAAAGAGGGCAGTAGAGATTCAGAAGATTATGGCCAGGGAGCTAAGTGAGCCACTGATGATTAGGGCAGAACCAGAAAATCCGTCAACTCTTATATATTCTAATCGGTACATTGAAGACAACCCTCACATTGCACCTAACTACGTTGAAAGGAAAGCTCAGGCCATTTCCCACTTTGAAGACATGGAAAGGCTATTTGGTGATAATTGCATTCATGCTTGCACAAGGAGATGGAACACATTGTCCCATAGTCTGAAAATAAGAGAGTACCACTCCCCAACCAGAATGAGGGAGGCTATGGAAAGAGTACCCCTATACAAACAATCAATACAAAACTTGAAAGCCAATTGGATTGGCCTTAAATTCAGCCCTCCACTACTGGTAGGGCTGTTAAAAGGGGTCAAGGAAGAAGAGGAATAAAGACAATGCGAGGAAGTAGACAGAAAGGAAAGTTTTCGTGATAGAGAAGAGGACATCACCTCAGAGACTTGGGATGTCAGAGAGGCAGTCAAAACAATCAAAGATGATGAACTGGTTTAGTTACTCAGAAGATGAGCAACACATTCAGCAAGGGGTGATGATGAGCCCCGGAAACGGGTAACTATATGGGCTCATTTTGCCTATTATTCTCATTTAATCCACCATTATCCATAGTTTTATGCATTCTTTTGAATATATTTACGTTAATTGAGTGAATGGGAATAGTCACTTGACCACAAAGTCTAACACATGCTTATTGCAGATTTTTGGACATTTTTGGACCAAAATCAGGCATTTATGAGCAGATTGGCGGCCAAATTCGAAGAAACAAGGCTGAGGATTTATAAGAGGGGTGTCTCCTTGACTAGGTGACCCCTTCCTCAAGTTCTACACCATCAGCTCAGAGTTCAACAACCCACCAAAGATGATTTCAAGGGGCAGCCGAGTAGCTCTCGTGAAGTGGTTGATTAACTGTAGTTTTGGGCAGCCAAGCTCCTAAAGTTAAGGAGGACTATTGGGAGTCCTTTTTTGCATAAGTAGGGAGGATTCAAGACTTAGTAGTTTATTCATTTTGATAGTTTATTCTTCGCACTTTAGTGCAGCCCTGTATCAGCACATTTTCGAGCTTCTTCTTGTAGGAAGTTTTTGGGATGTAACTATTATTTTTTTATCAATGAAGATGAATCCATATTTGCACCAACTCTGATATTTCTTAGGAGGCTGTAGCTCTTGAGGTTGGGCCCAACCCAAGTGCCCAGTACCTCCTTTATGTACTTTTATGTGTCTTTCTTGCATTCATAGAATAATTTCTGTTATTTAGGTTAAAATCTTCCTTTATTACTTAGGTTGTTTTTGATGATTAAGATAGTTGTTCATTCTTCACGTTGATTTGATAGTTTGGTAAAAGAAAAGATCCACAAAAAAGCTACCAAGCAGTCCTTGATCTCATTTCTCCCTCCTTGGGACCATGAATTGAGACCAAGGCACACTTGCTACAACAAAAATTGTGTTTTTGCCTTCCAATGCAATTGCTAGAGATAGATTTTGAATTGGAAAAGTTGATATCAGTTGTTTTTTCATGCTTAGACCTGTTCTTGCTTAGTTTCCATAGCTTTCTTGCATGATTTCCTATCTATAAACTTCTGTTTATCACATTTCTGGTTTTTAGGTCAGATTAGGTTAAAATAGATAAATCTCTGTTTTTTTAGTCTTTGCTTGGATCAGTTTTGGAAAGTACTATGTAGAACACCTGTAAGGCACTCCAACCTATCCTTCCTCTATCATACAACCTACTCTAGTCCCTCACTTGAGATTTCTTTCCCTCATTTTCCACCCTTTCCCAACTTGCTCTAATTTCTACATTTTTGTTCAACATTACTTTCTTCGTACTTAAACAAATCCAACCATCTTCATCACTCCTGAGCTTCATTTACCAAGTCCTAGACCCCTTAACATCCTTATCCATCTTTCATCTCAACTTTCCCACCATTTTTCCACCATTAACCCTATAAAAACCACTTTCGGCCTGTTCTAGTAGAATTTCTTGTAGATCCCCTGTAGCCTTATGTGATGCAGGAAAGTGTTCCCTCTACGGACAGAGGCAACCCCTCTAGCCCTAGAGTGGGTCTAGTCACAACAAGGACAGATCAATAATAGATTTCCTTAAACAGTCATAGTTGGAGGCGTACCTCAACCGGTGGTCAATGGAGTTCCGCTGCACTGCTCCAGCTTTTGCTTCCTTCTCCTCAATGAGTGATCAACCTAAAACAATGAAAAGGAAATAAAACAAAGCACGTAACCGGAAAAAAAAATGATCTTTTTACTCACAAAGTCAAGAAGTCATGAGCTATCAAGTAAACTACATACAAGACATAGGAAAACATCATTGACTGTATTAATAATGAAATAAGAGCAAGCTTACAACCAAAGTCTTGACGTCACAAGCCTTTTGAGAGGGTCCAACCAGTGTATTTCTTAAGTATTCACTCTTTGAAGATGGATCTCCCAACATACAAAGTTCTCTCTCACTCATAAGTTTTACACAATTTTAAGGGCACTTCACAATCTTCCACAAGCTATCAGCAATCCCACACTTGTCACACCCACACCAGCTATCTATCAAACCCAAAAGTACTAACATCACTACTCAATCAAATAATTTACCAACTAGCTGATCATGGCAATGGTGAGTGTTTAAATAGGAGAAGGAATCTCCATGAAAGGTGGAAGAGTGAGCTTATCCCCAAGGAAGGTAGCACAAATGACAGAACTACCATACCAGAGGAGGAAGGGTGACACAAACTATGCCAACAACTAGGTCTAGAGACATCCAGAAGGCCAACTATTGAAATGAATTCACCCAATCTGGATCAACGCAAGTTTATAGCTAAGCTTCAGCGCTGACATTACTAGTAGACAATGTAACCAGTTAGACCGTCGCTAAATACAACAAGTAGCCTCGCACCGGAGCATGAAATCGTCCCGCCGTGGGAAACAAATGTACTTCCATGATGGAAGCACGGCAGGACTACTTACAACTGCTATTCATCACGTATATTAAGTCTAGAGTTGCGATGAGGCAGAAAATTTAGGAAAAGTGGGTCACTTGGCAACATCAGAGAGACTTGACGTCGCAAGCTTACAACCAAAGACTTGACGTCGCAAGCCTTCTCAGAGGGTCCAATCAGTGTATTTCTCAAGCATTCACTCTTTGAAGATGGATCTCCCAACATACAAAGTTCTCTTTCACTCATAAGTTTTACACAAAGTTAAGGGCACTTCACAACCTTCCACAAGCTATCAACAATCCCATACTTGTCACACCCACACCAGCTATCTATCAAACCCAAAAGTACTAACTGCATTGCTCAATCCAATAATTTACCAACTAGCTGATCATGGCAATGGTGACTATTTAAATAGGAGAAGGAGTCTCCATGAAATGTGGAAGAGTGAGCTCATCCCCAAGGAAGGTAGCACAAATGATGGAACTGCCATACCAGAGGAGGAAGGGCGACACAAACTATGCCAACAACCAGGTCTAGAGACATCCAGAAGGCCGAATGTTGGAATGAATTGGCCCAATCTGGATCATTGCGAGTTTATAACTAAGCTTCAACGTTGACATCGCTAGTAGACAATGTAGCTAGTTAGACTGTCGCTAAATATAGCAAGTAGCCCCACACTGGAGCATGAAATCGGCCCGTCGCGAGAAACAGATGTACTTCCGCGCTGGAAGTGCGGCAGGACTACTTACAACTGTTGTTCATTGCGTATATTAAGTCCAGAGTCGCGATGAGGCAAAAAAATTAAGAAAGGTGGGTCACTTGGCAATATCATAGAGCATTTGTTTAGTATGAGCATGTTTCATTGGGACCCATGACACAATAGAAAGATTGGGGTGAAAGCAGTGACAAATTACTATGTAACACCTCCTGTAGAAGTTCACGCGAGTGATTTTTTGAGATCTGAGTGGGGTGGAAATCTCTAGAAGGGTGCTAGGGACCCCTTAGGTCCTCTCCACACCTTCCCAACCTCCTAAAAATGCCCACTCCATTTCCTTTTGCCAATAAACCTCTGCACAGTAAAAAATAGTTAAAACACATGCATAATAATTCTACATAAAATTACTCAAAAATACAAAAAGATTATTTTTCCGTATTTTCCTTTAGAAGTAGCTTAAACACATGCATTTTACCTTTTCAATAGTCAATGGCATCCATTTTAGTATCTTACATCTCTTTTCTTGCACAAGTAGGGTTAGTCGGTAAAACTAGGGTCTGCTAGGGTTTGCATTTCCTTTCAGCTTTCATCTTCTTTCTGCAAGTAGACTAGCCTCTTTTTGAGTTAGCTTTCATCCATCATAGTTAAAAGCTTCTTCTAAGAACTCATAGAAGTTGGCTTAAGCTCCTAGCGAACTTGTGCCATCTGATCAAGTGATAGCCTGTAGTAAGAGCTAGTACTTGTGCATATAACACCGTCGCTTCCAAGTTTGTTACGAACTATCGGGTTGATAAAAGTAAAGTAGGGAGTCCTAGGAGTTGCAGCATCATTGCTACAATATTGGAGCTCACCAGTATGCATCGCACCTCCCAAGTGTGTAAAGTGCGATGCATCATGGTTTCTGTGAAGCCCAGGTGTGATGACTGATTGAACCTATTTCCATTCTAGAAATTGGGGGGTTTTGTCCTTGTTTTCAGTTCTGTTTAGTTGTTTTTGCTGCTTATGAACAGTGCCTTTTTATTGAAGCCTACTTGCATCACATAGATCAGCCTCCATTAGATTAGGATTATTAAATGTTTTTGTGTATTTTTTCATCATTTACAATCCTTTGTCGAAAAGTTGTTTAAATCAATTTGTCGCTTTGGTACAAAAAGTGTCGTAATTGTCATTTTGTGTCGAAAAGAGAAGTGTCATGGATTCTTCCTTCCTTTGACAGTTGATTGAACTTTTCTTCATGTATTTGGTTTTATTTTTTGATATTCGAAGTGTCGAAAGATTTATTCAAAATTGAAAAGTGTTTTTTAGTCTTCCTTTCTCTTTTGAAGAAGAAATTGTTGAAAATGTCATTTTGAAAGAAATATTTCAGATCTTTGCTGCATTCAATTTTCATTTTTATCATTTTCACATTAAGGGGAATGAAAAACAAATACATGCATTTGCATTTTCATTAGTTTGTGTGCGAAAAATGATTTAAGAAAATGCACTAGTGTGTGCTCTTTGCTCTTTGTTTGAAAGAATTGTAGTCTTCTTTCCCTAGTAGCTAGGATTTTCATTGCTCAAAATAACAAAAATGATTGTTTATCATTGTAGATTGCATTTTAGGAATTTCGAATCAACATCACACGGTGAACCATTGAAAGGAAAACTTTAAGCAAGATCAAATCTAAAATAAATTTCAATGAATCTAACAATGCTTTGGAACTTAACGCAACACATCTAGAGGTATAGGCTAGAGACATGTTCCGGCATCGTAAAAACTAGTAACTATCATTTTTATCGAAGGTTTAGTGATTCCTCCTCCTTGATACGACAAGTGCTAGCATGGACTTGTGCTCCCCATACCATCGCGTATATATTCGGAGACCACGATAGGCTTATATCCTTTATCCATAGGAAGCTGAGTCTGCACCTTATTGATCGCAATGCACTGAACACAACATTCGAAAAGATTGACTACCATACATAATTCCTTGGTAATTTCTTTTTAATTTATCACCAAGGTGTATTTTCTAGTTTTGCGATTGGTTTGGTAATCCCTCTATTTAGATTTTCTAGAGTAGTCACTTTCGTTCCTTTTCGACTCTTTAAAAGAAAAGGTCCATCTGAGCACTTGTCACTTCAAGCTCATTAAAAATCGAAGGAGACTAGAGTCATCTTTAGCTTTTTCTCGACTCTTAAAAACTGAAAAAGTGAGTTGTCTCAAAGCTTCATTAAAATTAATTGAATTCGGAATAACATCATTTTCCCCTTAATTTTGAGTTGGTCAAGTAATCCGCAATGATGGAAGAAAGTCAATCAAAATCCCGTCATTCGCGGAGACTAGCGAGTCAACTGTCTTTGACTCCGGAAGCAAAGCCAATCCAAGCAAAACGGTCTTGTTTAACTGAGTCTAATTCATCTGGTTTATTTGAAGATTTTGTTTCAACATAGTTAGAGACTACAATTACTCCGATCATTTCTAGTACATCTGCCTTTAGAGAAGAAGTTCCGCAGTTACAAGAGGACATTAGAACTGATCCTAGTGTAATGGTAGACACTTCTATACCTAAAACAACTCCATCTAGAGTTGATCCAGAACCCATCTCAGTTCAAACTGAGTCTACGTTTGAACCAGTAGTTGTTCAAGAACCTCCCTTTGAGACTAAATTTCACTTACCTTAACATCTCGAAGTCGAGTTTCAGAATTCAGAAGGTGTCACCTCTCCAGTATCTGTCACTGTAGAAGCTATACCTTCTTCGGCTCCAGAAATGTTTTACAGACCTGACGGTCTACCTCTTCCACATGGTCTGATTTCTATAGAGGAGATAGTAAATGATCCACCATCTAGTACCCCATTTCATTTTGGAACTAGGATTCATTTTATCCTTTTACTCCCGGGTTTGGTTCTTTTAATCATCCTTCATCGCAAGTTCTTGTCGAATCGCTAGGAAATATTTTGGATAGACTAAACATGTTTGAGAAACCATCGACATCTATGACTGTGTCATCTGATGCAGCTACGACCAAACTTCCTGCTACCATTCCTACAATTTTTGTTGGTATACCATCTGTTCAAGCTAGTTATCAATCACTAGCTGAAGTCCACTCAAGGGCCACTTCAGCAACATGGTCTGCTCCTATTTTTCATCCGGAGCCCCACCTAGTATTTCTTATTTTGAAACTCAACAATTTGATCCGACATGCCAGTATCAATTTGGGTAGACTAGTCTTCAAAGACCGGTATATCCTTTAAACACTAGATTTCCACCATATGGAGAGCAGTATTCCTTTTCATTGTTCCCTCCTGGGGAACAACCATGTCATATTTTCCAACAAAATTCAAGTCAAACTAGATTTACATCCAGTGGTTGGGTACCAATACTGCCACAACAACTAAGGGTTGTATATTCAATGCAACCGATCCAACCTATGTCGAATATTCCCACTACACCTACTATTGTGACTATGTTGCAAGTATAAGCATTGCCTATTGTGTCTCAAAGTCAAGTCTCTCTAGTTGCAATGCAACAGTCTCTTGTCTCTACGGCTCAATTGCAACCTCAGGTTAGTGCTCCCTTATCTGGAATGACTCAGGCTCAAACAGGTATTATCACTCCACATCTTGGTCAATCTTCCAGTATTAGGCAACAACAAATGGTCCAACAACCATGGCTGGTACAATATCAACAACCGCAATTCTAGCAAACCCAACCTCAGTTTGGGCTTGGTTTACAAACTCAAACTAGATTTGGTCAATATGAAGCGTTCCGAGGACCTGAGCAACAAGGCTCTGTAGGTAATGGAAAACCACATTTTCAAAATGGTTATCAACAACCACACTATACTGGTTATGTCCAACAACCTTATCAAAGTTACCAACATCAGATACATTATGCTGGTATGCAAAGACCTACTGCTCAGGCGATTCCATCTTATCTTGGGTATGCTTCACCTAACCTGAATCAACAGTTTCCTTTTGTAGCAACTCTAGAATTACCAGATTTGAATCAGCTAATGAATGATGCAATTGCATACAACCCTTGGTGGCCAACAATTCCTTATAAAATTCCCTCCAATAGTCCTAAATTCAATGGAAATCCAAGTGAAGATCCATCGAATCATGTAATGACTTTTCATTTGTGGTGCTCATCTAACACCCTGAATGATGATTCGATTAGGCTTCGCCTTTTTTAGAGAACCTCACTGGTCTAGTAGCGAAATGGTACTTTGAATTTTCTAGAGCTTCGTTTGATAACTTTAGCACCCTTGTCACTACCTTTTTAACCCACTTTCAATTCCCCATCAAGTACGAAACGGGAACAGAACTCCTTACCAACTTTAAATAGACCACGCCCACTCACATATCTGATCATATTCATGAGTGTCGACGTCGTCATCGAATGGTAAATATGTATGTTCCTGATCAGCTTTTAGCTGAGTGGTTTATTAAGTCTTTATTGCCATCTATCACTGAGGATGTGGCAAAAGGAGAAGTTGTCACTGAAGAGCAAGTCATTGCTCGTGCCCAATATTTAGACTTAATCTATACTCAGTCTGGCACACTCTACGACAAAATTCCTGATACTCCTAAACTAGAATTTTCCATTCCACCCCCTCCTAAATCAAATAGGGACTCTCATGCTGGTGACAGCGTGATCAGTGCCTCAAGCACGCAAACCGCAAGGGATCCATTTGGTAAATCTCTTGTTATTTCTAACCAGAATGCAAATGAAAAACCTTTTGCCTCGGAGATTAATGCCGTGTCATTTGACAAGGGCAAGAATCTAAAGCAACTAGGAGGCAAGAAGAAAGGGAAAAATAATAAGAAGAAACAGGAGAATTCAACTCCTGAAAAATATTCTGAAAACCCTGTTGGGCTAAGGAAACCTCCTCGTTTTCCATTTTACATTTGTAACGAGGAGAATTATATGAGAGAGTGTCCAAATCGAGCTGAGGTTGAAAATTTTTTAAAGACTTCAAATACCTCAGTAGTGTTGACTAATCCATTTCCAAGCCTAGAAACTAATTTGGTTGCTATCGATAATGCTTCCACATCCCAAGTGCTTATGCTATCCATATCAAAAAAATAAAATGATTCTTTGATATCGAAAAGGAATAAAGATTATGGGAACCCATCGTTGTCAAACAACCAGGCTACAGATCAACCTAGTGGTTTGACAATGACTTCACAAGAAAATGTTCCACCCATTATTCCTAAATTAACGATAAAGCTGCCAAAGGGAGTCGTACATAAATCGAAATTTAATCCTTGTGTTCGAGCTACTCATAATTATAACATAGTGGAGGATATGGCTCAATTGCCATCCGCTATGTTGACACTTGAGGTATTGCAAAATTGTCCCTCCCAAAAACGGGCTTTGTTATCAGCAATAGGTGGGATTGATCCAGCGGATTCCAATCTTGTGGCCTTTAATCATAAAGGATATACACCTCAGTTACTGGCCCAACTCGCTTTCCTTATACAGGTAAAAGACCTCAATAACACTGTTCATCGAACTATCATTGATGAAGGGGCATCTACCTGTATTATGTCAATGAGTTGCTGGTTCACCACCCTTGTTGCGATCATCAACAACATTAAAAGGATTAGATGGAAGAACATACACTCCGTATGGGATTTTAAGTGGCTTTCAAGTTGAACTAGGGGGCAAGACGGTAGAAATTAAAGTCGAAGTCATTGATGGAAACCTTGATTACAATATTCTACTAGGAAGGCCCTGGATTTATGTTATGGCTACCATTGTGTCTACATATTTTAGAAAGATTGCATTTCCCTTCCAAGGTGGAATAAAAATCGTTGACCAACTAGCCTCTTTTTCCAACAGTTCACAAGCTACTGGAAGCATTCCATTGATCCATGGAAGTTCGGTTGGTTCCATTGTCTTTCTCTTATCTATTATACATAGAAGAAACCATGAGTTGCTTTAAACTGTTGTTTCTAGGGTAGGTTCCAAACCTAGAGGGCTAGTCGTTCGAAAAGACACTAATTTTCCCAGAAATGGGGGGGAGAGTAGTTAGTGGTTTCACTCGAGGGGGTTCCAAAATGTTGTAGAGTTGACATGTAAGGGGGGGTGCATTTGGTATACCGCCCATTTTGAACCCCCCCACTAATGGTAAAGCTCGGATGGTGAGGGGGGTTGAAATATGATGTGGTTCGTCCGATGTGGGAATATGGGTGGAGATGGAGTGTGATATGGCAAGGGATTAATTGTGATGTGAAGGCATATCTGGTGGGGTCAGTGGAAATTAATATACCGCATAATAGGGGTGTAATGACTTAGGGATAAGTGGTTGAAGGGAATTATGAGTGAAGGGGATAATTATTTTGGAGTTTATACTTAGGGATATGATTAATATCAAATAATTGATATATAAACCTTAGAGTAAAGGCTTTATTCCTTTGCCTTTTGTTCTACACATGAAAACACATTTGATGTTTGTTTGTGGCACATTTAGACTAGTAACCCGTGCATTTATAAAAACATGAAACGAAGCCTTTCTTTTCATTTTGCTTCCCTAGCATTTTATTTTCCTTTTGACTTCTTTATTTAGGGCAGCTACCACCTAACATTTTATTGATATGGATGCCTATAAAACATTAAATTTGCCTAACATTTTAACTTTTCTTTCTTTCGCATCCATATCCTGACTTAACATTTTAATTTTTTTTTTGACTAATATGCTAACTTATCAAAACCAAATGATGTTACAAGATCAGCTCTAGCTAGGGATTGCTTCCCCCTGTGGGATGCAGAGAACAAGCAGATCCAAGTTCCTTCTCCTCGGGATATGGAGTCTTTGCTGAAACAAATACTCACTTGCAATTTTTTTAGAAATTAAATAAACTCTCTAGATATTTATAGATGATAAATGAATGGAAAACCAATACTGAATGTAATGTTTCAAGTATCTCCCATTGACTGGCAATCAGGAATACTCTCCTTCCAGATTCTGTAGGATGAATGTATTGTTCCCTTTGACTTCTGCAATGCTAAATGGACCAAACCAAAGGTTGTAAAAATTTGCATGCTTTCCTTTACATTCTCTCCGTGTATCCCATCTGAGCACTAAGTCACCCTTCTTGAAATTTCTTTCTCTAGCCTTTCTGTCAAATAGTTCTTTGTTCTTATTTCGGTATTTCCTTAGCTTGTATTGAATTTTATCCTTGTCTTCATTTACCTAAATAATTTTATTAATCATTCTTGAGAAATCATCTTTTTCTTTATAGGATGTCTGAAGGAATCTCATAATAGGTAAAGCTAAATGAGTAGGAAAAACTGCTTCCTTACCATAAACTATTTGGAAAGGATACTTGCCAGTTGATCTCTTAGGAGAAACCCTACTAGCCCAAATTGCATGGATTATATGGCTATCCCAATTTTTTTATGGTCTTCAAGAGTCTTCTTAATGACCTTGACTAAGCTCTTGTTGGAGGACTTTGCTAGCCCATTACCCTGTGGATAGTATGGTGTAGAATGGTGTAAAAGGATTGAATACTTTTGACAGAATTCAATCATTTTAAAATTGCTAAAAGTTTCTAGATTATCTGTAACAATCTGTTGAGGACATCCAAATCTTGATAGGATGTTTTCTTCAAGAAATTTTATCACAACAGTATTAGTTTCATTTTTAATTGGTATGGCTTCTACCCACTTGGTGAAATAGTCTGTAGTAGTTAAAATCCATCTGTGTTGATTACTAGAATGTGGATGAATTTCCCCTATAAAATCCAACCCCCATTATAGGAAAGGAGCATTGACAGATACTAGGACCAAAGGAAGTGATGACAATTTCTGTTTTCCTACAAATAATTGGCATGGTTTGCAACTTCTTACTCTTGCTCCAACTTCTTCAAAAGTGTGGGCCAATAGAAACCTGGTTTTAAATTTTTTTAGGTTGTTGCTCTCCACACATAGTGTCCACCACAAAACCTTACATGGAACTAATCTATTATTCGCTCTGTTTCATTTCGAGTTAAGCACAAAAGAAGGATATTAAGAGAGTTTTTCCAGTATAGATTGGTATTGATAATGTAGTATTTTGTTTTTAAGACAAATTTCGGATGCTATATTATGGCTGAAAAGAAGGAGTCAGTTCTCCAAAAAACATACAGTATTTTCTGGCTATTCTGGGTCCAAGGAATTACAAAAGAGATCCTTTCCTTGACCCTTGCCTTAGTAGTTCTATCACTAAGTATTCCTAGGCTACTGTAGATCCTAACAAACTGCAGAGACCAAAATTTACATTTACACTTCATACTTAGTCTATTTCAATGTGACTGATCTGTCTGGCTGTGGATTCTTCTGGGTGAGGGTCTGGATCAGGCTGCTTGACGCTGGAGGAGCTGGGGGCGTCCTTGTTCTTCTTATCCATCATATATTGGAGGATTGAGATTGATTCCTCTGCATGACTGCAGCGGTTGGCCAGGTTTCTAAATTGTTCATGAAGTGAGGATACTCGATGCAGAAAGAGGTTGATTTCAGCTCTGTACTTCTCATTCAGAATCTTGAATTGGTCCTCCATTCTTGTCTCCAGGCTTTTAACCTGGTCTTCCATGGCAAGATGCTGCGCTCTCAGTTCGTCGAATTCAGCCTGGAGGTCTGCACAATGCCAACAATCCTCTGATCTAGCCATCTTTGTCTTCGACCACGTTCTGTTTGCTACTCTTACTACTGATCCCCGAGTCTTCAATGCCTGAGTGTAGCTGGGTGGCGCTGCTTCTATGAAAGGAGCGCTCTTGCTGATTTGGGCAGAGTGCCCACTACTATACCAATACTCATACGAGCTTCTATTCTTAATGCGCTGTGTTGATCTGTTCTCGGGTAAATTTATAGAGTCGGGCTGCTGCTTTCGGAGGCGGGGAGAGATCAAATCGATCAGCTTGGAATCACTGTTGGCCTGATGTGCAATCGGTTGCAGATCTGGCTGAGTATGGCGGTTCGATTTGGAAGGACGATCCTCTTCTGTTAGCTTGTGCCAATTCACTTTTCTAGGCAGGTTTCGATATACCAATCCGGGCAAAATCCTTTTCGCATGCTTTACTCTGCCACCGGCACATATTACCTGATCTATTCTTCTGTTGCTGTCAGTTTGGGGCAGAGAGCTGTTGACTGTATCTGGAACGGTCATGGTAGCGGATGGGACGACACGCTGGAGTTACAGCAAAGACTGCCAACGGGCCTTTCGCATGCCCTGTTGGCAAATTTGTCCGCTTCCTTGTTCAGACTGCGGAGTATGTGATAGTAGCTTACCTCCTCCATTGCTTCATGAAGGAGTTGGTTTCTCCGGTTTATTTGCTGAAGAAGAATGTTGGGAGTGCTCTTCCTGTGCGCCATGAGCCTAATTATTATTGAAGAATCTCCAAACACGACTGCTTTTTTTATCCCGAGTTTGGTTAGTTGGATGAGACCCTGATACAGGGCAAGTCCTTCGGCTCTATTATTTGAGTTCTCCCCTAGTCCCCATTCATAGTAAAGGATTCGCTCACCATTCGCATTGCAAATAAGGCCCCCTGCCCCTGCCAATCCTGGATTCGACTTTGAAGCCCCATCGAAGAATAGGCAGAATTTGTTGCAGTTGCTCATCCATTTGGACAGTTCCTCCTCTTTCACTCGTAACTTCCATGCACTGTTTACTTCCTTCGCCTTGATCCCTGTCCTGCTGGCTTCCTGGGCCCTGGGAGTGTTCTCCAAAACATAGCTGAGGAAATTTCGCTCCTCAACACAGTAAATGGTTGCACTAACTTTACGGTTGGTGTGATTTGTTATTGTTTCCAGCGCCAGCATTTTGGCCTTGTGACAAATTTTCCTAATGCTGGATCCTTTTTCTTGAAAAACTTTACCATTTCGCGCTAGCCAGATGCGCCATAAAAGAGTGAGAGGTATGGTGTTCCATACTCTTTGTGCCAGTTGACTTCCTTTCTTCTTCCACGGACAACTCCTCCTCCATTTATGGATGGTTTCAGCAATTGTGTTCTGGGGTTCCCATGGTGTTTCTCCGAGTAAGGCCATTTCCTTCCAGCACTCGCCAGCTACCGGGCAGTCAATAAATAGATGCTGCATTGTTTCTTCTGACCTACAACAATTTGGGCATCTGGATGGGCCCATTATGCCTCTCTTTCTTAAATTCTTTGCTGTCAAAATTTTCCCTTTCAAGAGAAGCCAGAGGAAAAACTTAACCTTAGGGGGAGCTTCTGCCTTCCATACTGATTTCCAATTGTTCCAGGGTTCTTGTTGATATATACTGTCATAGAGATATTGGTGTCCCGCTTTGAATGTATACTGTGTTCCAGATGGATCCCAACGATATCCATTCAGAGCACCTTCTTTGACCGGAGCTTTGCTGTAAATAAGCTCCTTTAGTACATTGAGACTATCTTCCAGCTCATTGGGAGGATCAGGGAAGTTCCAGCCTATCCAGGCTTGGGAGGAGGTATCCCATTTAGAAATTTGGGATAAAAGATGAAATCCTTTTCCGTTGAGCCATCTTATGATTGGCTTTGCCTCAGCTTTTTCTCCAATAGGCTGCTGCCCGAGAATTTTGTCTAAGGAGAAGTTGACACTATTTCCTCCACCTGGGACTTTGGATATGTTTTGGTTCATGAAAGGTATTGCCTTTTTGCAAAGATGCCAGATCTTTGTGCAATCCCTATTAGGTATATTGGAATTCAACAGCTGCTGCCTTGTGCAGTTTAAATATTTAGCCTCCAAAACCCTTTTCCACCACACTGAAGGCCCTGTGATCAGATTCCAAACAATTTTTGCTCCTAGGGCCAGATTGAGAAGCTTTGGGGATCTGATGCCCAATCCGCCCTTCTCCTGGATTTGGATTATGCTTTTCCAACTGACAAGATTAAATTTGCTTTTATCCGTTTTCCCCCCTTGCCAAAAAAAGTGCCTGAGAAGTTTTTCCATTTTCTGATGGAAGATAGCGGGAGCTTGATATAGAGAGAAGCGATAAATAGGGAGAGAAGCAATACCTGTTTTTAGAAGAATCAGCCTTCCTGCTGGGTTCAGCCACATCGTGCCCCATTGCTGCACCTTCCTCTTTATTTTGTCCAATATCTCATTCCAAGTATCTGCTTTTAGAGGTCCAACACTCACTGGCATTCCCAAGTAGGAGAAGTGATTCCAGCCTATGTTGCAAGTAACTCCAAATATGCCTGCTATACTGTGGATAGCGTGGTTTGAGGTATTCCAACCATAGATGCAACTTTTAACTTGGTTGACTTTCCCTCCTGAGTAGTCCATGAATTGATCCAAGATCTTTTTAAATCTCCTTGCAATTGTAATTGAAGCCCCTCCCATCAACAGTGTATCATCCGCAAACTGGGAGTGGTTAATATTCTTTACTCCATGCTCAATCTTAATGCCAGTGATTAAGCCTACTCTCCTGTTATAGTCCAAGGCTTGACTGAATGATTCAGCCATGAGAAGGAACAAGTATGGAGACAAAGGGCAGCCTTGTCTAAGGCCTCGGGATGACTGGAAGGCTACACAAGGTCTCCCGTTTATTAGAGGGGAGATCCAAGGTCCATTTATACAAGATGTAATCATAGTAATGAAGGAAGGGTCAAACCCAATTTTGTGAAGAACAGCATACAGATAAGAATGTCTTACCCTATCAAATGCATTGGCAAGATCCAGCTTTAGGACAAAACCTTTTTCCTTTTTGGTTATACTGGAGTGGATAGCCTCTTGAAAAAGGAGAATAGAGTCAGTAATGTGTCTATTGGGGAGGAAGCCCCCTTGATTTTCAGAGATCAAGGTGGAGAGAAGGGGTTTTAGCCTGGTTGCCAAGATTTTTGAAATGATTTTGTAGGCTGAGTTACATAGGGAGATTGGCCTGAATCTCGAGAAAGTTGTAGGGCGATTTTCTTTTGGTATTAAAGCTAGGTAAGTGGAATTGGTGAATCCCCCCATTTTACCTTTTCTCAACACCCATCGAATCATCTTTAAGAGGTCTTTTTTGATCAGAGACCAGTATTCCCTATAAAAGCATATAGGGAATCCATCCGGTCCTGGGGCCTTATCCGGTTGTAAATTCCAGATAGCTGCTTTAACTTCCTCATCTTCCACTTCTTTCATAAGCTTGTTGTTCATTTCTGAGGTGACCCCTTTTGGTAAGTGCTTGAGCATGTCTGAGTAGTCTTCTGGATCTTTGTCTTCTGTCAGAAGTTGACAGAAGTGCCTGGAGGCTGCTTCTTTTATTGAATCCTGTGTACTATATATGTTTCCCTCGTTGTCTGTTATGGTGCTCACTGTGTTTCTGAATTGTCTCACAGTGGCTTGCTTATGGAAGTAAGCTGTGTTTTTGTCCCCTTCCTGCAACCAGAGCTGCCTTGATTTCAGCCTCCATTTTTCCTCTTCATCTCTAAGGATTTGGCTCAATTGAGAGTAAACTCTGCCCTCTTGCTCTTTATTCTGCTGTGTTAATCCCTGCCTTTCAATTCTCTGTTGTATTTCCTCTAGCTCTTGCTTGATTTTTTGTTTGATTAGCTCAGGCTCTTGATAACTAATTTTTGCCCAGCTCTTTAAGGCCTGCCTTACTCGTTTTAACTTTGTCTCCCAGATGTGGCTTGGAGATCCCTCTACGTGCTGGCGCCATGTTGTCTGCACCACTTCTTTTGCAGCAGGGATCCGATTCCATATTGAACTGTATTTGAATGGGATGGGCCCTAACGGGCAGTGACTTTGGAGAGATAGAGTTATTGGATAGTGGTCCGAAGCCGACCCGTTAAGAATATTTGAGTAGCCTGATGAAAACGAGGAAAGGAAATTTATACTGATAAGGAATCTATCCAGCCGTTCCATGATGTTGCTGGCTCCAAGTCTTCTATTGCTCCAGGTATACTTACGATTTTTAGGCCTGACATCGATCAGATCATGATCCTGAATTATAGTTTCTAACCGACTTCTGTAGGGATCAGTGGTAAAGATACCACCTCTTTTTTCGTTTGCATGCAGTACAAGGTTAAGGTCCCCTGCTATTATAAGGTTGGCATTCTGATCCAGATCTATATTTTCTTTCAAAGTGTCCCAACATATCTCTTTTTCTCTACATTGGTTTGGGACATACACATTATACACTATCACTGACTGACCTCCATTTCTGCTGTCCAGAGCAGTTCGAATCCAATGTTGGTGAATATTTGAAGAGCTGCACATCCATTTGTTACTGTCCCAAAGCGTTGCTATACCGCCTGAGGCTCCTCTTGCCTCACTTATGTTTCCACAAAAGTTTTTTTGCTGGCTAATGACTTTGTTCATTTCACACTGCTCTTGCTTTGTCTCTTGAATTAGGATGATTTCAGGTTTCTCACTGTGGATCAGGTCCCTGAGGGCAACTAGCTTGGAGGGGTGCCCTAATCCCCTGCTGTTCCAAGATAGTATTTTCATCATGATAAACTTACTGTGTGGAGAGGTGCCCGCCTCTCATGTCCTTTGCCATTGTTTTCTTTTTCCGGATGCCCCATTATAAAAGATTCTATTGGCGTTTGAGTGCCCATTGCTATGTCTTTTTGAGCACTTTCATCCCTTTGCTGTTTAGCTGATTTTCTTCCAGGTCCGTGCTTTTTTGGTATATCACTAGGCCCTCCATGATCCTTTGAAGAGCTTCTGGTAATTCTTGAAACTGGAGGTTCAGGGGGGGCCTGTTGGTAAGGGGTCAGCTGCTGGAGGGGGGGCTGCATAATGGGAGAGGTCGAGTGCATGGGCGGGGGCTCGATGGAGGGAAAGTCAGGCCCTGGTTCAACTTCAGAAAGGATTGAGAAAGGATTGGTAGAGGGAGGGAGAGGAGGATCTGGGGTCCGAGAAGGGGAGGCAGGAGGCTGTTGATTTGAGGTTCCGGGGGCTTCAGAATCCACGATTGGTTTGGAGGGAGGAGATGATTTTTTCTTTTTAACAGGTTCCCATTGCCCTTCCTGTTCATCATTATCAGCATTCACATTTTTTGGACATCTATTTGCAAAGTGGTCGTACTCGTGACATACCTTGCACTTAAAAGGAATTTGCTCGTAGTCCAGCTGTTGAATGTGACTCCAATCGTCCACCTTCAGCTTGATCGCCTCTGGCAGTCCGCGACCAAGATCGACTTCAACACATATCCGGGCACACACCTGCATGTTGTCTTTGGGCTCGCTGCGATCTATGTATTTTCCTACAGCATTTCCTATGGCTTTAACTGATTCGTCCCCCCAGCAGTGAAGGGGAAGATGGGGTAACCTTACCCAAACTGGAACCGCATTCGGAATATCAAGTTCTGGATCAAAATCCGGAGTCCATTTGTTGAGGTAGAGGCCCCTGGAGTCCATAAAATAGGGCCCGTTTCTGAATATTAGATCTTTGTCTTCCTTGGTCTCAAAGTGAAAGGTAAAATATCCTCTGCCACAGAATCTTATGGCAATTTTCCCTTGGGTCTTGTCTGACCAGTTCCTTTCGGCCCGCCTTTGGACTGTTTTGGGCGACGGCCACAGCCCTGTGAACTGTCCGATTAATCCTTTCTCTGAAAGAGAGAGAGATGCCATTCTTGGCGTAGCAGGCGGCAGCTAGACCTCCTGCAAAACATCCAGCTTCTTCACAAATTTAGTTGCTGTTGGTCTAGGTCGCTGCGGCGGAAGAGATTTGACCAGCTTAGAGAAAGCCCTTTGCAGGTCCGGATCCCCCCCAGGCGGATCCAGAGGATCCATGCTGAAGCACAGGCAGGAACGCGGCGCGCTTGCGGGGCTCAGTCGCAGAGCAGGGTTTTCACTCCTGGAACCTACGTTACCTGTTATAAGCATAATGTAGTATTTTACTGCTTTAAAATTTATGGATTTGTACTGCTTCAAGTTAAGATCAGTTGGGCATTTAAAATCTCTAAGAAATTGCACAATATTAGAATACCAATTAGAGAGTAGATATTCCTTATCTATGTGAAAAATAATGGCTTGATCTAAAGAAAGAGGTTGTTGTGGATTCTCCTCTGATATCAAGGAAGGTTCTTGTGGATTCTCCCTAGATGACAT
The DNA here is from genome assembly GCA_031772625.1 of Pinus tabuliformis. Lineage (NCBI taxonomy): Eukaryota > Viridiplantae > Streptophyta > Pinopsida > Pinales > Pinaceae > Pinus > Pinus tabuliformis. The sequence continues at coordinate 601,542,423 of CM062814.1, read as the reverse complement.
TTCAGAAACCAGATTAATTCCCAATACTTTGCAGTTGGATTCATCTAGAAATTTCGTCAGGCCTTGACCTTTCACTAGCTTTGTGGTCTTAACTTCATGGTCAAATTCAAGGATTTTAGAAATCGACCTCCCTCTTCTTCCATCAGTATCAAGCTGAGTCAAAACAACTTTAACAACATGATTAGGGACATAAGTTGTATTGTGTGAATGTAGGATATAGGTTCTAAAGGCCTTGGGGGCTTCAACAAATGCATAAGCTTGTTTTTCAATAATATCATACCTAAGTTCAACATCCCTCATAACTTTGGGAAGGAAGGCTATAGGCTGGTCATCACCATTTTTGTTCTTCTGTAAAAGTACAACAACTAAGGTTGTCTCAGATGAAAAAGAAAATATGCTAAAAGGTGAAGAATAATTAGGGCTAGCTAATGCAAGGGCCTCAGATATGGCCTTTTTTATCTGATCAAAAGCATATCTAGCAGGGACTATCCATTTCACTTCATTTTTTTCTTAACCATATATGTTATATCCTTAACTATCTCAGCATAATTTTGGATGAACCTTCTGAGAAAATTGATCTTTCCAAGGAAGGTTTGTATCTCTTTCTTATTCCTTGATAGAGATAGGATGTTGAATAGCTGAAACTCTCTTTGGGTCAATTATAACTCCCTCCTTGGAGATTATATGCCCTAGTAATTTTCCTTCCTTGATAGCAAACAAATATTTCTTCGGATTGATGGATATGCCAAATTTCCTACACCTGTGAAAAACCTTGCTCAAGTGTTTTAAATGATTTTCATCAGAATCAGAGAAAACAGTTAAATCATCTAAATAAATGACAATAAATTTAGATTTTTACATACAAATGCTAGGTCCATGGCTCTCTGGAAAGTGGCTCTAACATTGGTTAACCCAAATGGAATTCTGGCATACATGAATGTACCCCAAGGAGTGGTGAAGGTAGCTTTGTCTTGGTCATCTTGACTTACCATGATCTGGTTATAACTAGAAAATCCATCTAACATTGAAATCCTATTTTCACCTGAAACTTTCTGAAGTATATGGTCCATTTTCGGCAATGGATAGTTATCCTTTAGAGATGATTTGTTCAGATTTCAGAAGTCTACACATAGTTTGATATCACCATTTTTCTTTCTGACGAGAACAAGGTTGGCTACTTGTTGATTCCCCGAAAATCGGGTCTACAGCAAGGGGGATATCCACCCGGTTCGGACCTTTCTTAGCAGCTCCTTTTTTGTTTGGTATAGTGGGTCCGATTGGGGATATGGGACTAGTTTCCCAATATATGTGTGTGTGTGTTGAGAATTGATATTTCTTTCCTAATGATTCCTAAGTAAAATGCTTTTTATTCTAAATCTAATCTAACAACATGCAATTGTAATCTAATAAATAGAAATATCTAATTCTAAACTAACCCAGGATGTAATCTTTCTATTATGCAATATAAAATGATTTTAAGCAACAATTGGTAATAAAGATCATTTAATTGCTATGAGAAAAGAATTCAATAAAGATAAACCATTTCATATAAAAAGTTAGACGAAACAGTTGTGAAAAACATATCGCATAGTAAGCTACTCATATATTAAGCATAAATAAATAGCTATCACCGTACAAAAGTGCCAAATGATAACTCAAGCATTTAAGAATTCATATATAAATAACTGAACATGAATATCACCATAACACATAAGCAGAAACAGTTAAGAGATAAAAGTACTATTTATAACTAGTTCTACTCATGGGCTCTAGCAATAATGATCTATTTCTTCTTAATCAAACATCCACTAAGAGTACAAAAGTGAAACATCAGTAGTAGATATTAAACGCAGATATCAATAAATCCTCTTTCATTCATTCATCAAAACCTCCTCAAAGGGTGCAAAAGTGCATGTTCTGAGGACAAGATTTTGATAAATTTCTGGACCCTTCTCTAAATGCATGAGAAGGGTTTAAATACTACTAACTAATTCTAAAATAATTTATTACAAAAATGTCGGATGCGGTTTAAATGACCATCCTCATTTCAGGCAAAAATAAATCAAAATTAAAACTAAAACTGAATATAAAACTAAAACTACTAAGTAACTATTTATGTATCTATTCCTTGAAGTCGCAAGCATTCAGCATTTGCTTGAGGAGAGTTGGTTGACCGCCTTCCTATTTTAGCTGTCCTGTGAAAACGTAATCGGTAAGAGCTGGCGCCATCTTCTCAACAGAATTAATGACACATTTGAGAGTCATGCACTGGCTGTGTGGTTTTACCAAGTACGCCTAGTAAGAATCCCAATTCAACTTGGTTAACCTTTGGATTGATTTTGCCTTTTCTTGAGCCTTCTGTCTCCAGCTTGTTTGTAGATGCTGTACATTTGGTAGATATTTACATACCACTTGATGATATACCTGATAAATATCATTGGTTTTGAGTTCCAGTTTTACTTTCCGTCTTTATCACTTTTTCCTACAAATTTCTGAGTTTACAGGCGATTGAGAAATTTGAGGCTTTCCATCTCGAGGGGTTTTGCCTGGCGATGCGCGATTAGGTGCTAATCGCACATCAGAAACTGCCTCTGTTTCTTGATCTGGGCTTCCCTGGTGCGACTTTTGCCTGTTGCACACTTTTTGTTAGCGCATATAAAGCTTAAATTTTGTGGAAAGAACGACTTATACATTTTTGGTTCTGAGCTTTAAATTATCTATACATGATATTTGCATTATTTAGTACTTATTTAACCATGTCTGTATACGGGAGAATTTTGGGCCTCACCGTTATACTGTGCAAGAATGAACATGCTAGATCTATAATAGACGCCTCAGAAGACCTGTGTGAGCCTGTAGTGACCGTAACCTCCATTACCTTGGGATCTTCTTCCTCAAGTAAATTATACATGCCTTACCAAGTAGTAATACTGACGTCTTTGTTACAGGTGGTGTCTGTGTATAAGGGAGTCATTTCTTTATCTTCAGAACTGGGAGCTTTACCCTTCTTTCCCATAATATCTTGAACTTTGCTCTGTATACTTCTTAGCTCTTCGTTCCTGCAGTTTACAAATGAGGTGAGAACGATGATAAGAAAAGGTGATGGGAAAGCTTTAAATGCGGAAAACATATAAAATATATCACCTTATGTGAATTGGCTCCTTGATAAGATCAAAACCATATTTTATTAATGATTGCCAACTAACTTATTGATTAACATTAATGCGCATAACTGGGCCTCGGTTTATGGAAAAAACTTTAGCCATCCAGATTTGCGATAAGGCGATTTTATGATTTTCTTCGCAATATCGCAATATCGCAGTATCACAGATCGCAATGTCACAATATCGCAATATCTCCATATTGAAAATCGCAGTTCCTTTACGCGTGGCAAGCATCCATCAATGTGTTTTCTGCGACATGCGATTCGTGAGATGCACCATCACATATTGGAATTTTAAGGCACTTTAGCATAGGTGATTTCTAAGGCATGCGATGCGATGAGGGTTTTTCAATGTGTGATTTCGCATCGCAATTTCGCATTTTTAGAATTCCGCTTGTGGGAAGGTATCCATTACCCTTTTTGTGATGCAACGTGTTTTAAGGAGTGATTTTATTCTAACTTATCATAAAACTTAAGTCTTTTTAGATTTTTGAGGGTATTCTCCTAATTTTATGATAGTAAGTTTTATTGAAAATGGAAATACAAGCATTAATCGATTTTTTAATTTTTGAATAAGGATCCCCGCTTATTTAGTATTAGTGATAAAACTAAATAAGAAGGGGGGTTGTTGCTGGCCACAACAATTGGCGATTCACTTGGAAGAACCAGTTATCTCTGCTTTTCTTTTGAATTTCCTAAACTTCCAAAACAGAATTTTTTTTAGAAAATCAAACTTTATTATAGAATGATAAAATACATTATGCTTTTCAGCCATCAATGATAGTTTGTTTCTTCTATGTGAACTTTGTTTATTTACTTCCTAGAGATGGTTATTGTATCTACATCAGTCACTACTTGGATTATAAAGATAAAAACAAAGCCTTCTCTGTAAATCAGTTTTAAATATGCTCATAGGTAGAGCCACTGCTACCAGCAGGCGTTTATAGCCTCGACAGGGTTACCTGTTACCCAGCAATGATCCTATATCCCACTTTGAGAAATATAAAAATTTCAAACAGAAATCCACATCTACACTTATTGCTTTCATTTTCTTTTAATCCTTAAAGAACAATGCCTTGGTTTGATAGCCAAATTATGACAGTGCCACTCACTTGATTTATAGCTTTGCTGAACAAGCTGGCTCATGATGAGACCCCTTGTCTTTTGATTGCAACAATCTTGAGTCATTGCCCTGTTGTGATATGTAGTTTTGGCAAAGTCAACAAACTATAATATCTATGATCATGACAAGTCGGCTCGTGATGAGACCTCTTATTCTTTAAGTTTAAAGTGTATCATTGGATTATTCCCTGAAGCTTGTGATTCCTTAGGTGGGGAGGAAGTCATTGTTTCCTTAAGAATAGCTCTGGACGACAATGGTAGAGTTTTTGGAAAGAGATTTTCTACAGAGAATCTTTGTTTTGTTATTGATGCCTTTCATTTGACTGATATAAAACAAATTCCCACTAAAGGTTGCTTTTTATCAAAATTTACAAGGTTGAAACTAGTATCATATTCAGGCTTATAACTCTTTGACTGTATCTTTCAATAATAATGACTAACTTTCTAAATTATTTCTATTTATACTAGTGGAAAAAACAAAATCTAAAAGAAATACTTGTCCTTTACGTGAATTCCAAATGTAACTGTTTACAACTGGTTTTATTATGAAAATAAAGAAAAACTAATCTACAAAATAGAAGAATGATCTCCTATGGAAAGTATTTTTTGAAGATCTGCCCGTTAACAGGTAAAGATTCTATTTTTCCTGTTAAATCCTGTAACATAAAGGTAGATGGGCCTATGATTTCTGTGATTTGGAAAGGGCCAAGCCACATTCGTTGAAACTTCATATGTTTCCCCTTTTCCTCTTGAGCCTTGTCCCATTTTAAAACTAGATCCCCTATCTGAAAGTCTTTCCTGGACATCATGTTTGAGTCAAAAGAAGCTTTTACTAATGCTTGGTGATGAGCATGAGTTGTTTTAGCCTACTCTCTTTGTTATTCTAGCTTAAGGATTTGTAACTGCCTTAGTTGTAAGGAAGAAGTTGGTGTTTCATCAATATATTGAACTAAGGCCAAAGAGGAAATTGCTGTATGAGTTGGAAGAACCAATTCTTTCCCATAAACTAAATTAAAGGGAGAAGTGCCAACAAAGGATTTTTGTGTTATTTGGTCTGCCCATAAAGCATATATTAGAAACTTGTGCCAATTCTTATGATTCTGGTCAATGGTTCGCTTAATGATCCTTATCAAATTTTTATTTGTAGATTCAACTAACCCATTCCCCTGTGGGTAATAATTGGTAGAGTATTTAAGCTTAAAACCTGTTTTGAGTGCAAATTCAATCATAGCATTGCCAGAGAAATACGATGCATTATCAAACATTAAAGCAAAGGGTAAAACAAACCTGGTGATTATGAACTGATCTATAAAATCAATGATGTGTTCGACATTAGCTGTCTTGAGAGGAATTGCTTCTACCCATTTAGTAAAATAATCTGTAACTGTAAGGATATACCTATGCTTTTTAGAAGAGTGAGGAACGTGTTGGCATTATGGCACTATGAATATATGTTGAACTTGTTGGCAACCCTCTCTTAGACAGTCATTTCTCTTATATACACCATGATGGGGACAAGAAGAGCCAAGAGGAGAGAAGAAAGGCCATATACTCATGTATTAGAGACGAAAGGCCATATACGCATGTATTAATGTTATCGGAGGTGTTTGGGTGCTTAAAACCCATATATATGCATTATATCCCCTTTCGGCGGTTACATGAATAATATAATTGTGGCATCGAAGTTTCGGCATATCGCATATCAATTATATAGATATAGATATATCTATATATATATATATATGCTTTGGCATATCGACACAATGGTGTTTCGGCTGTGTGACCTGGAAGCATATCGCAATGGACCCGATGGTGGCATTAACTTTGGTTTATATTAATATCGCATCCATGCGCGTCGGGGGTCCGGCTAAGTGACTTCGTTGAAACCTCTGATTGGGAGTGGACCCAATGAAGGCATTAATCATGGTTTATAAAAATATCACGTCCGCAGTATATCGGAATACATAAAGGGTCACCCACCCCAATCCTCCGATTGCGAGCGAACCTGATGGTGGCATCAAACATGGCTTATAATAATATCGCATCCGGCTATGTGACTTTGGTGAAATCCTCCGATTGCGAGAGGACCCGATGGTGGCATCAAACATGGCTCATAACAATATCGCATTCGGCTATGTGACTTTGGTGAAATCCTCCGATTGCGATAAGAGGGGTCAGACCCGATGAAGGAATTAAAAGCATTTCATATTAAATCGCACCTGCGGTGCTTGCCCATAAGCCTCCCACTTCAAATCGCCGATAGTGATGAAAGGAGCAGACCCGATATATTAATAAAGGCTGGTTAGTGGGGCATATCGCATCCGATCCATCGGATCGAACGTCGGGCATGTATTTTTAGCGATGAGAGCAGATCCGATATATTAATAAAGGCTGGTTAATGGGGCATATCGCATCCGATCCATCGGATCGGACGCCGGGCATGTATTGTTAGTGATGAGGAGCAACCCCGATATATAAATAAAGGCTGGTTAATGGGGCATGTCGCATCCGATCCATCGGATCGGACATGAGATGGGCAGGCACCGATAGCAATAAGGATTGGACCCAATATATTATTAGTTTGGATGCATTAAGTTAAAAGCTCGCCTTTTGTGGTTTTGGACCGCTATCATAGTTTTCCCGCTTAAGCCTTCTCTTAAGAGAATTGGTCAAAATAGTTGCGCCTTAGGTTTCGGATCCTCTGGTTTCGATTCATGGTATTATCAAAAGCATGGCTATATAAAGAAAAAGGGGATCCGGTGGCAAGTATGGATAATGAATTGAAGATCTTAAGGGAGAATAGATCGGAATTCTTATGATCTGTCAAGAAGCAATCTATTGAACCGAATTCAAGAAGAATGCGCGCAGGATGGCAGATCCGCATCGCTTTGGGGGTATTTCAGTTCAGTTGAGAGTAGCCAACCGCAAGGAAGTAGCAGTCATTCCTTAACTCTGATATAGCGTCTTCTGTTGATTCGCTAAAGGTCTCTGGGTCCAGATATTGGGTTTGTCTTGTGTCTAGGCTCTGGGTGCTCTATAACATGTATGACCTCTGAATTATGGTATGATTCAGGCATATACAACCTCTGATTAAAAGGTGACCATATCAGATATTTATTTATAGCTAGTGCATGGGTTGGCGCGTGGGTGATCTGCTATATAAAGAAAACATGTATTGATCTGAGGTTTGGGTATTTCTGAAGAATCATTTATACTTTATGATCATTTGATCTTCTTGGATCCAGTTTGAAAATTTATGAAAAGTGGTCCTTGAAAGAAGTAAGGGGGTTGTAGCTCCCTTCCAGGAGAGACTGGAAAATGAGAGAGAGTTGTAGCTCTCTGCAGGTTGCAGCCTGCGTACTGGTAAAGGACTGCACGAGTACAAAATCATTGTAAAAGGAGTTTCTAATTGAAAGAAGATAGAGACTTGCAGCAGGTGGTTTTCTCCCACATTTGGTTTCCACCTTATATCATGGTGTTCATGTGTGTGACTTATGTGTGATGATCTGTTCTATTTTACTGCACCAGTTTACTGTTAATATGGTTGATAATTTTCTAATGCACTCATTAAGGATCAACTAACTGAATCATAAGAAGTTGTGGAAGTAGCATATATGAATCTGAATATTGAAATGAAAAATTTTTATTAATGTGATAATACTGATTCACCCCCCCCCCCCTCAGTATTATTTCCAACAATTGGTATCAGAGCAGGTCCTTTAGAGAAGCTTGATCGCTTTAAGGAAGATCGTTCATTATGAGAAACTACGAGAGGGAAGCATCAATCAGGACACCGATTTTCGATGGGACAAACTTCAATTATTGGAAGGTAAGAGTTACTGCCTATCTTCAATCTCTTGGTACGGAAGTTTGGGATATCATAGAGACAGGCTACACTTTTCCTTCAGCTACTCCTACAGATCTAGCTGAGAAAAAGAAATATGAAACAAATGCTAAAGCAGTCAATACTCTGTTGGGATGCTTATCTCAATCAGAATTCGTAAAGGTTATGCAATATAAATCCGCAAAAGAAATATGGGACAAGATTTTCTTGAGCTACGAAGGAGATGAACAGGTAAAGCGTGCTAAACTTCAAACCCTCAGGATTTAGTATGAGAATATCAGAATGTATAATGATGAAAGTGTGGCTAACTATTTCCTTAGGGTAGATGAGATTGTTAATTGCATGAAAAACTTGGGTGAAGAAATAAAAGAGGCTATTGTGGTTGAAAAAGTTCTAAGATCCTTGTCCACCAAGTTTGAATCTAAAGTGTCCGCCATAGAAGAAAAGGAGAATCTACGAACTCTCACCATGTCACAGCTGCATGGAATTCTAACCGCTTATGAAATGAGAAAAGGAGGTCCTTCAGATAGGAGAGAAGCTGCCTTCAAGGCTTCAGGCAAAGGAGAGTACCTTGAATCAAGTCATGTGTCAGAGGAAGAAGAAGAATCAAATTTTGTCAGAAATCTTCAACGAGGTATTGGCAGATTCAGAGGTAAGTTACCCTTCAAATGTTTTGCTTGTGGAAGAGTAGGTCACTATGCTGCCAAATGTCCTCATAAGGATAAGATTGACAAGGGAAAGGAACCTGTTAGATGGAACAAGAAACAGAATGCAAATAAGAAGAGCTATTACACCCATGAAGACAGTGATGGTATATCAAACATCGATGAAGATGAACGAGGTAATCCCTATAAACTTTTAATGGCTTTTGAAGGTGATGATTACATGGATGCTCTAGATATAGATAGCTATTATAAGGAGATGTCTAGACTCAAGACATGCTTAGAAGAAAAGAATGTGATCATTGAGACTCTGCAAATCCAACTTGATGAAAAGAAACAATCTCTTGAAAAGTTAGAATGTGAAATTGTTGGGCTTCGAAAAGAAATTGAGAAAACAAAGGCTCTCAATCTTAAATTTGTTAAAGGATCTGAAACTCTGGATGAGATCATCAATGTACAGTGCTCTCCTCTAATTAAGACAGGTCTGGGGTATAATGGAGAAACATCTCAAGCATCCACCTCGAAGAGTTATCTCAATGCTGCAAGAAGATATGAGCAAAATCCAAACGGAGATCACCAGGTAAAACAGGGACACATTTCATCAAGAATAAATAAAGACTACCAGACAAATCAGGGACAATTCACCTTAAGGATGAACAAAAGCTACAATCAGCCAAGATCCTCTCAATTTACCTCAAGAATGGATGAAAATAGAAATCACAATCATATGACTGGTAAATTTGATAATCGCAGAAGTTTCTTCAATGGCCAATGTTTCTCTTGCCATAACTTCGGTCACAAAGCAGCTCAATGTGTTGCCTACAAAAAAATCATGACTAGAGAAGCCCAAAAGCAAAGAAGTATGACTGGGATTACAAAAAGGACCTATAACAACTTCTTGGCTCTTGAAAATGAAATTGAATGCTCTATCTGTAATAACTTTGGTCATGAAGACTTTGAATGCAGGAGTAGGTTTCGGCAAACAAAGGAACAAGATTCAAGCACCAGAACATGGAGAATAAAGGAACCTCGACTAGAAAGATGTGGGATAGCATTTTATGCAGAAGGATAGGAAAATCAATGGTACATCGACAATGGATGTTCAAAGCATATGACAGATGATAAAGAAAAACTTGAATCATACAATGCTTTAGAAAAAGGAAAGAAAGTTTCATTTGGGAATGATACTCCTGCTGCCATAAAAGGAAAAGGTATTGCTCAATTGAAAGAAAAGGTCAAAGCAGGAAATGTTTTGTACGTTGATGGATTGAAACATAATCTTCTAAGTGTTAGTCAGATGTGCGATCAAGGAACCGAGGTAATATTTAGATCAAATGGATGTCGTGTTCGTGATCTTGATACAGGTGAAACAATGATCAAAGGCAAAAGAACTCTAAACAACCTATACATATTTGAAGAAGGAAAACAACAATGCTATATGAGCAAGGATGATGAGCACTGGTTATGGCATCGGAGGTTGGGGCATCTAAGTTTTTCACAAATAAAGAAAGCATGCAAGTATCAGGTAGTTCATGATCTTCCAGATATCAAAATTCCAGAGAATACAATATGAAAATCATGTCAGTTTGGTAAACAAACCAGAACTAACTTCCCTGAGAAGGAAGGATCAGCTAGCAAACCTCTCGAACTTATTCATACAGGTGTATGTGGTCCATTTAGGACAAGGACACCTCGAGGAGAGGAATACCTTATATTATTCATTGATGACTTCTCTAGGTTTGTTTGGTTAGGACTTATGAAACACAAAGACGAAGCATTTGAAAAATTCAAATCCTTCAAAGCCTTGGTCGAAAATGAATCAGATCACAAAATTAAGTGTCTCGGGTTTGAAAGAGGTGGGGAATTTACCTCAAGTGAATTTTTCGATTTCTGTGAAGAGCATGGAATAAAAAGGGAATTCTCTACAGCAAGGACTCCTCAGCAAAATGGAGTGGTGGAAAGGATGAACAGAACAGTCCAACAAATGGCCCGCGCCATGCTTGATGAATCTGGAACTCCTGCAACCTTCTGGGGTGAAGCTGCATATGTCGCGGTTGTTATTCTCAACAAAACAAATGTCCGAGTAAACAGCACTCAAACTCCTCATGAGCTCTGGTATGGTAAGACTCCTTCAGTAAAGCATTTTAAAATTTTTGGAAGCAAATGCTATATTAAGAATACTGATGAACAACTTGGAAAACTTGAGCCTAGAGCAGATGAAGGCATTCTCCTTGGTTGTTCGCCTTATAGTAAAGCATATAAGTGTTACAATAAAAGACTTGGAAGAATTTTTGACAGCATTGATGTAGTGGTTGATGAAAAAGGATACATTCCTAGGCAAGTAAATCATGAAAATATCGAAGAAGATGAAGACTACCCTTCAAATCAGATTGATAATGAAGAAGAAGAACCTCAAGAGGCTCCAGAGGAACAGATAAGGATAGAAGAAAAGACTCCATCCAGGCACGTTCAAAAGAATCATTCAGAATCTCAGATTTTGGGGCAGAAAGAGGCAGGTGTACAAACAAGAAGAACAATAGCAGAAGCCTCAAGCTACTTGGCATTGCTCTCCTCCACTGAGCCATAAAATGTAAAAGAAGCATGTAGAGATGAATGTTGGGTCAAGGCTATGGATAAAGAACTTGAGCAGATCGAAAAGAACAACACTTGGGAATTAGCTCCTAGACCAAAAGATAAGAATGTCATAGGGACAAAATGGATCTTCAAAAATAAGTTGAATGAAAATGGGGAAGTAGTTAGAAACAATGCAAGACTAGTTTGTAAGGGATATGCTCAGCAAGAAGGAATAGACTTTGAAGAAACTTTTGCTCCTGTTGCTAGACTTGAAGCTATCCGAGTGTTCCTTGCTCTCTCAAGCTTTCAAAAATTCAAAGTATTTCAAATGGATGTGCAATCAGCTTTTCTGAATGGATATTTAGAAGAAGAAGTATACATTGAGCAGCCAAATGCGTTCATTCTTGGGAATGATCCAAACCTTGTATGTAGACTAAAAAAGGCTCTCTATGGTCTTAAACAAGCTCCAAGGGCTTGGTACTACCGTTTGGACAAATATCTTCATCAACAAGGTTTTTCAAAAGGATCAGCATATAGCAATCTTTATATAAAAATTGAAAATGACAAGTTGCTAATACTTGTTGTGTATGTAGATGATATTATTTTTGGCAGCAATGAAGAAACCATGAGTCAAAACTTTGCCTCGGTAATGCAGAAAGAATTCGAAATGTCCCTGCTAGGTGAACTAACATACTTTCTTGGATTGCAAATCCAACAAAATAAAGACGGTATCTTCTTGTCTCAAGCCAAGTACCTCAAGCAGATTTTGAAGAAGTATGGCATGGAAGATTCAAAACCAGTATGTACTCCCATGGTTACAGGATGCAGCCTTAGTGCGAATGATGAATTGGTTGCAGTTCATCAACCAACATACAGATCTATGATTGGAGGTCTACTTTATTTGACAGGTACCCGACCAGACATCATGCATGCAGTTGGAATAGTTGGAAGATTTCAGGAAAACCCAAAGGAAACTCATCTTTAGGCAGTAAAGAGAATCTTCAAATATCTTCAAGGAACTCAAAACTTTGGCTTATGGTATCCTAGAGATACAGATCTCACACTTCATGCTTACACAGATGCAGATTGGGATGGAAGTGTGTATGACAGGAAAAGCACAAGTGGTGGTGATTTCTTTATGGGTTCCAGATTAGTATCTTGGTTCAGCAAGAAACAAAGTTCGATTGCTTTATCTACAACTGAAGCAGAATATGTGGCTGCTGCATCTTGTTGCACCCAACTTCTTTGGATGATGCAGACTTTACAGGATTTCCAAATCACTTGTACTCCCCCTATCCCCATCTTATGTGATAATACAAGTGCAATTAGCATTTCAAAGAACCCAGTCATGCATTCAAAAACCAAGCAGATACCGATCAAGTATCATTTTCTCAGAGAACAAGTGCTTGAACAAAAGGTCAAGTTGGAATACATTTCTTCTAAGGAACAAGTGGCTGATATATTTACCAAACCATTGCCCAGGGAGACTTTTGAATACCTCAGGCAGAAGCTGGGGGTTTTCGACGCATCATCCTGCTGTTAATTCTCATATTGGTGCTTATACGTGAGGTTCTGATGGGGTATACGTGTACAAGGTTCAAGGGGAGCATAATTCATTTTTGGAATTATCGTATTACAGAAGGAGGAACATGTTGGGTAAATGAACTGTATCTATCCATGGCAATAAAGATGCTGAATTATGTTATATGTAGGTAGTATAGCGCGGTTCGTATTTTATATATAGCCAGAATAGCTCGACTTTTTGTCCTAAAGTCAAAGGGGCAAAATCAGGAGGAGAAAGCTCTCAGGGGGAGAAATAGTTAGGAGAAGCAGATATTCGCCCTTTGCCCTTGATGTCAAAGGGGGTGAGTGCCTTTTGGATGGTGTTGTTGCCATCAAGTCCAAAGGGGGAGATTGTTGGCATTATGTCACTATGAACATATGTTGCACTTGATGGAAACCCTCTCTTAGACGGTCATTTCTCTTATATACACCATGATGGGGACAAGAAGAGCCAAGAGGAGAGAAGAAAGGCCATATACTCATGTATTAGAGAAGAAAGGCCGTAAACGCATGTATTAATGTTATCGGAGGTGTTTGGGTGCTTAAAACCCATATATGTATTCATTATCACTATCGGGAGCTATCAGGCTTACTAAAACCCATATATGCATGCATTTATATTATCGGGAGTTGGTTGGGTGCGTAAAACCCATATATATGCATTATATCCCCTTTCGGCAGTTACATGAATAATATAATTGCGGCTTCGCAGTTTCGGCATATCACATATCAATTATATATATATATATATATATATATATATATATATATATATATATATATATATATATATATATATATATATATATCGGCGCAATGGTGTTTCGGCTGTGTGACCCGGAAGCATATCGCAATGGACCCGATGGTGGAATTAGCTTTGGTTTATATTAATATCGCATCCGCAGTATATCAGAATACATAAAGGGTCACCCACCCCAATCCTCCGATTGCAAGCGGACCTGATGGTGGCATCAAACATGGATTATAATAATATTGCATCCGGCTATGTGACTTTGGTGAAATCCTTCGATTGCGAGTGGAACTGATGGTGGCATCAAACATGGCTCATAACAATATCGCATCCGGCTATGTGACTTTGGTGAAATCCTCCAATTGCGATAAGAGGGGTCAGACCCGATGAAGGAATTAAAATCATTTCATATTAAATCACATCCGCGATGTTCGCCCATAAGCCTCCCACTTCAAATCGCCGATAGCGATGAAAGGAGCAGACCTGATATATTAATAAAGGCTGGTTAATGGGGCATATCGCATCCGATCCATCGGATCGGACGTCGGGCATGTATTGTTAGCGATGAGAGCAGACCCGATATATTAATAAAGGCTGGTTAATGGGGCATATCGCATTCGATCCATCGGATCGGACGCCGGGCATGTATTGTTAGCGATGAGGAGCAGACCCGATATATAAATAAAGGCTGGTTAATGGGGCATGTCGCATCCGATCCATCGGATCGAACATGAGATGGGCAGGCACCGATAGCAATAAGGATTGGACCCAATATATTATTAGTTTGGATGCATTAAGTTAAAAGCCCGCCTTTTGTGGTTTTGGACCACTATCATAGTTTTCCCGCTTAAGCCTTCTCTTAAGAGAATTGGTCAAAATAGTTGCGCCTCAAGTTTCAGATCCTCTGGTTTCGATTCATGGTATTATCAAAAGCATGGCTATATAAAGAAAAAGGGGATCCGGTGGAAAGTATGGATAATGAATTGAATATCTTAAGGGAGAATAGATCGGCATTCTTATGATCTGTCAAGAAGCAATCTACTGAACCGAATTCAAGAAGAATGCACGCAGGATGGCAGATCCGCATTGCTTTGGGGGTATTGCAGTTCAGTTGAGAGTAGCCAACCGCAGGGAAGTAGCAGTCATTCCTTAACTCTGATATAGCGTCTTCTGTTGATTCGCTAAAGGTCTCTGGGTCTGGATATTGGGTTTTTCTTATGTCTAGCCTCTGGGTGCTCTATAACATGTATGACCTCTGCATTATGGTATGATTCAGGCATATACAACCTCTGATTAAAAGTTGACCAGATCAGATATTTATTTATAGCTAGTGCATGGGTTGGCGCGTGGGTGATCTGCTGTACAAAGAAAACATGTATTGATCTGAGGTTTGGGTATTTCTGAAGAATCATTTATACTTTATGATCATTTGATCTTCTTGGATCCAGTTTGAAAATTTATGAAAAGTGGTCCTTGAAAGAAGTAAGGGGGTTGTAGCTCCCTTCCAGGAGAGACTGGAAAACGAGAGAGAGTTGTAGCTCTCTGCAGGTTGCAGCCTGCGTACTGGTAAAGAACTGCACCAGTACAAAATCATTGTAAAAGGAGTTTCTAATTGAAAGAAGATAGAGACTTTGCAGCAGGTGGTTTTCTCCCACATTGGGTTTCCACCTTATATCATGGTGTTCATGTGTGTGACTTATGTGTGATGATCTGTTCTATTTTACTGCACCATTTTACTGTTAATATGGTTGATAATGTTCTAATGCACTCATTAAGGATCAACTAACTGAATCATAAGAAGTTGTGGAAGTAGCATATATGAATCTGAATATTGAAATGAAAAAGTTTTATTAATGTGATAATACTGATTCACCCCCCCCTCAGTATTATTTCCAACAGAACGATCTCACCTATTATATCCAATCCCCATTGATCAAAAGGTTGTTCAATGATGACTAGCTGCAAAGGTAATGATGGCTTCTTTTGTCTCCCAGCAGCAGTTTGACAAACTTGAAATTTCCTTACATAGCTATGCATGTCTTTGAATAATGTGGGCCAGTAATATCCTGCGCGGAGGATTTTATGTGCAGTAGCGTCTCCACCCACTGGTCCATCGTGAAGTTCCTACAACACCTTTTTAGCTTCAGATTTCTCAAGACATATAAGTAGAATAGAATCATAATTCATCCTAAAAAGTACATTGTTCACAAGCTGATATTGCTTAGCCTTCAACCTTAAAGCTCTTTTCTTTGTATAATCGAGGTTTGAAGGGGCATATCTGTTCTTTAGATAAAATATGATATCAGCGTATAATGAATCAACATCATTTAGGCTTACCTCATACATTTGTATCTCTGTAGATGGTATTTCAGAAATAAGCGATGCTCCAGCCAGCATTTTGCAAAAGCCTTCACCTTTAAAAATATTTGTTGGTTTAATCTTAATGTCATATTCTTGTAATGCGGTAACCCAATTGGCTCTTTTCTTACTGCTGGAAACAGTACTATGATCTTTGTATGGGTTTTAAGTAGAAAGGGTCTGAAATATTTTATTGCTTTGAAAACAACAAATGCTTGTTTCTCTACGTCTGAATAATTTAACTTAGCCCCTTGTAGATTTGAAATAAAAAAAGAAATTGGGGCTTCTGCTTTGTCTTGATTTGCTTGAGTGAGTATCGCAACATATGATCTATCACATGCAAATGTATATAAAATAAAAGGATCGGAAAAATTGGGAGTTGCTAAAGATGGAGCATTAATAATCGATTGTTTGATTAAATTTAATGCTTCATATTTGTATTGGCCCCATTTCAAGATTGAGTTATTTTTAATTATTGCATGTAAAGGAGAAACGATTCTTGAAAAATCTGGAACAAATCTCTTTACAAAGTTAATCTGGCCAAGGAAAGATTGCATAATTTTCTTGTTGTGAGGCAAAGGTATTTCAGAAACCTCCTTGATTCTATCAAGATCAATATGGATTCCAGATTTTGACACTGTGAATCCAAGAAGTTTTCCTTCACTTAATGCAAAAAAGGACTTTTTTGGGTTAAGTGAATTTCATACCTATGACACCGTTGGAAGATCTGTTTTAAATCTCTGAGATGATTGACTTGCTTCTTGGAATACACAATTATATCATCCATGTAGATTACTACCGATTTGTTTACTAGCCCCTTAAATGGGATGTCCATGGCTCTTTGGAATGTAGCACCAAGATTGATCAGACCAAAAGGCATCTTTTGATAGGAATAAGTACCCCATTTGGTTCTGAATGTGGTTTCTTTAATTGATCATCAGGATGGACCAAAACTTGGTTATAACCAGAGAAACCATCCAAGAAGGACACTAATTCTGATCCTGCAACTGCTCGCAATATTTTCTCCATAGGAGGCAAAGGAAAATTATCCTTTTGGCAGGCTTTGTTCAGATTTCGAAAGTCAATGCAAATTCTAATATCTTCGTTCTTCTTTCTAATGGGAACCATATTGGAAACCCATTGACAATGTGATATGGGAAAAATGATTTTGGCTTTCAATAATTTATTAAGCTCAAATTTGATCTGGTTTTCTAAATTAGGATGGATCTTTCTCAGTTTCTGCTAGACAGGTTTTTCATCGTTTATCATTGGGATAGTATGTTGGATGATAGAAGTGTCATAAGTCTTAAGTTCATCGTAGTTCAAAGCAAAGACACTTTTGTATTGTTTCAAGAGATGAACATACGCTAGTTTTACTTCAGGAGCTAGGCCAAGACCTAGGTTGATATTCTGTGGCTTGGTATCAATTCCTAGATTTACTAATTCATAGTTCAGAGTTGAACTTTGAAGCTTTGCATTGGTAGATCTTTTGAATCGATCTTTCAAATCATATAGATCTTCTAATTTGACTACTGATTTTGGCATAACATTATTAATGCTATCTTGTTGCAATTGGCTATCATGTTGGTCCTCATCAATAATCTGATTAGTATAAGAACCCTCAGAGGTGAGGAAGCTTGCAATATCAGGATCATCGTTGAAAATTCTCCAATTTGTAATGTTATCAAGGATCGAGGGTCTAAAGATTAATTCAATTGAAAATCTATCGGGGCTAAAGTCTTTTGAGGGAATGAGCTTGGAAGCTACGTTTTCCAAGAGGTCAGCACTAGCATTTTGTATTCTAGGAATTGATGAAATATTTAATGCTATAAAATGTTCATTCAGATCTTGTACTAAATATTGGTAATGCTTTAAATGACCTGATAGACAATGTATAGTATTTTGTACCTGTCTAATAACAATTTTAGAATCTTCAAAGATTTGTAGATATTTGATGTCTAATCTGATTACTTTGTGTAATCCTTGGACAAAAGCCTCGTATTCTACAGTATTATTGGTGCAATCAAACTAGAGTCTAGAAGTTAGCATAGTTTTGTTTCCCTCTGGGCTAACTAATACGCATCCTGCTCCTGCTCCTTCATTAGACTTAGAACCGTCAAAAAATAACTTCCAAAATAAAGATTTATTTACGAGATTATCTATAGAATTAATACATTTAGAACTATCTGTTTGAGAAAAAATTTCTACTTGAGATAAAACAGAATGTTCTAAGTAAGGTGAAGTGTGAGCATTAAAATTTCCTAGGAAAGAATCAACATAATAGTTGCCAATTATATTATTACTGTATGCTACCAGTTCATTTTCTCCTTCCAATTCTGTTACTATGTATTTCTGATGTCTTTCTCGCTCAACCTTTATCTGATTTGGCTTACCATTGTAAGGGAGCCACATGTGCAACCAATCGGTTGCAAAGTATCCATGAAGCTTTTCTGACCAATCCCTGCTAAGAATTAAGCCATAGAATTCTGGAATGTCTGCAACTAAAATATCGATAACTTGACATACCTTTGGATTAGATGACAACCTTATGGTAACCTGATTTAATTCGCCGATCACTTCAACTTGCGACCGATCCAACTACAATATGCGCACAGTAGATTTTTGAGGTTGAATGTTTAACTTTGCATCAATTGATTTAGGTAAGATATTGGATGAAGCTCTTGAATCCACTAAACAATTATGCAAATTTTTATTGAAAATTTCATAAGTAAGAAGAAATGGCGGAGTATGAGATCTTGACCTTCCTCCAATTAGAGCGATGTCATTTGGATCAACTTTGTTAATCACAGTATTTGGAGGTCTTCCCATCTCATGGGAATCTTGTGAGATTACAGCGGTGGGCAGAGGTGCAACTGGTACTGCATGCAATTCTTTCAAAAGGAGCTTTTTTTGATGTTTTAACTTGCTCAATTCATAAAAAGTGATGTTAGCCCTAGTCTTCTTCATGTCTTCTATGATATTATACTCCATTTCATCCGAAACAATCAATGTTTTAGATGGAGTTAGTGAATCTATTTGGACTGGGCTTGTTTGAGTCGCTTTGGATGTCGTTTTCTTGGCTGCGACTTTATCCTTAGGTGTTGAGCTTGTGCTCTTTGGCTTAGGAGTAGATTGAGGAGGATCGAGTTGATTTCTACTTCGAGTACTAACTAGCGATGCCTCTTGATCCTCTTCATTGGGGAGGATGAAATCCCACATACCTTATACCTCTACAACTTATTCTTCAGCAGTAGGTATGTTGGCAGTAATTTCCTCTTCTTCTTTTTCTGATTCAACATTTGTAAGAGCATTAGGAGGCTTTGAATCAGTCGAGGGATTTCTTCTATAAGGCTTGTAAGGCTTTTTAGAAGAAGTCTTTGCTACTTGTTTCTTTATGTCAACCATTTCGTTAGACATGGTTTTCAAAACTTTTTGCAATCCTTCTAAATCAAATGGTTCTTTGGGCTGTTTTTCTTTGGATATTCTTTGAAAGAAACCTTTTTAGATTTATTTTCTTCAACGACATTTTTCTTTTCTAGAGCTATGATACATTTCTCTACCGCTATTGCTTCCTTCATATTGTCTGCTAAAGTTGTTTTGTTAGCTTTATCAATGAAGATTGCTATGTTTGATGGTAAATCATAGATGTACCATTCACTTCGCACTTCTTTGCTAGGTTTAGAAGCAATAGGAATTTTGTTCAACAATTTATTAAAACGCAAGTTAAAATCTTTGATAGGTTCCTTTGACTCAGCCCTAAGGTTAGACAGGTCATTAATTAATGTTGCAGTGGACTTGTCATCACCAAACTTAGTCAAGAATTGTTCTTGGAAGATCTCCCAACTAGTAATAGACCCATATGGTAATGAGAAATACCATGATCTAGCTACTCCTTGCAACATGTAAGGGAAAAGCTGAACAACAGTGTCTTCATTAGTGACCCCATTAAGATTTATGGATAACATAAAATTATTTATGTGTTCTTCTACTAGCATGCCTGCTTCAATATTAAACTTAGGCAACCATTTTTCAGGATGGGATGGTATTTGACTCAAGGGAGCCGACATTAAGACTACCCCTAGGTTATTCCATCATTTGGGCCATCGTTGAACTTCTAAAAGATGAAAGTGCAGAAGATGATCCCTGTGGTTGGGAAGATGAGGATATTAAAATTCTAGATGTTTGAGAAGGAGATGTTGAGGTTCCAGTGGTCTGATGGATGATGATTTGAAGTGGAGGAGTGGATGGTTGACTTCGCAGTGGGGAAGTTGAGATGGATGATGATGACGAAAGAGTCTCACTATCATACCCTTTAGGTGATTTCCTTGTTGTCTTCCTTGTAGGTAGAGGTAACTCGGTTGGCTCAATGCCAAAATTTTCGCTCTTTAATCTGGTGAGAGGATGAGCAAGATTATATTGCAAAGTCACATTGCCTTGAGATTTATTAGATCCTTAAGGAGATATTGAAAATAATTGAAGTTTATGAATTAAATGTTCAACTTCAGGAGGTTCAATAGTAGATTTCTCTGAAATGTCAGGGTTTGTGGAAGTGGTTGTTGTTCTTTCGACTTCTTGCTTGAGATATAAAGATTCTAAGTGCGATGGAGAAGTAGAGGGAGATGGTGAGGCTGATTTACTCTCATAATGGTATTTAGATTTAGACTTACTTTCCATTCATAGTTCGGGGCCCTCCTTCTAGCGCTAGATATGTTGATGCCACAAAAATCGGGTCTACAACGAAGGGGATACCCACCCGGTCCAGACCTTGGTTAGCAACTCCTTTTCTGTTTGGTATAGTGGGTCCGACTGGGGATATGGGACTAGTTTCCCAATATGTGTGTGTGTGTGTGTTGAGAATTGATATTTCTTTCCTAATGATTCCTAAGTAAAATGCTTTTTATTATAAATCTAATCTAACAACATGCAATTGTCATCTAATAAACAAAAATATCTAATTCTAAACTAACCCGGGATGTAATCTTTTCGTTATGCGATCTAAAATGATTTCAAACGACAGTTGGTAATAAAGATCATTCAACTGCTATGAGAAAAGAATTCAATAAAGATAAACCATTTCATATAAAAAAGTTAGACGAAACAGTTGTGAAAAACATATCGCATAGTAAGCTACTCATATATTAAGCATAAATAAATAGCTATCACTGTACAAAAGGGCCAAAAGATAACTCAAGCATTTAAGCATTCATATATAAATAACTGAACATGAATATCACCATAACACATAAGCAAAAAAAGTTAAGAGATAAAACTACCATTTATAACTAATTCTACTCATGGGCTCCAACAATAATGATCTATTTCTTCTTAATCCAACATCCACTAAGAGTACATAAGTGCAACATCAGTAGTAGATATTAAACGTAGATATTAATAAATCATGTTTCGTTCATTCATCAAAACCTCCTCGAAAGGTGCAAAAGTGCATGTTTTGAGGACAATTTTTTGATAAATTTCTGGACCCTTCTCTAAATGCATGAGAAGGGTTTAAATGCTACTAACTAATTCTAAAAATAATTTATTACAAAAATGTAGGATGTAGTTTAAATGACTGTCTTCATTTTAGGAAAAAATAAAGAAAAATTAAAACTAAAACTGAATCTAAAACTAAAACTACTAACTAACTATTTATGTATCTGTTCCTTGAAGTCGCAAGCATTCAACATTTGCTTGAGGAGAGTTGGCTGGCTGACTTCCGATTTTTTCTATCTTGCAAAAACGGAATCGGTAAGAGCTGGCACCATCTTCTCGGTAGAATTAATGACACATTTGAGAGTCATGAACTGGCTGTGTGGTTTTACCAAGTACGCCTAGTAAGAATCCCAATTCAACTTGGTTAACCTTTGGATTGATTCTGCCTTTTCTTGAGCCTTCTATCTCCAACTTGTTTGTAGATGTTGTACATTTGGTAGATATTTACTTTCCGCCTTTAGCACCTTTTCCTACAAATTTCCGAGCTTACAGGTGACTGAGCAATTTGAGGCTTTCCATCTCGAGGGGTTTTTCCTGGCGATCAAAAACTGCCTCCGTTTCTTGATTCGAGTTTCCCTGGTGCGATTTTCGCCTCTTGCATGCTTTTTGTTAGAGGATATAAAGCTTAAATTTTGTGGAAAGAATGACTTATATGTTTTTGGTTTTGATCTTTAAATTCTCTATACATGATATCAACATTATTTAGTACTTATTTAACCATGTCTATATACGGGAGAATTTTTGGCCTCGCCGCTATCCTGTGCAAGAATGAACATGATAGATCTGTAATAGATGCCTTAGAAGACCCGTGTGAGCCTACAGTGGCTGTAACCTCCATTACCTTGGGATCTTCTTCCTCAAGTAAACTATACATTCCTTCCCAAGTAGTAACACCAGTGTATGTTACAAGTGGTATCTGTGTACAAGGGAGTCATCTCTTTATCTTCAGAACTGGGAGCTTCACCCTTCTTTCCCATAATATCTTGAACTTTTCTTTGTATACTTCTCAGCTCTTCACTCCCGCAGTTTACAAATGAGGTGAGAACGATGATAAGAAAAGGTGATGGGAAAGCTTTAAATGCGGAAAACATATAAAATATATCACCTTACGTGAACTGGCTCCTTGATAAGATCAAAACCATATTTTATTAATGATTTCCAACTAACTCATTGATTAACATTAATGTGCATAACTAGGCCTCGTTTTATGGAAAAAACGTTTTTGAACATTGAGCCGTGCAAATCTATGATAAGGCGATTTAGCGATTTGCTTCACAATATCGCAGTATCGCAGATTGCAATATCGCAACATCGCAATATCGCCATATCACAAATCACAATTGCTTTACGTGTGGCAAGCATCTATCAATGTGTTTTCGGCGACATCTGATTCGCGAGATGCACCATCACATATCGGCATTTTAAGGCACTTCAGTGTAGGTGATGTCTAAGGCATGCGATGTGATGAGGGTTTTTCGATGCGTGATTTCACATCGCAATTTTGCATTTTTAGAATTCTGCTTGTGGGAAGGTATCCATTACCCTTTTTGTGATGTGACATGTTTTAGGGAGTGATTTTATTCTAACTTATCATAAAACTTAAGTCTTTTTAGATTTTCTAGGGTATTCTCTTAAGGTTATGATAGTAAGTTTTATTGAAAACGGAAATACAAGCATTAATCGATTTTTTTAATTTTTGAATAAGGCTCCCCACTTATTTAGTATTAGTGATAAAACTAAATAAGAAGGGGGGTTGTTGTTGGCCACAACACTACCCAATTAGAATACATTAAAGGTACTATGATATGAGCATCAAACAACTTTTTAAGTTCTTTCTCAATGATTGGGAGTAGCATGGGATTGATTCTTCTTAGTTTTTGCTGAAAGGGTTTTGCTTCTGGTTTCAAAGGAATATTATGTTCAACCAAAGATGTATCATAAGTTTTTAACTCATTATAAGACCAAGCAAAAACATCTTTGCAGTTTTTAAGAAGATTCAAGTATTTGGTTTTTACATCTGAAGGTAAGGTTGATGACAATTTGATATTTCTCACATCATCCATAGTCCCAATATTGCATTCTTTGATTTCTTCCTCAAGTGAGTGAAACAAGGGATTTTTAGAAACATCATTATTATCAAATATTTTTTCCAATGGGACTAATCCTTTAGGAATAAAATTATTAGGTAATTGGATAATACCATGATCAAGAATTTTAGCATTGAATGAAGTTTATGGATTTTGCTGATTTAATTATGGAATATCGTTTTGATCTCCTTCAATTTGCATATTTGGGAATTCATCAATAACTTGAAGGAAAGATTTCACCTATTCATCATCTCCAAAAAGTGTCTAATGTTATCAGGAATTGATGGTTGATACTTGACTTGGATTTGGCATTCTAATGATACTGGTTCAGGGATTTTCAAAGAGCTTGTTGAGACAACTAGTGAATCAGCATGCATGTTTTCATCTCTGGGAATAGTAGCTATGTTAAATCCTAGGAAGAAATTTTCAATTGTGTCCCAAGCTTCATTTCTATAGGACCTAAGCCTTGGGTGTTTCGTTTGACACAGATTTCTAACTTGGTTTACTATAAGCTCGAAATCGGAAAATACACTCAACTTTTGAACCTTTAAAATCCTAGCTAGCTCAATATCAAGAAGAAAAGCCTCATACTTAGCCACATTATTGGTGACCTCAAATTCAAGTTTAATGGCTCAGTTGTGTTTTATTTATTTGGTGATATTATAACAATTCCTGCTCCTCTGCCTTCCTTTGAGCAAGAGCCATCAAAATAAAGTTTCCAGATATTTGATTCTACAACTTTAGGTTGGGAAACAATATTTTTAATGGAAAGTTGAGTATTCGATGAATTTTGTGAAGACAAGTGAAAGCGACTGTTATCACTCAGGTTGTCCTTAAGCTCTGGAAAGGATACGGCCGAGGTAACCACAAACCAACTTTGGACTATAGGTTCTAGCCCACCTACAATCAGAGAGGGCTCTCTCTTTGTGATTTAGCTTTGTTGATGATGATTTTAGACTAGCTATTGAGTTCAGGGTTTTTGTTTGTATTTTGGATGGAAGGGTGATGCTACAAGCAGAGAGGCAATGCATATTGTGGTAAGTTTCAAACCATTGGGCATGGAGTCATGGAGTAAAATTGCTGGTGTGTTTTCTTGGTTATAAGAAAAATGAGGAGCAGGGTAGCTGCTCATGAAACAACTTTCTAGCTTTGAAAGGATGAAGAAGGGCTAAGGAATGAGAGGCAACAAAGAATCCCTCAAACAAGTTTAGCAGAAAGAAGATGAATGAACTCTATCTGGGAGCAAATAAGAATTCCTAGATGACAGTCATTCATATGTGAAATAGATCAATATGAGCCATAACAGAATTCATATTTAGGTCTAGATCAAAAAGAAAACATTAAGAAGCCACAAAACCTGGGCATAGAGTGCAGCAAAGAAAATTCTAAACCAATCTTTTGTTATGTGACTTGAGCATATATGAAAATGAAATAACAGAGGTAAGGAAGACTTATTGTTTCATTTTGCAGCACAAGAATTCCTCACTTAATTCTTCAGAAACATTAACAACACATCAAAGAGTCCATTCTCCAAGCTTGTAAGCAGTCTTTGATTATAGAAAAATATCAGAATTACAGTGCGAGTCTCTCTTGGATACATTAGCCGACCAACCCCTTTTACAGTGCAAGAGGTCGAATATATATAAAAAAAAAGGTTACAAAATATCTAGGTGATGACTCTTTAAGCAATAAATTCCATCACCAACTTCTGCCAGGGAGTAAATGAAACATTAAACCCTGCAGTTAATATTAGCTTATTAGTTGTCTATTTTTGTCAGAAAACTTTTGACTTTGTAGGTTGAGTGAGTGGGCTGCCTGCTATGCATTTATTTAGTGCATGTCCCCTGATGTTGGTACGTTGCCTGCTGCTGTCTGGGTCTTCGTCCTGGGTGCTTGGATTTTTAGCATTTTATGAGCTGTAATTATCATTTCAATTTTGCTCTATGCCAATTTACCTTTGACAGGTGTATCTTGCCATCTCTATATGCTGACCTGTAACTTGACCAAAAATAATTAATAAACAAAATCATCTGAGCAATATCTCTTTTATCCCTTTCCACCAGTCCTCCATAGGCAACTGATGCCTTTGTATCTTTATCATTGTTTCCTCTGCTTCTGTGTACCTATGGAAGGTGGGTTGGAATTTGAACAGGTGATTTATCTCTTGTGCAATGTAGAATAGATTTTCTAATTTATTAAAAACACTCTGTCCTGATGGAGGCCCTGTTCCTTGTGAAGTTCTGGAGGAAGCTGTGATTTGGTTGGTAGCAAAATTATTGACTCTATTAGCATAAAGGCCATGTGACAACAGTCTTCCGGCACTGGTTAACAAACTTGGCAGTCCTCTGCTATGTAATGCCATGATATTTGCCTTGAACTCATCCACCTCAGCTTGCATCTCTTGGCATTTTCTGTCCAATGCCTGCACAAAGTTCCTAAGGGTTAACACCTTTTTTATTAGCAAGATAGTTTCAGTCCTGCTACTGATTCCTAATGCTGTCAGCTGCCCCTTGGTGCGAGTATTCAAGAATTGGATCATCCTATTTGCTTCCTCGGGCATATTTCTCAAAGATGCTCTGGCCTTTTGGTTTTCGAACTGAGCCAAATTTATCAACTCCATTTGCTCGTGAATAGTTTCAATGGATTGCCATTGGTCTGTAATGGATTGGCCGATTTTGGCCCATAGAATTTTCTTTATATCAGCTAGAGTTATATCAAAAGTGAGCTCTTTCTCTAGCTCTTTTATTCTTTTTTCTAAGGCTTTGACCTCTCTTGTATTCTCAGCTACCTCCTGCTTTGATTTGTCATATTTTGTCTCAATTTTAGCCAGCTTTTCCTTGGTTTGTCTCAACTCTGTCATTTGAAATTCCAGAGCTTCTATTTCCTTCATCATGTTGTCCATTTTCAAGCTGGTGTCTTTCTCTGTAGGTGTTGAGGTAGTTGCTGTAGTTGGTGCTGAACTTGAGGTTCTTGCTTCTGCTGTTGGAGTAATAGGGGGGGCTATTGTGTTGGTCGTGGGAGGAGCACTGTGAGGATCTGAGCTGTTTGAATTGGCTGAGAGGCCAACTCTCCCTGTCTTCCCTGTAATGCTGCCTCCAAAGCAGTCTCTATTTCTGCCAACCTTTTATGCAAGGTCATGAGTAAAGCTACTACATCCTTTTCTTCTTTCTGTTGAGCTACCTCTGTAGTATGAGGATGCAACGTAGATGACAGTTTGATTTGTTTGCTAATGGCAGCTATGTCTTCATCCCTCTTTTTTAATAGGGCTTTCACGCCCTTGGGATTAGAGGGATCATGTCCCATCTCTATGATAATCTACTCCAAGGACTTGATTCTATTGTCCTTGGCCTGTGAGGAAGTCTTTTCCAACTCAAGTTGGGCAGCAGTGTTGTGCAAATAATTTTGCAATTTGTGAGCTAGCAATGTCTTATCTGCTAGAGTAGAATATAGCATTTCCCCTGTCTGCTTGTGCAATTCAATCTGGTCCATTGGATGTATATCCTTGACAAACACCTCCAAATTGGTTCTAATGTAATCAACAGCTGATTGGGGTTGTTGAGTTGTAGGCCTAAAGTGACCAAGGGTCATCTTGCCTTCTTGGATGTCATAGGCCGCCATTAGTCTTTGCTGATTGGTGGGAGCCATCCTTATTAACTGATTATACAGTTGGATTCTCACTGGCTCATTCCTAGCCTTGATATCAGTAAATGCTTTTTTGATGTCAGAGGGCTATCGGCCATGTTGTATTGTGGATGTCACCTCCACGCCACGCTACCTCTCATGCTCTTGCTGAAATGAGCTGGCAGATGTCTCCATGCTAGGAGGAACTTGCTGCTCTGTGGACGCCTCTGGCATTTCTTGTTCTGAAAAAGGATTTAACTTCTTTCTTTTCTCTCCTTGCTACTCTGTGGATGTACCTAGAGGTGTCTCTTGCTGTCTGTCCCTTTTCTTTGATCTTTCTTCATTGAGAGGTATCTGCAACACCGTAATTTCTGTTACCTTTGTTTGTGTAGAAGAGTCTTGCCCTTGACTTTGTTCATTAGTATAAACCGGTTGATCCGCCATTTTTTCTTGCTGTCCCAAATTGTGTACTTTCTCTTCCGAATGCTCTACCTCTTTACCTTTGTCTGTTGCTGCTGGTGGGACAGTCCGTTGCGCTAGTTGCTGGGGGTTCGTGGCAGATGAGGTGCCTACTCCAAGGTGCTGAGGAGTTGTAAAAAACACCTGTCCAAAAGATTCCAAGTCAACCGATTTTTCAAGGTTTTTGATTTCTTTTTCTGTTATCTCTTCCTCAGACAGTTCTTCAACTAGTGTGCCCTCTACCCATTCTAGTTGGTTGGCAAATTGTTCACTTTGGGGGATATCAAAGTGTTCATATACTGCAAGCTTGTACTTGACTCTTCTAAGGCTGATAAAGTGATTTGGGTCATATGGTGCCCAGTAAAAACTTGTTTTCAATAACAAAAAGTCTTTCAACATCTTGTCTGCCTCCTTCTAGGCTTCTTCTCTTTTATTGAAAATAAATGGGCCCAATTGATGTCTGATTTTCAGCTGTGCCTTTTTGCTTTTGCCATAGAAGTGAAGCATGTCTACATTACCAAACTGCCGGAAGTATTCCAAGGCAAAGAGTCTCATGGGGACATATTTGGGCAGTCTGTAAGGGGCCAATTCACACCCATAAATCCTAATTACTGTGTGGTGTTGATAAAAATACCAGTCTCCAATACTGTAGGTCTTGGAAAGTTGCAGTATTTTTTGCATTTCATCAGTGAGTCTAGGGAGAGGAGTGCTCACCAGTAAGGAGGAAGCTGGGTATATAAATAGGTCAATGAACTCATAGTAGGTGTATGGAGAGTAATAAACATGGTGGCAAACTGATGACCAAAATATTACAGACCTTCGCCTCCCCTTAGCATCCAACCTTTTGAGGAAGAGTGGGAAACTATTAGACTGATAGTACAGCAACAAGTGATATATGTAGGAAGTATATTTAAACACCCTTTCTCTCTCCAAGTTCATGAATTGCTCATGAATTTTGTTAGCTATGAAGGTAGCATAATCATACTGGACAGCGGAGGGCTGCCCTGGAGTAAACATGGATAGCATTACCAAGATTACCTCATCAACATACTCACTGGTATTGAATCCTAAGATGCAGGATATCATATCTACTAGCAGTCTCCCTGTTTCATTGAACCAGACATGTAGATAAGGAGGAGGTTGTCGGGGCTGGTAATCTGGGAGCATGAATAATTGGCCAATCCTCACGACCTCTGAGTTGGGCAGTTTAGTGCCTTGGTTAAGTAGAAGATTCATAGAAAGGGGAACCAAAGGCTTGGTTGGCTCAAATCTTAGCATCTCATTTATGGATTGAGGGGTGATGTGAAACAAACCAGCCCCAGATGGAACCAAAATTGCTCTTTGAGTGGGTTCATAATGCTCACAACACTGATGGATAAAGTTTAGGAATACATCCACTTGTGGAAGATAATAGATGGGAAAGTTGGACTCCCAGATACCCATGTCATCAGTACCGCTTCTGTGTTTTCTCCTTATCTCGGAGAAGGTTTCAATGTGATATTTGTTGCTTATTTCAACTGTTTCCTTCATTTGATAATCTCTGTCAGCAAGGGGCATCCATTCCAAGTACCTATGTGGATCATTCAGTGGTGCAATATTCAGGGAAACTGGGGTCTCCATGTTTCGACAATAATTACAGCTGGATTAGGCTAGTATTTCAGCAAAAAACGGAATTCTGATAATGGTTTTTCGGGACAGGAACTCAGAGTTTTAAGCTTTGTGCAGATATGTTTTGATGAGCAGAATTCAATGAAATGCAGAGTGTGCAAGGTTCTGCAATAAATTCACTGAGAGGGAGGAAATTGAAGGGCTTTAGTAGACTGTCTTCAGCGGTTCTGCGGACAAGTTGGAGCTGGATTTTGAGCTAAATGAAAACTTTATCAGGGGATGACAGAGCTGCCAGGATTTGGACGTATAACAGGTTACATAGTGGAGCAGAGAGGAGAGTGTCGTGGGTGCGAAATGGGTTTCAAGTGAGTTTTAGGTGTAATGGCAATTTTTGCAGAGAAAATATAAAAACAGGGTTACAGGTGTTTTTCGGGTAAATACTTGGATTTATGGCGCCAGTAGCGAGTGAGCAGGTGCAATGGAGAGCAATGGTGACAAATTTGCAGGCGGTAGTGGCTCGTTTAATCGAATTTTGTACTTGGGCGGAAAATAACGTAAAATAACATGCAGAGAGTTCCCACAACTGAGCAGTGAAAATGACATAAAACGGTCGATTTGCGCGTTCTTATGATAATTTGACACTTTTGGCGCTTTTTAACCATGACGTCAGCATGACATCATTGGTGGGCTGGGTACGGAGGGTGACGTGGCGGTTGACTGGGCTTGTGACATGGCATGGTGACAAGGCAGACACGTAGAAGAGGATAGGTAACATGGGGCGCGCGTACAGAAGGCTGAAAGTGGTTTCATCAGACCGCTTTCTGTACGGGAGCGGTATTCGTCAGAGCCCTTCCGATGCAATAGAAAGTGGATAGGTGTTTTTTTTACGGTAGAGAAACCGCTTCGCCATCGGAAGCTAACGACCGAGCAGCGGGGCGCTTCCAAAATCGCTTAGAGCTGTCAGATGGGGAGGGCCCGATCCGATGGTGGTTGGAACAACGATTTGACGGGATGATAACGCACTGGGCCTCCTGAATGTTAAATCTTTATACAGCGCTATGGGGGTTTAAAATTTGGGTTATATGGGTTTAGTGGGTTTGCAAATGGCGCGGGTGGTTATTAATTTGATCGAATATCAAATTAATTCCAAAGGGAATGTATGCACGGAAGAACTTAGTGTAAAGTTTATCTGTGTGTGGGGGGGGAACAGTGGTTGTTAATTTAACCAAATGTCATATTAACCCTGGGTTAGGACGCGGAAGGGTTAATGCCAGGCCCAAAACGAGCTTAGCATTCCCCGAACTTAGAAAATATGGCTATAGTGCCAAGGGGAGGGGCTATTTAATATCTTTTTTTTGGGATTTCAGATAGTTTTATTAGTGAATAGGGATAGGGAAGAAATTAGGGAGCTACATAGTAGAATTAGGAGTTAATATGATAATGGTGGAGTGGAAAAGGAAAGAGAACAATGGTAAGTCTATGAAGTGAAAATAGACATAGAGATTATGTAAAAGATGAAAACATGATTTTTACACAAGAAATGTGGCTCCTTTTCATGAAGAAAGCCAAAACCTTGACTTAATGTTTTACAAAATGAAGTAAGACTAGGACTTGTTGGGCAGATCCCAAGGTCCTTTAGGGGGATGTTAGTAAGGAACTTTGAGAGGGAGGTGAGGGGAAGTTAGACATGCTTTTCAACACTCTGCCAGAAAAACAGTGCTTTGATACCTCTGCCACTGACGAGATGAGCCTTCTTTGACAATGCCCAAAAACAGAAGATGATCTTGCTTCTGTAGCCCCAAGCTACCTAGCCAATTTACAACACCTAGCATTTTTTTCTTCTTCGAGAAGGGTGCAGTTAGACTTGCAAACCCTGATTGCCTTTTTTCTTTTAAACTGCCCTCCTATCTAAAAACTACCCTTATTGCTTCCAAGGACCCAGATTAAGCTGTTGGGCTCCTTCGTTCTCTTCCTAGCTACTAATCTACCAAGCTTAAACTGTTTGGACAGATAAACTCTCTATATTCTAAAGCAGGAAATTTAAACCTAGGGAAACCAAGTTTAGACTGTTTGGCTTTCCTTTAACTGAGAAACCTTAAAAAATGGAACTTTAGCAGCATGAAAAAGGTGAACATTTTTGGCACTTCCACTGTCAATCATGAAATATGAAACCTGTTGCAACAGGAGGCTAACAGCAACAAAAATCTTGATCTACTGCATAGATATGGTGGTTTTTTTCTTGATCAGACCTACAAAGAGATTGAAGGAATCTGACTTCCCTATATAACCTTAAATGCTCACCTCCATAAACTGGGATAGTAGCAAAAGACATGTCTATCTGAAGTGATCCTCCAAGTTTAACACAACATGATATGTATAGAATCATGCCAAACTTGGTAGGAATATCAGTGAAAACTATGTCTAAAACTATGCTTTTGACAGGTATTTGAGTTAAGGTCACAACTAGGTTTTTAATCAATCCTAGGCATGGACGTTCTTTGAGTCAAAGGTGTAAAGGTGATGATAAGAACAGGTGACTTTTAATTGAAGTTGGTCCATAATTACCTTCGACATAAGGTTATGAGAGGCTCTAGAATCTATCATGTAGTTATACAAAACAAAATCATGAGCTTTTAATGTTACATAAAATGGTGGAACAATTTCATCGATCATATCATAACAAGGGACAAACACTACTGAGGGCTTCTCATCTTGCAGAATAATAACATCTCCCTCAGCATCTACACTAGAAAACTGTATCCATTTAGACACTTGATTTTTGTAACCATGATTTTTGGAAAGTTCAGCTAAAGATATAAGACCTTGATCCTTTCCAATTCCTTTTCAATATTAAAAGTTGTCAAAATAGTCTTGTTAGATGAAACGGTTTCAGTGGATGAATTTGTAGTCTTAGGTGTTGGAGTTTGTGTTTGAATGGTTTTCATTGCAGATTTAATTATGGTGGTAGATTTTGGAGGTCTTTTAGGACCCGATCTAGGTCTTAGATCATAGTTTTATTCAATTCTACAATAAAAAATTCATATAATGCTAAGTATTTTTAAAGTTGAGCATCTCCTAGTTCTTGTTCAAAATACTGAGGTGAAGGAATTACCGCCATTTGTACTAATGCAGAATCAATATTATTGATATATTTAGTGATTAAAGGGTCTGTATCTTGTGACTGTTGATCATCAATCAACAAAGGTGGTTGAATGTTTTGGTCAGAACCTGGTCTCTAAAGAATTTGCATTTGAGGAGTTCTTCTGAATTGATTTTGAGCTTGAGGTCTGACAATAGTTTGATTAATAGTTCTAGGTTGCGTTTCAATTTTTGAAATCCTGTTAAAAAGGTTCCTGAGTAAAGATGTAATTTCATCAATTTTCTAATCTTCAAGTTTAGATTTGGAAGAGGAAGAGTCATCAATCTTAGCTTTCAATTTTCTTTCTTCTTTTTTTGCTTTAGCTTTGAGTTTTCTAGAAGCTGACCTATTGGCTTCTACCTCTATATCATTTGTCAGCATGTCTTCTAATGTATTAGAAACCCTTTCCCTTAACATAATTGCAAAGTAATAATAAAATTCTTTGGAAAATATTACCTTTGCAATTGCTACTGGTGGTTTACAATCAACGGGGATTTTATGATAGAGTTTGTTAAATATTTTGATGAATTCAACAACTAGTTCACTAGGATTTCTCTTCAATTCCTCAAATTCAGTGAGAAAATAAATAGGATATTTCTTTACCCCCCATTGGTTTTTGAAGATAGTTATGAGCTCATTCCAAGTTCTGATAGAGTCAACTTTGAGCTGTCTAAACCATATCCTAACATTTCCTTCTAAATATTGTACAAATAATCTCATTTAAACATTTTCCTCTTCAATGTTCATATTGTCAGGAAAATCTAGGAAGGCTGATACATGATCCGTTACTGAGGGACTTGTTTATCCATTAAATCTTGGCAGATGTTTTCGATATCCATTAGGAGAATTTCCCAAGTTTGCAGGGAGAACTAGAGAAGCATACCTAGCTTGCAAAATGGGTCGAAAATCCATAACAACAGGAGGAGTATGGGGTGACTGAGTGGATGTTGATGAGGAAGAGGAAGATGATGAAGATGAAGATGAAGGAGATGAAGATGAGTCAGTAGGTGTATTAGTATGTGGAGGAGAGGGAGGAGACATCTTTAAGGATTTGAAAGGGGTTTTGATAACCAATTTCTGAACTCTTGGTGGGAAGTCTTCCTTATTTTCAAACAAAGGATTTCAATAGACAAAAAATGTCTCTTCAATATTAGTAGAGGTTAATGGAATAGAATAAGGAGTTGGAGTAATGAAATATTGAAGTTTGAATTTAGGTAAATGTAAACCCAATTCTTCCTCAGATGAAGGTGATTTGATAATAATGGATGGAACTTGATATGATTCAAGTGACTGTATTAAAAAGGCTGATGGAAGATCTACTCCACTAGAAATAAGATCAGAAACCCTAGGAGGTAGTTCAATCCAATCAAGATGGGTTGGTATAAATGAAAAGGGATCTACAGATGGAATGTCTTCAACGTGTAAATTTGAAGAAGAAGAATAGGTTCTATGTCTTCTCCTTGAAGAGGCTCCCCTAATAAGTCTTTTTTGGTTTGGTAGAGGGTTAACAATCCCAGAATCAGAACGTGATCTAGTATGCTTATAAGGAGCCAGCTTGGACCAATGGAATCACCATGTGAAATGTTTTGACCTATAACCTTATCCTTTATTCACCTTAAAGGAAAGGGAAAATCGTTGCCCCAGGGAAAATTTAAATTTCAGTTCTTCGCTCCCTAGCAACGACGCTAGTCTGATGTTGTCCTTTCAGATAACCTAAGGTCAACTGGTTATGCCAAAGCATCTATAATTTTTTGTTTATTTTAATGTTTGGATGACCAATGAACTGTTTATAAACAAGTGCTTCAACTTAGAAAGATTCTTAATAAAATAAAAGGTTTTTCTTTACATACACATGGTTATTTTGATTTTAAGTGGATGGATGAGAAGAATGTGTAGATGTATAACTAATGTAATATTCAAACTAAGTATTTAATCATTTACAAGAATAAATCAAGAAAACAGTGTTTCCTTGATCAACGGAATATAATTAAACTATTATAGAAATCTAGTGCAATTTAAGTTCAAAGAGGAATTTACAATAATGGATAGTTATGCAAATTAATCTCTTATTCAAATTACAAATTCACAACTGATTAAAAATGAAATTGATATTAAATTAAATTTTAATCGGATGACTATAAAAGAATTAATTTATATGAATAAGACATAATGAAAAACTAAGATGAAAACAACTCACTGAGAGACAAACCATA
Organism: Pinus tabuliformis; assembly: GCA_031772625.1. Taxonomy (NCBI): domain Eukaryota; kingdom Viridiplantae; phylum Streptophyta; class Pinopsida; order Pinales; family Pinaceae; genus Pinus; species Pinus tabuliformis. The sequence goes on along the minus strand of CM062814.1, from coordinate 601,507,769 downwards.
TGAGGCAAATCCAAAATATTTTATTGTCTCAAAAATGCTCTAGCTTAATACAAATCTGTGTGATAATTGGTTCAAGGGTGAAACCCTGAAAACTTTGATAGACTGAAGTATTTAAACAAAATTACAAAATATTACAATAAATGCATGAGTGACATGACATTCTATTATTACTTAAAACTAATAGAAACAAAAGTAATTCAATCAAATGGAATGAAAGTAAACATTTGGCCCTGTTTTGAAGGAGAGATGTTGTTGAGTGACCATTATTCAGGTGCTGTGATGGTGAAGTTGACCTGTCCTTTAATCTTGAAATTCACACAACTTTTCCCACCTTTCTTCATCTGGAATAGCTATCTTGGTTACCTTACGGTAGATTTCATCTACCTCAGTATACTGAGCAAAAGTGGGTTTTACAGTGAAAATATGTTTTATCTCATGTTGAATAAAACATATGTTGTTGATAGCTTCGTAAAATTCTCTGCATGTCATGGAACCTTTGATGTTGGAGGACTTGGATGTATCCCTGGAAATGTCTTGAAGCTTCTTCATATAGTCTTCCCTAGTCATTAATTTATCATTGATTACAAACAATGAAGGAAGACCCTTCTTGTTCAATGCATCAATCCTTGTGAAAAACCTATTGACTCCTACCTCTAGAGTGTGACAATTATTTGTCACCTGTACAACTAAGTTATTCTTGTTCAGAACTTTCTTCACCTCTAGGATGGTTTCTGTTCTGTCATCCTAGATCATGCAGCTCATATCTATTTTTGGAGTTGAGGAACTTTATAATTTTGTTGGTTGTAGCAAGCATTTCTCCCAATTGAGAATTAGTATTGGAAATGGTCTTCTTTTCTTTCTCCATGATTTCCTTCTGCTAAAAAATAATCTAGATACATGGCCAGATTTCATTTATCTCCTCAATGATGTTGTTCCATATGATTTCCTTGACATGACCCAGAGTGTGGCCAATAGAAGACTTAGCTGCTGACTTCTTCCATACTTCTATCTCATTTTGAGCTCTCTGAAGCTCTGCTACATGAAAAATCTCATATTTCTAGTGATGATCCTCTAGAAGTTTCACTTGATCCTGCAACTTCTTGATTTCTTCAGTTTGGAGAGACATGTTTTTCACTACATTGGCCAAATGATCTGCAGCATCTCCTGTACTTGTTGTGCAGATATGGATGTAAGAATAACTGTGATAGGGAGTGATTCCAAGGGGGCAGTATTTTTAGCAACTTTCTCCTTTTCTTTAATTAGCTTCTCCTTATCTATCTCCATTTGCTTCAATGTTGTAGTCTACTCAATGATGAACTTCATCATATCTGCCTTTTGAGTCTCTATCTCTTCAATATCCTTGGCTAGAGAATCTTTTGTAGCTGGAAGTTTTAATTACTTCCCCAATGTTGCTATGTCCAAATTATTTTTCTTCACAAGTTCCTCTACAACATTGATGTTTGAAGGATAATAAACCAGTTTATTACCAAATCCTTCAGGGTTTTAATCTTGGTGTCTTTGGCAAGCTCAGAGACCTTCTCCATCTCAGTTGTGATTGGACATTTTCTAAGGTAACCTACAATTTTGATAAAGTCATGGCAGTGTTAGTGATAGTTGAAAATATCATTTCCCTAGTCATCTTATGCATCTCCATTTGGTCAATGGGAAGTATATCTTTTAAATCAAACTCAAAGGCTATATTCTTGTAGTCTAATGTTGCCTTACACTGGGGCACTTATGCTTGGAGGAATGCCATTTGCATCTTTGATTTTTCTAAATCAAAGGCTGACAACGACCTACTTTGAGCACTAGAAGTCTGCTTCTAGAACTGGTTGTAGATGTTAATCTTCAAGGCTTCATTTCTGACTTTTATCTCCTTGAAGATGTCCATTATACTCTTCTTTGTTTCCCCTGAAGTAGATGTACCTATCTACATAATTTTCTGCTACCCTTGTGAAGTTGTGGAGGTGGTGGGAAACTATGTTTTCTAATCATCCACTATTGAGGAAACAAGTGGCTCATTAGTGGTTATAATGGTCTGTTGTTCTGAGTCCTTGCTAAGGCTCAGTCTGGAACTAAGCTTGGCCTTTTCTCTGTGCATTATCTTGAATCCCTCACTAAAAATATCATTCCCTAAAGGGGACTCTTCCTCTCTACTTCTCTTGATTGTCTTCTCCTACATGGTAGGAGTTTACACTGTGGATGATGATACCTGTTGTTCTTCTGCCTCTTGTAGGTTATTTTCAACCCATTCTAACTTATTATTGTATTTCTCTATCTTTGGCCTGGATTTGTGAAAGTAATGAGTAGACTTGGTTTCTATCCTTAATTTAGAAATGATCCCTAATGGACCATATGACCAAGTGAAGCTTAGGTTGAATTGCATTTCCTTCAAGAGCTTATCTGCGTCTTCCCTTGCTGCCCTGTTGTTATAAATGAAAGGGCCAACTTGTGTTTTGATTTTAAACTGGGACTTTTTCTTGGCAGCAACAAAGTGGATTTCATCCATGTTGATCATCTGCCTTATGTATTCCAGAGAAAAAATCCTCATTGGGAGGAATTTGGGCAGCTTGTAAGGTGGAAGCTCACATCCAAATATTCTTATTTCTGTATAGTTCTCATAGAGGTACCAATCCCCTGTCTGAACTTGATCTGAAAACTGCAACACCCTTTTAATTTCCTCATCAATCCTTGGTTCTATCATGACGCTTAGGATACCTATTGATTGATGAAAAAACGTCTCTGTAAATTGTTTATAAGTATACTCCTTTTGTTCCTTCATGACTAGAGTAGTCCAAAATATGATTGACTGCTAGTTGCCTTTTTCATCTAGCTTTTGCAAAGCGAGGTTGATGTTGTCCCCCTAAAAGTATAAGAACATATACACCAACACAGAGGCATACTTTAATACCTCCTCAGTGGGAAATTTGATAAGCTGCTGATGAATTGACTCTGCAAGAAATTGGCTGAAATTAAACACAATGGAGGGTTTAGAATCAATAGAGAAGATGGACAAAAATCCTATAATGGCCTCATCTACCCATTGATCAGAGTAGTAGCCAACGAGGTAGGAAACAACTGTAATATGTTGGGTGTGGAGCCTGATTAATTTCTTTATTCAAAGGTATCACTGCATTGGACCCTAGTTCATAATGTGGCATCAACGTTGCCCGTAATATTTGCACTGCAAGGGGGGTCCGGGGGGGTGGCAGTAATCTTTAGGAGCGCCCCCCCCTCCTTCAGCGGGGAATTGGGGGTAGCACCGCTGAAGCTAAAAATAGATGTAAAATTTCCTTTTATAATGTTGTAATTTCGTGGTCAATCTAGGTCGTTCATTAGGCGAAGGTATGATAGTAGAAGTTATATTTAATTTAGGGTTTTTTCCCTAGAAGGCAATGCCTCGCTATACATGAGGGAATTGTATTATGTCATGTAGACCTATATTTTGAGTGAGAAAGAGAGGATATTGTGTGAGAATAAAGAGGGAATTACAGCAGATCACTCTAGGCTGTATCTCTTCAGTTTGCTGGATAATATAATAGAAACAATTGGTTGTTTCCCCATGGACGTAGACCAAATTGGGTGAACCACGTATATCTGTGTCTCTCTTGTTTTGTGTGTTTATATTTCTGCTCTATATTTGATGTGTTCCACTTCTCTATAATATATACTTTTCTAACAACTGGCATCAGAGCCGAAGGTCTATTTGACTGATAAACTCATAGGAGAGAAGGGTTCCTTATTCGAGTGGGAGAAATGGCAGAAGATGGTCGGTTGAGGGTCGAAAAATTTAAAAGCCAAAACTACCAGCTGTGGAAGATGAAGATGGAAGATTATTTGTACCAGAGAGATTTGTACCTACCATTGAGTGGAAAGACAAAGAAGTCGATGGGTATGATAGACACATAATGGGATGTTCTCAACAGAAAGGCACTTGGAACAATAGGGCTGTGCCTAGTGGCATTGGTAGCCTTAATATTTCAAAGGAAATGACAAGGGTTTAATGAAGGCATTGGCCAAACTATATGAAAAACCCTTGGCCTCAAATAAGGTATGCCTTATGAAGCATTTATTTAGTATGAAGATATCAAAAGGTGGATTTGTTGCTGATCATTTAAATGAATTTAATATAGTTACCAGTCAATTAAGTTCTGTAGGGGTAACTTTTGATGATGAAGTTAGGGCTCTGTTATTTCTATGCTCATTACCAGAAATTTGGAATGGTTTAGTTCTAGCCATTAGTAACTCTATCTCTGGATCTAGTACTTTAAAGTTCGATGATGTTGTCGGTGCAATCCTTAGTGAGTAAATGGTACGAAAAAGCTACGGTGAGACATCAGGTAATGCTTTGACCGCAGAGACTAGGGGAAGAAAAATGGAAAGAGGAAAGAGCCCATGATATTGCAGTAAGTGAAGGTAAGGTAGATCCAAGTCCAAATCAGGGATAGTGTGCTAGAAATGTAGGAAGAAAGGACACCTGAAGAAAGACTGCAAGTCTCAGAAGGGAAAAGAAGGAGATGCACAACAAGAAAACAATCATGAAGAAAATGTGACAGGTGATGTGTTACAAGATTCTTTGATTCTTTCATTAGAAAATATTATTGATGCCTGGGTGGTAGATTCAGGGGCCTCATTCCATGCCACACCTGATAGGAAACATTTTCATGATTAGGTTCAAGGACATTTTGGAAAAGTTTGATTGGGTGATAATAAACCCTCTAAAGTCATTGGAATGGGTACAGTTTTCATAAAACAGAAGAATGGAAATCAATGGCTATTGAAGGAGGTAAGGCATGTTCTAGATCTGAAGAAAAACCTTACTTCAACAGGGTAGTTGAGATGTGAAGGCTATGTGACTACTTTTATAGATAAAACCTATAATGTCACTAAAGGAGCCTTGGTAATAGCAAAAGGATAAAAGGTTGGTACATTGTATTTATGCAATGGTATTTCTAATTCTCTTAATGATTTAACCTCTACAGGAGAAGATACGACATTGTGGCATCATAGGTTTGGGCACATGAGTGAGAAGGGGATGCAGATTCTTCACTCAAGAAATTTATTGCCAGGTTTGAAGCATGTTGATTTAAAATTATGTGAGAATTGTGTTTATGGAAAATAGAAGAGAGTCGGATTCCTCAGAGTTGGGAAAGAAAAGAAGAGCAAAAAATTACAACTTGTGCATAGAGATGTATGGGGACTTGCTCGGGTATCATCTCTCAGTGGCTCTTGCTATTATGTTACTTTTATTGATGATGCAACCAGAAAAACCTGGATTTATTGTATTCAAAATAAATTTGATGTATTTGATACTTTCAAGAGATGGAAAGCTTTGGTTGAAAATGAGACAGGAAAAAGGTTAAAGTGTCTCAGATCAAAAAATGGAGGTGAATATTGTAGCAAATAGTTTGATAGGTACTATTCAGAGAATGGAATTCACATAGAGAAGATAATTCCAGTAACACCACAAGAAAATGGTGTGTCAGAAAAGATGAATAGGACAATCATGGAGCATGCAAGGTGCATGAGATTGCATGCAGGATTGCCTTTACAATTTTGGGAACATGCTGTAGATATTGTTGTTTATCTAATAAACTGAGGGCCTTCAAGTTCCTTGGATGGTGGTACTCCAGAGGAGGCATGGAAAGGTAAAAAGGTAAACTACTCATTTTTAAAGACTTTTGGTTGTGAAGCCTTTGTCCACAGTAATAAAGAAAATAGAAAAAAGCTTAAGGAAAAATCAAAGAAATGTACCTTTATTAGATATGGTGTTAATGATTTTGGTTATCGCTTTTATGACTATGAAAAACAAAAAATCATTAGGATCAAAGATGTCATATTCAATGAAAAGGTTTTGTATAAGGATCAGATGCAGGAAAAGAAATAGGAAAAAGAAAACAGAGAATACACAGTCCTTGATGACATCACAGAAAAAGTGAAGGTGCCTGAAAATCATAATGATAAACATCCAGAACAAATACAACAACCATAAAAACAACATGCACCTCAAACACCTAAAAGTGGTGTTAGAAGATCTACCAGGATAAGTAGACCCCCTGAATGATACTCTCCTTCATTATATTATGTATTGTCAACTGATTCTGGTGAACCAGAATGTTACGAAGAAGCAATGCAGGTAGAAACCAAGAAGAAGTGGGAGCAAGCCATGAAAGAAGACATTGATTCCTTAGCACATAACCAGACTTGGGACTTAGTCAGGTTACCTGCAGGTAAAACAACATTGTAGAATAAATGGGTTTACAAGTTGAAGGAAGAAGATGGAGGTAGAAAAAGGTATAAAGCTAGACTTGTGGTGAAGGGGTTTGCACAGAAAAAAGGTATATACTTTGATGAGATATTTTATATTGTTGTTAAAATGACTTCAATCATAACTATTTTAAGTATAGTAACAACTGAAGATTTGCATCTTGAGAAGCTAGCTGTAAAGACAACCTTTCTCCATGGGGATTTGGAGGAAGAGATATATATGCAGCAACCACAAGGATATGAGGTAAAAGGGAAGGAAAAACTAGTGTGCAGGTTGAAGAAGAGCTTGTATGGCTTAAAACAGGCTCCAAGGTAGTGGTATCTAAAATTTGACCGATTTATGCCTGAACAAGGTTATACTAGATGTCACTCTGATCATTGTGTTTACCTCAAAGGGAAAAATGATGGCAACTATATTATATTGTTATTGTATGTAGATGACATGCTTGTTGTAGTTTCTAACATGCAGGAAATAAATGTGCTCAAAAGAAAAATGAGAAACTCATTTTCAATGAAGGATTTGGGTGCTGCAAAACAAATCCTTGGTATGAGAATAACTAGAGACAGGAAGAATCGAAAATTAACATTGTTTCAGAGTGAGTACATAGAAAAGGTGTTGAAAAGATTTAATATGCAGAATGCAAAACCAGTCAATATACCTTTGGCTAGCCATTTTAAACTAAGGAGGTGTGTCCCAAGACTCAAGAAGAAATGGATTATATGTCTAAAGTTCCATATGCATTAGCAGTTGGAAGCTTAATGTATGCAATGGTCTGCACAAGGCCTGATATTGCACATGCAGTGGGAGTTGTAAGCAGGTACATGAACAATCTAGGAAAAGAACATTGGATGACAGTGAAGTGGATTCTTAGGTATTTGAGAGGTACCAAAAATCAAGTATTATGCTTTCGTGGTTCAAACATTGCTCTATAGGGATATGTTGATGCAAATATGGCGGGTGATAGAGATAACAAGAAGAGCACCACAGGGTATGTCTTTACTGTAGGTAGAACAACTATCATTTGGGTTTCAAAACTGCAAAGTGTTGTTGCACTCTCAACAACGAAAGTAGAGTATATTGCTGCTATAGAGGCTAGTAAAGAAATGATTTGGTTACAAAGGTTTCTGGATGAATTGGGTAAGAAACAGGAGTTGGATAGGTTATACAGTGACAACCAGAGTGTCATACATCTTGCAAAGAACTTTTCATTTCATTCCAAGACTAAACATATACAACTCAAGTATCATTTCATATGGTCAGTGTTGGAAGATGGATAGTTGAAGCTGGAAAAGATACACACTAGCCAAAATCCTATAGATATGTTAACAAAACTTGTAACTAAGGAGAAACTAAGATTCTGCTCAATTTCAATTGGTCTTCAAGTATGATGAAGAAGATGAGAAACATCCAGGTCCAAAGTGGAGTCATTGCCCAACAAATGAAGCAGTGGTGGAGTCGCTATAATCAATGTCCAAGTGGGAGATTGTTGGGTGTGGAACCTGATTATCTTCTTTATTCAAAGGTATCACCACATTGGACCCTAGTTCGTAATGTGGCAGAAATGCTGCCCATATTATTTTCACTACAAGGGAGGTCCAAGCATGGGGGGGGAGGGGCTAGGCAGCAACAATATTTAGGAGCCCCCCCCGGCAGGGGATCGGGGGTAAAAATAAATGACATTTTATTGATATGGGTACCTATAAAACATTAAATTTTCCTAACATTTTAACTTTTCTTTATTTTGCATCGATATCCTAACTTAACATTTTAAAATTATTTTTTGACTAATATGCTAACTTATCAAAACCAAATAATGTTACAACAATCCCCATGTAGGGTTGTTGTCTTCACATCCATATTTTCTATCTCAAAATTAAAAACAACAACACCATATTAAGGAAATATGATATAAGCTAACTTGGCAATAGGACAAAAAAATATCACCAAAAATAATTCCCCGCACCTGGGAATAACCTTTTCCTACTAATCACATTTTGTATTTCTCCACTTTTCCTTCTTCATTCGACTTCTTCGTAAATGCCCATTTTCTGTCAATTGGTTTTCTTCGAGTCAGAAACTCTACTAGATCCCAAGCCTCATTCTTGTCCAAGGATTTCATTCCTTCAACCATGACCTTTTTCCAGATTTTACCATCTTCTATCCACTACCTCCCTAGTAGTTCGAGGATCATCATCAATAATTAATGTATCAAAATTTGAATGTAAAGTAGGTGGATTATACCTCTCAAGCTACTTTTTTTCTTGAATTATTCTCCTCAAATATGGAGTGTGTAGTCCTTCTTCTTCCAATTCATGTTCTTCTATGGAGTCTGAGTCTTCATCCTTTAGTTAACTCTATCATCTCTAGTTCCTTTTCCCTTGGTAGAAATTCATGTTTCATGACGTCTTACATGTCTCTAATACCACATCTCTACTATACACAATGTTGTTTGTTTTTGGGTTCCAAATATTGTAACCTTTTAAACCATATTTGTACCTAATAAATATGCACATTTTAAATTTACTATCCAACTTGGATCTTTTCTCCTTTGGAACATGTACATATGCATCGCAACCAAATATCTTGAGATGTGTGAGAGAGGTTTTTTTACTAGTCTATACCTTCTTTATTCTTATCCTACATTGTTGATGAAGGTGATCTATGAACTAGGTAACAAGAAATATCAACTGCCTCTGCCAATAATCCTTGTCCTAACCCAACACCACTGAGCATGCTCCTTGATTTTTTAATCAGTGTCATGCTCATCCTTTTTGTAACTCCATTTTTCTGAGGTGTGTATGGAGTTGTCTTCCACTGTGCTATACCATGATTGTTACTAAACTCTTTGAATTCCTTCGTGCAAAACTCTCCATCGTTATCTATCCTCAACAACTTAATCTTCTTCTTTGTTTGAATTTCCACTAGAGCCTTAAATTCTTTAAACCTATCAAAGAATTTAGATTCCTTCATGAGGAAATATATCCATATATTCCTTAAGAAGTCATATATCAATGTGATGTAGTACATAAATTTACCTAGTAATGGAATTGACATAGGTCCAAAAACATTACTATGCAATAGTTGTAATATTCCTTTTTCCCTCTTAGCACCAGAGGATAAAATTACGCGATTCTAATTCCCATATACAAAATGTTCACATAAATCAAAATATAGAGAGAAATTAGACATAGCTTCTACCATACTATTACGATGTATTATTTGAAGGGCCTTCTCTCCAATATGTCTTAGTATTTGATGTCACAACATAGTCTTTTCTCTTGTATGATAATACAGAGATTGGGGTTTTAGGCTGAGGCTTTCCCCAATTTATTTCTTCTCTGTTATGTGTGATTGATTTCTCATTCTTAGTTATATGTGTTCTCATTGATCTTTCTCAATTCGATTAAGCTTCTGCAAAGTTTGTTGTAGAAGTAGATATTTTATTTTTCTTTAGTCTATTGCATTATTAGGTGATCTACAGTGGGAAATTCTACATGGTATTAGAGAAAAGGTGATCAAAGGAGAAGAATAGTATACAAGAATGGAGAAGTTCAAAGTTGTGGTTCCTGAATATAGAAATCGAGTTCTTATCACATCTCAATTTCACCAATGGCATTCAGCGGTTTAAGACTCGAGTATGCCCTTGATGGAAGCTCAAATTATATAGCCTGGAAGGATCGCATGGAAGCAATATTAGAGGATAACAGTCTAAAGGACTTCATTGATCAAGAAGTCCCCAAGCCGACTGATGCTACTCATTTGGCGGAATGGAAGAAATGTGTGGCTTGAGCAAGGAGAATCCTTCTGGAGGGAGTTTGGGACCACATAGTCTCAAGTCTCCATGGGAAGGAGACACCATTTTCAATGTGGAAAACATCGAAAGATCTATATCAGAACAACATCGATTAGAGGAAGCTGGCACTAAAAGAAAAGCTTCAGAAGATCAAGTGTGAAAAGGGTGACACGATCTCTACATATTTGAACAAGCTCACCACTTGCAGGGATGAGCTTGGAAGTGTAGGGATCATGACAATCGATGTTGACATGGTCAGTCTTGCACTCCTCGGTCTTCTTAAGAGCTAGCATAGCTACCAAGACTCGATAAATGGAAGAGAAAAACTGCCAGATTGGGAACGACTTTGGTCGGATCTACTGTAGGAGGAGATAAGAAGAAGCACCAAAGATGGTTCTTCATCCAAGGAGAATGAAGAAAATTGCACCTTAGTGGGTAAGGCGAAGAAGCGGAAGGATAAGGATTCTTATTCCAAATCCAATTCTTCCCATGGTGGGAAGAATTTTGACAAATCGAAAGTGCGATGCTTTCGTTGTCATGAGGTGGGACACTTTGCTACAAATTATCCACTGAAGAAATCCAAGATGGGATCCAAGGAAGGATCTGAAGGTAAGGCATTGGCCTCACAGTTCGAGTTGGATTTCACCCTCTTCACATGCATGGTTTCATCCATGGTGGGATGTGGTTGGTTTCTTGACATTGGAGCTTCTTTCCACATGACTAGCGACAAGAGTTTGTTGAGTACCTTAGAGGAGAAAGATCTCTAGATACTCATAGTGATGGGTAATGATGAAAAGTATAGTGTCTTAGGTGTAGGCACAGTTGTTTTTTAGAGGGAGCATGGAGCTCGCATTACCTTGACCAATGTCAAGTATGTACCATGACTGAAGAGAAATTTTGTGTTGATTGCAATGCTAGAAGACAAAGGCTATGATGTAGTCTTTAGTAAGGGAAATTTTTTCCTTTGACACATCATCATGAGACAGGGGAAGCAGATCAGTTCACGGGTCAAGAACCTATATTCTATTGAGGTTCAAGAGGCATGCAAAGCCTTGAGGAGCAAGGCAACTATAGGAGACTTGGTGGTTGAGAGGGAGAGTACACTACCTCTCAACATGTAGCACCAGAAGAAGTCTCAGAAAATTATGGAGAAGCCATAGTTGGTGAAGCAGCTTCAGGAGGTTGTGCAGCAGCCACAACTAGAGAAGCTGAGAGGAGATTGAGTGGAGGCATCCATTCATCCAGAGACCTCCAGTAGGGGGAAATTTCAAGCCAAGTGGGCAAAGGGATCACATGCAGCCATACCTCCAGTTGGGAGCTGGGGAGATGTGGAGTGATCGTCCCATGAAGGCTGAAATAGGGGCTGGATCCTTGCGGTACCCAACCTTTTGGATTTAAGTTTGCTTTGGGAGCCCCGAAGAGGAGTAGCAAGACTAGTTGAGTGGGTAGAGACAGATATGGATGGAGTGGTAGAGAGAACTATAGTACAGGAGTCCCAAGACTGTGTACAAGAGGCACGTGAGTGTTTGCACCAGTGTAGGATGGCATAGAGAGGTGTGCAATGGTGTGAGATGCATGGAGTGTTGTAGTAGTTCATAGGCTAGAGAGGGAGCTTCAGCATCAGAGTATGTTTCTAGCCCAATAGTGAGGTCAGTTGGGAGTATTTTTTGTTTCTCGAGTTGCTGGAGCAACCACACTTGGGAGAAGTGTTGCATGTAGAACATTCCAAAGGTTCAAGATTGGGTTCGAGTTGAATGACTTTCTTGTTGAGATGGAGAGTTGAAAATGGCAACAATAAATGCTAGAAATAGAAGTGCTAAAAATATCACTGCTATAAATAGTAGTTTGGGTACCAGTGTTGGACATAGCAACAAGGAATGAAAAATGGAAGTGTTATAAATAGCAATGCTAAAAATAGCAGTTCGGGATGCATTCCTATTTTAGTTAGTCCCTGAACTAAAATAGAGAAGTAAAAATTCAAATTTGATCTTAGCAGTTATTTGTAAAATAATTAATTAATTCACCATGAGTTAATTAGTTGTAGAAAATCAAACATGAAGTCTATGTGGGGACATGCAACAGTTTCTCCATTAATCAAGGAATTTATCCATCAGTTAAAGAGATAAGGATGAGTTGTAATATTGAGTTGTAATTATTTGGCTCAGTTAACTCAGTCAAGTCCAGTTAAATTAATTCAAATAGTTTGTTGAATTAATTGTGAGTTCAGTTAGTTAATGCTTGCATGCATGTAACCACTGCATTTGAGATAACTGAATATTCTCTCATAAATAACTCATGCATGTCAGTTCAGTCAGAGACCTAGTTGAGATCATAGGAAGGGACAATGTACTATTAGTTAGATGAATTTTTCCTATAAAGGAAACTCATCCTTGTAGAAGGATTCATCTCCTTCAGGTTTGTGCAGTTATTTCAGAGGTCAGAGTAGTGTGTGAGGGATTATTACACACAGGTGGTAGCTTGAGGGACTAGGAGAAACTACGCAAGGAAATAGGAGGCTTGGAGGGCAGAGGAGAAGGTTGTGAGAGCCTTTGACTATCTATGAGCAATATTATTTGATTGTAGAGAGAGAAGAATAGCTTGAGAGCTGATTCTTTTTATAACTTGAACAAGATTTCCACTTATATGATAATACAGAGATTGGGGTTTTAGGCTGAGTGTTTCCCTGGGTTATTTCTTCTGTGTTATGTGTTATTAATTTCTCATTGTTAGTTATATGTGTTCTCATTGATCTTTCTCAATTTGATTAAGCTTCCGCAAAGTTTGTTGTAGAAGTAGATCTTGTATTTTGCTTTAGTCTATTACATTATCAGGTGATCTATAGTAGGAAATTCTACAATTTTTTTCCGCTCGTAACCTAGGAAGACATCACCACCATCATATCTCTCATTGTCACATAACTATTTCCTATGGGGATTCATATGAAAGAATGCACCTAAGTCAACCAATCATGCCTCATGATATACATGTGTACGTAAAGAATCTAAGTACACATTCCCACATTCATATGAGGTGGATTTCACTTATATAGAAGGAACATAATTATACCCCTTTCCTTTCTTTATAGTTTTGGATCTACAAGCTTTCCTATAGTGCCCTTCTTTTTCCCATTTTCAACAAACCTTTACAATTTTCTTGGAGATTTAGATCTCCCACTTGAGGTATTATTTTTATTTATGTACTGGGAGTGTCCTGTTATAGAGAAGGCATCTCCATTCATACCTTTGATGTTTTTTCATCTCATCTCCTCCAAAAATAAGGATGAGACTATATCATCATAATTTAAAGTCATTGTGTTACTACCTATGGTAACAACCTGATTATCCCACGAGTCTAGTAGAGAACACAACAAACTAATGCACTTTTCTTCATCTAAAATCTTAATATCAATAGATAACAACTAACTTACCATAGTATTGAAGTCATTCATATTCTCTATCACTAAATCTCCATCCTTCTTCTTCAAGATATGCAAATTCTAGAGGAACAATTTATTTACTTGGGACTTAGAATCATACTAAGTCCCTAACTTGTCCCACAAATATTTTGTTTTAGCTTCTCCTGAAGCATTCAATAATACTAAATTTGAGAGACACAATCATATCATGCTATTTTGTTTTTGATCCAACTTATTCCAATCTTTTGTCAACGTTATCATTGGTTTACTACCTAGATCCACACCAATCCACTGATTTTTATCCACCAACAGATCCTCCATCTTTACACTATTTTCCATTTCATCTCACCACAAGAATTGGTCCTGCAAATCTCCCACTATAGGAGTGCCTACTAGAGGCTCATGAAAAGCCTCTTAGCCACAAAGGTGTCCCCTTAAATCCAAAATTGCTCTGATAGCAAATGTATGTTTTAACCATGTACATATAATACCTACAAACAAATTCTTAAAACTATCAGAAAATATACAATGACAATCAACAAAATTACCAAGTTGATGAGAACCGTACTGAATTCTCATTTTTTAGAGGTTGCAAAAAATCATGATTCTCATGTCGATTTTGAAACGTTTTGATGCAACATCTGTTATCACCTAAATTGAACCCCAGGCTGAAGGAAGGCAATGCTAGGGTAACCAAAAACCACACTTAGCTAAGTAGCTAGCCCTACTAGGCTAAGAGAGGGCTCTCTCCGTAAGGATCTCAACCAAGATGACTGGATCAAGAAAATGATATTAGGCTAGGTATAGTAGCACAAGGTTTGATTTGATTTGAAGGGGTTCTGCTGGATCAGGAGGAGCCAAACAATGAGGGCAAGGAAATTAGGTCAAAATTGCAGGGTGTTCGATGGGGCAAGGTAGGCACAAGGCTCAAAGCTCTAGGATTTGATGGGTGAGGTGATTCAAGACAGGTGAGGAGCTAGAAAGAGCATGTAAGAAACATGTATTCTTCCTAAACTGAAGAAAACATAAACTGTGGTTATTTTCCCAAAGCAGAGCATTAATGTTATGGGTTCTGCCTATCAACTTGAAAGCATCCACTTAGAAACAATGAAATGATTAATGAAGTACACACAAAATTTTAACATATGATCACAAGAGAGGAAACTGAACTAAACATCATACCTCATGGATTCCAAAGAAATAGCTACAATTTTTCATTAATCCCCTGCTAAACTGATACAAAATGATGTCCAATTAAAGCATCCAGCTGAGTCCAACCCTTTACAATGAGAAAGAAGAAGAAGATATAGACATTGTTTCAACCTCCTCCCATCCTCAGGGGTCGAATCCCTAAGATGAGGAGCTAATCTAACCAACACTGAACAAGAAACTGGAATCTAGGCATCCTAACAACTTGCCTCTAAAAGTGAGGAAACTGATTCATTTGTGCTCAAAATGACTTTTAATCTAATGAATATACCCTCTACTACTAATTATCCATCATATTTACAAGCCAAGTCATCATTTACATTAGTAAAACATCCTCCATGAGAGAAAATCCATGATCACAGTCAAAACACAGTGAAATGGCAATCCTATGCAAAATTTGTCCTACGTGCAGCGCCACTGACCCTACGCGCAACGCCACTTTCAGGTCCCTTTTGGAGGCTTTCCTGGCATCCAAATTGCACTCATGATAGCTCATTGGAAATATCTTCAACTCTAATTTCCAAACAATCTAGAATTATTCATTTGAAGCTCATTTGACCCCTCAAAATTTGATTCTCCCAAGACTACTTCTGTGTCTCCAAAAAGTGGCAGAAAGGTCATTTTTCGAGTGTTTTTTGACCCTTTGGTAGACTAATTCTACTCCAAAATCTTAGAAAATTCATAGGGTGCATGTACTCATCACTCTATATCCAAAAATGAAATCCATTTGTCCATTGGGTGGCCCTAGGAAAAGAGCAGCACGCGTAAAGCTAGAATTCCTGTGTTAAAATTTCCAAAATTTGCCAAAGGAAAAAATCCCTCCAAATTTGATCAAAATTGGTGAGAATCACCATCATCAAGCATCTTGATGAGCCAAGGAAGCTTCAGAAAGCAACTTAAGCCTGTCCTCCTCCGTTTTTCCTTTGAGACCCCGTCTCAGCCTTGCTTTCATCTGCTTGACACTTATATTGCAAATTTTGTTCTGGGTCCTGTAGTGGTAAGCCATGTGCCTGATGATATGGTTGTCCCTATTGGCCCTTTGCAGCAACTTTTCTAAGTGAAAATTGACTCTTTCAAGCCAAATTTCTCTATCACCCTCAATTTCCTTCTCAATTGAAGTCAAAGTGACCGGTGCTTCTTCCTCTTGCATTGCTAATTTACCCTTGTCACTTTGTCTCTTTGCCTTGAGAAGTTCTAGCTCCATGAGGACCTACTTATCACTCAGCTGCTTGTTCTCTTGTTTTAGATATGTGATGACATACTTGGCTCTCTCCAAGTTGTCCATCAATGCTTGGATTTGAGCCTCTTTCTCCTATATGATGATGTTTTCTTTTGTTGCTTCATCCTGAGCCTCCAAATCAATTGTCTCTATGCCATGATGAATATGATGTTGTTCTGGCTCATCATGCTCCATCAAATCAAAATCTCTCTCCTCCTCATAATCTTTGTCTTCTCTGTCCATGTTTTCCAAGCTTTGAGGCTGTGTACTCCTAGAAAAGGGATGGAGGGGGTGAGTAAGGGTGATTAGGAATAAGGGAAGGGGAAGTGATCTTGTGGGGTATTTGGTGGACTAGGTAAACATGAAAATGAGTGGGAGGGTATGAACCATGAAAATGAGGGAGAGGGGCTAGGGTTTTCAGGTATAAATATAAGAGATTCTAGGGTTTCACATTTAGCATAGAAAATAAACCTCAAATGCATTATTTAAAAGCCAAGGATGAAGTTTAGGGGCAACACTTACTTGTTTGAGGAGTAAAGAAGACAAATTTGGTGCTTTTGGGTGGCAGGAGGTCGTTTTGGCCCTTGCTAGCCCTATGCACAGCACCTCCTATAGGCACACAATGAATTTCTCTATGTGCAGCGCCGTTGTTTTTTGCACAGGGAAAACTGGCCTAAGGGCAGCGCTCTGTCCCTACGCGCAGTGCTTCGGCCTCTACACATAGCGCCTCTTCAAGTCGACGTTTGACTACCTTCTCGATGTCCAAATTGAGCCCATGATAGCTTGCTGGAAATCCCTTCATATCTACTTTCCAGAACATCTTGAATTTGTCAATTTTGAGCTCATTTTGCCCTACAAAAAGCTCAATCTCCTAAGACTGGTCAAAATGTGCAGAATGAGGCTGCCAAAATGAAGAGTGTTGTTGCAGTCAACTTTTGGATGTCTTACTCAACTCCAGATTGAGTGCATGATAGCTCATTAGAAAGCTATGTTTGTCTAGTTATCATTTGATTCATCAAGAAAGTCGTTTGGACATTCTGTCTAGGAGGAAAAATTCTTTTCCCAAGGTCATTTCAGAAGTGCATCAACTCTCCTGAGCCAAATGATGTTTTGAACATTTCTCCCAAACCATGAGACATGTGTAAACACTGAAGGAGGTTTTTCTTCTTGGGTCTATGATGGACAAAAACACCTCTCAATTTTGTCAAATTCATCTTTTCTTGCTCAAAAACATCATTTGAATAAAACTATCCCGATGTTTGGAACACAGGATTTGTAGAAATGAAGGGAAATGAAGGGGATGAAGGGCTTCTAAATTCTTGAGAAAAATTCGGGAAGTAGGGAGGGATGTTAGGAAGCGGGGAAAAGTGGAATTTCAAGGATTTAGTGAGGGGAAGGGGTCCTAAAAGGTAAAACACAGACCTAACCTAGAAAAGTATCAAATTGTAGCAATAGGCTAGGGTTTGTGGGAAAATGATGAATTTGAGGGACATCAATGATGGGAAGTGTTTAAGAAGGTATATTAAGGATAGGGGAAGGTGTATGAGCATCGGGATACAAATTTTGATGATGATTTCACCATCCAAGAAAAATTACCTTCAAAACCTTAGGAGAGGGAAATGAGCCTTACCTAAGCACAAACAAGGTGTAAAATGACCCATTGAAACCTAAAATAATGTATGACAACTCTTTGAATGATGGTACACTTAGCCGAATGGTGACATGGACCAATACTTGGAAAACTTTGGAAGGAGTGAAAACAATCCTAGACCTAATACCTAGTGACCAAATTTTACTTGAAGACTCACCAAAATGACAAAAATTTGACTTTGACACCCCAAGACCACTTTATAAGAGCATATTTTATCATTGGTGGAAGGCTACAAAAACTGACACTAACAACATCATCTTTTTTTTAAGTATATTTTTGACACTTTAATTTTTTCATGTAATAAGTATGCACGTTTTTTTTTAAATGTTAGTGATTTTTATGCCAGCTTTTAAGATTGTTGATGCAACATCAACCCCTTTTTTTTGGGCATATTTTTGACACTTTAAATTTTCTTATGTATTAATTATGGATTTTTTTTTTTAATGTTGGTGATTTTCATGTTGATTTTGAAAAGAATTGATACAACAACATTTTTTTTAGCGATGGGGGCGGGGCGGCGGGAGTGGGGGAAGTTGGAAACAAGGCACATATTTTTGACACTTCAAATTTCGTATGCGTTAAGTGTGCATATCTTTTTATAATGTTAGTTATTTAACCATTTTCAAGTTGTCATCTCTCTCTCTCTCTCTCTAAGATGTTTGTTATTTAAGGGTTTTTCAAGTTTGTGTTTTTAGTTTTTATTATAATTTTTTTTAATAATTCGAAGTTAGGATTATATCTATCTATCTATCTATATATATATATATATATATATATATATATATATATATAGACACATAAAATAATTGTCACTAAACAAAACAAATCATATTTTGCATATAGGTAAAATTAAAAAAATACACATTTCAGGACCTTTCTGTTAAAAGGACATGTCAAATGAAGGGTTTTCATGGAAAAGATTGAACAGTAAAAGAAAATTGAAAAAAAAAAATGATGAATTTTTATGTTAAAAAATTAAAATATTTGAAGTTATTTTTTTCTCATAAAATAATAGTTTACATAAAATTTCAAGTAAAACTAACAAAACAAAATATGAAAAAAAAACAGCTTTAACACATGCAAAAGGGGAAAAAAAATAAAAAAAATAAATGGATTAAAATAAAATACCTTTTGTGGTTTTTTTTTTTTAAATTTAAAAACAAACCCAAAAAATAATATTAAACAAAAAATAAAAAAAATCTTAAAAACAAAAATTTGAAAAAAAAAATAAAAAAATTTAAAACAACCAAATAAATAACGTTAAATAAAAAATTAAAATAATATAAAATAATATATATTATTTTAATTTTTTATTTTAAAATATTATATAAATTTGTAAAACAATATTTTTTTAAATAATAAATAAAAACTTATTAAAATATATTCTTAAAAATATGATAAGATATGAAATAAAAGTTTAATTATTTAAAAAATAAAAATAATAATAATGTATAAAAGAAAGCTTTAATTAATTAATTAATTAACAAAAAAATTATGGGCGACTTCCCGTTAGGCCTCGGTGCCCAAAGGTTGTAGGTAGGGTGGTTGGAACGACCTGTTACTTCAGTCGC
This sequence comes from Pinus tabuliformis, assembly GCA_031772625.1. Classification (NCBI taxonomy): domain Eukaryota; kingdom Viridiplantae; phylum Streptophyta; class Pinopsida; order Pinales; family Pinaceae; genus Pinus; species Pinus tabuliformis. The sequence goes on along the minus strand of CM062814.1, from coordinate 601,488,643 downwards.
CATGTTTTTGGCCTTTACGTATTGGAATCCACCCATGCCCACACAACTTGTGTTGGGCGAGAGTCAATGTCAGGAATAGACCCCTAGGCCCTGCCACAACGGTAAAGGGAAAGTTGCATGGTGGTTGCAGTGGATGAGAACTATCCCATGCTTGCACATCTTGTGTTGGGAGTGGGTCGATTAAAAAAAATTACCTTTGGCTTTGGCTGCAACATCTAAGGGCCACTGGGGCTAGGCGAGGGGTGTTGGGTTGTGTTATATTCTTTCCACGATAATCCCATGTAGTTAACCGGGGGGTTAGAGGGGGGTGTAGCACCCCCTTCATTTTGTCGATTGTGTAGCGAGGGGGAGTCACTTGGGCTTTGAGGTGTACGCGTAACCCCACTTTATGGGGTCCGGGGCAGCATCCCAGAAAATTTTGGTTTTGGACCCTATGTTAGGTTGGGTGGACCCACCTATGGTTTTGTGCATGATTTTCGCACATGTTTTTTTGGACACGATGGTTTTCGGTCCATGGTATTGGATGCGATGGTTTTTTGGTCCATGGTATTGGATGCTTCGGCATGTATAAATATGTAATATAACATTGAAAGGAACATAATGAAAATTCAAGTTGGTAGTCTCGGTTTTTGGATCTAGGGGAAAATCTCTATGTATATGTGTTTTATGTGTTATGCTCTGGCATTGTTTATTTTCTGCGTTTTAGAATTTGTATGCATGTAATTTCTGTATGGGGTTAAAATCTACATTTGGTATTAGAGCAGATTTGACTTCAAGGGGACGCCTTTGTTGCTGAGGGGTTTCGCTCGGGCCTGTGGTAGACCCTGTTCAGTGGGAGATCTGCGAGATCAATTCTGGTGGTGAAAGAAGATGGCAAGCAGTGGAAAGATAGAGATCGAGAAATTTAATGGTCAGAGTTTTGAGTTGTGGAAACTCAAGATGGAGGATCTGTTGGTGGATAAAGATTAGTGGATCGCGGTAGATCTGGGTACTAAACCAACAGGACTTTCCAATGAAGAATGGAAGAAGTTGGATCGGAAGGCAAAGAGCACAATACAATTGTGTGTCTCAGATTCAGTATTGTTGAATATATCAGGGGAAGCTATGGTGAAGGCTTTGTGGGACAAGTTAGGGAGTTTGTACCAATCTAAGTCTCTAGTGAATAAACTGTTCCTGTGGAAAAAGCTATATAACCTGAGGATGAAAGATGGAGACTCGGTGACAGAGCATCTGAATGATTTTAATACTGTGGTAAGTTAGTTAGCATCTATTGATATTAAAATTTTAGATGAAGATAAGTGCATCAGTTTGTTGTGTTCTCTACCAGATTCATGGGATAGTCTGGTTATTGCAATAGGTAGCAATGCAACTGCCTTGCAGTTTGATGAAATAGTCTCAGCCTTGCTGATGGAGGAGATGAGATGGAAAAATATGGAGAGCCAAAATGGTGATGCCTTGTCTATACGAGGATGGTCCCAGAATAGAAATGAAAATAAGTCATCGAGTGGGAGATCTAAATCTCTAGGAAAGCCTGTAAAGGTGGTGTGCTAGAAATGCAGAAAGGAAGGCCACTTCAAAAGGGACTATAAATCTAAAGCTCTTGACAAAGGAAAGGGATCTGATGAGGCTCCTTCTATAGAGGCGAAAACCACCTCAGATGAAGGTGGGGATGTGTACTTGGCTTCTTCAAGTACACATGTAGATCATGAGGCATGGTTGATTGACTCAGGTGCATCCTTTCACTTCAATCCCCATAGAGAGTGGTTCTGCGAGTATGAGAAATATGATGGTGGTGATGTCTTCTTGGGGGATGATAGGAAGGCTAGAATCATTGGCTGTGGAAAATTAAAGTTGAAGTTGCAAGGTGGAAGGGTTAGAATGCTTCCAGGTGTTCTACATATTCCTGCATTACCTAGAAATCTGATTTTTGTAAGCAAGCTGGATGATGCAGGTGTAAAAACAGTGTTCAAAAAGGATACCTGCAAAATGGTTCGGGGAGCACTGGTATTGATGCGAGGAGTTCGAATTGGAACTCTGTACAAGCTACAAGGTAGCACTGTTATTAATGGGTGCAATAGTTCTATGGTTCCTGAAAGTGGAGCAGAAAATCTAGTGGCCTCTGGAGAGAAGACCATGTTGTGGCATCAAAGGCTTGGACATATTGGAGAGAAGGGCCTTTGAATACTTCATGGTAAAGGTATGGTAGAAGGTATGAGTAATAGCTCTCTAGAATTTGATTTCCGTGAAAATTGTGTATATGGGAAGTAGAATCAGGTGAGTTTCCCCTCTGGAGGTAAGAGGGCGAAACATATATTAGAGCTTGTGCACAGTGATGTGTTTGGACCTGTGAAGGTTCCATCACTGGGTAAGTCTGTGTACTATGTATCATTTATAGATGACTTCTCAAGGAATACATGGATATATTTCCTTAATAAGAAATTTGAATTCTTTGACAGGTTTAAAGAATTTAAGGCTCTAGTGGAAAACCAGACAGAAAAGAAGATAAAGGTGCTAAGGACAGATAATGGTGGAGAGTTTTGCAGTAAGGATTTTGAAGAATTCTGCAAGAAATGTGGTATATCACGACAGAAGACTACTCCATATACACCTCAGCAAAATGGAGTTGTAGAAAGAATGAACAAGATGTTGATGGAAAGGGCAAGAAGCATGCTCAGTGGTACTGGCTTAGGACAGGAATTCTGGGCAAAGGTGGTGGATACTGCATGTTACCTAGTCAATAGGTCACCTTCATCAGCGTTGGAGGATAAGACTCCAAAAGAGGTATGGAATGGTAAGAAACCCTCTCTTTCACATCTGAGGGTATTTGGATGTGATGCATATGTACATGTTCCAAAGGAGAAACGGACCAAGTTGGATGGTAAATTTGAAAAGTTCATCTTTATTGGGTATAAGGATGGTTTAAAGGGTTATAAGCTTTGAAACCCAATCACATAGAAGGTTGTGTACAGCCGAGATGTGGTGTTCAGAGAGGTAAAAGATGTTATTAAACATGAAGTCCAACCAAAGGAACCTGAGAAAATAGAGTTTGAGCTAAAGGAGGAAGAATCAGACTCTACAACAAAGGAGGAATCAAAAGATGAAGAGCCACAAACTCCGGCTGTGAGAAGATCAGTTCAAAAAGAAGACAAATGCATAAGGAAAAGTGGAGAAATACAAAGCTCAGTTGGTAGCAAAAGGTTATTCCCAGGTGCCGGGAATTGATTTTGGTGATATTTTTTCTCCTGTTTCCAAGGTAACTTCTATTAGATTACTTTTATCGATTGTTGCTGCTTTTGATTTTGAAGTAGAATAGATGGATGTGAAGACAACATTTCTTCACGGGGATCTGGAAGAGGAGATCTACATGAAGCAACCTGCAGGCTTTGCAGTGAAGGGTAAGAAAGAACTGGTGTGTAAGTTAAAGAAGTCTCTATATGGGTTAAAACAGTCACCGAGGATGTGGTATCAGAAATTTGATACATTTATAAGGGGACTTGGCTTCACCAGAAGCAAAGTAGATCACTGTGTGTATTTTAAATTAATTGGTGACCATGTTATTTATTTGGTCTTGTATGTGGATGATATGTTGCTGGTTGGAAATGACAAAGAAATTATCCAAGATTTGAAGACCCAATTGTCCTCCAAATTCGACATGAAAAATCTTAGTGCTGCAAACTATATTTTGGGCATGGAAATTAAAGGAGATTGTACAAAGAGGAAGCTGTCGTTAAACTAGAGGAAGTATGTCGAGACAATACTGCAGAGGTTTAATATGCAGGATAGTAAACCGGTGAAGGTTCCTATTCTTGTAGGTGTGAGGTTATCTGCTGAATAGTGTCCCAAGACACAAGAAGAGGAAGAGGACATGTCTTGTGTTCCATATGCAAGTGCAATTGGTAGCCTGATGTATTCAATGGTATATACTAGACCAGAAATTGCACATGCAGTGGGAGTATTGATCAGGTTTATGTCAAAACTAGGGAAGGAGCACTGGACAACAGTGAAGCGGATTTTCAGGTATTTGCGTGGCACTAGTGATTATGGTTTGTGCTACCAAGGAAGACCAGGATTGGATAGAGTGTTGGATATTCATGGCTTTTTTGATGCAAACTAGGCTGGAGATCTAGATCAAAGAATATCTACAAGTGGGTATGTGTTTAACCTATTTGAAGGTGCAATCAGTTGGATGAGTAATAAACAATCTGTAGTGGCACTATCAACTATAGAGGCAGAATACATGGAAGCCACTCATGCAAGCAAGGAAGAATTTTGGTTGCAGAGATTGTGTTCAAGTATGGGGTTAGTACAGGAATATATAAGGATAGACTAGGATAGCCAAAGTGTATTTTTCTTGGCAAAGAACCCAGCATATCATTCAAAGACAAAGCACATTGATGTTGAGTATCACTTTGTGAGGGATATGATAGAAGACAAAAACGTGTTGCTGGTAAATGTGGAGACTTTGAAGAATACTGCAGATGCATTGACGAAATCTGTGAGCTCTGGGAAGTTCTCTTGGTGTAGAGAAACAATGGGAATTTCAGGGCTGGAAAAATGACTAAGCTCTCTTGTGGCCCCCTATGGAAAGAAGAAAACAAGTGGGAGAATGTTGGGTTGTGTTATATTCTTTCCACGACTAGCCCACGTAGTTAACCAGGGGGTTAGAGGGGGGGCAGAGCACCCCCTTCATTGCACTGATTTTGTAGCCGGGGGGGGGGTTACTGGGGGTTTGATGTGTACCCGTAACCCCACTTATGGGGTCCGGGGCAACGCACCAGAAAATTTTGGTTTTGGACCCTATGTTAGGTTGGGCGGACCCACCTATGGTTTTGTGCATGATTTTCGCACATGTTTTTTTGGACGCGATGGTTTTCGGTCCATGGTATTGGATGCGATGGTTTTTCGGTCCATGGTATTGGATGCTTTGGCATGTATAAATATGTATTATAACATCGAAAGGAACATAATGAAAAATCAAGCTGGTAGTCCCGGTTTTGGGATCCAGGGGAAAATCTCTATGTATATGTGTTTTATGTGTTATGCTCTCACATTGTTTATTTTTTGTGTTTTACAATTCGTATGCAGGTAATTTCTGTACGAGGTTAAAATCTACAAGGGGGAACAATTTTTTTTTATTATTATTTTTTTCTTTTTTTTTCAAATTTTTAATGTTTTATTTTAGATTTGTTTTTTTTTTGGAATTTATATTTTAAAATATTTTATTTATTATTTTTTTTTACAAAGTTGTGTTAAATATCTTTTTTGTTCTTAAATTATTTGTAAGTTTTTTATTTTAATTCAAGTTTTTTTATATTTTTTTATTGTTCATGTTGATGTTGATGATGGCAGTTAATGTCCCCAAAGACCAATATGGTCTATTATACCTTAACAAGGTAAGCGATTAAATGAGGTTCTTTGAATTTTTATTTTTATGACCGAAAATAAGTGAGAGAAGCATTCCAAGATCTCTAGTGTTTTTTTGACTTAACAAATCATGATGGTTAGTAGGGTGGAAAATATTTTGAAAAGGAGAACATATGTAAGGGCTGGAAAATCCGAGAAAATTTTATTTTCATCTTCAATGGTCTTAGTATTGCAAGTGGGGTAGATTCTTTCATCCCAAGGCATTTTTGGAATTCACCAGTGCCTGGTTTCACTCCGAAGCTCATGAGAATTAGTTCTTATCTTTGTAATGTTCGTTTTATTCTTGGCACCAGTGGGTTGGTCACTTCCTTATAATATCTTAACTTCCTTTTTCCCTATAACTCCTAATCCTCCCACAACGTATCCTTAAATTTGGAGGTAATAACATTTTTAATATCATATTTATTCTTCAAGATGATATCTTCCTTTATCCCCCACTGATCGAGCCAAGACTAGGCATCTTTATGTCAGCCTCACTTAAGCTGGAGGTGGAGGTTTTGACTAGAGTTAGAAGAAATTTTGGGGAGTCTCTTCGATTCCATGTTGTATAACTTCTTCTTGTACATTAAATACCTAAACATAACCATGCTTTCAATGAGGGAAAGGCTAGATTCAATCAAGAGAATAGGGTAGGGAGTATTTCCTTTAATATTGAGGTTGTAGGTTATAAATTATTTTTGGATCATCTCAATCTTTCTCCACGATTCTTTAGATATACTGCAGCCCCAAACTTCACATCCGTATAAAATAATAGGGGTGACGAGTGTCTGGAAGAGGAACTTGACTTTTACTCCAAACCCCAAGCTCAATTGACTTACAATTGTTTTCAAGCTCATAGTAAGCTCTCCAGCCTCATATAATCATTTTCTCAATGCTAAGTTGCAGCTAAGACGATGGTGAATATCAATACCTAATTATTTGTATGAGGAAACCTTCTCTAAGTAATTATTATCATAAATGAAATTATCATAGTTGATCCTCTTGGATTTAATTGTCATGAATTTAGTCTCATTGGTATTAATAGTCATACCCATCTTGAAGAAGTAATCCTGGAGGATATCAAGTTTCTTATCGAGATCACTGGGGCTTCTAGAAAGAAGAATGATATCTTAGAAATGTTGTTCGTTGATAATCACATCAAGATTCATTTTTTGACACATTTCAAACCAACCAGTGTGGTTCATCGTTAGGACAAGATGAAGAATCAGATCATTGTAGCAGGTTAAATATAGAAATCAATCATTCCAACGGCTAAAATGAAACAACTACTTTTGACTGGATCAAAAATTAGGAGAAGGATTATTTATTTATTAATTTAAATAATTAAATAAAATATATATATATACAAATATTATTTTTATCTATAAATTTGAAATCACGATAAGATTTTACCCAATTCATAATAGGAGGTTACCTTTGACCAGACTAAGAATTAGGAGATTTTTTTTTTTAATTTATAATAATATTATGTATATAAATAATCTTGGAATCACAATGATATTTCTACCCAATCCTCAATATGAAGCCTAGGATGCTTTATTAAATATAAGAGGAATTGTAAAAATATATTATAAATAATGTGAAATAATTATTTTTATTGCAAAGATTAATAAATAAGAAATCCCAAAAAATATTATAAATAACCAAAGTCAAAAGGTTGAAAATAAGAATAAAAATAAACTAAGTTAAATAACAAAAAATAAAATGGGAATCTACTAAAGGGACAAAATAAACTAAAAAAAGGTAAAGGGAACAAAGAGGAATAAATAAACCCTAAGGGGAGAAATAAGAAGATACCAATATCGAGAAATTTTAAATTTTTTAATAAGAGTCTGGGGGATAAAATTAAAAATAAAAAGGAAAAGCAAAGAAACTAACACAACCATAGGAATTAAGAAAGGAAAAAGGCTAATAGGAAAGTGCAGGGATCCAACAACTACTAATTTTCTAGCTGCCATCCTTGTTTAGAGTACTTGGCCTCCTTTCAATTTCAATGGCCTCCCTAAACTTACGGTGATGAAAATGAGAAATCCTCGCAATAACTTGTGCCTCCTCAATGCATATATGATACTTTGTACTTTTTGCATGTTCCACTAAATTTGAAGAGCGGGTCCTCCCATACTTGATGTTGACTGCATGCTCATTAATCCTTTTATTTATAGAGCAGCCAGTTTCACCAATGTATGGGGTTCCACAAGAACAAGGGATAACATAAACACCTTTCATATCCCTGGGGTCCACTAGGTATTTTACAGATTTTAAGGAACTTTGAATGATGTTAAGGGGTCTAAAGGTTGAGGGAACATTATGCTTCCTTAGGATTCTTTCAATCTTGTCTATGATCCCTTAGATGAAAGGGAGATGCACCCATGAAACTCGATCATTGGGGTACTTCTTAAGCTTAGGGCCTTTGCTAGCTTTAAGGAATTCATTAAGACCATGGTGCCTACTATATCCATTATTAACGAAAACATTAAGGAGATGGGTTTTCTCTTTAGAAAGGTAGCTTTGTCAGAATTTCTTAATACATGAGTAGCTAACATGTTGAAAAAAACTAGCTTTTGAGCAAGAAAATGATGAGATGTAGCATGAAGATACTTCTTAGTATGACTTTTCTTCCGAAATACGTAGTGGGAGAAAGAACCATCATCCTTCTTCGAAATACAAACATCAAGGAAAGGTAGACAACCATAAAGTTCCTGCTCCATGGTAAACTTCATGGATTTAGATTGATTGTTGAGATGTTGGAGGAAGATATCTAACTTTTCTTGACCATGTGGCCATATGACGCATGTGTCATCCACAAATATTTTCCAAATCTTGGGCTTAAATCAAGGGGATCTCAAAGAGTTGGATTCAAAGTATTCTATAAATAGATTAGCTACAATAGGTTACAGGAGGGATCCCATGGCCACACCACAATTATGTTCATAGAATTCTGCTTCAAAGAAAAAAAGTAGAAGTAAGAGAATTTTTACTCTTATTACCTATTAGGTACTCGTACACTGATAATTTCTAACGAAAGCCAACTTTCTAAAGAGAAAACTCATCTCCTTAATGATTTTGTTAATAATGGATATAGTAGGAACTAGGGCCTTAAAGATTTCCTTAAAGCTAGAAAATTTCTGAAGGTTAAGAAAGACCCAAATGATCGAGCTTCAGGGGTGCGTCTCCCTTTCATCCAAGGGACCACAAACAATATTGCAAGAATCCCAAGGAAGTATAATTTTCCCTCAACATTTAGACCCCTTAACACCATTCGAAGTTCCTTAAAATCTGTAAAAGACCAAGTGGACCCTAGGGATATGAAAGGTGTTTATGTTACCTTGTTCTTGTGGAACCCTATACATTGGTGAAACTGGACGCTCTATAAATCAAAGGATTAATGTGCACACAACTGACATCAAGCATGGGAGGACCCACTCTTCATATTTTGCGCAGCACGCAAAAAAGACGAAGCATCATACATGCATTGAGGAGACCTGGGTTATTGTAAGGATTTTTCACTTTCACCACCATAAGTTTAGGGAGGCCATTGAAATTGAAAGGAGGCCAAGTAATCTAAACATGGATGACTATTGGAAAATTAGCAGTTGTTGGATCCCTTCCCTTTCCTCTTATCCTTTTTCCTTTCTTAATTCTAATGGTCTTATTAGTTCCTTCGTTTTTCCTTTTTACTTTTATCCCCCTAACTCCTCAAAAAAAATTAAAATTTATCGATATTGTTATCTTCTCATTTCTCCCCCTAGGATTTATTGATTCCTCTTTGTTCCCTTTACCTTTTGTTAGTTTATTTTGTCCCTTTAATTGATTCCCCTTTTATTTATTTTTATTTAAATTAGTTTATTTTTATTCTTATTTTCAACCTTTTGATTTTGGTTATTTATAATATTTTTTGGGATTTCTTATTTATTAATATTTACAATAAATATAATTATTTTATATAATTTATAACATATTTTTACAATTCCTCTTATACTTAATAAAGTATCCTAAGCGTCATATTGAGGATTGGGTAAAAATCTCATCATGATTCCAAATTATTTATATATATAATATTATTATAAATGAAAATATTTTTTCTCCTAAATCTTAGTCCAGTTAAAAGTAACCTCTTATTATTAATTGGGTAAACTCTTATCGTAATTTCAAATTTATATATAAAATAATATTTGTGTATATATTTTTATTTATTTATTTAAATTAATAAATAAATAATCCTTCTCCTAACTTTTCACCCAGTAAAAGTAGTTGTTTCATTTTAGCCATTGGAATGATTGGTTTCTCTATTTAACCTATTGACATGCTCTAATTCTTCATCTTCTCCTGACAATGAACAACACTAGTTGGTTCAAAATGCTTTGACCAATGAATATTGATGTGATTATCTCCGAAAACTGATTTCTTAGAAACTAGATATGGATCATAGAAGCCTAAATTCGATCAAGAATGATATCGTCAAAATAAAGGAGAAGAGTAATGACTATACCAGTGATTATGAGTCCATTGCATCCTATAGCTTCTAAATATTCTTCTAGCCTATCAATGTAAATGCAAAAAGGGTATGGGATAGGGGACATCCTAGCTTAACTTTGACATTGCATTTAATCTCCTCATACCAACCCTTAGTAGTCTTAAGCCTAACAATAACATTCTCATATAACCTAGTTACAACAACCCTATGATCGAGAGGAACCATTATCTCATATAACCTTTGCCACAACTTCTCTCGAGGAACAATGTTGAAATATTTTCTAAAGTCAATGAAGCAATAAAAGAGATCGGTTTTACTATTATGACACTCCTTAGAAATGGTCTTATCAGTGACAAGGTGGTCAATATTTGAGTGATTCCTCCTAAAACCAAATTTCCCTTTAGCTCTTTTACCATGAATTTCAATCCAAGTGATAATCTTCTTCTCCAAAAGGAGCCCATACAATTTGGATAAAATGTGTCTAATCATGGTAGTCCTATAATTAGAAGGGACATTTTTATCCCCACTTTTAAAGATAAGCACAATAAGGCTTTGTTTCCAAGGTTTAGGGAAGCCATGTTTCATGGCCAAATTGAGGAGTTTGTGTCTATGAGGGATGAGGATAGGGCTTCCCATTTTAAAAATTTCAACTTGGTAACCTTCAATATCTCTAGCTTTCTCATTAGTGAGCTTCTTAATCCCAAACTCCATGTCTCCCAAAGAAAACATATCTTCCTATGTACAAGTGTTTACGATGTTCCCCATGGTGTCTTGAGAGTCATAAACAATATTAAGATAGATATCCCATTTCTTTAAGGGGATTGAATTATCTTATTTCGTTTTACTGAGAAGAATATTCCTACAAAACTTTCTAGGCTCAACTTTAAAGAGGTGAAGAAGATGCTCTTGCCTCTTATTTATATAATAGATTTTCTTTTGTTTGATAAGAGCCTTATACACAGTAATTTTTTCAACTTTATATTTTAATATTTATTTTTTTAAATTTTTTTTATGTTATACACACACACGTTGTTTGTTTTTCTAAATTTAATTGTTTTTTATTATCTTTTCTATGTTTTTTTGGTGGGTTTTTGTTATTTTCATAATATTTTATGTTTGAATATTTTATTTTAATTTTTAATTTTTTTAATTTTTTAATTTAATGTAATTTAATTTATACTTATTTTTTTAAACATCTTTATTTCTATTTTGAGTTTGATTTATTTTATTTTTTATTTGTTTTATTTTTTTTAATCTATTTATTGATATTTTAGTTTTTCTTTGTTATGCAAGGGTTGTGTTGATGTTTGACTATCAACCTAACTCCACTATGTGTCAATTTGATAGTTGATTTTAATGTTTTTATTACAATGGGTCAAGTCTATCTCCACTATGTATCAACTTAATAATTTAATTTTAAGTTTTCGTTACAATGTGTCAAGTTGTCTTACGCTAAGATTTTAAAAGAGCTATACTTTTAGCGTAATTTGGTGTAATGACTCTTTGATTTAGGTATTTATTTTTAAGGTTTTTTTAATCATAGTATTTGGTCTTGAAATATGTTGAAAAATTAAGGTTTTTCAGAGTCATGGTATTTGGTTTTAATTCCATGGTTACAAAATCTCAAGATTTTAATGTTTTCATAATCATAACGACATGGTTGAAAAATGTCAAAATTTTAATGTCTTTCAAAGTCATGATATTTATCTTTAATGCCCTAATTGAAAATTGTTGGAATTTTTAGGTTTTTGGAGTTGTGATATTCTATCTTTAAAGATATCGTCGAAATCTATAGTGTAATTTTAAAGTATTTCTGAGTAATGATATTTTAATTTCAATTCCATTGCTAAAAAATATTGGAATTTTAACAAAAAAATAGTTATGTAGCATTAACATTTCTTTTATTTTAGGGTGTATTTTCATGTTTATTGCAAAAAAAATTAGTTTTCAATGCCATTATTAAAAAAAGTTGGAATTTTAATCAAAAAATAAAATATAGTGTTGATGCGACATCAAGTTGCATCAACACTTTTCGTTTTGGTTTTTTTTTTAATGTTTATTGTACATTTTTTTGATTTCTAATGTCATTTCTAAAACAATTTAGGATTTTAACCTGAAAAAATAAATGTTGATGCAACATCCATATTTCATTTTTGGGGTGTTTTTTTTCATGTTTTTTGACACAAAAATAGGGTTTTTTTGGGGCTATAGTTCTCATTTTGAGGTTACAGTTCTTGTTAAATTGGTTACTTTGTTAATCAAAGAAAATATACAAAAATATTTTTATCCTGAAACCCAAAACCAGGAAAACTAGATTAATGTTTCATTATATTCATTTATAATGTTACAAGAAATTATATATATGTTGTAACATTCATAAAAACCCCGATCCATTTACTCTAGATTATAATATAACCATAGTTCCTTTGACCAGATCTAGAAAAACATAGGAAAACCCACAAACAATAAACATTTCTTGTCGTAAACCACCAAAAATGGATGTAAAAATCTACCCAATATCTTTTTTCCATAATGCTGCCATGAACCCTGTGTAGGGGGGCTACATCCCCCTTGCAAACCCCTCGGAAGAGGGGGTTATCGCCCTCCATCTGACCCCCCTGCTACAACTAACACTTATGTATCGCACATGAAAATAGTTTTGCAAAGAATATAACACATACCAAACATTCATAAGTTACCATCATTCCCTTTCATTTGTCATATTTTGCTTTTGGCCAAACATCTAAGAGATCTATCTGTATTAGCCTTATCTTCCATAAAATTAGGCTATGTTTGATTGGTTGCTTCTGTTAGTTTAGGTTTGCAATTTTCCATTTGGACAACCTCCTCTTCGATAGGAAGTTTCTCTCTATATGTCATCTTTTAAACTATTACCTATGCCCTAGGAGTAGGATTTTCCTCATCCCTTTTCAAGGAGTTGTAATACCTGAGCAAGGAACTCCAATCCCTCTATTGGGTGTGTGTTATATTCTTTCCATGCGTCATGGGGTCTGGGGAAATGCCCTAGAAAAAATATTATTTTATATAGACACACTAATAGTTGGGCAGACCCGAGGATGGTGGGTGGACATCCCCATGGTTTTGTGCATAGTTTCTAGGCATGGTGGTTTTTTCGCATGGTATTTGTAGATCTGGTCAAGGGAACTATCGTTGTGTTCTAAACGAGGGTTAGTGGATTGAGGTTTATGAATGCTTCAACATGAATCAACATGTATATATATGTATTGTAACATTGAAAAGAATATAATGAAAAATCAATCTGGTATTCCCACTTTTGGGATCTAGGGGAAAATATTTGTGTATATTTGTTTTGTGTTCTCTCCATTGTATATTTTTCTATTTTAAGAATCTGTTTGCAGGTAATTTCTATACAGTGTTAAAACCTACACAATCAAAGGATTGGTTTCCCCTCAATTTGGATTCTAAAGCTCTGATATTGTCTCGTAAGTCCTTGTTTTATTTTTCTAGAATATTATTTTTCCTGATAATGAAAGAATGCAAAAGAGTGAAGAACATAGTACGTAATATTTTTTTTTATTCCCAACCTTGTATACTTTCCTTAGGTTTCCAAAAACAACACTTGTCTAGGAATTTTTTAATTTTTTCTTATATTCCAACGCTTGGTGCTATAACCCTTCCTTATTCATGTGCTGTAGAAAAATCTCCTTGTAAGTTCTATTTTGTTGGTTCTTGTGTTGTAGCATAAGATTCATTCTCTTCTTCTTCCATCCCCATTGGTTCTTATGTTTTAGAAATGATTTTTCTTCTTCAATTTCCTTTACTAGTTCTTGTGTTTCAGTAGAGGTTTCCTCTCCTTGCACCTGTGTTGCAATAATTTTATTATATTTTATTTCCACCCTTCTTGATTCTGGTGTTGTAGTAGTGATTTTTACTATCGCTTTTAAATATATCCATGTTGCAACATGTATTTGTTGTTTTTTTCCATCCCTACTTTTTATTTTGTTGTGATAGGGGTTTCTTCCTCCTTTGCTTTCACCCTTGTCAATTCTTTTAATGAAACATGGGTTGATGCCTTCTCTATAGTACCTATATATCCCTCAATATTCTTATTGGAGGTCGGATTCTAGATATCTCTAGATCACTATCATGACCTCCCTTTTTCTCTAAATCTTGTCGTCACAACTAAATAATAGCTCATATTTTGTGAGTTGTAACAACTGCCTTCTCGAGGGCTACAGTAGTTGTCTCCCTAGGGGTTGTAACACTTGAAAAATTTTGTCCATTTGTAGCACCAACATCTTTTGGTGGATTTGCATCAGCTCCTACTTTTGTGTCAGCTCCTATTATTAGTGCTTGCATAATGTCATTCCAAGTGTGGATTTCTATCTTAGGTTCATTCTCCACTAGTAACTTGATCAAGTAATGATGGGGAAGGAAATCCTTTTGGTTGGTAAACTGCATGCTTTTAAACCATACAGGCCATTTGATGGAGTGTATTCTACATGAATAAAGGCATGTTGATAAGTTTTTAGTGACTCAAGTGCTCCAACAGTTTAAAATGATGCTAATAGATACCCCTTGGTGTCCATCACATGTTAAATATCTTTGCACAATGAGAGTTATGTCTACCTAATTCATAAACAAATATTTCCTATCGAATCTACTTCCTTTCTTTACAATCCCTCTCATGGGTCAAGACACTGCTCTAGTAATTCAAGCTTCACCTCTCTTCTGAAATACCTCCATTCTCCATTTTGTAGTAGTCCATAAATTGTGGTTGTGGTGTCTTCATCAACTTGAAAATTTGTTCCCCTTATCATAGACCTGTCATGATGGAAATTTAGTGCAAGTTATGAGGCAATAACATCATCATACCCTTGTAATCGCTTGGCACACTCTATCCATATGGAAGCCTAAAAAATTGGGTATTATGTTTCCTTACCCTTATTATTATTATAATTGTAATTAATTCCATAATATGGGAATTACATTATCCATTCTTAATTATGTTTTGTATAAAATACCATTACAATTTGTTAAATGAATGCTAAGAACATATAATAAGTTCTCATGCATTGTGGTGGTTGTGATAATGTCTAGTTTTTGATTTTTCATAGGAGAAAATATTTGTTTCTCATAGAAAGTTCTAAAGGAGACTGAGAACCTTATTTCTATTGTAAACAACTGGAAATTACTAGCATCTTAGAAGTTAAGGTTTTAGTAGTAAAAAAAGAAATAAAATGACAGAAGAGGGAAGAGGTAAAATTAGAAGAAACAAACTAGAAACATGACAATAGAGACAATAAAGAGGAAAAAATCTTATGGAGAAGCATAATGTTAAAGAAAGAAATATTGATTTGCAATTAGGGGGAGAAAAATTGGAAAATCGTTCTAAGTAATTATTTAGATTAGAAGCACAACAACATACCAAAGAATGAATCAATAGTAGAGAAGCTAGAGAAATATGGTTAGAGGATCTCCTTTTCCAATTTTGGTTTGGATAATAGTTCCATTTAGTTTTGTTGTGGCATCATTTCATCCTACAAATAATTCAAATAATCACTAATGGATCTGATTTCTTTTTTTAGAAATAACATTTATTCTCAAATATAAGTAGAGATGATGTTTTTTTAGCATTAACATTAATGAACCCTAGAACCAATGTTCCCTCAAATTGACCTTATCTTCATCTTCTTCATTATTGAAAACAAAATCCATCCACTCATTATAAAATTGAATGTGAAACATTGGAATATAATTTAAATAATTTTCCCTTAACTTACCTATCTAATCATGCAAGGTTATCTCTACCATAACCCTACCAAAATTTGTTCCAAGTATAGCTCTTTCTTGTTGAGAAGTGTGGCAATAAAGTCTCAAATGGACTTTTCCTTGTTCATATTGAGAAAATTCAAATTTCCACATCAGCAGATAATTTGGAGGTAGTTAACTGATGTGACATGGCTCTTCTCATTAATTTAGATCAGTAAATTAAAGTTAGAGGGCTTAGAGTTCAATTATGCAAGTGTGATTGCTAATTTGTAGCAATCCAGTTTAGTTATTTCCAATTGTATTCAATTAAACTAGTTCTAACTATTGATAGAACTAGTTGGTGGTCAGTTGTGTAGTGGGACAACAATCTAACTCAATGATGATTTATTTACTTGACCAATAAAACAAAAATAGCTAGTGCATGCAAAGAATTTGAGTTCCCAGTCGTGGTGGAGATTCCAAGGCAATGTAACTTTAGTTATAGACTAGTCTTGAGTGCACAGGTGTTGAATGCAATCATTAGTCAATGCTTGGTAATTACGAAATAAATTTGGAGGAAATTCCTAAAGAATAGGGGCCAATTTCCTTAGGATTTTCACAAGATAATAGGGGATTAAGTAGAGGCATAAATTGATGAATTCTGGGTCAAAGCTTCTCAATGAGAAGAGATAAAAATTATTCACTTGCAGGTTGAGCTTAGAGTGAGCAAGAAATTGTAATACATTCTCTATTAATATGATTAATGCAAGAGGGATTAAGGGGATTTTAATAGTTGGTTTCCCCTAGATATATTTGTGTACTTGTGTATGTGATTGATGCATGTTTGCGAATGTTGTTCTAAATTGTGAATTAATTTCCATAGAGTAGTAGAGTAGAATTGTGTCTCTTGATTTAGATTAAATTTATTGAGTAGTTAAAATTCTATCACCATATTTATACATGCTATCATAGCAAGATTCACATTACAACAAGAATTTCAAAGTTTTTCCTCAGGAGGTTCGAATTTGCAGCTTCAATGTAGTAGGTTCACTTCAGATTTGGGAGAATGACCTTCAATAGACTGATATTAGAATATGATTTAGAAGGCAGCTCGAATTTCATTGCATGGAAGGATCACATGGAGGCAATGATTGATGACAATGGATTGTTGGAATATGTCAAGATAGACATTCCATAACCAGGATTAGCTGATACTTAGAACCTAGCCCAATGGAAGAAAGATGTAGTCAAGGAAAAGACAATAATCTTGGAGGGAGTGAGAGACCAAATTGTATCAAATATCCATGGAAAAGAAACTCCTTTTGTAATGTGGAAGGAATTAACTGATCTATTCAAGAATATAAGTGACCATAAAAATCTGGCCCTTAAAGACTAACTTTGAAACATCAAGATGCACAATAATGATACTATTTCATAGTATCTCACTAGATTTACACAAGTTTTGGATGAGCTTGGAGGGGTTGGTGTGAATGTTGCAAAAATATGACTTGGTGAGGATAGATCTTCTAGGCCTTCGCAAAAGCTATCATAGCTACTAGGAATCAGTGAACGAGAGGGAGAAATTACCAAATTGGGAATGCTTATGGTCTGATTTGGTACATGAATAAATTGGGCGAAATAGCAGGGATGGAAGTTCATCTGAGGGAGATAATGAAGAAAATTTTGCATTGGTTGGAAAAATAAAGAAGGGAAAAGGGATGAAATATCAAACCAAACAAAAATCTAGCGAAGGGGACAAGAAGAAATACTTGTCGAAAATAAAATGCTTCAATTATCATGAGCTCAGGAACTATGCTACAAATTGTCCGCATAAAAATTCTAGAAAGAAGAAATAAGGAGGAGTAGTAGGTGAAGCATTGACTTCACACTTTGAGTTAGAATTCACCATGATCGTATGCATGACCAGCACTATGATGGGGATTGTGTGGTATTTGGACTCATGTGCCTTGTTCCACATGAGAGGGTGTAGAGATTTTTTCAGTGAGATGGAGGAGAAAGATCTCCAGATGTATATTGAGATTGGGTAAGACGGAAGGTATAGTGTTACTGAGATTCGTATAGTAACCTTTAAGAGGGATTTGGGATCTCCTATTTGCCTCAAATATGTCATGTTTGTACAAGGCCTCAAGAAGAACCTCATCTTTGTAGTAGTTTTGGAAGACTGGCTAT
The DNA here is from genome assembly GCA_031772625.1 of Pinus tabuliformis. NCBI lineage: Eukaryota > Viridiplantae > Streptophyta > Pinopsida > Pinales > Pinaceae > Pinus > Pinus tabuliformis. Next base: position 601,470,822 of record CM062814.1, on the reverse strand, counting down.
GGTGTGATATTCAGTAAAGGGAAATACTTTATGAGACACATAACTGCAGGGAATGTGAAGTAGACTGGTGTTCATGTGAAGAACCTATCTAAACTTGATGTGGAATGTTGCGTGGCATTAAGTAGTAAGGAAGAGAAAGTGCATAGTCACAATGTTAGTGAAATCTGGCACATGATATTGGGTTATTTGCATCATGGTGCCTTAAAAATTATGTAGAAAATTACCACTGTCCTCCATAATAGATCACTTGAGTAGTAAGATGTCTAAAAGGGATGTACCTTGGGGAAGTATGTAAAATCCACATTCCATGATTGAGACAACAAAGCACATTTAGTCTTAGAGAGAGCCCAGTCTGATGTTTGTGGACCCTTCTCAACAGCCTCCACTGCTAGACATAAGTACTATGTTACTTTTATTGATAATTTCTCAAGAAAGTGTTGGATCTTCTTCATGCGAAAGAAGGATGAGACATTCTAAAAATTTGTAGAATTCAAGGCACTATTTGAGAAAGAGGCTGAAAAGAAGGTGAACGGTCTTAGGAGTGATAATGGAGGTGATTATGTTTTGAATGACTTCAAGGATTTCTATGCGAAAGAAGGCATTTGAAGAGAGATCAAAATACCCCACAACCCACAACAGAATGGGGTAGTTGAGAGGAAGAACTGAAGCATTGTGGGAGCTATGAGAGCTATGCTACATGACCAAGGCCTACCTCTCCATTTGTGGGAATAGGCATGTAACACAACAGCCTACTTGCATAATTGGATTCCTCATCAAATTCATGGTATGATTACACCAGAGGAGTATTTCTCAGGGACAAAGGCAAATGTGTATCATTTTAGTATTTTTGGAGCCTTTGCTCATTGCCATGTATCTACAGATTAGGGGAAGAAACTTGAGCTGATAGCAGAGTTGGGAGTTTTTGTGGGTTACACCAAAACTCCATAAAATTACTAGGTGTACTTAACTTCCCTCAGAATGATAGTTGTGAGAAGGGTTGTAAATTTTAAGGAAGAGAAAGAAATGATATGCTCTCTTGAGAGGGAGCTTCAGATCCCACCAGAAGAGGAGATTTTAGCTCCAAAAGAGGAGCCTCGGGGAATTATGGAGCAACCACAAATGGAGGAGTAGAGAGGAGGTAGAGTGGAGACATCCACTCAAGAAGAACCATCCAAAGAAGATAGAGAAAGAACCAGGGAAGCTGATATATTGGTGCAGGATGTGAGGGAGAATGTGGGTGCTGCTTAAAATTAGTGCAAAAAATGAAGGTCACCTCAGAGGTACATTAGTTACATGGCTCTAATGACTGAGCTTGTAGAGACTAACTCATCCTATTTTGAGGAAGAAGTTGAGAAGCCAGTTTTGGTTGATGTAATGGTGGAAGAATATGAATCCATCATGAAGAAAAGTGTTTGGGAAGTGGTCCCAAGACTTGCAGATAAATTAGTTGTGGGTTCAAAATGGATCTTAAAAGTTAAGCATGTAGTAAACAGAAGCATAGAGAAGTATAAGGCCATATTTGTGACAAAATGATTCTCTCAAGTTGAGGGAATTGACTATGAGGAAAAAATTTCTCTCGTATCAAGGTATTCATCCATTAGATCAATTATTGCACTTGTTGAATAGATGGGGTGAAAGATCCCCCAGATAGATGTAAAAGTAACATTTCTCAATGGTGTTATTGAGGAGGAAGTGTACATAGAGAAACCAAAAGGTTTTGAGACATTTGATAAGGAGTCTCATATGTGAAGACTCAAGTAAGCATTATACAGTCTCAAACAGGCACCCCGAGATTCTTACACTTCGATCAACAGTTATCTCACTGGATTGGGCTTCACCAAAAGTGAAGCAGATGCAAGCCTCTATCATATTTTGGTATAAGGTAAATTTCTTATCATTGTTTTATATATTGATGATTTAATATTAACAAGTGATGAGAAGTTGATCAACTCTTGCAAGGATGACCTTGTAAGGGAATTTGAGATGAAAGTCATGGGTCTCATGCACTACTTCCTCGGGCTAGAAGTATGGAAAGGTGATGGGGAATTTTTTTGTGTCTCAAGGAAAGTATGCCACCAAGATACTATAGAGATTTCACATGGAGAGTTGTAAGTCCATGGAGACACTTATAGCAACCAACTAGAAGAAGGAGAATGCCACTTCAGGTGAATAGGTTGATGCTACCATTTGCTAGAATATAGTGGGTTCACTGATGTATCTTTTAAACACATGATTAGATATGTGTTATGCATTCAACCAGTTGCACCAAGCTATGGTTAAGTTGACCAAATTGTATTGGAAGTTAGACGAGCATGTCTTGCAGTATCTTAGAGGCACTAACTACTATGAATTATGGTACAAATGAACAAAGGGAGTGAAGTTGCATGGCTATACAGATGAAAATTAGGTAGGGAGTCCATCTAAATGAAAGAGTACAACAGGTGGAATTTTCAGTGTTGGGTCCATAACAATTTCCTAGTACAACAGGAAGCAGTGATGTATGGCACTTAGCTTAGCATAAGCTCAATACATGGCTGCAAGTCAAGCAACATGTGAGGAAATATGGATGAGAAAGATACTTGTGGGACTATTTGGTCAAGAGATGGATCCAACTATGATCTATTGTAATAATTAGAGTCACATTAAACTCTCCGAGAATCCAATATTTAATGATTGATCCAAGCATATAGATATCTAGTATCATCATTTACAAGATTGTGTGCAGAGGAGGATAATGTTGCCACAATACATTCCAATAGAGGAACAAGATGCATATTGACAAAGGCTTTGTCAAGAAGGAATTTCGAATTCCATAGGTGCAGGATAAGGGTGGTTGAAAATACCTTTCTTGCTAAGAGGGAGTATTGAGAAGTGTAGCAAGAAAGTCTCAATTTGACTTTGACTTGGTCAAATTGAGAATATTCAAATTTCCACATCAGTAAACAACTTGGAGGTAGTTAACTGAGGTGACATGCCTCTTATTACTTAGTTAGCTCAATAAATTATAGCTACAGGGCTTGAAGCTCAGTTATGCATGTGTGATTGCTGATTTGTAGCAATCTAGTTCAATTATTTCTAGTTGTGTTCAGTTAAACTAGTTCTAACTATTGATAGAACTAGTTGGAGGTCAATTGTGCAATGGGACAACAGTCTAACTCAGTGATAATCTAGTTAACTAATCAATCAACAAAAAATAGCTAGTGCATGAAGAGAATTCAATTTCCCCAACGGTGGTGGAGATTCCAAGGGAGTGTAACATCAATTGTATAATAGTCTTGAGTGTACAAGTGTTGCATGTAGTCAATGATCAGTCCTTGGGAATTACACAATAAATTTGGAGGAAATTCTTAAAGAATAGGGGCCAATTTACTCATGATTTTTGCAAGGAAATAGGGGCTCAAGTAGAGGAAAAATTTAACGAAGTTTCGGTTAGAGCTTCTCATTGAGTTGAGAGAAAGGTTATTCACTTGCAGGTTAAGCTCAAAGGAAGCAAGCGATTGTAATACATTCTCGATTCATCTGGTTAATGCAAGCAAGCTTAAGGGGTTTTTACTAGTTGGTTTCACCTAGATATATCTATGTACTTGTGTATGTGATTGATGCATGTCTACAAATTTTGTTATCAATTGTGAATTAATTTCCACAGAGAAATAGAGTAGAATTGTGTCTCATGATTTAGATTAAATTTCTTGAGTAGTTACAATTCTATCACCATATTTCTACATTTCTTACATTGGAATGATTTGACTTAAAATTTCATCTTCCCCTATGACTCATTGAACCTTCTCAACCTTATCTTCATAGACTTACTCCTTTAAACTCAACCCTTAACAATTGGATTTCCATAATCTCTATTGATTTTCTAAATAATTCCTCTTGACTAGAGTTATTCCTACCAGCATTTAGATAGAAACATATTTCATTTGATGGAATCTACAAACCCTACCATATTGTTTATTCATGATCCTCATTTACCCTTATCAAGCCTTAATGCTTCATTTAATCACTTGTATAGAATTTAAATTAATGTTATTTCACATGATTACCTAGGAAAGAAGGTCTATCTACCTATGCATAAAATGTGCTAAATCTAATTCATTGTACATCTTCAACTAGGTTCTCATTGATATCAATGACATCAATACCCTTAGAATGTTGGTTATGGACTTTCTTTAGGTTTGAATATGTCAAAAGTTTTTTTTTTCTTTTTTTTAACCATGGTGAATTGATAACACATTGGAGTAATATGGGTGAGGCCCAAGATCAAATCTTTAGCTACCATGGTAACACCAAGGGTATATCCCACCATCTACAATCCATATATACCAATAATTAATGACTTAGAAAGCACCAAAGCATTGCTAGAGAAGGGGGGCACCTACTCTTCTATCCTTATCACAATGGATAAACATGTCCCTCTATCAAAATCAATCATGGGTAGAGGGGAAAACAAACCATTTTCCCAACCACTTGAACTACACCCAAAAGACTTGAAAATGTCGTAATGATTTTAGGTTTGCACCTTATCCCTTAAAATATCAACTCTATTACAACTTGGGTCATTAAAATAAAGTATTTTTGTCTTATAAATGATTTAATATTTCCATATTGGGTATAAATATGGATATCTTTTAATAAATCATAATATACACTCCATAATCTTATAACTCTTCATTCTCAATTAAGACTCCCCATAACATTATGTAATCACATTTATTTATCTCTAAACATATATAAATATTAATGGTATTTTAATTAGTATCATTGCATTTAGAGACACATTCTACAACTTAGTATAAGAGCAATGTGTAACTCTATGTGTGCTCAATGTGGAGTTGACACGTGTCTTTCCTAAAATAAAAAGAAATTGTTCTCTAAATAGAAAAATAATGTTGGTTGTAATAAAAAAACAAAAATGAATATATGTGTTCAATTACTTTCAATTAAAAGCATTATAAAACATCAATAATCCCAACCTCACTATGATCACTTGATTTTTTATTGATATTACAACTCAATGTGGTAAAAATATTTCACTCACACTTACTCATAAATAAAATATTTAGATGTCCACATGACTTAATTTCATATCAAGTTTAAAAAATGATAAAATAATTAGAAGTAAAAAATAACTGAGTAAAAATTTAAAATTTATACTTAAAAAAAAACATTTTAACATAGAATTTAAATAAACTATTTGAAGATCTATGCAAACTAATTTATAATAAACTATTTGGAAACTATGTTACTAATTCAAGTGGATATCAACTTCATATATATTTATGTATACAAAGAAAATGTGAAAAATAAGTATTTTAATGTTGTTTATAATAAAATATTCAATATCGAAAGAAAAAAAATTTAATTGAAAATTCAGTGTACTCTATATAGCATTCAAAATACAATTTACACAATGAAAAAGTACACATTGTATATATATGGAGCGATAAAAAACCACTATAAATTCATTGAGATATATAAAAAAAATGAGAAAATTGTAATATTTTTTTTAAATTTTATACTTTAAAATAAATTTAAACCTTAAAATTATCTAATCCCTCTCGACTAAATAAAATAAATCCATACTAGTTATAGTTAATTTCAATAATATTTTGGAAAACTATCACTGAAAGTCACACACATTTGAACTTCCATAGTGTCAACATCATACCTAAAACACATACATTGTCTATGAAGCACATGCAATGTACTTTACCCTTATATTAGTTGTATTATGCAGGTAGTCCTCATAAACATTTTAAGTTGCATAATCTCAACATTTGCGAAGAAATCATATACATTATTTTTGAAGTATGTATATTTTTGCTTGCTAATTTATTTTTTTAAAGTTTTTAAATTAAATAATTATATTTATGTTAGGACTGAAGTAGCAAGTGGATATATCATATTTTATTTAGTTTTCTATATTAAAGGTGAAGTTTAATTTGATTTATTTTTAAAATTTAATTATTTTGATGTTCTTAAAATAAAGAAGACATTTTGATAGATTTTTTTCCGTTAGATAAAATTATAAATTTTAACAAAATTATTAACAACTATAAATAAAATTTAATGAAAAAGAAATTAAGTTTATGCACTTCAATATAATTTCAACATATTTTAGTAGGTAACTCACTTTGTGGAGTAGGTCCTATGTCTCACAAACAAGGAGTCTCATACTCGAGTGACACATTTTATTTCGTTTGTTATCGTACCACTAGGTGTAATACAGTTGCCACTTATGTGGCATGGATTAATTATGGGATCATACGAAGGACTTCATAATATTTTACATAACATGCTCACATGCTTTGCTAAATGTGCTATCCCCTGGGACTATACAAATATTATATTATTGGTTAATAATTAGTGCATTTTATCAAAATATTTATTCATTAAATAGTAATGATCAAATGCTTTATATAAATCTTATTTTTTAACCAAAATAGGAAATAAATTTATATTAAAATATGCGTTTGGAGGCACAATAATGAAACAAGAGTACAAAATGTATGGCCAAGCCTAACAATACAAACGTTTCATCCATCCTAATACCTAACCAATATCCACTAAAGAAGTCTACTATATTATGACTTCTACAAGTATAGAGCCTCCAATACAAGCCTAAATTCCAACAAAATTTCATTTCCATACAAATTAATTTTGAGGCGATTAAACATTATCCTTATTCTCTTGATCTAGATATGTAGAAGGAGCATTGTTGTTCAAATCAAGAACTAGGAGATTAACATTACTAACATGGTTACCTAAAGAGAGGGAGGTTGACTTGTTATTGTCGAAACCTCATCTAAGATTTGTAATTTGAATTATGAGAGGACTAATTTTTTCATTATGTTATTGAAGTTTCACTTTATGATCCATTAGGATCTTCACAGCTGATGGCAAGATAGTGGCTAGTTAGTTATACCTTAATTGGAGTTGAAGAATATCCTAATGCAGGGAATGGATCTCCTACTCCACTTTTCTTTCAGAATGATTTTGATACATCCTCCTATTCATATGCATTGTATGGTTCTATTCACTAGGTAGATAATATTGGAATATATCCAAATAATGTAGAAACACACCCTTGTTCCAATTCCTAACATCCCCCTCATAATTGTTAAACATAGCTAGAGTGACAGAGCAAAAAGACTTGTTGTTGGTAGCTAATAAAAAAAAAATCCCTATTAATAGATCAAGATGGATATGTAGAGAGACTTTTCCTTCCCTATCTAGACTTTTTTTAGGAGATAAGGGCCAAGCAAACCATGACCACATCCTCAACCAAAGACTTTGCCCTAAATGTGCCAATTTTCCCAAAGCCTTAGTAGATTAAAGTGCCATAATTGGAAAAGATCCATCCCCATGTGACCAAGATCCTCCCACACAACAAAATGTTAAATTATAATATAAGTATACTTAGGAGTACAATAAATTCCCCCATATTGCATCCACAAGAGACAATATCAAATGTATTTGACACCCACACCACCACCTAGGGGAACTGGGGTAATGTTGCTCACATGTCAACCATTTCCACTATCCTATAAAACTAACTGGACCATTGATTCAAATAAATTCCTAAGTTATCTTAGATGTAGTAACCATCCATACAAGAAAATAATTACCATTATAAGGTATGTGACTCACAATACACCCCAGATAACATATAACTCATGGCACATACAAAACTTCATATGCTAATCAATATCATATGTTAGATGTGACTCCATCCACCCCAACCACTTTTCATAATGCATGAGGATTAAGAAATTTTGAATATCCTACCCTGTTGGGCACGAGATCCCCTAAGGGAAGTTTTATGGCTTAAAGCCTAGGTTTTGGCTAAAATTTATAAAATCTGATGTAAAGACTCCGCATTTTATGGGTGAAGAGTGCAAAGTTGTAAATGAGTCATAGGGTTGTCCACCCTTAATTTTGTAATGTAATGTCGGCTTTAGAGATCTACCCATGGTCCATGGACCATGGGATTGTATAAATAGAGCGAGGCTCTAAGTAGTTGAGACATCTAATTCAAGTAGTGATGAAGGAATAGAAGCACAAAGGAAGGTCTAAGGGAAAAGTAAAGTCTTTGGATCATAGAGTAGGAGAAGGCTTTCAGGTTGAGTGTGCATAGGCCTAGTAGTCTACAGCTAAGTGTGCGGACCCTTGGAGCTGAGGGCACAGGACGATTTGAGTATATAACTATTGAAGCATTAATAAAGAGAAGTGTACATCAATTATGTGTATTTATTTCCTATTTTTTGTATCGAATATATTGGTTATAAATTGCAATCCTGTTGTCTATATGGTGCACGAACATATATAACTGTGTAGATTAAGTGAATGTGAGTTAAAGTATCTGGTTATGTGAAGTTGACTAACATCTATAAGAAGATAAGTAAGATATGTAGTGTAACTTGGGGAAATAGTACAGATTGTTGCCATAGAAACGCAAAATCACTTCAGCCCCTAGCTAGGGATGCGTGAAGAAAAATTATAGCAGATCGTGAAAGTGTCATAGGTCAGAACAGTGTGTGAAGTAACCTGCGTGAAGGTAGGCACAGCTGGACTAAATCGACCCCTCAGACATCTCGAGGGTGCAGAAACTTGGTTCCAACATCCCCCCATACTGCTTTGGGTGAGACTTCACTCCGCACTCCACGGGATGATGCCAAAACGGCTAGTAGTGTAGGGATTTTTTTGGCTAATTAACTCTGAACCTGGGTCAAACCCCATAAAGCCAAAAAATGGTTCCATTGCTAGGACCAGAATCTGCATAGATATTTCTGATGTTGTATCATTGGAATCCAACTAAGAAGGAAATTGAAGGCTGGTTGGATAGAATAACTCACGAGTTCGCGGCGCAGGAGAACAAGAACCCACTACTGACAAAAGAAGAGTGGTTAAACTGTTACCTATACACATAGATCCACGGAATATTATTCACATCTTTCCCTACTGAGTTGTATGAGTAGATCGTGAAGCTAGCAGATAGCTAAGGGAGGTGGAAACTCGATAACCCTTTTGTGCGGACCCCAGAACTAGTACGAAGGTTGGAAGCATCAAAGGATAAGATCACTTGCGCCATTAATCATTGGCTCGATCGAATTATAGGAGGATTCATCACTGAGTTCGCGGTTCACACCACAGATAGCTACATCGAGGTAGTGCAACGCTTTCTCAAAGGACCACGAGTTAAGTATGTAAAGTCTCTGAATACTTGGATTAACATGTTATTGTGTGAAAAGAGGGTTATGCAATTACCCTGATGTTTGTGGCTACGTGAAATGGAAAAACTTACAAGAACGAAGGAAATAAGGAACCAGAAGCTAGCCCCTTGATTTCACCTCCATGAGGGGATGAGGAAGAGCTCGCGAAGTGCAGTCCATTTGATAAGGCAAAGAATTTCGTGAATACCACCCCCACCCACACCACCACCAGCTTCACCGCCTTCACTTCCATATTCACACGTACCACCTCCACCACCATTGTGATTCAATATGGAAAACACGATAAAGTTGCATGTGTTTAAGGGATTGGGAAATGAGGATCTAGACCAATTTTGGTTCATTGCAAGAGCCATATGGGAAGCGCAAGGAGTTATAGATGATAATATAAAGAAAGCGACACTAGTTAGTGCCCTACAGGACTGTGCACTAACCTAATATGTTAAGCACTCCAATGATAATCCAAATGCGAGAATCATGGATATTCAAGTAGCGCTAAACATAGAATTTAGTAGGCTAAAGTCTGAAGCACAGTCGATCATTGGATTCAAAGAGATCACCATGCTACCAGGTGAGACTCCTTGGGAGTTGGATCAGAGGTTGAAGTGTATGATTTGTGAATCTAATATGAATCTAACGGATGGACAACATTGTGAATGGTTTATAGCATCACTAACGCCACATTTAAGGAGCACGGTATCACAACAGAAGTTAATGACTCAGGCAGAAGCCTTAGAGATCGCAATGAGGCTACATGAGACCCCCGATGCAAGATCCTAACTTAGGAGTTCAACAGATCCACCTGCAGCTGAAGAATTTATGCTTGGAGATGCAGAGTCTGAAACAGGATAAAACAACTCGATCAGAAGTGCGTGAAGAGGTGTAGTGCGTAAAATGCAAGGGGCAGGGTCATGATAAGGACCACTACCTGGTGTTCACAAATTACCTCGTGGGAGGAGGAATGATGCCGTTAAGACCAGAAGTATAAATAGTACCTAGCGCAGTGCCTGCTTTGTGGTGCACGATTTTTCAAATAGGAGGAAAACACGCTGCAGACAACTGCCATTTGTTACAGAAGTATACACAAACTTCGCAACAATTGTTCTGTAAATTTGTAGGTCGGTGGGACACAATGAGTGCACTTGTAGAATTTATGAGTTGATGATAGATAGAACTCCCACCTACAGAGTTTAGACTGAATCTTGACCCCTAGACTAGAATTCAGGAGTGGCACAAATAGGATTTTAGGGGCGCAGACGAGGCCGAGGTGGAGGAGCGCCTAGAAGAGGTCGTGGTCAGCTGATATGCTACAATTGCGGAGGGCCAGGGCATTATGCCCATGATTTTATGAATCCGATGAGGCTGTCATGTTTATATTGCACCTTGTTTGATCATGAGACGGAAGATTATCCTATGCTGATAGCTAGGATATGCAACAAAGGAGCGCTAACCGCCTCCCCCGACTAAGAACTAGTAGATGATGAGGTCTGAGCCGCACGATGAAGATCCAAATGTGAACATTATGCTCCGAAGTGGAACCATGACGGCCGATAACAAAGGAAAATAACCGAAAGATAGTACTTGGGTTTGCAAAGCTCTGGCAAAAGAAACAGAGTTTGATTTGGAGTGCACTGGGGAAACCTTCATGAAAGCTAAGAAGAGCTTTGCTGATGCATGCACTTCAGGAAGCAAAGATAGACCAGAGCCGGAGATGGACCCATATATGCTCACAACGTTCCTGGAAACATGTATGAAGTTACTGCGCAATAGTAAAGCCGTAAAAGGGTTATAGGAACTCATTAATAGATGCGTTGGGATTGCGTCAGGAGAACCGCACGTGGTCAAAAAGATTTTAAAGCATAAGACAGGGACGGGAAGAGAAATGAGGTTAACCACACAAATTGGAGAATATGAAATGGACCAAGTAATTCTGGATTTAGGATCGAATGTGAATGTTCTTCCGAAGAAGACATGGGAGCGAATGGGGAGACCTACACTACAATTGTCTCCTATTCAGCTGCGAATGGCGAACCAACGAAAGATAATACCCATGGGGCGATTGTAGGGAATCACTATGGATATTGAGGGAGTGAATGCGCTAGCAGACTTTGCAGTGATAGAGATTGTTGATGACAGCAATCCCTATCTCGTGCTCTTAGGAATTGATTGGGCCAGTGACATGAATGGGGTGATTGATTTGAATAAGCGCAAGATGATTTTTGAGAAAAGTTCACTATGCGTAGTTATATCTTTGGACCCTGCTAAAGGATCGTGCTATACAGAGGGGGTGCGCGAGTATGAAAGCGATGATGATTTGGACTGCATCTATAAGATAACAACATGAAACCAGGTCTGGGTGAATCCCACTGTGGATGGAAAGCTTGCATGGGAGTGCGAGAGCTCCTGTAATTTAGATTCAGATGAGGAAATAGAGCAATGGCAGAATCGGTTACATGAGGCGACTACACTGAATTGTAATATGATGATAAGGTCATTGTGCTGCGTATTGACAGAAGTAAGAGACCTGCCTACTTATGATGGCCTAAGTGAGGTATATACCTTGTTTAATAAATTTGAAAGCAAGGTGCCATGCCTTCAGGCCTTGGATTGGGTACTACCTTGGATTGGTGGGGTACGCACAAAGGGAGATTTGACAACTGGAATGAGTGTACAAGGATGATGCGCACATGATTTGGGAAGCCTAGGGTATGATTGACAGACAAATACAATGGATGAAATGATCCATGTGCAAGTCTCTCTGGGTGTATGCAGGCATATGGAAAACAACCTGCGCGGATGCACATGAAATTTGCGCTGAAAGGGATGGTTACTAAGTATGTGTTGGGGGGGAAAATGTGCAAATGGCTCTTAATGTTGGAAAGAAGGTACGTAGGAAGGATAATCACACATAAGGTTAGCCACGCAAAAGCATTTAGTAAGGTGTGAAACATGCTGAAGAAGGTATGCAATGTGCAGTGAAGTGATTGGGACCTACGTGTACTCGTAGTATTATGGGATTATATGATGGCATGCAAGAAAATGATAGGACATACACCTTTTTGGATTGTCTATGGAGTAAAGGCCATAATGCCTATGGAGTATATTGTGTCTAGTCTATGCATAGTAGTGCTCACAGGTATGACGGATCGTGACACCTTGCAAGAGAGGCTCACGTAGTTGGAAGAGCTCGAAGAAGAAAGGTTAGGACTCGATGAAGAGATCCGGCAGGATGATCTTAGGCTCTAAGAACTAATGCATGAAAGAGTTCAGTTGAGGGAGAAAAGCACCATGGAGGAAGCAGAAGTCAAGAGGCTTGAGGAAGGAATAAAGAAGGACTTTCTTGGTAGAAAGACTGTGGTGATAGAGGAGGATGAGCTCGATTCCATTAATAGACTTGGGGATTACCATTGAGAGTTTACAATTTTAATGCATTGGTTGGGACCATATGTTATTAAGGAGATCACAGATGGTGGCACGGTGTAGTTGGTAAAATTAAATGGTGAACTCTTCCTAGGAAAAGTAAATTGCAGTAGTTTGAAGCTATACACAAGTGGCTCGAACATCTGAATAGCTGCAGGGAGTACAGTCTTAGCGCTCAAAGCAGTTGAAAGGAGGCATGGGACTATAAACTATTATGTCCAGGAGCTGCACGATGACGGGACTGTGCGCAGTGGCGAAGTATCACAAGGTCCACAATAGCACGAGGGTAATTGTGCTGTCACACAAGTTGGCTCGAAAGTGGCCATTACAATCACTATTCACGATGTGATGCTTGGTTTGAGATCAAATGGAGTGGGTGGCAAGCATTTAAGACAAACTTTATGGGCTAGATTTGGGAAAATATGCCACCAAGGGAATATTAATGGACCGAAAGTGGGGGAAACGGTCGAATTCAAATTCAAAAGGTGTTATAAAGTGCAAAGGTATGCCAAAAAAAAAACACTTGGAAATTTGAGAATCGAGCTATTGTGCACCCAGAGATTCATGAACCCCGATTTGTTCAATCGTTTGAAGTCGAATTGTTTGAGCACTTACCTGAGACGTTGAGAGAATTGTGGAATAACAGCATGGTCGTGCCAGAGGAAGCCATGGATATTAGAGAGATGACTGCTGAGGAGGCCACACAGGCCATAACAGTAGGAGAAGCCCCAGAAAGCACCAAGATAGTCGCAGAAATTCCTAAATCATTGCACACACCAAGACCCAAGAAAGATAAGTAGCCTATGATACTAGTTCGCATGTCCCCCAGGAATCCATTAAGGACAAGGCTCACCATGGAAGAAAAGGCAAAGACGATCAATTTGGAAGCTGATGAGGAGGAAGAAGACTTTGAAGAAATCCTAGTAGAGGAGGAGGATGAAGAAATGGAGGAAGAAACCTAGGGTGCGAAACCTTTGACCAAGCTGCCTACGTATGTTCCTTCGCAGAAGGTGAAGTAAGGGTGCCCAAGGACCTAGATGAGAGCGAGAGCTCTCTGAAGACTTTGCTTCTCCCCGATGACATCATTTTTGATGGAGCGCACTTGGGATGGGTGCTGGTTCTAAAATTTGAAGACTGGGATCTCACGGACCACGAGAAATTCCCACATTTGGCAACTACACAGCTAATGCGCCAGAAGAAAAACACAGTGGCGGGAGTCATAGAGTTGGAACTATAAAAGTGGTTGTGAGGAGTAGAGAAAGCTGGATTGTTAAACCTGCTCTAGGTGTCACATTACCATCGCGCCCCAGTGACTATTTTCATCATCAGGCAGCTGCTCTTCCTGGTGCATGATGGGTGTTTGTGGCTGTAGGAGCCCATCCCCGGCATGGATCATCTGATTCACCAAATTATCAGGCTCCCTTACAAAGGGGAGGATCCAACGAACATATCCGAGGGTAAAAGTGATGATTTGGCCATTACGGAGGCCATGAAGAAGAAGTTCAAGCTGGAGAAGAGAAAGAGAGGGTACGCAATCTCTAGTATCAATAACACTATGACCAAAGTCACGACGCAGATATTGGTCGAAAAATTCATGCAGAAGTGTCGTGCAGATGAGGTGCCTGCATCGATGGTTGCACTTGCCACGCAGTGCACAGAGGGGGTCTCGTTTAACTAGTCGGATTACTTGTACAGAAAGTTCCTGGAGAACTGCTGTGAGGCACAGGAGCAGGGGAAGACTTTCCACTATGCATGGCTTCTGTTGTCCATAGTGCTGGTGGCTTGGGAATTGCCTGAGGATAACTAGTTCCCAATGATTGTGAAGGATCTTCTCGAGGAAACGATGTACGCTTCACTGTGGGTAACTAAAGATGGGCAAAGGATCTGAGACATCAAGATATTCTGGGTGTTCATGGAGATGAACATTAGAATGGGGATTAATCACAAGTCATGGTTATTGCCCATGGTTTATTACAGTTTGTAGGTCTTTACGGAGTTCAAGGCAGACTTTCATCACGTGTACATCAGGGCGAGGAAGGACCCTGCGAAGGCATGGAAGGAACTACCTTATCTGGTGATAATTGATGTCATATTCATCATCCTTGAGTCGTGGCCGCCGGAGTGGTGTGCTCAAGCCAGCTCCGCAGTGGAAGTAGAGAAGTCCACTGCACAGAGGAAAAAGGAGGAGGAAAAACTGCAGATGGCATAGTTGGCCAAGAAGAGAAGAAATGAAGTAGCCATAGAAAAAACGTAGGAGGCATGGGATGCTACGAAGGCAACAAAAGAGCAACAGAGGGAAGCTGAGAAGGAGCGTGAGGGATAAAAGTCTCCTTCGCTCGAATGGGAGACAGATCCAGAGGAAGGTGGCATGGACCCGTAGACAGTGTCCAGACAACTAAAGCGCCAACGCTTGAGAGAGCAGGTGGGGCCATGAAAGAAGTCAAAGGCCTCAAATACTTCTTTTGACTCGATCACCCTCACTAAGGGGGATCTCCATGACATAGGGGAGATGGTGTGGGACATCACCATGGAGGCCCTCCAGTAGTTCACAGAGGAAAACTAGATGGTGTTAGGGGCCCTCTGGGCATAGATACAGGAGTTACAGGTGCACACTCCATAGGTTGGTACTCTATCAACCAGCCTCGTAGTAGGCACGATTGCAGCTGAGGAAATGATACATGCCTGCATGACCAACACTATAGAGCTGCCAAAGGGAGCACTAGTTACATAAAATGATGCCGATAGGCCTATGGTCAGTGCGTTGAAGGGAGTTGGAATAAACATGGTTGCGCTCCCTCAGGAGACGCTCTATGTTCTGCAAGACAGAGTGTCTACAAAACTGCAAGCTAGGGATGGTTGCACGCTCCAAGCCATAAGTGAGCAGTGGATCGATATGGAACAGTTGAGCTTGTAGCACGATGAGGTAGTGGTGCAAAACTGATAGATTGTGCAAGTGGTCGAGGATGCATACCAGATGGTCCCAGAGTTTGCCATCCCACTAGAAGACCCAATGGAGGTGTGCATCCGGAAACTTGTAGCAGGGGTGCGCGAGGCGAAGGAAGATATGGCCAAGGTTCAGCTGAAGTTGAACCTTTAGATAGTCGAGATCCAATTGAAGGTGCAACCTTCAACTCCCCCAGAGGTGAAAGAACAGCTCATCAGCACCATTATAGCAGGAATAGTGGAGATCAACAGTGTAGTGAAAGACTGCACCTGGCTATTTGAGGAGTCATTTTAGGTTCTCACTACTCTGTAGGAGGGATTGAACATACAATGCTTAGAAACAAAGGCACGTGAGCTACAGTAGAAGTATGATAAAGTTAAAGGGACAGTACAACTGGTGGCCCTTACACAGAGGCTCGCATGGATGCAGCATGTAAAAGTGCTCAAGGAACAGGTAGATGATGTATGACATAAGAAAGTCATTTTGAAGGCGCACGTACAACCATGGATTGATGAGGCATTCATCATTACTACCTCGATTGAAGTAAAGCTCACATAGATGCAGGGAACACAGGAACAAATTTAGGGAAGCATTTCAGATACTGCGGTCTCTAAACAGCGCGTCCAGGAAGTGCAACAGGCAGCCGCCCAGTGCATTATCGACCTTGCAGCAGTTCAAGTAGAGTTGGGAGGTCTACATGTAAAGATCTTCGCACTGATAGAGTGACTCGAGGGCGAGTCACGATGTTTGTGTTGGGGACCTATTGGGCGTGGGATCCCCCAAGGGAAGTTTTAGGGCTTAAAGCCCAGGTTTTGGCTAAAGCTTGTAAATCCGATGTAAAGACTCCGCATTTTATGGGCACAGAGCATGAAGTTTTAAATGAGTCATAGGGTTGTCCACCCTTAATTTTGTAATGTAATGTTGGATTTAGATATCTACCCATGGTCTGCAGACCATGGAATTATATAAATATAGCGAGGCTCTAAGTAGTTGAGACATCTAATTCAAGTAGTGATCAGGGAATAGAAGCATAGTAGAAGATCTAAGGGAAAAGTTGAGTCTTTAGGTCATAGAGTAGGAGAAGGATCTGCAACTGAATACGTGGACCCCTATAGCTAAGTGCACAGGACGAGTCGAGTCTGTAACTATTGAAGCATTAATAAAGAGAAGTTTACATCAATTCTATATATTTATTTCCTATTTTTTGTATCGAATATATTGGGTATAAATTGCATTTCTATTGTCTATATGGTGTGCGAACATATATAACTATGTAGATTAAGTGAATGTGAGTTAAAGTATCTAGTTACACAAAGTTGACTAACATCTATAAGAGGATATGTAAGATACGCTGTGTGACTTATGGAAATAGCACAGATTGCTGCCATAGCAACGCAAAATCACTTCAACCCCTGGTTAGGGTTGCGCGAAGAACAATTATAGTAGATCACGAAGGTATCAGAGGTTAGAACAGTGCGCGAAGTAACCTCCTCGAAGGTAGGCACAATTGGACTAAAGTGACCAGTCAGACATCTCAAGGGTGCGGAAACTTGGTTCCAGCATCCCCCCATACTGCTTCGAGTGAGACTTCAGTCTACGCTCCACAAGATGATGCCAAAAGGGCCAGTAGTTTAGGGATTTTTTTGGCCAATTAACTCCGAACCTAGGTCAAGCCCCATAAAGCCAACATGCCCTTTCATTTATATGAAAGGTGTTAGCTTCTAGATTGATTCCTTTATTCATTAAATGATCTTCTTCCAAGTTGTTATGCCTTAATTTTTAGATCATTGAAGGTCCCCTTAAATAGCCTGGCAAATATTAGATCTATTTGAAAATAATGATTAGCATCATATTCTTAGGAGTGGTGCCCATATAGAGATGGAAAATTATGCCTTGAGAGTGCCATGTGATTATTATACTATTCAAATTTAGAGAGGTAACTTATCCAAGTCTTTGGAAAAGGCCATAAACCTTCACATGATTATTTTAAGCATTCATAAGACTTCAAGAGAAGGATACATCTATTTATCCACTAAGGATAATGATAAATCAACCCCGTTCTCTTGCCACCCCTTTTATATAAATGTATTTTTATTGATTAATAATTAGTGCATTTAATTAACCATAGTTACTTATTAAATATTTTTTTGTGTCAATGTGGTCACTCATTATGTCAACAAAATATTACATCATATTGACTTTTTATTACTGGTCTACCCGAACAGAAACTAGAGTAGTAACACAAATTTATAATCTTGAGATTCTTGAGGTTTATTCCAATCTAAGGATCCATATTTACACAAATGTTGTTGACATTATTCTCGGAGTGATAGGCATGCAAACCTTCATTTTTTAATTTCCTAGACATATTATGTATCTACAACAAAAAGAATTCTAAAACAAAAAAAATATGGCTAAGAAGTAACTTAGGTGAGGTTGGACCCGTAAAAAAATGGGACATGTTACCTGGTGCCATTGGTGCATTATCCTTAAGCTTCATTTACCTGCAACCTTCATCGACCCCTTGTAAATCATACCTTAGCTACCACTCTGCTTTCTTTGTGAATAATATATCGTGATGATTTTGAACCTCTAACTTGTTGTGTCAACATTGCCACCTTGGACCATGTGGCCCTAACCCCACACTGGAGCCTACCACCCTATTGATTAGTTCCCCTAAATCGAGCTCTCCCTTCAGTCACCATCTCCTAATCAATTGAGGACCTAAAAGCATTGTCGAAGGTTGGAATAGAAGCAATAAAAATCATATGGCTTCTAATACCTAGGAATTCTTTCTACTAAGTCACCTCTACACTTCTACAGCTCAAGGAATATTTGAGAACTATTTGGTGTCTGCGGAGGACAAATTGCCTTGGAATTTTACCCAGACCATTTTCATCTCTTAAGAGTATAAGGTTCTTAATTTGCAAGTCTTATTTCCTAATTCGCCTCATACTGCTTTTCAGATTGACAATGTGAGAGAAAGTCATGAATTGGTCCAAAGAATTAACCATAGTTGTGTCATTTGGATAGAGATCCAAAATTACCATGAACGAGCCACCTTAGAATTACTTTGATGCCTCATGTGGAGAGAGAACCAAACATGTTTTTAGATGATGTCCCTTATAGTTCATTTCACTTGAGAATTAATTACCCTGGGTCAACCATGCAAGAGGAGATGGGAATCCATATGGAATTCCCTTCCAGCATGTTTCATAATAGCCATGGAATCATTGAGCATGACCACCTACAGTGGGGGAGAGATCATGGAGTCTTATGGTACTACATGCGCTTCTCAATTGATATGATATTGAATGGGACTAATGAGTCTCCAATGGAGGATCATCTGTGTCTAATGCATAATTGGCTAGGTGATATGCAAGTTTCTTACCAATCCTATCCACATGATATGTCAGCGGTGCTCAAATTTTTTAAGAAGTGATGCCACTTTCTGAATGTGAGATTCAATTGTCCAACTTCCCAAAATCTTGGAAAGCATTGTTCCATGTTACAATTTATTTCAGTACGGATATTATTATCATAGAGTCACCTTTAATCAAAAGTTTATGAAAATTTAGTGTTAGAGCCCCTTCGAGGCCTTTTTCTAAACCCCAAAGCTTTGCCTCGTTGTTTGTGAGAATTCCTAGCTTTCCTACATAAATGATAAGAATGCATCGTATCTTGTCTCTGAGGACTCTTCCAGAGTTGGTTGGACTTGGATTTCCCATAGAGGCTCTATCAAAGTTGATTTTTAACAATTCCTCTAGAGAAGGAGACCAGAATGAGGGGTTATAATGTTTGGGAGTGACTGAATTTTCTGGGTATAACAAAGATGAGGGGTCCATCCCTAAGGCGTTTAGAATATTTTTCTCCACCTGAGGAGATTCCTTGTCGAGGATATTATTTCCTGGAGATGCATGAGAATTGTGTACCATATATTTTCCAATTTGGAAGAACTTCTCTTAAATATTCAAGCATTCCTTTCTTTCCATAAATTCTAAGTGAGAAATCTTGGAAGAAGCTGCCAGACCCTATTGAGGATAGGGATACTAAAGGGAAGCAAGGTACATATCTCAAGAGTGGGATTGTTCAAGTTTGATATAAGATTATATCATCAAAATATGATAGCAAGTTGGTCCAACAGAACCAACATCCAAGGAAAAGATGATTTATATCCTTCACTTGAGACTTACACAACAAACAAATTGAAGAGCCATGGAATCCTTTTTTTAAGCTTATCCCAAGAGAGTGTTCTTCCTTTTAATAATAGCTAGATAAAGAAATATAATTTTGGCCAATGTTTTAGCTTCTATAGATGCTTCCATATAGCATTAGACCCTTCAATGGAGCAGGAGGAAATATTTTACATGCCTCTTTAAGGTTGAAGACTCTAGATGGACCATAACCCCATATTAATACATCTAAGTCTATTTGCACCATTATATTCCTATTTGTAAGTGATTGTTGAAGGAGTTGTCACTTTGTTGCATATTTTGTACCATTAAATAAACTTTTCTATTTCTAGGAAAACCATGGTGGGGACACGATACCAGGATCCCAACAGTGTGCCATTGTGGTTAAACCCCTTTGTTGATTATGATGACACAATTGAAGGGAGTTTGGTAGTTTGGAGAGATTGGACCATTGATTCTAGGAGTCCCCTTAGAAGAGTTATGTCTTCCCATCTTGAATCTCCAAAAATCTAAGGTCTTGAATGGGGTAATTGTTTTTCTAGGATTCATTCTACATATGTGATCACTTAGGGCCATCAAGCATGCAAATTATTTGAGCGAGGGTGAGACCTAGGGTATATTTATAAGACCAAATTCTACTCCATATTGCTGAGGGATTCTCAAGCCAAATCCACCAAGTATTTTCATTGAGTGATTTTCTTATAGTTTCAGGGTCCCTTAATCCTAACCCCACTGTTGTTTTGGGATGACATAGCTTGTCCCAGACTATCAAGGCCCATTTTTTCTCTAAGGTTGTTCCTACACATTGGAACTATCTATGAATATTATGAAGCTTGGTGAGGATGGTTTTTGGGTTTTACAGAGTGGAAATAATATAGTAAGGCATGGATTGAAGGATACATTTTAATAAGGTGAAACGACTAGCAAAATTGATTATTCGAAAGGTACAATTAAAAAGCTTTTCTTCAAGTTTCACCAAGAATGACTCCCCAACTAAGTAACAGAGTGGATTGGATGTCAAGGGTGCCCCCAGGTATTTTGTTACAAGGGAACTCTTTTGAAAGCCAAGGATGTGGGAAATATCAAGCTGAATAACCATTGGAGTATGTTGACGGTGTTGGACCCGCCAACATGTCAAGGGAATCTCCCCAGTAATAAGTCCCAATTATACTTCAGACCATTTGGTGTAGGAGTCCTAGCAGTGGGTCATAAGGTAATGCCTTGATCGTGATGTCGCACAGAGGCAAGTAAGATAACTCTA
Source organism: Pinus tabuliformis (assembly GCA_031772625.1). NCBI lineage: Eukaryota > Viridiplantae > Streptophyta > Pinopsida > Pinales > Pinaceae > Pinus > Pinus tabuliformis. The sequence continues at coordinate 601,449,771 of CM062814.1, read as the reverse complement.
TTAGTAGCAAGGGTGTGACTAATGCAGTGAGTCAAGGACTGAGTATGAGAGGTTCCAACACTTCAAAGGGTGGCAGGAAGGTGAAGGTGAGTTCCAAGTTGAAAGGGATTAGTCCCAACTCTGCTAGGAACACACCACACAAAGGACATGCACAACTTCCAGCAAAGTAGTCAAAACGGATGTGACAATCCCAACATACAAGGTAAGATAACCTGAACAGTACTCACAGATCAATATGAGACCAGTGTGACGGTTGATATAACAAGGTTCAGAGAAAGGTATGTCTGGTGACCGACAGAGTAGTCAACATGGACAATGATAGAATTAATGACATATGCAACACATTGACAATAAGATTCATATAATTGCTTGTGAATCAGTTCATACGAAAGTACATAAGTTAAACAACATATTTCATTAAGGAAACCAGAGCAGTCCAACTACAATAAAAACATATGCATGAAAATTTGATAGATTTTATTATATAAAGAAGTGTAAGTCACAATCATACAATACACCATATAAACCTGCTAGCCCTATGAGTAGAACATTATAGCCATATCTGCCTTCTACTCCAATGAGATGTGCTAGTTCCATGCAGTGGAGAAGCTAAGGCGCATTAAAATACTATCCTAGCCTTCTTCAAGATAATCTTAATATAAGCTTGGCTAAATAAAATCCCTTACAATGAGTTATGAGGGACTATTTATAGCAAAGGGTGGGGTGACCCTTAACATTCCCCTTTGCGACAATTCAACTTCCCTCATGACTCTTCACCTACTCTATTACTATTACATCCAATTGTTGACACTCGACTTACACTTGACATGACTCAACATTACAATGAACATGTACTCATGTGAAACAACATGGCTTGAGCAAGCTTTGCAAGATATCACTGAAACTTGGTTCGTTGTGGTGAGACCAACTCTTTGACATGCTTGCGATGGTGAAGCTGGTGAGCTGATGCCAAACTTGGTCATTCGTGATGGTGTGCATGCAACTCATGGTGACATCTTGCTAAAGCGAACTCTTGCCTCCATTGCAACTAGTGCATTGGTTTGGCCCCTTCATCCAACTTGTATGCTAACATGTACATGGTATTGTTGAGACGGTTGAACTGAAAACACACTGATGCACAGTGTCTGTGTTGATCTTCAAGTGTGTATTGGTGGTCATGCGCATAAACTTATCAAAGTGCATTTCAGCCCTGGTTGGCCTTGCTTCTTATCTTCGCCTTGGTGAGTGTGTTGAATGGGTTGGATTGCATGCGTGTGCTCAACGACATGCATGCTGTTGGATCCTTTCCATGCGATCAACAACACTGCTCATCATGTTTTCTCTACGTCAACTACTAGGATGGATCCTTAACTTATACCGGCACAGTTTCATCCGTGAGTGTATGTTGTGCCCACTATTGTTCATGTTCCTGTTGCAAATCATCGGTCTATCTATGGAGCTTCATGTTCTTACTGAGTTGCTACTTTGGCACATGGAACTCCTTCTTTGTTCCATCTTCTACCTTTGCGCGATCATCATGTCATGCCGTCACTTCATAGCCTAAGTCTCCAAAGTTGCTTTCATTATCAATGGATCTAATTGATCTTGCAACTTTTCTCTGCCTCTATGTTGTCAACAACCTTCCTCTTGCATTTTTTGCGTTCGCTTCATTTGCTGCATTCATTGCATTCGGTATGTTGCCTTCAGTTGTTGTTCATGATGCTGCTTGATGTCCTTGTCCACGAACAACTTGTTTTCTTCATGAGTAGGTAAGCCCATGGACACTTGATCGACTGCATCCCCAAGCATGCTTTGAACGGTGTCTTCATCTTTGCTCTCTTGGAAACCATTGTACCTATACTACTGAGAGGAAGATGAAGGCCTGTGATACTTGGAGACATGGAAACACTCATAGCAAGCAATCTATCAGTTGAAAACCAAAATGAACATGAGAATTGACTTGCAACATACTTGGGTGAATGATCATGAAGGTTGTGCAATTTTAGCCGCGAGGTTGGGAGGCCAACTACCAAGACTGTACAAGGCACAATCCCGGCTATTGGGAGACTGACTAACTACTGGAACTGAAAAGTGCACAATCTAGTTGGGCAGTTGGTTGTTGGGATTGAGGAATGCATGATTCCAACTGGGAAAAACTGTTGGCCCAGGGACAGATTCGCGCAAATCTTTGGGCCAAGCAACCACTAACCTCTAGAAATGCACAATTCAGTGAAGGAGGTCAGTGCTAGGCCAGAATGTGAAAATCTGGAGAGGAAGGTGACCCTTCCTTCTCCAGATTGTGCAATGTAGCCTTGGTGAAGGCAGAGACTAGGCCAAGGTTTTCCAGACTCATGACGGGAAACTGAAAGCAAGTTAGTTAATGAAATGCATGGAACCACTAAGTGATAGAATAAGTGATAAACAATGCATGCAAAACAGGAATGGAAGATTTAGCAAACAGATCAACATGCATGTGGGTGAGGGCGTTTGTCGGTTGGGTGAACGTATGTACAAAGTAGTTTCATGCATGTGATAGTAGTGAGATAGCAAAGAAAAATGAAACGGAGCTAGGACAAGCTAGAATATATGTAAATGATAGCAGGCATTCAATGAAATCAAAAAAACAACACTTACACAAGCGAATTCACAAAAAGTGACAAAAATGCAACACAAGGCATGGGAAGTGAGATTACCCCAAAACAACTGAGTTGAATGTGCCAACTGCTCCTAGATGTGATGTGGGATTTCAGAGTTACAAGGTTGATGTGAGGAATGAGCTCTACAATGTCTAGTTGACAAGTTTTGATAACATTGAGGTTGTTACGTGCATGCCACAAATCTAGGGGGAGTGGCACTTGGAGGGAGGTTTCCTTGCATGTAACCTCCAACTGCTAAATATAGATCCCTTAAACAAGGGGTGCCTTTGCATGCTACCTTGGGAGAATTAGCCTATGCATGCAATTCTATTTTGCTAGGTCCTGAAGGGAACTGGTCAACTCAGCTGCACATGCAAGCGATTGCTTGACTGCTGGAGAAAAATGCACATTTTTTACTATAAGATGGGTTGACTACCCAAGGGAATTGCACAACTTCTGGGCCCAGCAGCTAACTGCTACCCAGATTTTCACAAATCCTGGGCTGAATTGCCTGTTGATGGGAAAAATTGCACAAATCCTATTGGGAGGGTTGGCTAGCAAGATTGCGCAATCCTAGAGCCCAACAGGATGTTATAGGGAATTGCACAATTCCTTGAGGGAAAGGTTGGTTTCCCTCCAAGAATGCGCAAATTTCGCTGGGAAGGTACTTAGCCTGCAACTGGACCAAGTTCGGGTGAGTAGCCTGTAAAGGGAAAATATCAAACTATGATCGACATGCTGCCTTTGAGTAAGAAAGACATTGAAGCTTGAGGACTTGACGAAGCAAGCTAAGATGCTATGAAGGTTGGTAGAGAGGCTCCAAAACAGGCTAAGGAAAAATTTTGGAGGGTGGTTGTAGCCGCTACAACACTTGGTGACATGCTGGTAGAGTTCAAGATCTCTCAATGGATCTTGTTCGTGAAAAGCAAGTCTAACACCTCCGGAAGTATTATTCAGCTCTTATCTCGTCTTGGCTTTACACTAGCTTGATTGTAAGATGTAGCATCTTCCAGACTCTTGGTCAATTAACACACATTCCAGGCCAAGGAAAAATAGTTGTTTCGATTGGGGTTGAGGGGTATATAAGTGCACAAGTAGTATACTCGTCAGAGTCTAAGTTTCATCTCTAGTGTTGCTCCTCTGCTAACAGGCCTGGACAGTACCACAGTGGAGACAGATTGGAACATAACCATGGCTTTGCTACCAGCGAGCCTAGTCAATTCCCCGATAGAGTTACTTGCATCACCTCCCTGCATAGTAAGCCTTTGTCTTCTTTCGCCTTATTCATTTTTCATTTTGAATTTTTTGACTTTTCATTTTTTTTCATTTTCACTATGCATAGTACTTATTCATTTCAAAGGTAAAAGAGGGATCTCGACTTATTGAGAGTAGAGGAGGTTGTTCCAGCAGAGAATTAGTTTATTATATCTCTGACGTGCCTGTTAAGGTTTTCCCCCTCAGCTTACTCTACTTGACTGAGCTAACAAGGGTTAACAAAAAAAAAATCGACTCGAGAAGGTGACACTAGTTAGCGTGCAAGCATTGTGTTTACATCAAGGTTCACTTTGAAGAGTACGTATTTTCCTTCGACGTATCATGGACTAAGAGTAACAAGTTCAACATATAGAGGTAAGATGATATATAACCAAGTAGCAATAGCTGTACAAACCCTCTTGTACTTTACCTAGCTCGTTTCATGAGTCACACATGGTTTCATGCAAACTAACCTACGAACAAATGAGACAAACAAAAAAGAAAAGCAAGAGCAGAAGTAAAAGTGAAAGCAAAACAAGTAAACAAACAAGCAAGCAAACAAACAAGAAAATAAAGCATGTAAGCAAACAAGCATGCAAGAAAACAACTAAAAGAAAACACTACCCCTACTCCTACACTAAGGATGCATGAGCCTGATCATGTGAAGTGATACTTCCAATGCAACCACCGGCGCATTGGTAGACCCATGTGGATGAAGGTTTGGTCCGCAATTAACCCAGTTGTGTGGACCAGCATACAAGAAATATATGACAGTGAAGACAGCCACACTTCATGTTTCAAAGTGCCCATGGGACATAAGTGAGTGCATGTGCATGATGGATAGTCTATGGAATTATCATGGTGTTGTGTGACACTACATGCAACTTTGAAGCAAAAGCACACTCTTGACTGAGACATGCAAGCAAACAAAAGAAACAAAGATAACTTGCATCGTGCATAAGTGCTTGCAGTGTAAGACTCCTCCACTGCATGAACAATGGGATCATACAGTTCAAGTGGAGGAAGTGTGATTTGTGTGTGAGATGGATCTTCAACGCGTACATATGAGTTCTAAGGAGCCTAGGGTGATTGAACAGTTTCATGATCGGAAGTGAGACTAACCCTAAGAGAGCGAGCAACTAACATAACCATCAGCTCGGGATGAAGTGCCTTGACAGTGTTGGATGTCTCAACTTCATAATCAGGTAGATCATCATAAACCGGTGCCTTCAAAGATCAACTATGATAGATTCATGATCATGATAAAGAATGGAAGAAAATGGATCACGACCACCACGATTAGAAAAATCAATGAATTCTTCGGCATCCTCATGATTAGATGAATCAAACAGAGGGGTAGATGAAAATGAACGACCTCATCCTGTGTGTTTCCAAAAAAGACAGATGAAGGATCAAGTGGATCTTCAATGAATAACTTATCCTCTCCATTGTCGAATGATGGACTAGCATCTGGTGAATCTTGTGAGTGATAAAAAATGGGTGCATCCCTAGATGAAGACACACGTGAAATCATGTATGGCAACTTCACTAAAGAAGCTAGGAAAGAACGAAGGGGGCTCGGACAGAAGGGCGTCATCCTTCACTGAGTTTTGATGTTCAAGCTCCAACTCGTACTCTTCATTAATGACAACCCATGTTGGTTGTGCAACACCAACGTCGTCAGTGGGTTGTTCCTCGTCCATAACAAGTGAAGAGTCTAGAATGGACAAACGCAAGACAACATCATCTGGAGGAACACCTGGGTGCGAAGATGAAGGTCTAAGAAAAGAATGCATATGGGAACTCGAAGGGCTCACAACCAACTCTATGTGAAAATTAAGTGGAGTGATGTTAGGAGGGTGTGAAGAATGAAAAAATGTGTGAACATGATCCTTAGCATCATTGTGCGATGATCGAACTGTTGAATGAAAGGGAGGAAAATAGTCCATTGAGATAATGTCTGCTCCCGGATGGGATTTTACAATTCCATCAACGAATAAGGTTGAGCAAGGTTTGACATCAAGATTTCTCTTGGGATAGGCATATTTCTTAAGGCAGTACTCAAACTGGTCCTAGAGATAAGATATTTTCATATGGCTCTTCGGAGCTTGAAACTGTAAGTCACAGAAGCACCGCCAAAAATCAATAATAGGTTCATGTAGGGCCTTCCATTGCTATAATAGTTTCTTGTCAAGGCGGTCTGGATCAAAATGATGGAACCGTCTTAAATAAGATCATAGAAGTTCTTACATGAAGCATGGTGAAGTGTGAATGCAAGAAGCACACCAACCTGTTCGTCAATAAACTCATCTACCTCATAAATCATGGAAAGGAAGTAAACTCATCTCTTTTCCATCGTATGTGTGAAAGGACAAGAGATTGAAAAGATTCCCTAAGATGGAGACACCTTCACGATTCAAAAAACACCTCAAGGGAATAAGAATACAATATTCCATGAAAGATATGCAAAGGTTCAAATCTAGATGAGAGGACACTGCTTATCATCAGGCCCTCCTTCTAGTGCCATAAATGTTGATGGTGCTAGACCCGCCAACATGTCAAAGGGATCTCCCTGATAAGAAGTCCAAATTAGACCTCATACCTTTTGGTGTAGGAGTCCCATCAGTGAGTCGTAAGGTAATGCCTTGAACGTGATGTTGTATAGAGGCAAGTAAGATAACTTTGTCATTAGCAAGGGTGTGACTGATGTAGTGAGTCAAGGAATGGGCATGAGAGGTTCCAACACTTCAAAGGGGGGAGGAAGGTGAAGGTGAGTTCCAAGTTGAAAGGGATCAGTGCCAACTCTGCTAGGAACACACCACACAAAGGACATGCAGAGCTTCTGGCAGAGCAGTCGACACGGATGTGGTAGTACCAACATACAAGGTAAGATAACCTGAATAGTACTCACATATCAGTCCGAGACAAGTGTGACAACTGATATAACAAGTTTCAGAGAAAGGTCTGCTTGGTGTCTGGTAGAGCAGTCGACATGGACGGTGACAACATTAACAACATATGCAACACATTGACAACAAGATTCATATAATTACATGCGAATCAGTTCATACATAATTACATAAGTTAAACAACATATATCATTAAGGAAACTAGAGCAATCCAACTACAATAAAAACATATGCATGAAAATGTGTTGGCTTTTATTATATAAAGAAGTGTAAGTCACAATCATACAATACACCATGTAAACTTGCTAGCCTATCAGTAGAACGTTACAGCAACATCTTCCTTCTCCTCTAAAGATATGTACTAGCTACATGCAGTGGAGAATCCAAGGTCCGTTACAAGATTGTCCAACCATTCTTAAAGATAATCTTATTAGAAGCTTGGCTGACCAAAAGCCCTTACAATGAGTTATGAGGGACTATTTATAGCAAAGGGTGGGGTGACCCTTGAAATTCTCCTTTGTGACAGTTCAACTTCTCTCATGACTCTTCACCTACTGTATGATTGTTACATCCAACTATTGAAACTCAACTTACACTTGACATGACTCAGCATTATAATGCACATGTACTCATGTGAGAAAACATGGCTTGAGAAAGCCTTGCAAGACATCACTGACACTCGGTCTTTTGTGGTGAGACCAACTCTTTGACATCCTTGTGATGGTGAAGCTAGTGAACTGATGCCAAGCTTGGTCATTCGTGATGGTGCGCATGCACCTCATGGTGACATCTTATTGAAGAAAACTCTTGGTTCCATTGCAACCGGTGCATTGGTTCATCCCCTTCATCCAACTCATCTGCTAACATGCGCATGGTCTTCTTGGGATGGTTGAACTAGCAACACACTAATGCATAGTGTTTATGCTGATCTTCAAGTGTGTCTTGGTGGTCATGCACATCAACTTCCGAAGTGCATCTTCAGCCCTAGTTGGACTTGCTTCTTATCTTCGGCTTCGTGAGTGTGCTGAATGGGTTAGATTACATGCGTGCTGCTATATCCTTTGCATGTGATAAACAACACGGATCACCATGTTTGCTCTATGTCAGATACTAGGATAGATCCTTAACTTGTACTGGCGTAGTTTCATCCGTGAGTGCATGTTGCACCCACTGCTGTTCATTTTCCTACTACAACTCATTGGTCTGTCTGTGCAACTTCATCTTCTTCCTGAGTTGCTGCTTCAGAACATGCAACTCATTCTTTGTTCCATCTTCTACCTTCGCATGATCCTCATGTCACATCGTCACTTCATAGCCTGAGTCTCCAAGGTTGCTTTCATTATCACTGGATCTGCTTGATCTTGCAACTTTTCTCTGCCTCTATGTTGTCAATAGCCTTCCTCTTGCATTCACTACATCTGTTGTGTTTGATACATTCAGTATGTTGCCTTCAGTTTTTACTCATGATGTTGCTAGTTGTGATGCTTTTGCTTGATGTCCTTGTCCAGAAACAAATTGATGTCTTCGTGAGTAGGTAAGTCCATGGACACTTGATCGATTGCATCCCGAGGCGTGCTCTGAATGGTGTCTTCATCTCTTTTCTTTTGGAAGCCATTGTACCTATACTATTGAGAGGCAAATGAATACCTATGATACCTGGAGACATGGAAACACTCATAGCAAGCAATGTGTCAGTTGAAAACCAAAATGAATATGAGAACTGACTTGCAACATACTTAGGTGAATGATCATGAAGGTTGCCCAATTTTGCCTGGGAGGTTAGGAGCTTGACTGCCAAGACTACATAAGGCACAGTCCGGGCTACTGGGAGACTGACTGACTAATAGAACTGCAAAATGCACGATCTAGTTAGGTAGTTTGCTGCTGGAATTAAAGAATGCGTGATTCCAGCTAGGAAACACTGCTAGCCCAAGGATAGATTTGCACAAATTTTTGGTCCAAGTAGCCACTAACCTCCAGAAATATGCAATTTAGTCGTGGAGGTTAGTACTCAGCCATAATGCGTAACTATGGAGAGGAAGGTGAGCCTTCCATCTCCAAATTACGCAATGTAGCCGTGGTGAAGGCAGAGACTGCACCAAGGTTGGCCAGACTCGCTGACGGGAAACTGAAAGCAAGTTAGTTGATGAATTGCATGACAACACTAAGTGATAGAAGAAGTGATAAATAGTGCATGCAAAACATGAATGGAATATTGAGCAAACAGATCAACATGCATGTGGGTGAGGGTGTTCGTCGGTTGGGCGAACGTCCGTGCAAAGCAGTTTCATGCATGTGACAGCAATGAGATAGCAATGAAAATTGAAACAGAGCTAGGACAAGCTAGAATATATGTAAACGACAACAGGCATTCAGAGAAATCAAGCAAACAACACTTACACAAGAGAATACACAAAAAGTGACAGAAATGCAACACAAGGCATGGGAAGTGAGCTTACCCCAGAACAACTGAGTTGAATGTGCCGACTAGTCCTAGATGTGATGTGGGATGTCAGAGCTACAAGGTTGATGTGAGGAATGAGCTCTGTAGTGTCTGGTTGATGAGTTTTGATAACATCGATGTTGTGACGTGCATGCCACAAATATAGGGGAAGCAACACTTGGAGGGAGGTTTCTGAATTGTTCCTTGCATGTAACCTCTAACTGCTAAACAAAGATCCCTGAAACAAGGGGTGCCTTTGAATGCTTCCTTGAGAGAAGAAGCCTATGCAAGTAAGTATGTTTTTCTTGGTCCTGGAGGGAACCAGTCAACTCATCTGCACATGCAAGTAACTGCTCGACTGCTGGAGAAAAATGCACATTTATGACTGTAAGCTGGGCTGACTGCCCAAGGAAACTGCATAAATTTTGGGCCCAATAGGTTACTACTGCCTAGATTTGCACAAATCCTAGGCAGAACGACCTATTGATGGGAAAAATTGCGTTAATCTTGCTAGGAGGGTTGGTTCACAGGATTGTGCAATCCTGGAGCCCAGCAAGCGGTTAGAGGGAATTACATAATTCCTAGAGGGGAAGGTTGGTTTCCCTCTAGGAATGCGCAAATTTCACTGGGAAGTTGCTCAGCCTGCAACTAGACCAAGTCCAGGTGAGCAGCCTGTGAAGGGAAAATATCAAACTGTGATCGACAGGTTGCCTTCGAGCAAGATAGACACTGAAGCTTGAGGACTTGGCAAAGAAAGGCAAGATCCTATGACGGCTGGTAGGGAGACTCCAAAATAGGCTAAGGAAAAATTTTGGACGGTGTTTGTAGCTACTACAATAGATTATTAAAAAAATTAAAGGATTTTACCTTGTTGATTTTAGTGCTAGAGGTTACATTGAAGATGTCTAGGATTTATTTGAAGACAAGAGGCTCTCTAATAGTTGGATCACCCATGAGAAAAGTTTCTTCAATGAATTATTGGTGTGTGGATTGATGTTGAGGTGTTCCCAGAGGAATACCTTGAAGATGTTGGTTTTTGCATGGCTTATTTGATGGAAAGGTTGAGACCATCTCCAACAAATAAGAAGATATAGGGGGCTAGTGGATCACCTTTCCTGATGCCTCTAGAGGGATTGAAGGTGTAGGAGGGGGATATGTTAAGAAGAATAGAGAAAATGTTTTGGAGATGAAGTCCATTGTTGGTTTGATGGGCCCTCACCCAGGTTCATTGTTAATTAGCCAAGAAAATCCCTACACTACTGGCCCTTTCGGCATCAATCCACGGAGCACAAACTGAAGTATCACCTGAAGTAGTATGGGGGGATGTAGGAACCAAGTTTCCACACCCTGAGATGGCAATGATTTTTCTTTATACGCTAACCCTTCCTTCACGCAGATCGATAAGCCTTTTAGGTCTTATCAATATACTTCCCTTAGTTTTCATCTAGACCTCCACGAAGGTCTACGACTATCTTTCGCATACCCTAAATAGGTGATTCAGACACTTACGTACCTCTGTAATTATTCTTAATGCTGTATTTACCTAGATTATATTAAGTAGTGGATAACTTCAGCATTCATTATGATTATCTTCATGTAAACAAATATTCTTACTTGTGTTCATACAACAAAGTAAAACACATATATTCACACATTAATACAACATTAAATCATAACCCCAGTATTCAAAATAACATATTCACATGCCTTCATAATAGAAGTAAAATAGCTCATACGCAGGTAATTCTAAAATAATTCTCTTTATTGATGTTAACATCTCCTTTACAGATTCTAACTACCCTGCGCACATAGCTGCAGGGGTCCATGCACTCAGTTGCGGACTTCTACCCTAGTCCTCTACGCACTCAGCTACAGAGCCTTTTTTCTACGCTAAGACTCTTCACTCTCAGCTCTCACAGACCCATTACATCAATGACTCCTCAAAAACCTATCTGAACTGAACTACCAAAAGACTCTCCTAAGACTTCTTTTTATACAATCCCATGGTTCGCGGACCATGGGTAGATCTCCTAAAGCCAACATGAATTACATTAAATAAAGGGTGGAAACCATTTATGACTCTTTACATATTTTCACTTTGCGATCACAAAATGCGGAGACTTTATACTTATACAAAACTTGGGCTTTTAACCCCAAAATTGACCATAGGGGACCCATTCCCAATAGGACCCCAACACAAATATGGTGACTTGCCCCTGAGTCACTCTTCTGGCATGGATATCTTGTCACGAAGACCTCCCAGATCCACCTATACTACTGCAACCTCGGTAGTATACTACGTCATCGCCTGCTTAACCTGCTCGACCAGTTGCTCTATCCTTGGTCTTGCACTATCTGCCTGTATTTTTTGTTGTGTTTCCTACAAACTAGCCAATTTTCCTTCAATGGTGGCCGTGAGCACGTAGGCTTCATCTAGCCAAGGTCCCAATCTAGCCTTTAGTACTGCCTCCTTGCGCTATGCTACATCCACCTGTTCCTTCAGTGCCTTTGCTTCCTGCAGCTTCGCCAACCTCTGTGTGATAGCAATGGTGTGCGTCGTCGCTTTGACCTCATCATACTTTTGTTGTAGTTACCTTGTCTTGGTTTCTAGCCGTTACACGCTGGGATCTTCCTGCAGGCTAGTAACTACTTTGAGCGACTACTCGAAGAGAGAAGTGCAATCCTTCACTGCGACATCCACTACAACAATTGCATCCTTGATAGTGGCCTCGTGCTCCTCTCTAACTTCTGGTGGAGTCAAAGGCCGGGCCCTCAACTCGAGCTCTGGGATCTTAAGGTTCAACTCAAACTGAACCTTAGCCAACTCTGTCCTTGCATTGTGCACACCTGCAACGAGCTTTTGGATTTTGGTGTCAACTGACACATCTTCTTGGATATTTAGTTTCAGAACAGTTCTACATGCCTCAGCTACCACAACTATGGTGCGCTCATTATTCTCTCTATTCTTCTTAAGGAGATCAATCGCAGAAGTATTTTCTATGAACATCTGGACATGGTTTACCTTCTGCTCACTGATTACATTCAGTGCGTGCTACTCTCTAGCTCGAAGTTTCGTGATCACACCATCCTACAGGGTGTGAAGGGATTCACTTGGTAGCACATCCAAGTTCAACCCAACCTTCTTGAGAGTGCTTACAGTGACCTTGTCAGCTTCCACTTCTATAGTCAATGCTTAGTCCTGTAGCACAATGGCCCGAGGATCCAAGGAGAGGACCATCTCTTCTGCTTCTAAGGTCCCAGGCACCAAGCTAGTTGATGTCGCACTGCACTGTCCCACACTGGTCTGCACTTGAGTGGCCTAGATCTGTAGCTTGTGCAGACCCATCTGAATGGCGACCAAGGCTTGCTTCTGCTACTACTTGAACTGCTGCAGCAGTTCCACAGTCACATCCCTCACTGTGTCCCCGATATCATTCAGATCACCTTCAGTCAAAGTGATCGGGTCAAGTGATGATTTTCTAGCCTTGGACTTCTTTCGTGGCCCTACTTTTTCCTGCTCCCTAGTGCACTTAACCCGAAATGGAGTAGTCTTCGGGTCTACACCACCTTGGCCTGATTGATGTTCTTCTTCCTCCATCTATGGTGAAGGATACTTCTGACTTCTGTCAGAGTCATTATCTTCCTCTTCTTCCTCCTCTTCTACCTACGTCTTAGCAACACACTCCGCGTTAGCTTTTTATTCAGCTTCCTTTTTCCTCTAGTCGGCCAACTACTACATCTTTAGCCGGGCTTCTTCCTTCTTCTATTTTGTGTCAAACTTACTAGACATAGCTAACAAGTCTGAGGTCATGCACCACTCTAATGTCCAACTCTCTAGGACCGTTGTGATTGCATCACCCGTTGCCAGGTATGGCAGATCATACCATTTTTGTTCGGGGTCCTTTTGCGCCCCGATGGAGACACAGTGGAAGTTTGCTTTGAACTCCACATATCTTGACAACTCCTCAAAGACACTTGGGGATAACCTCGACTTGTAGTTTATCACAGTGTGGATGCTTGCCTCCATTAGAACCCAAAATATTTTAGCGTCCTTGACCCTTGTGGAATCCTTGGTGGCCTAGAGCATAGCGAACTTCACTGCTTCTTATAGATCTGACGTGACCAGAGGAAATTGGCTGTCCTCTAGTAATTCCCATGCAACCAACACAATTGAGAGTAAGAGCCAAGCGTAATGGAAGGTCTTACTCTGGTCTTGTGCTTCTCTACAGTCTGCGAGGAACTCACCGCAAAGGTAGTGCACCTAATTAAATTTTACACCCTCTATGCACTGGGCCGCTAATGACAGAATAGGTGTCAACACTTCATATGCGTGACACTTCCTCATTATTTTCCCAGCCAAAATATGGGTGGTAGCCTTAACTGTAGGGTCAGTTATGCTGGAAATTGAGTATTTGTGCGATTTCTTGGAAAGCTTGAATTTGTCCTTCATTCCCATGGCAAGGTCACACTCGCCCATCTTTTCGCCAAATCCCATGGCTGGATTCAACCCTGAATGTGGTAGCAATGTGACCCTATGGATCAACATATCTGTGATGGGTATCAATTCTCCTAACCACAAGAACCCATTGTGCACTAAGAATAGCAACTGTTTGATCACCATCAAGGTTATGGGCGTGTAGTGGTAATACAGCACCCATAACAAGTTTAATAGTCTTGCCTTGTCCATCCCTTTAATCCACTACCACAGCTCTAGCACGGTGACACCAGAAGCTTTATAAAACACACGGGTCATAAAGGTATCAACCAACAAGTGGGGGAATCGCTTTGTGTCTACCAATTCCCAATCCTCCAGCTTGAGAGCAGGAATGCGTGCCAAGTGTGGCCCTTCAAATGTGAGCTGGTCTGGCAGTAATGGGGTATTTAACATAAATTTTCCCTCATTTGGGTCCTTTGGGACCTTCCCCTTACCATGGCACAAAGGAATGTACTCGGGTAGCTTTGAGATAGGGCCTCCACCTTAAATGTCAATGTCCTCTGCACCCATATCGATATCTTCGATGCCTTCCTCAAATTCTAAGTCTACCACCTTTCATTTCTCCTGTGTGGTGGGCTTTTCCTTCTGGTGCTTTCTTGGTAACTCGTGCACAAGCTGTGTTGCTTTCTTCTTATCCTTCTTTTTCCTGGGACCCTATTTGGGTGGCGTAGGCCTCGGCTTGGGTGACCTTTGTGATTTTGGCACTTCTATACTTGCAGTCTTAGGGGTAGCTCCCTCAGATGCCATCAATCCTCTAGCACTTGTGGTTTTGACAGGTGCTAACATAAGTCTAGTAAGAAGCTCCTGGGTTGCTTTAGGCAACTTGTCAAATAATGAAATAGCCACCAAAGCCTCAAAATTCTCAAGGTTCATGGACGCCTGATAGCTCAACACCTCAATTCTCATAATGCAAAGTGTTTTTCATTGGGAAACCATCTATAATTTATAGTCAAATTAGAATTTGAATCCAACCGTTCCCCCCAAAATCTACTCATAAATGCTAGATTGGCAGCATATTTTCAAAGATCTCGTTTTTAAATTTTGACTTAAATGTCGCCCCCACTCCACTTAGCCATTTTACCACTATTAGCTCATGAATAATGACCATAACGGTCACCTTCTAGCTACCTTGCATAGTCTCTCCTTCTATAGCGCAACTCCCTTCACACCTCTACCGACACTATGACATTCCTCCCTTCTGCATAGTCCCCCAATTGCGCAGCTCTACAACCTAGGCAGTGTAGTTTATAGTCCCGTGCATCCTTCTAGTTGCTTGGAGTGCTAACACCGTACCTCCACCATAGTTATCTGGGTGGATCCCCGGTGTATGGCTTCAATCGGCTGCCATTTACCTTCCCAGGAAATGGCTCTCCATTCAAATTCACCAGGTGAACTACTCCACCATCGATAATCCCCATGATGACATAGGGCCTGAGCCAATGCATCCAAAATTTTCCTAGAAATTTATCGATCTTGCTGTCATATAATGACACTAAATCATTTACCTTGATGGTGCACAGTTTGATGTGCCGATTGTGCCATTCCTTTTCACGCTCCTTTTGAACTTGTTGATGGAATCCAGCAAAAACTCTATCCTCTTCAAGCTATGCTAGCTGTGCAAGCCTTTCTTCTAGGGCTTCACGATTCTCCATTCCTGTGAATGCCACTATGTGCATACTAGGTACAATGTACTCCATTGGCATCACATCTTCTATGCCATAAAGCAGCCTGAAAGGCGTTTGTCTAGTCAGCTTTTCACAAGTCGTTTTGTAAGCCCATAGCACCGTGGGTACGCGCATATCCCAGTCATTTCTTTGTGCATTGAAGACCTTCATCAGTGCATTCCCCAATATCTTATTAAACACTTCCACCATTCCATTATCCCGTAGGTGATATAGCATACTCTTCTGATGATAAACCTAGAACTCCTCCATCAGTGTGTTGATCATCTCATTAAGGAAATGCGTACCATGATCGCTCATCAAAATATTCGGGCAACCAAATCTCGTCAGTACATACTCTTTGCTGATGTTGCCCCTGTACAGTCCTTCACAGGCTTGCTATCATGCAACAACTTCATATAGGTCTACAAGAATGTAGTAAGCATGGAAGGATCCATCTCTTCAACTGGCTTATCCTGACTCCCTGAGGTAGAGGCTTCAGCGAAGCTTTTCTTTGCTTCCATAAATGTTTCCTGTGTGCACTTCAGATAAAACTCGACCTCCTTTTCTAGAACTTTGCGGACTCATTCACTTTCTTTAGGTTGTTTCCCCTTATCTTCGCCAATCATCATCCCACTCTGCAACACAATATTTACCTTGGGGTCCAATTCGCAAGGCTCAACCCTCATCATCTGTAGATTCTGAGTTGGCTGCAGAGGCTGCGCCCCCTTTTCACATATCCTAGCTAGTAATACTAGGCAATCTTCAATTACATGGTCAAACTGAGTATAATATCGGCATGACAGACGTGTTGGATTCGGGGAGTCTCACATGTAGTGTCCTTGTCCTCAACAGTTGTAAGAAATGACCTGTCCCTGACCTCTACCGGGTCCTCCTCCACCTCGGCCTCGTCTATGGCCCTGATATTTGCCTCACGCTCGCCTAGCACCTTGGTACGGAGGTCGGTTTCTTCTTGCACCCTATATGCAGGTATTCTATCCATCATTAACTTGTAACTATGGTAATTGCACTCATCGTGACCCACAGATTGACAAAAGTTGTAGAATAACTATTACGATGTTTGTACAAATTTCAGCAGCAAATGGCAATTGTCCATCACATGTTTTCCAGCTACCTGATAGATAGCACACCATACCGCAAGCCCTACACTTGGCCCTGCTTAAGCCTCCAGCCTCAGAGGCATTGGTCCTCTTGCTGCAACATAATTCACGAAGACTGGGGAGTGATCTTTGTCATGCCCCTGGCTTTTGCATTTTAGGCACGAAACTTCTTCACGCACCTCTAGCCAAACTGTTCTATCGTTATTCAAACTCAGCATTTCTAGGCAAAGGTTTTGCAACTACGCATGAATCTACCGAACCCATAAATTATAATCTTGCATTGGTGTCTCATGCAATCTCATTACAATTTCCAGATCTTCTGCTCGGGTCCCAATCTTTTGTTGTGATAGAGAAATCCTTATATGAGGCAGGAGCGAAGCCACATACCATTCATACTGTTGCCCATCTATAAAATTCATGTTAGCTTTGTGGATTGTACACTTCAATATCTGATCTAGATCCCAAGGTGTCTCGCTAGGATTCATCATGATATCTTCGAATCCCACAATTGATTGCACTTCAATTTAGGTCTACTGAATTCCTTATTTAGTTCGATCTAGATATCTGCCAATGCAGATGTCAGGTTATCAGTGCAGTAATTAATGTACCATGTTAGCATGCATTCTTGCAAAGCACTAACCAATGTTGCTTTCCTCATTTGATCATCTATGATACCCTGAGCTTCCCATATAGCCTTTGAGATGAACCAAAACTGGTTTGGATCCTCATTTACCAAGCCCTTGAACATAGGTAGCTTTATTGAATTCACCATACTGAACGGTGGTAGAGGAGGCAGTGATGTAGGTGAAGTTGTATGCAATGGAGGTGAAGATGGAGGCAGTGTGGGTGGATGGGGTATTTGTAGGAACCCTTTCTTTATCAACTGAACAACACTTTGCAGAGAAGCCTATGGTGCTTCCTCGTCATCACTCAGACGAGGTTCAATCAACGGCCTATTTTACTTCTATTCCTGAAGGTCTTTCCACTTCGCATAGCTCCAAATAGCAAGGTAGCTGCATCACCCACTCTTCACATAAGAGCATCTTAGTCCAAGTATTTAAAGACCTTAAATACTTACCTCGCATCTCCTTGAAGAAGCGACACTATGCTTCATTGTAACTGACCTAGGTATCGACCGCAAAATTTATCACGAACCCTCATATGATATGATCAAACCAATGCTTGACAACGCGTGTGATCTTATCTTCAGAGGCTTTTAATCTCTGCACTAACTCCAAGTTCCAAACTATTAGACCATCAAGCCTCCACCTTCCTTGGCATCTGTCAATTTTGTGATCCACTTGTATAATTTGACCAGGAAGGAACATAAGAATATCTCATGTATCTTTGTGTACAGATATCTTTCCAAACACTATTCTTTCATCAATCACAGATTCATGTTCTCTTGTGCCACGAATTCGTGGATTTTTCTATCTAACCAGTCTTTGATCTCCTTCTTAGTTTGATTCAAGTGATGTGACATCACACATCTCTTTATGCAGATATGGGTCCTAGCTACAGAACCATTTGTTGGCTTGATGTGCCCTCACCCAGGTTTAACATTAATTAGCCAAGAAAATCCCTACACTACTGGCCCTTTTGGCATCAATCCATGGAGCACAGACTGAAGTCTCACCTGAAGCAGTATGGGGGGATGCAGGAACCAAGTTTCTGCACCCTGAGATGGCAGTGATGTCGCTTTATACCCTAACCCTTCCTTCGCGCAGATCGATAAGCCTTTTAGGGCTTATCGATATACTTCCCTTAGTCATCCTCTAGACCTCCGCGAAGGTCTACGACTGTCTTTCGCGTACCCTAAATAGGCAATTCAGACACTTACGCGCCTCTGTAATTACTCTTACTGCTGTATTTACCCAAATTAGCTTAAGTAGTGGATAACTTCAACATGCATTATGATTATCTTCACATAAACAGATATTCTTACTTGCATTCATACAAAAAAGTAAAACACATATATTTTCACATTAATACAACATTAAATCATAACCTAGTATTCAACATAACATAATCGCATGCATTCATAACATAAGTAAAATAGCTCATACGTAGGTAATTCTAGAATATCCTCTACAGACTCTCACTACCTTACTCACACAACTGCAAGGGTCCGCACACTCAGCTGTGGACTTCTACCCTAGGCCTCTGCACACAAAACTGTAGAGCCTCTTTTCTACGCTAAGACTCTTTACTCTTAGCCCACGAACCCATTACATCAATGACTCCTCAAAAACCTATCTGAACTGAACTACCAAATGACTCTTCTAAGACTTCTTTTTATACAATCCCATGGCTTAATGACCATGGGTAGTTCTCCTAAAGCCGACATGAATTACATGAAACAAAGCACAGAAACCCTTTATGACTCTTTACATCTTCACGCTTTGTGACCACAAAATGCAGATACTTTACACTTCTTATACAAAAATTGGGCTTTCTGCCCCAAAAATTGGGCTTTTAACCCCAAAATTGACCCCAGGAGACCTGTTCCCAATAGCCATGGATAAGGCTATCCACTTGTCAGGGAAACCATCAGCTTGAGTACATGATCAATAAATTTCCAACATACTTAATAAATTTCCAACATACTTTATCGAATGCATGGACATATCTACCTTCATAGAAATCCCTAATTTCTTTGATGTGCAAAGAGAGTGAAGGTGCTCTTGAGCCAGAATAATGATATTGATTATTTACAACACTCCCCATATCTTATCTTATTTTGGGAAATCAAATTTTGGAGAAGAGACTTGAGCCTATTTTCCATCATTTTTAGATTATCTTGTAAATTACATTACATAAGGAAATAGGACGATAATATGTTGGAGAGGAGGCCTTATCTGATTTGGGCATGAGTGAGATGAGAATTGCATCAAAGGCTGAGATTAAGGAGGTTGTTTTCCTAGATTCTTCCACCATCTTCCAGACATCACCACCTACAATCTTCCAACTCGCTTTATAAAATTCTACCATGAAACCATCAGGCCTTGAGGATTTTCCCTTGGGTAAATTCATGGCTACTTTCTCTACTTCCTGGAAAGTAATCATAGAATTTTGCTTTTCTTTTACTAATTTTGGAACGTGTTGAGTTATTTTCTATAAAAAATTCCCTCATATCCGGAATTGGTTTAGTCAGAAGTGACTAAAAATGTTGAGAGAGCACCTGTGCCATGTACTAGTATCCCTCCACAAATTGATTCTTTTGGGTGTTGAGGCGATTGATGAAATTTTGAATTTGATAGTTTATCATCAATCCATGAAATAATTTGGAATTTTTCTCCCCCTCCTTAAGCCATTTTACTCGATATTTCTACTTATAAATAATGTATTCTTGGGCCAATCTTTATTCTAGTTGGTGATGAAGAACACTTTCCTTTTCATTCAGATTCTCTGATCTTCCTTCTGTGGCTATTGTTTGTTGGACTTGTTTCAATTATTCTTCAAGTTTAATATTGTCTTGGAATCCACTCTTTCAGCTTTTGATTGATAAATTGAAGCCTCTGTTGGAATATATACATCACATTCCCTTGGATCGAGGCTGACTCCTTCCACCAATCTTCCAATTTGGAGGAGAAATTGGGATTTCTTAGCTAGAATTCTTCAAATATGAAAGGCTTAGTGCGGGGTGATGAATTCCAAATCAGATGAATATCAGTGGGCTAGTGACTTGATCCATGATTGGGCATTATATTGGCATGAGCATTGATTCCGCTCATGAGGACAGATTCAAAAATTAGGTAGCGATCAAGCCTGGAGGGTACCTGATGAGATGCTCCTCTTTTGTAATTACATGTATAAATTCCATTTTTTGTCTCAATACCTATCAACTTGTAGTTATCAGTGGCTAAGTTAAAAGTTGAGTCTTCTTCATCTAACTTCATGATTCCTCCCTTCTTTTCTTGCAAGGATTGAATCAGATTGAAATCTCCTCCAATAATCCAATGGATTTAGTTGATGGGGTAAGTAGTGGTGGATAAGTGGTCTAGAAACAATATTTTTCCTTGGACAATGGGAGGGCCATAAATTTGAGATGAAGGCTGATTGACAAGAACCTATCGGCTGAAGATGGGCTATGAGGATTTGAGTATGGTAAAGGAATCCTTGAGTGTTACCATGGTGGGGTTCCACAAGATTGCTAGACCTTTGGAAGCTCCCCTTGCACACTGATCTACGAACTCATTGTTCTTCATGAAGGTGTTTCTCAAATTGGATAAGATTTTCTAAGAGCATTTTGTTTCTTTTAGAAACAAAATGTCAAGCTTTTCCTTGTAGAAATGGTTTTTCAAGATCCGACACTAGGATTTCCATTTAAACCTCTAATGTTCCATGTAATGATCTTCATCATTAATATTTGGAGATGGTGGTAAATATGGAAGTCATCGGTGCTACTCTACCTAAATTAAATATAAATTCACCCATATCTTGAAGGAGTTGGCTATTTGATTTTCTTCCATTCTTCCTTGGGTCTTTTGGGGAGAGAAAGTGGTCCTAGGGGGGATTACGTTTTATTCCTTGCAATGAGAATGAATCAGAGGGGGATAGGGGAGTACCCGATTCATTTTCTCTATGCATGACCATATCCTGATAAAGGAGGTAGGATATTGTAATAATTTGAATCTACTCCATTAGGATGAACTTTGGATCTTTGAATTTCCATTCGTCAACAATTGTTTGAAGGTCCATCTCCTCCAGCTTCGAATCTGGAAAATATTCTTCCTCTATTGGGGAGGGTTTCCCATCTTGGCTTGAACCCTTGGGTGGCACATCCAAGTCTTGTTGGCCTTTTCTTGATTATCCCTTGAGGGATGCTTCATTGGAGATGACATCTCTGTCGCTTCTTGGTCTAGGGAACATATATATTCTGTTGATTTTTTTTAGGGTTTGCGTTGTTGCCCTACCTTTGAGTTGATTTTCTTTTTTTGGCTACCATTGTGAAGCCATCTTCCTGTGTCGATGGATTAGCTGAGTGGTTGCTTGCATCTGCTTGGTCAGGTTTCTTTGGAAAATTCTGTAAATAGGTGACTATAAGAATGACAATTTAGCATCGAAAGGGAATCTATGAATAGTATATATATTTCTCCCAGATCTTGTCTTTGCATATTAAGTGGATGCTTGCTAGTAAAGTCTTGGTGACGTCCATGTATGCATATAACTGGGCATAGGATGCATATCTCCCTACTTTAGTGATGTTTGAAAGCATGACAAATTTCCCCAACTTGTTTCCTATTTGGGATAATATTTAACGGTCCCAATATTCTTGGGGAATTGAGTATAATATAATTCATATTGGGAGAAATGTGAAGTCCTATTTTTCTGGGTAGAATTTTGGCACTTCGGGCTTCATGAAGAGGCCTGCTAAGTTCATGAAATAAGGGTAGCCTTGCAAAAATTTATCATGATATGAGGTGTTTTTGAAGATGAAGGTAAATAAACCCCTTGATCCTAGTTTCAACTCTACTTCCCTCTTGATTTACGAGTCCCTATGTAGCTAGTTGAGGAGTAGATTCTCTGAAGGCCATGGGCCAATAAATTTACAGATGAGAGCTTGTTCTTTCATTATTTTTAATATAGCCCCCATTTTTCTCCATAGGAATCTATAGCAAAGGAGTATACTAATATTTTTTATGGTAAGGGCCTAACTTTAACTATACATGGGCTTCCTTATTGGTGGCTATGCCTGTAGACTCTCATTATCTTTTCCATACGATGACAAAGGAATTATCCAATGAATGAGAAGAATTATTACTGGGTTTGCATTGAGTATGTTGTTATGTCAGGTTGGCTACAACTTCTTTGAAGGAGGGGCTTATGTCCCCCCCCCCCCCCATGGGGGCTCCATGTGATTCATTCAAGCATTGAAAAATCTAGTGTGCTTAGTACCCTAGTTGCAGAGACCAATCCAAATTATTTTTCATGCTCCCTCAACATAAGGAACTTGTCTACATCAAATACTTACTAAATATTAAAGATCAATATATTTTTATAAATTATTTGGATTTGTGCAAGAAAAAACTACAATAAAAAATTAAACAAAAACATAGAGCTACAACAAAAACTGAACTTCAATTGATTAATAACAAATAATGAAAATTGTTTACATGTAGCATGGAAACAAGCTAGCTCGGTCAATGGTAGCTTATCTCTGAGAAGAGATGTGATGGCTACATGCCTTCTGAACTATGTTACAATGTGGTTCGTAGACCTTTTATTATTGAGAAACAAGTTAAAACCCCAAACATCCAAAAACCTAACCCTAGGAGATGAAGCGCCAAAATTTTGTGGGCCCCATTGGGTTTAGTTGGTACACCAACTTTCCAGGGTCGTAATTTTGACATATGATCTCTATTTGACACATACGATACCTAGTTATAAATATCTATATGAGGAATACAAATTTTAACTACAAAATCCTTCCATAAAAGTTGAGTTTTCTCATCTTCCAAAAAAAAGTCATTTAGGGCCTCAAAACGGCTCCGAAAGGTCAGGACCCAAAAAACTGCCAAAAGTAATAAATTGTGCTACAATTAATAGTGGTGGGGGTCTAGGTGGAATAGGTTGGTGGTCACCAATACCCACCTGTATCATTCCTGCCCCCTTAGGAAGAAATGATCCCAATTATGTTGAGTACCACCATGAGATGGGCAAACTTCTATTGAACTTGGTCCCTGGTAAGACATTTTCCTTGATGTAGATGTTTCCTAGATTTGATAACCTGATACAGTTGGATATTATGTTGGTGAGTGGTCTTGAGCTGTGTGTCCATGGTCCAATTAGTTGTGGCATGTTCCATGCCATTTGCGTTGAGCTCTATTGGTGTTAGCTATTTTACAATGTCTGAGGTGTTCATCAATAGTGGAAAGTATGGCCAAAGGCAGTCCACATTGAACATTGGGTGCAAGCGAAGGAATGGGGGAATGTTGAGTTAAAAAGAATTGTCTCCCATAACCTTGGTGATGATTGCAAACCCATATCATATTGTTTTTAGCTTCCTATAGGCTCTGGAAAGGTGTTCTATTAGCAAATGCAACCAAAATTTATCGCCCACCTGAAACTTATGTGGCACCTAATGTTGATCATGCCACTATTTGTACTTAACATTGGACTTATACAAGATGTTGTGAACCTACTAGTCAATGTGCTAGATGCATTTAATAAACCTAGACCTGCTTTATCAACCTCAGACTATACATGTGTGTATTTATCCTATGTAATCGATCGAGGCATGGGAACATCAATTAGACACAATGGTTGAAATCCCAAACCCACTTGAAAGGGATTACATCTAGTCGAGATATGGAGAGCTCTGTTATAACTATGCCACACATAGGGAAGGCTCTCATCCCAGGTTCTTGGATGCACGGAGTTGTACATGTAGAGTATGTGCACTATCATCCTGTTGATGACCTCTGTCTAGCCATCAGTCTAGGGATGGAATGTAGTTGACTTGGTAATATTCGTGTCCAATAATTTCTAAAGGCTCAACTAGGATGTGCTCAGGAACTTGTTATCCTGATTTGATATAACGGTTTGTGGGATCCCAAAATATACCCACACATGTTCAAAGAAATGTTTGGTAGTCTCCTATGTTGTGACACTCTTCTTGTAGGCTAATAACATAGCCATCTTAGAAAATATGTCCATGACCAAAAATACACAATCACTACCATGCTTGATAGAAGGGAGGCCAAAGAGATAGTTCATGGAGATGGATTCTCAGGGCTGGTTGGCAGTAGGAAGAGGAGTGTACAAAGATTGCTTCATGATGGTTGGCTAGGCGATGACATACGCAATGAAGGATCTGATATATTTTCCAAAATCCTGTTGGAGTTTTGGCTAATAGAAATATTTTTGTTGTATGGTCACAAATTTCTCCACACCAATATGCTCACTTGAAGGAATACAAAGGTGCACCAAGTAGCATAATAATAAGTCATGTAGGTGGAAATATGGAACTTTATTTCCATCCACTAGCATCTGGTATGTGGTGGCAAACTCTGGATCATGTTTATCTAGCTGCGGCCATCCAAAGGTCTCGTGGCCATAAGAGTTGAGAACAATAGTTAGTTCTACAACTAGGGGTCAACTGAGGAAATCTGCAACATGATTGGTGCTACCCTTTTTGTATTTAATATTCAAGTGGAATTGTTGCAAATATCTAGACCACTTATAATGGTGATCATTCTAAAACTTCCCTTGTGTATGTACAAACTGAAGAGGTTGGTGATCTGTGTGAGTGATTGTCTCCTTCCTCCGAATGTAATTTTTCCATTGCCAGAAATCTTGCACGATAGAATAAATATCTTTAGCATATGTGGGGAGCTTCTGAATTGTATCAGAAAGTGTCTCACTATGATAGGCCACTCGATGCCCTTGTTGGGCGAGAACTGCACCAATAGAATAGTCAAATACATTTTTTTCAATCTCAAATGTTTGTTGCAGGTATGGAAATATGAGTATAGGTGTAGAGTAGAGGCAGTTCTTTATCTCAATGAACACCTTCTGTTGGGACTCAGACTAGGAAAACTTTTTTTCACTTTTCCCTTGGTAGTCTGACTCAAAGGCCTAGTGATATAGGAGAATCCCAACATGAACCTCTGATAGAAATTGACAAGGCCCAAAAAGCTATGAAGCTATTTTAGAGTGGTCAGGGCTAGCCAATACTGAATGACTTGGATATTAGCGAGATACACATGCATGCCTTTCTCATCTATAATGTAACCTAGATATTAGACTTGACTCATCTCAAAGGTGCATTTCTCCAAGTTGGCACATAGTCTATGTTGTCACAGGGTTTGAAGGACTTGTGGAATGTGTTGCAAGTGCTCGTCCTAACTCTTACTGAAGATGAGGATGTTGTCTAGATAAACAACCATGAACGAGATGGTGAAGGGCTACAAGGTGTCATCCATCAACCTCATAAAAGTTTTAGGGGAAGTTGTTAACCCAAAATGCATGACCAACCATTCCAAAAATCCCTTCTTGAATTTGAAGGTGGTCTTCCATACATTTATGGGCTCTATTGGAACTTGGTGATAACTAAAATTTAAATCTACCTTATTGAAATAATTTGCCCCCTTGAGTTGGTCTCGAAGGTTGTCAATATGTGGGATTGGATCCTTGCTCCTAACAATGATTTTATTTTTTCCCGATAATCAACTCAAACCCTCCAGGTCCCATCCTTCTTTTGTACAAGTACAATCAGGCACCCACAAGGTGAGGAACATGGTCAAATGTGCCCTTTTTGCACAAATTCTTGGATTCGTTTCTTGATCTCTTCATTTTCCAAAATGGAGTGGTGTTATATCAACTCATTGGGTAGAGGTGCTCCAAGAGTCAGATCGATCAAATGTTTAACCTGACAGTGCAAGTGTACCCCTATGGGTGAGGAGAAGATGTCCATGTATTCTTCCACGACCTTATCCACCTACTTTCTCTACATGGAGGAACCCTTCTCAAGGACCATGGATGTGGCCACAATCTTCCCCTTAATTTGAGATCGAATCAGAAAGAAAACAAAATTCCCAACCTGGGAGATGATCTTACTACATTTCTTAGAAGAGACCAAACAAATGATGATAAGCAGGGCTACCTATGGTATCTTGTATAACTTATTTCCTAAAGTAATAATAAAAATATGAGGCCTAGAATCACACACAACATGATTCTTCCACAAGTATGGTTGGCCTAATAATAAATCACAAACTTCAATAGGAGAAATGTCACATGGTACCTCATCTGTCAAGGATTTGATGTTGTAGGGAAGCCGAAATTGTTGGCTAATGTAGAGATTTCATCCCTGGTTGAGCCATCCAATTGTGTATGGTTGCAAGTGTGTTGTGGTTATTAGGCACAACCTCTTAACAACTTCTACTGAGATGTGGTTATTTTAGCTCTTGTTGTTGGCAATGAACTATAGAGATGACCCCTTCACCCAAATTTGTGAGTGAAAGAGATGCTCCCCTTCCTATGGGTCTTCGAGCTCAATCTTCTAGGCCTTAGTGGTGGTAGCAATGGTGTTGGGATATACATCAACAATCTTCTTCCCTTTATCATTCCCCTTGTTGGGGTTTGAATTAGAGTCAAAACATGCATTTGACTTCGAAACCTTTAGCTCGATCACCAATGACTGCTTGGCACGACACTCACTTGTGTTATGAGTGGGACTCTTATGGAACTAACACCAATTCCCTATGTTCTTCTTCATCTTCATGGTGCTATCATTTTCTTATGAATTTGATGGGTTATATTGGGTCACCTTGCCTTGGATTTGTCCTTTGTTTTACAGCTTTGGGGGCACATTTTCCTTACTTTGGATTTGGAGATCCAAAGTATCGCTTCTATTTAAAATTCTTCTTGATCTTGACATCATATCAATATACGGTTTTGAGTGAGGATATTTCCAAGAACTCCATCTCATCCTAGATTTATTTTCATATATAGTCATGATACTTGAGTACCATATGTCGCTTAGAATCCTTTATACCAAACTTTGTGTGAATGTTATGAAAAATATTTGTGAACTTTGACATGTCTTGGTCCCTTCCTTTCTGCAATGTGGTCCTTTTTATGTTCTTATTTTCATATATTCTAACAGGGTAATATTGTTCCTTGATGGTGTCTCAAAATAAATTCCAAGTGGGTGCAACTAAAAATAGTGAGGGTTTCCTCTCGTCCTTTTTCTCACAGTAGGTTTCCCACTAGTCCTTGATGTAGGGGGGAACTTTGAGGAGTGAAAAAGTAATATTTTCCCCATCGGAAAATTCATGAACTGAAAAATATTCTTCCAACAAATTTAGCCATTTATCTACAACATTTTCATCTATTTTAACTTCAAATATAGGGATGTCAAAGTTACCTTGTGCCTTGAAAGGGGCAGTGTCTTTAAAGAGATTTATGGATGAAGATGTGTGGCCTATTGGCATCAACTGAAGGATCTACGAAAAGTTGTCCATAATATCACCCCTTTGCTACTCAAGGGATTCTTTGAGCAGTAGTTTGATAGGATCCCCTGCTCCCTTGTATTTATTTTCTTCCCCCATGGGAGGTCATCAATGTTAGTGGGGACAATCTTGCAAGGGTTCAAACAATTCAAGTCCTAACTCCTTATACCCTGACCTCGTTGAGGACATGCATAGGAAAAAAACAGAAAGAGAAGATTGTTCTGATACCATTGATCCAGATTTATGCAGGAAAAAAATGAAATAAAAAATTAAATATAAACAAAGAGCTATGAAAAAATGAACTTCAATTAATTAATAACAAATACTGAAAATTGTTTACATGTATAATGGAAACAACCTAGCTCAAGCGATGGTAGCTTATCTATGAAGAGAGATGTGACAGTTACATGCTCTCTGAACTATGTTATAATGTGGTTTGCATGCCTTTTCATTATTCAGAAACAAGAGAAAACCCTAAACATACAAAAACCTAACCCTAGGAGATGAAGCTCCAAAATTTTGTGGGCCCTGTTGGGATTAGTTAGTACACCAACTTTCAAGGGTCGTAACTTTGGCATACGGTATTCATTTGAAACGTAAAACAACATGTTAGAAATATATATTGAGGACTAAAACATTCAAATACAAACCCTTGCAATAAGTTATGGGTTTGCCCGATTTCCAAAAAAATATCGTTTAGGTCCTTAAAATGGCTCCAAAAGTTTAGGACCTGAAAAATTGCCAAAATAGTAAAATTGTGCTACAATTAAGGAAACTAAAAGATATAGGGGTGGAGTTCCAAGTGGAATAGATGGCTGGCCACCAATATCCACCTGGATCAATAAAACCTGTCTTATACCTAATAATAAATGTATTTAATTCACAACAATTAATCATTCAATATTAAATATTGAGGGTTTTGAGAAGAGAATAATGATTTAATGTTTGTTTGTTTTGGGTTTTATATAAAGTATACATTACTTTTAAATCAATTATACTTTTAATCAAATATTCTTATTTTGTTGATAAAATTCTTCTAGAAATAATTGGGTAGATAGTAAGAAACAACTAATATTTTGGCTGGATGCTCCACCCATTATCATGAATGCATAAATCTTTCTTTGAATGTTCTAAGGATAGGACCAAGTTAAAATAAGTGGAAGGTTAATGGATAAATGAAGAGATTCAAAAGGAATTGATTAAATTGTACTTAAATTAATATTTTAGGGTGAAAGCATGAAGATGGGTTACTCTTTTGGGCCAAAACTGGCGATGAAATTGTAAGTTTTTCCTCTTTTATCAAATTGCAGCCCTCAAAATTCGTATAAGCATCATGAATTTTGATTTGGAGTAAAAAGACAATATGTGGATAATTATGTTGTTGTTCTAATGATATTTTTTGAAAAAAAATTGAGTATCATATAGTCTCTCAATTTCCCATCAAATTCAATATATGTCCTTCCAAATTTTAGAAAAATTTAAGAGGTATGCGTGTGTTCACATAGCATAACTTAGTATAAAATGTGTAATTTTTATTTTATATATATATATATATATATATATATATATATATATATATATATATATATATATATATATATATATGTGTGTGATTTAGACGGAAAGAAATAGTTTTTTCATATTAATTTTTTATGCAAAATTGTATTTTTTATTGTTTTTTCAAAGTTGGCGAAGTAATATTTCAATTTCATTTTAGAGACACTGTGTTCACGTAAGATTTTTTTTAACTCTTTAATAAATTGAAAAAACAAGAGTACCCTTTTGGGACTGGTAAACAAAGATATTGGTATTTTTTTTAAAAATTTAGTTGTGTATATTTTATGTTATTGGTTTTTTTATTCAACCCCTCTGAAATTGTACAATAATGTTATAAGTGTTATGTTTCAAAGAAATTAGATAAAAAATATCATATGAATTTGAAAATGTCAAAATCATAGGCCATTGGATAGAGGGTTGCTTCACTAATCTAACATGATCAATTGTCCCACTTAAGGAAAAATTTTGCTTAAAATGTGCTAGGATACAAAATGGTGTTGCAGAGAAATATGCAAAAGAAGAGCTAAAACTTTGTTTTATAGGCTCTCAATAGTTGATTGAGTGATTAAATCACTTGATCAAGTGTTTGAAATTAAAATTTCAAATAGCTTGATCCACGGTTTAAGAAACCCTCGATTGAGCCCTTAACGTGGTTAAACATAACTATCATAATTATCTAAAAAAACGAGGACTCTCAATACTTGTGTTTAAGTGAATTATAAAGTTTATTTATTCCACAAAATTAATATTTATAAATATTTAAATATATTCCAAACTCTAATTTTCCTTAATTATAAATCAAAATTTTATTTTATTTTACCAAGAAAATAATTATAATATATATATATATATATATATATATAGATAGATATATATATATATATTACTTTCTATAAAAGATTTTAACTATGTTTTTGATCTGAATTTGAAACTACTTGTAAATGCTTAGCAAGGTATTCAATTCACTAAACATACATGTTTAAGTGATGTACATGTCTTGCAGTTAGAAACAAATGAGTTTTTCAGTTGTTTATGACCCTTCTATGTGTAGTAGAATTAATTCATTTCTCTATTTAACATACTAAAATATATGTGTTCAAGAAAATAACTCAACCGCAGGTGCAAAAGAAGTTTATAACGCAGTTCACCCCTACTGGGCTACATCTGTCGGGTCCAAGGCTCCCAAATGGGCATGTCCTTGATTTGATTAAAAGCTCAAAATGATTGTACAATTGAATACAAGCCTCTACAAGTGAAATAGACTGTAAAAATGGATTCAGAACACTCAAATCCTTCAGGATTGACTACTGGTTCACCTACAATGGGTACTTGCAACCCAATACATCTTTCACAATGCTGGGCCCTGGTGGCTCCTAGAACTTCCACAGAGAAAATACACCTGCAAAGAACCTCTGATTGCTCTCTAACCTATGCCAATGGCTTCAGCATCATCTGAATACTCAAAATCAAAAAAAAAAATCATCCAAAAAGGACTTTCCTAGCCAAAGTTATGGCTCATTTACTCCCAACTGCCAGTTTGCCCTGAAAAGACTCCCAGTTAGCTAAAGTTAGAGTCCAGTTAGGCCCGCCAAATATGGCGGGCCTGCCAATTTTGGCACTCTCCGCCAAACCCGCCGCTATAACTGACCTGACTGCTGGATTAGCAGTTGGGGTTTGAATGCGCATGTGAACACCTTAATGAATGGGCAGTTTACCTCGGAGTTTGCGCCATGCCTTTTAATGAACAGTTAATAAAACTGAGTGTTAACCCACATTGTCTGCCATATATAATGTGACCACGTATTTAACACATAACCATTATGTGTTGGCGGGTTATGGGCAAGCACCTAGTCACGGGGCTGTGGTCTTATGGCGTGTTGGGGGGGGGGAGGGGGAGAGTTGGGCCCCTTTGGGCCCCGCCTTAATACAAAACCAAACTTTATAAAATATTTCCGCCACACATTTAACAAATGTGACCTCGGTGGCGCGTTGGTAAGGCGTGGTTGTTGGAGCACACAGGTCATGTGTTCAAATCAGGATTCGACCCAAATTATTTTAGAACTGCGCCAACGTCATGTTGATGTCACCCAAGACACGTGGCAGCCTCCGGATCTACCACATGGCAGCTTTCCATTCGTTGCCAAAATGGAATATTCTATTTTAAATCTTTTTGAAAAAAAATCAAAATTTCAATGTTATTGGGCAATTCTTCTTTTTGCCATAACTTCCTCATATGAAGACCGTTTGCGTGCCGAAATTAGGAGGAAGAGATCTATCCGGTTGTTCAAGTTCGCCACACTTTTGAACACTTTGAAATTTGAGCTATCACTGAAGTCCTGGATCAATATCTGATCACTCCTCCCCATTAGGATCTTTTGGACCCCAAAAGACTGATATACTGATCTGAACAGTAAATGAGAGTATAGCACCCTTTGCTTTCAGCCTCTACACTTGCTTGCATAGCTAGTGTCTTTCAACAAAAACTCGAAGGTAGACGACACTTCCCTTCCTAAATGCGCTTGTCCTCCTATCAAGAACTGTCTTCCTTGAACTCATTTAGAATTTACAGAAGGTAGCTGAACATCGCTTCCAAGCCACTTCCATGAAAAAAGTCACAAATGTAACCATGGCGACTTTTGCTGCTGCAAATCTTCTTCTGTAGATGATGTCGAAAGAAGATAATAACTTGATGAATAAATTCTTGTTTCAACAAAAGAAACATCTTTCACATCCTGTGAATCAACATTGGATCTATACATCATGTTTACAAATGATCGACTAAATCAGAAGCCGACAAACTCATGCCTTTCAAACATTTGACCCTTCAAGTCAAGCATGTACAAAAAGAATTTAAACGATGCTTTTACAAAGATGAAACACTTCATCATTTCTCCTCTTTACAATCTTGGAGATCAAATTAACTTTTTCCAAGTCAATATTACATTACATGCATGGTTAAAAACAAAGTAATCAACCCTTCAAGTTAATCACACATACATATTTAAAAATCAAGGAAATCATCATGATCCCTGTGCTCATGCATATCATTCTCATGCATGTAGTTTATCCTTCAACTTTCTCTTAAGTACAATCATAAGTGCAAGTTCCTCAATCACATGTACATGTACTTTCAAAGCTGAAATGAATATAACTTTCACTGCGATAGAGTGAGTCTCGTACTCAGCTTTTCCATCCTGCAACTTGCATTCCCTTAACAAGGAAAATGCATTCAATCAAAAGACATGCAACTTTAATTGGATAAGAATTCTAACCATTTCTTACCAATCCATTTCAAAGGCGCTTACTTTAACTGCACATCGATATCAACATGTGTATCATCCTTACACATATCAATAATGGAAGCTTCCTTCCCATTCTTGCCATACTCTTTCTCCAATTTCTTCAACTTTCGTGGAAGCATTGTTGGATTCAGAGTCCAACACCTTTCAGCAGTATGTCCGTGCTTATGGCAATAAGTGCAACACATGTGCATCTTCTTGACAGCATGATTTGCATTGTTCAATGGAACTTTGGCTTCTTGCCTCTTCTCCTTCAAAAGTTTCCTGTATGTTGCCATTCTTTTCCAACATCTAGAAACACTATGGTTAACCAAACCACAAAACGAACATGCAATTCTTTTCCAATGCTTGTGTGGAAATTTTCCATGCTTTACATGATCAATGGAAATGTGATGGAAATCATATTTATACCTTTCTCTTTCACCTTCATTACCTTCATAAGGAGGTGAATCGAAAGAAGAAGAAGCTCCCTTTGGAACACTATCAATCCCTTCAATGGTTTTAGAGCTTTCACCACTTTCTTGTTCAAGTGCATGCTTATGCACACCTTCTTCCTACAAAGCATGTTTCAAACTATTTCATTCCTCAAGGATACAACCTTTACAACCTTGAGATAGAGAACTTGAAATGAAACTCCTTCTAGGAACTATTTCAATTGCCTTCATGGTTGCTTTGGAACTTTCTCCATAAGATTGTCCATAGCCAAGACCCAAAAACTTAGGCCTTACCTCAACCATTATTGGCTCAACTATACCCTGTGCATGTTTGCTCAATCCTTTTCCTTCATATCCCATTTTGGACATCAACTTAGACCCTATGCCTCTGGTATGTTTCTCAAAAGAACCAACATAAACATTCTTATAAGAATTTGAAGACAAACTAGAATTGTTTACCTCTTCTTCAAGCTGATACTTGGCTAAGGCTTCTTTGGCAACAAGGAGTTGTGTCTCCAACTCATGCATCCTTTCCAGATTCATGTTTGCAATATGCAGTTGGCTTTCCATTTCTTGCAATTGGTCAAAAAGCAATTGCTTCTCTTCCCTCATGGAATTCAACTACTCTTGAAGTCTAGAGCTCTTTCTTTCATCCTCATACATTTCTCTCACCATATTCATCATGATGAAAAATTCTTGCTTCGAGCCTTCATCAAAGAATCTTGTGAAGGAGGATGATTTTGAGAACTCACTTATGGAAGTTGTCATTACAAAAATGAGTAAAAGAGCTTCAGCAAAATTCAGAATCTATTAATAAATTCTTGAATCAAATGATTGCAGAGTCAAACTCTTATTCAAACAACCTGTTTTGCATCAAACTTCTTGTGCTTCACGAATTGTCCTGAGGTCCTTGGCGTAAGGAAAGTATCTGCTATTCCTTTTTTTCTTCTCCAAGACTTAGCTATTCAATGGCTATCCCCAATCTTCTGCAAACTCAAACAACATGTAGTTTGCAACGTAGTAAAGCAGTCAATCTTCAACACTGCTTAAATCACCTTTCAAGCTATACAATCAAGCTATTGTGATAAAAACTTGCAAGACAATCAAAATATCCTTGCACAAAAGCAATCAAAAGACAACTACACCAGAGATTGACTGAAAAGAGCGTTTATCTACTTTGCAATTGTATAACAAGAGCATTTCGAAGGCTTCCTGGCTCCTTTCAGGCTCTGTCTATAGCTTTATTTGACTGCTTTTGATACAAAGAAGCAACAACATAGCTCTGATACCATCTTGATCTGAATTTGAAACTACTTGTAAATGCTTAGCAAGGTATTCAATTCAGTAAACATACATGTTTAAGTGATGTACATTTCTTGTAGTTAGAAACAAATAAGTTTTTCAGCGATTTATGACCCTTTTATGTGTAGTAGAATTAATTCATTTCTTTGTTTAACATACTAAAATAGATTTGTTCAGGAAAATAACTCAACCACAGATGCAAAAGAAGTTGATTACACAGTTCACCCCTCCTGGGCTACATCTGCCAGGTCCAAGGCTCCCAAATGGGCATGTTCTTGATTTGATTAAAAGCTCAAAATGATTGTACAACTGAATACAAGCCTCTGTAGGAGAAATAGTCTGTAAAAATGGATTCAGAACACTCAAATCCTTCAGGATTGACTACTGGTTCACCTCCAATGGTTACCTGCAACCCAATACAACTCTCACAATGCTGGGCCCTGGCGGCTCCTAGAACTTTCATAGAGCAAATACACTTGCAAACAACCTCTGATTTCTCTCTAACCTATGCCAATGGCTTCAGCATCATCTGAATACTCAAAATCAAAAAAACAATTCGTCTAAAAAGGACTTTTCAAGCCAAACTTATGGCTCATTTACTCCCAAATGCCAGTTTGCCCTGAAAAGACTCCCAGTTAGCTAAAGTTAGAGTCCAGTTAGGCCCACCAAATATGGTGGGCCCACAAATTTTGGCGCTCTCCGCCAAACCCGCCGCTATAACTGACCTAACCGCCGGATTAGCAGTTGGGGTTTGAATGCGCATGTGAACACCTTAACGAACGAGCAGTTTACCTCGGAGTTTGCGCCATGCCTTTTAATGAACAGTTAATAAAACTGAGTGTTAACCCACATTGTCCGCCATATATAATGTGACCACGTATTTAACACATAACCGTTATGTGCTGGCGGGTTATGGACAAGCTCCCGGTCATGGGGCCGTGGTCTTATGGCGTGTGGGGGGGGGGGGAAGTTGACCCCCTTTGGGCCCCACCTTAATACAAAACCAAACTTTATAAAATATTTCCACCACCCATTTAACAAATGTGACCCCGGTGGCGCATTGGTAAGGCGTGGTTGTTGGAGCGCACAAGTC
The DNA here is from genome assembly GCA_031772625.1 of Pinus tabuliformis. Classification (NCBI taxonomy): domain Eukaryota; kingdom Viridiplantae; phylum Streptophyta; class Pinopsida; order Pinales; family Pinaceae; genus Pinus; species Pinus tabuliformis. Next base: position 601,414,609 of record CM062814.1, on the reverse strand, counting down.
ATGTGTTCAAATCCGGATTCGACCCAAACTATTTTAGAACTGCGCCAACGTCATGCTGACGTCACCCGAGACACGTGGCGGCCTCCGGATCTGCCACATGGCAGCTTGCCATTCGTTGCCAAAATGGAATATTCTATTTTAAATTTTTTTGAAAAAAAATTCAAAATTTCAATGTTATTGGGCAATTCTTCTTTTTGGCATAACTTCCTCATATGAAGACTGTTTTTCGAACCGTTTGTGGCGCTGGAATCAGGAGGAAGAGATCTATTCGGTCGTTTAGGTTCGCCACACTTTTGATCACTTTGAAATTTGAGCTATCACTGAAGTCTTGGATCAATATCTGATCAGTTTTTTCAATTTTGAAATTATTCAAAATGATAATTTGTTTGGTGTTAAAGAGAGAGTCCATACATGTTGCTAGAATTTTTATTTTTGTGGAAAAACCTGTGAATAGTTTTGAAACCAACGTTTCGGACTAGCTTAGTGAGTCCATCATCAGGGCAATGGGATTTGTATTTTGAGAAGAGAGCGTGAAATTATGGAGCTTATTAATAGTTCTTTTTTTTTTTTTTTTTTTTTTTTTTTTTTTGGCTTACAAATTAATAGATTAATAATTATTTATTTATTTATATAAATAAATATTTATTTATTTATTTATTTATTATTATTATTATTATTATTATTATCATCATCATCATCATCATCATCATCATCATTATTATTATTATTTGAAATCTATGTTATATATTTAAGTTCATGTTATGTATTAAATGTAATTCTAGAATGTATATAAATTTTAAAGTAAGGGATTTTTTTTTTTTGGAATCTATGTTATATATTAAAGTTCTTAGTTATATATTAATTGTTTTACTAGGATGTATATAATTTTAAGGTAAAAGATATTTATTTATTTATTTACTTATTTATTTTTTTAAATGAATGTTTGTGAATCTGTGTTTATTGCTTTTTTATTTTATTTAATAAGGGTTTCCATGTGTTACTTAATTTTAGTCCGTCGTCTCTATTCATGTTGTTGGAGGATTTTTCGATTTCAATTGCCTCTTTCACCCTTCTTTTTAAATAATGGTCTTCCTTGTGAATTAATTTTGCTTGTTCCATGCAAATATAGTGTGAGGAAGAACATGCATGCTCTGCCAGACCTGATTTTTCCGACCTGTTTCTTGAAATATCACTAATGTGTTCTTTTAACCTTATGCCAAAGGATCTCCCTGTTTCCCCTATGTATACTTTGCCACATGAGCAGGGAACCGAGTATACTCCTTTGTGATTTTTTGGGTCTATTAGGTCTTTAGCAGAATCTAGCATGTTTTTAATGGTGTTAGGGGGTGTGAAGGCAACCATGATGTTATGCTTGGTGAGAATTCTGGCAATTTTGTCTATGGTTCCTTTTATATAGGGTAAGGAGATTCTAGGGTTTTCAAGAGTTTTTCTTTTTTGGGTATTGGTTGTGGATTTTTTAATAATTTTTTGGATAATGTTTTTCTGATAGCCATTGTTTATAATTTATTATTTAAATTATATTTATAATTAATTTAATGTTCAAATTATAACATTGAAAATTTAAATCATAGTAAAACCTAAATTTTAAGTTACTAAATTATAAATATAAGAATATTACAATTTTAGTTGCAAGTGGGATAGAATCATTTTTCAAATCTATACACCAAAATGCTAGAAATATAATGAAAAATTAATCTACACCATTATTAATTACCTATTCAAATGTAATTAGTATTTTTTTTTTATCTATCAAATACTTACAATTTTAAAGTTTACATATCATTATTGATATTTACATAAATTTTAAAATTTCAAGCTTTAAGGCTCCATCAAGCTCCTAAACTGGGCTTCCATAGGAGCTCGATCGAGATATTTTTAAATGCCTCAACAACTCGATTAAGCGCTTAAAAATAGCTAGATCGAGTGCTTAAAATTGCTTGATCGAGCATCTATTTTTTAGTTAAACACTCCCTCATTTCACCAAAAAGTGTAACCCAACTCAATGATTTAACCCTTAAGAAATGATTAATAATCAAAGGTATCCAATATGGTTAGATTTGACAAAAATAAAAATAAAAGAGATAAATGGGCCTAATTGATAATAAAAATGGATAATAATGAAATTAAATAGAACACATAACAATTAATATAATATAATATCGATAATATTCCCCCGATTGGGTAGAAAGTGAATGATTTCACATTAAATGCCGTTGGGGGTGGGGGTCCATTAGGGTCCTATGTTATAGGAATCTTGGTCATGTTAGTCTTTCTATTTTATCTGAGGTCAACCTATAAATATTAGTCATGGTGTCTTTACTATTATGGTTTAATGACGTCTAGGTTTGATTTAATTGTCATGTAAAGTCTGTCTATTTTGTAAAAGTTCAAATGTCTAAAGTCATGAGGCTTCATTATTAAAGGAGTAATCATAGGGAGTCATTGGGTCACCATGGAAGAGTAGTGAGGGGTCATGTCATCAAAATTTGGTTATCATAAGTTAGTCATCTAAATATGGAGATCAAGTCTACATCAAAACAATCATGACAAAGGATTGGGCACAAATTTGGAGGTTCTATCAAGTCAGTCCAGATGTCATTTCAAGAGTGGTTATGACCTCAGCAGGAGTACAACATTCATAAGGACAATTTCTTGCCTTTCCTCAAGCGTTGCACTTTCCAGGAGATGTTGCACATTCATCATTTCTACTTTCAAATCACAATCAGTGTTATATTTTCCACTCCACGTTATTTTGGAAGGTTATTTGAACTTTTGTCTTCATTCAACATCGTTATGTTCTTTTTCATTCCCATGGAAAGATGTGGTGTGCTCGTGTTGGTTTGTTGGGAAAATGAGGTAGGGGCACTGCATCTCCACATAGTGCTGCATTACTCGCAAAATAGTGCTCAATTCTCCTTTGCTGGTGCAAAACCAAGCTTATTTACGTTCCTCAATCCTAGTTGAATCCTAAAATTGCATGTATGAGTTAGAAAAAATTGTAGAAAGCTTACAAGATAGATAAATTTATGTTCGTTGTGTTTTTGAAATCATTTTGTTTCTGCCTATTTTGCTGCACTTTATCCTAGTTGTTGTGTTTCCACAAAGCATTATTTTTCTTCTCAATCCAAAGTCCAAACTCTTTTCATAGGTGCAAAATCAAAACACTTTTTATTCCTTGGCTGTGAAATTTTTAAATTTGCATGCATGAGCCACTAAAGCTGTTCAAAACAAACATACAGGGCAAATTCATAATCATTGTGTTTTTTGTAATTCATTGTGTTTTATCCTAATTGTTGCGATACCACATAGTCCTCATCTTTTGCATTTCTTTGTTGCCAAGACCACATTATTCTTAGCAACCCCAGTGAAGGAGAACCATCAAAGAGAGAATTGACACATGTTGTGAAAGGAAAAGGCAAGCAGATCATAGATGTTGAAGATGTGCAGGTGACAGTTGAGCAGTTAAGGAGACCTAGGACTAAGTCTGCTGTAAAGATGGAAATGAAAATGGGGGATACTATTCAACCTAAACAAAGAGTGTTTTTTGATGAGCAAAAATAGTTTGAAAAACTGTTGGGATAGCTTGAAGGAGTTCAGTAGAAGGTATATTGGCTTGCAGAAAAAGATCAAAGGGATAAGTTGAATTTGTTTAAGTAATTACAAGTTTTTGAACAATTCCTTGATAAGCCTAAACACAAGTTAAAGTGGACCCTTCCTCAACATAGGAAAGTGAGAAATTTGTATACACATAATTTAGCCTTGAAGAGGAGATTCAGATTAGTGAAGTAGCAGCTTACTGAGGCCAAGAAATCTATAGGAAAGAGGAAGAGGGGCAAGTTGGATATACTCATAGAGTCTAGCACAAAGGTAAATATTTATGAGGATGATACCAACAAGCTCTAAATTTTGCATTTTCCTCAACAAGTCATAAATAGGTCAGCTTTGGTGGAGTTTGCAAAAACGCAGCAAGGAATTGCTACACTTTTTATATAATCCTTTATGCTAATAAGATAGTGCATTTTTGAGGTACTCATTGTCTTGTGGGGTGTTATAAGGATGTTTCAACACTTACATGTTGCCTGTATTATTTTATATCAGAAGAAGCCATTATATACTCGGAATTTTGAAGGTGTTGCGAAAGTCTAGTATAGGTGATGAGGAGGCCTGCAACCATTTCAAAGTATATTTAAGGAGTTAATTACCATCACAAGGGTATTTTGAGACTAACCATTTTCATCTATTTTTCATCAGAAGACCATATATATACAGAAATTCAGGCGCTACGAAAGTTGCTGCGAAACTAGGAGTTTTGCAGCAGATGTTGTGTTTTCACACAGTCTTGATTTTACCTTGTAAATTTAAATTTTTTGGGTTCCCAAGGTTATTTAATCATGTTTATAGGTGGAGTAACTCCTTAGGATGTTATATTTAGTGGTTGGTTTTGATTATTTCTAATTTTAATGATGAATTAAGTTGAAAACTGCATTAGGTAATTAGTCATACTTTTATGCAAAGTAGGTGAAAAATTCGATGTATCTAGTTCTTTGATTAGTTTACTTTTGTAAAATTAGACCTAGTTGGATGGGAATGGAATATTTTTTATATATTTAATATGTAAAAATATAAGAGAAAGGTTATGTTGGTAAGATTGGAGAGAAAGAGACTTTGTGTGCATTGTATTTCTGAATATTTTTTAGTGAATGAAAGACAAAAGGTGATTTGCAGGGATTCCTGTGTTAGATCTTGATGGTGTTGTGCTTCTTTCATGTTGTAAGTTTGTCTTATGTTTTTACATCTCTTGAATGTATGTCTTCATGCTTGGAAGAACCAAATGTTTAGCTCAGAATTCATCTAAAAGGTTCTCTAATTTAGTTTTACCAAGTGATCTATGTTTTCTTCTTAAAGAAACATTCAAAATTTATCTGTAGTTTGATACTCTTTATGTTGTTTCCATATTTTCTCAAAATCACCCTCCTACAATGAATTAATTCCATCATTAAGACTGCCTACCTTTCCCTTGTGAAAAAACCCTTACTCTCTCCATCTTATCACTAGACAAATAATCATTTTGACATGACTCCATGCCCAATGGATCTGTCTCCTTTCTTACTAGCAAAACTTTGAAAATCAGACCTTATCGAGAACTATACCTAGCGTAATATCATATTATTTGAACAACCTAAGTAAGACAACCCTGTCCAAGGCTATAAGGGCTACATTCTAGTGTAAAAGTGTTTTTTGGTTACCTATGGATTTCTCTCCTCAACCTAGGGAAATTACAGAATTCTAACGTTCTGGTAGCGTTACCGAGGAATGAAAGGTTCCATCTTCCCCGGGAAATATCATCAAATTTTTAGATATGATTGTTGATCATGGACAACATTCAGACACATGAAGGTGTATCATTCACCTGGAACCTCCAATCAAATTTCAACTTGATCCAAAGACTCCACTGGTTGTAAGATCCAAAAATCATAGTTTTACTCGAAACTCTTTTAGCCAAAAATGAATTCAGCTGCGAGGTAGACACCTATGAATCATGATCATATACCTAGATTTCTAAATCGTATTCTTTGAATATAATGGAATTCATATTTTCCAAAGTTCAAATATGAGAATGGTGATGATGTGGCATTACACCTTATCAAATTTAATATGCATTCATAAAGGCTTAAAGTTGAATGGCATGAAGATTTTCTTATGAAGATGTTCATGGATACTCTAGAAGGAAAGGAAAGGTCATTGTATGAACAATTACAAACAGCTAGTTTATGTTATTTAAATCATTTTCATACAATATTGTTTGAAAATTATAAAGGATCTTATCTATCTCTACTACCAGTCCAAAATTGTTGTGATCTTTTCGAGAATTTCATTCAACATTTGGAAACTTTTTATGGATATGATGAGTTTGTGGACGGTGAGATTATAGAGGCCTTTCATGCGAATCCTTTTCAACATCACGAGGAAATAGTAGAGGACAAATGCCATGATATTCAGGTGGATTTCCAAAAGGCAATAGTTTCTCCAAGGGTTAAAAATGAAGTAGATCAACATCTTGATGAAGACAATCATGATTCACTTACTAAGTTCAATAATAATTTACAACAGGTTTGTTCTCTTGAGCTTGATGAAAATTCAACAATTTTCAAATGATCAAGAATGGGAGGAGGATAGTAGATCAGTTTGTTCTTCATGCCATTCATTTTCTCAGTTTTTGTCTCATGAAGAAACTTATGAAAATTAGATCTATGAAATTGCATGCATAAAAACTTTAGGCATTGAAATCATTCATGATGATAACTACCCACAATTGTGAGAAAATAATGAAGAAGATAAGATTTTTTATATCCCTTGAATGATGTAGAAAATATTCATGATTTTTCATCTTTATAATTGACAAGTTCATAAATTTTTAAAGGTTGAGATAATACTCTTGTTGAAGTAGATGAAAACTTATTTCTGAATATTCCTATCATACAAGATGTGTCTATTTCAATTGAAGATTTTCAAATCCATACAGATATTTTTTTCTAATGAGGATGGTAAGCGGAGTGAACATGTTGTTATTTCTTCATTTGAGAATGGTATTGAATTTTAGAACATAAAAGAAGAAGCAGCTGGAAATGAAGAATTTCCTTTTCATTTGAGTTATCAAGAAAAGACAATTTTTTATGTTCTTGAAGATTATTTTGCCAATTTGTTGGAAACATCAATGCAAGTAGAGTTTGTGTTTTCTATGGACCATAGGATTTGTTTTCAGCTAGATTTTGAGTTGCCATTTCTTAAATTTTTATGTCTGCTTAAGGAAAGTGTGAGCATAATTCAAGTAGGAAACCATTTGATTTCATGGTTATACTAGAAATTTTCTATCACTTGATTTATCATATGTTTCATCAACTTAGAGTAGGATGGTTTATTTTCAAATAAGCTCACAGATTCGAGCATCATTTCAGTAGCCTGTAGTTTTGGTTTTCAGCAGTGAGGTTTTCAACATTGTTTTTAGTTTGTAGAATAATTTTTTTGTAAGACAAAGTACATGTTTTAGAACAAGTTTCCAGTTTGAGTTTCATTTTGAATTTGGTTTCAGTTGCAGTGGTTTCAGGGCAGAGCATGTTGCAAGTATGGGATCAACCCAATGGTTAAAAACATGGTCTACAATGTTCTTGGCAACTCACAGAGAGGATTCCATCCCCATTGGAGCCTATGATAGGTTCCTATGTTATAGGAATATTGTTCATGTTAGTCTTTCTATTTTATTTGAGGTCAATTTGTAAATATTAGTCATGGTGTCTTTATTATCATGGTTTAAAGAGGTCTAGGTTTGATTTAATTGTCATGCAAAGTATGTCTATTTTGTAAATGTTCAAATTTTGAAAGTCACAAGGCTTAATTATTAAAGGAGTAAGCATAGGGAGTCATTGGGTCACCATGGAAGAGTAGTGAGGGGTAATGTCATCAAACTTTGGTTATCATAAGTTAGTCATCTAAATATGGATATCGAGTCTACATCAAAACAATCATGAAAAAGGATTGGGCATAGATTTGGAGGTTCTGTCAAGTCAGTCTAGATGTCATTTCAAGAGTGTTTATGACCTCAGCAGGATCAAAACGGTCATAAGGATAGTTCATTTCCTTTCCTCAAGTGATGTGATTTCTAGGAGATGTTATACATTCATCATTTCCAGTTTCAAATCGCAATCATCGCTATATTTTCTGCTCCAGGTTGTTTGGAAGGTTATTTGAATTTTTGTCTTCATTGAACATCAATATGTATTTTTCATTCCCATCAGAATTTGTGGTTTCATTGTTTTGGTTTTTTGTGCAAAGGTTGCAGGGACACTGCGTGTCCACACAACACTGCATTACTCATAAACTAGTGGTCAATTCTCCTTCAATAGTGCAAATCCAAGCTTATTTTTGTTCCTGAATCCTAGTTAAATCCTCAAATTGCATGTATGAGTTAGAAAAAACTTTAGAAATTTTGCAAGATAGATAAATTTATCTTCGTTGCATTTTTGAAATCACTGCATTTCTGCCTATTTCACTACATTTTATCCTAGTTGTCATGTTTCCACACAACCTTATTTTTCTTCTCAATTCAATGTCCAAAATCTTTTCACAGGTGAAAAATCGAATCACTTTGTGTTCCTTGGTTGTGAAAATATTTAATTTGTGTGCATGAGCTGCTAAAGCTGTTCAAAACTAGCAAAGAGAGAAAATTCATAATCGTTGCATTTTTTGTAGTTCGTTGTTTTTTCTCCTAATTTCTACGATACCACACAGTCTTCATATTTTGAATTTATTCTTTCCCAAGACCACATTGTTCTTAGAAACCCCAGTGAAGGAGAACCATTAAGGAGAGCATTGTCACATGTTGTTAAATGAAAAAGAAAATAGATCATAGATGTTGAAGATGTGTAGGTGATAGTTGAGTGGTCAAGGAGACATAGGACTAGGTATGCTGCCAAGATGGAAATGAAAATGGAGGAGACTATTCAAACAAAAGAAAGAGTGCTTTTGATTAGCAGAAAGAGTTTCAAAAAATTTTGGGTCAACTTAAAGGAGTTTAGAAGTAGGTATATTGGCTTGCAGAAAAAGATCAAAGGGATAAGATGAATTTGTTTAATAAATTACAATTTGTTGAGCCTGTCCTTGATAAGGCTAAACACAAGTTAAAATGGACCATGCCTTTGCATAGGCAAGTTAGAAATTTGTATACATAGAATTTGGTCTTGAAGATGAGACTCAGATTAGTGAAGCAACAACTTACTGAGGCTAAGAAATCTAGAGGAAAGAGTAAGAGGGGCAGGTTGGATATACTAGCAAAGGCCAACAAAAAGGTAATTCTTCATTAGGGTGATGCCACTAATCTATAATTTTTGTATTTTTTCTCAACAAGTTAGAAATAGGTCAGTTTTGGTGGAGTTTGGAAAAACGCAACAAGGACTTGCTGCACTTTTTATATAATCCTTTATGCTGATGAGATAGTGTAGTTTTGAGGTGTTGATTGTCCTATGGGGTGCTATAAGGATGTCTCAACACTTACATTTTGCCCCCATCACTTTATATTAGAACAAGCCATTATATACTCAGAATTTTGAAGGTGTTTTGAAAGTTAACAATTTGTTGCGAAAGTATACTACATGTGATCAGGAGGTATGCAACAATTTAAAAGGATGTTTCAGGAGTTCATTACCATCACAAGGGTATTTTGAGACTACCCATTTGCTTCTTTTTGGCAGAGGAATACCACAGATATGCAAAAATTTAGGCGCTGCGAAAGTTACTACAAAACATGGAGTTTTGCAGGAGATGCTTTGTTTTCACACAGTCTTGATTTTACCTTGTAAATTCGATTTTTTTGGGTTCGAAAGGTTATTTAACCATGTTTATAGGTGGAATAACTCCTTAGGATGGGATAGTCAGTGGTTGGTTTTGAGTATTTCTAATTTTAATGATGTATTCATTTGAAATTTGCAATAGGTAATTAGTTCCTACTTTTATGTAGAGTAGGTAAACAATTTGATGTTTCTAGGTGTTTGATTAGTTTCCTTTTGGAAAATTTGTCCTAGCTGAATAGGAATGGAATTTTTTTGATATATTTAATATGTAAAAAGCTAAGAGAAGAGTTATGTTGGTCATATTAGAGAGAAAGAGATTTTGTGTGCATTGTATTTCTGAATATTTTTGCCAGTGAATGAAAGGCACAAGGTGATTTGCATGGATTCATGTGTCATATCTATATGGTATTGGGCATATTTCATGTTGTAATTTTATCCCATGTTTTTACATCTCTTGAATTTATGTCTTCATCCTTGGAAGTAGCAGATTTTTAGCTCATAATTCATAAAAAATGTGCTTTGATTTAGTTTTACCAAGTTATATATTTTTTCTTCTTAAAGCAACATTCAAAATTTATTTGTAGTTTGATACTCTTTGTGTTTTTTCCATATTTTCTCACACTCACCCTCCTAGAATGAATTAATTCCATCACCAAGACTGCCTACCTTTCCCCTGTGAAAAAACCCTTTCTCTCTTCATCTTATCAATGGACAAATAAACATTTTGACATGACTCCATGCCCAATGGATCTATCTCCTTTCTTACCAGCAAACATTTGAAAATAATACCTTATTGAGCACTATACCTAGCCTAATATCATATTATTTGGACAACCTAACTAAGGGATACTTCTCCTCGGTTAGAAGGGCTGGATTCTAGCCTAAAAGTGGTTACCTCTAGATTTCTCTCCTCGACTTAGGGAAATTACAAAGTGCTAACAATATCGTCACCCCACTCAATAGAGGGGGAAGGTGTGGCCATCCCACCCTCCACCTATCCCTCACTCACTCTCATCATGAATTCGATGGTACTCCACACACCTCCTTCATTACACATCATGAAGGGTGCTTCAAAGGATTTGGAAATGCCTGTGATTTTCATTATGTTTGGTTAGGAGGACATATTTTCCACATTCATTTTTCCACTATGGAAATTTACCACCCTTCTATCTACCTTACTATTTCCATCTATTGTTTCTATCTTTCTTTGGAGGGGATGACTAGGTCCACCTGACTTGTCCTCCCTTATAACCTTCATTTCGTAGAATTTCTATGTTTGCAGGAAGTGGTGGTGGCTAGAGAATCGAACTGTGTCTGTAGTGTGAGAACCGAGGGAGGTGGGATCTCATGGGTGGTCAGCCAATTTTGGAGTGGCTTGGTTTGTGGATTAGCCTATCCCTCATCTTGTAGTTTCCACTTATATCTTTGTGCTCGGATTTAGGTACTCCTCTCCACTATTTTGATTCATGCTTGATGTTGCCTCCCGCAATTTATTTATTTAGTTTCTTTGGCTCGTATTTTCTTTACTCAATAAACATTGTCTTGGAGGATTTTAGGTTCATGTGCTCGTTTTGTTGCTTTAGTTTTTTGGGGTTGCCTCCCATTCTTATCATATGAACTTGACCCATGCTCTAGCTAGCATGTCTGGTCTCTTTATTACCACCTCAATTCTTTCCCTCTCGAGTCCTCACACCCTTCACCCTTTCCTTGTTGATTCAGTAGTAATTTTCTTTCTTGAGTGCCACCTTTTAGCCCCTTTTGATGTCTCTTTTTCTTGTTTTGACATATATGCTTCGACAATGAGTAAGGAGCTATAAAGTCTCCTCTAGCCAAGTTGAGGGCAGTGTGAGAGGTTGTCAAGGTATCCATTCCACTTCCTATCAATATCACTCTTAGGCCTCACATCAAATTCACTTAGAGATTAACCATACATCAATGTAAGCCATGGCCAACAAAGACAAATTTTCAGATATAGACATTTTAGTCTCAGTTGTTGAGTGAGTCCTTGATTTTGGTCACACCCGTGGGAGGCAGAATCAATATCTTTGCACCATTGTGTTATATTGTCATGTTAAGGCTCTCCTGGGAAAAGTCCTATTAGAGAGAAATGAATCCAAGAGATAAATCTCTCTTCAACCAAATGATATATAGGCAGAACATTGTGATACATCTCTCAAGCATTGTGAGATGGCCCTTTAACTTGTTGGAATTGAACTATGCTTTCTAGAGGCAAAGGCATAGCATCCCATGGTACTTCAACATATCTTATTGATGTTTCCAAATCTACTTGAGCATTGCCATGGCTCAAATATTTGATCGTGACAACTCTCATTTTAACTCTTTCATGTTTATCATTTCTATGTTCTATGTACAACATCAATGCAATTTTGTTAAGTTTAAATCTATGTATTACATTAGTAAATAAGAGGCTAGAATGCTTTGAATGTGGCCTCATTAATGTAAGTCTTATGTGATTTCTTAGATAAACACATTATTTTTCCACCACTGCTTTGGTTTTTCTAGTGGTAAATTGCAGTGGAAAAATCACTACTATGGTTATATATGATGTATTTATTTTTTATTTATTATTAAAAATTAAAACTTTAAAAATAATATTTTAATATTATTATTAATTAACAATATTATAATATTAATACTATTAACTAATCGTATTGTCTATTTAATTAGTTAATTAATTAATAGTCATTAATATTTATAAGAGAAAATGTTGAAAAAAAAAGATATAATATTGTAACAAGGTCATGATAATATCAAAATTATATGATTATGTATTATTAATTGAGTTAGAGAAGAAAAATACGGATTTTGGGCAATATAAATAAAGAATAATAAATGATATATATTAAATTTTATCATAAATAATATTATAATAATTTAGTATTAATTATAAAATCATAAATTATTTAAGGTTAACCGAATTTATCACGAGGGAAAATAATATTGAAGAAATATATATATGAATTGTAACCATAAAGACATAATCAATTTGATAAGAAATCAAAGTGCAGGATAGATAAATATATTACAGTAAACTAATGTAACGACATTATGAATATTGGTATTATGTAATTGAGTTAACGACATTATGAATATTGGTATTATGTAATTGAGTTAGAGGAAGTGACACAGAAGACATTTGCAAATGGAGAGATGCAAAGTAAATCAATATCATAAGGCACACATTAATCATTAAAGGCCAAACACAATTAATTTAATAATGGATGCAATGTAAATCAATATCATAAGGTACACATTAATATCTAGGTTTAAGTTGAGAGGAAAGAGAGAAATGTTAAAAAGAGGTGCTAGGGATATTGTTATTTTTAGAGAGATATTGGATAGTGGATTTACAAAATTGATTTAATTTGTAGCTTTTTTTTATAATTAACATTATTATTATATATATTTTTTATTCGAAATTTATTGTAATGATATGATGAGAGTAAAAATAAAATGATATCGAAATATTAAATTCATCAAAATAGATTAAGTACTTATAATTATAAAAATGTTAAATAATAATTAATTTTAAAATTCTATTATAATTATCCTAAGATATATACTCTTTAAACGAGCATTAAAAAAGTCTTAAAATCCATTTTTCCTCCTCTAATTTAATTAATAATATATAATAATACAATTTTAATATTATCACCACCTTATCACAATATTATACCTCTTTAACTTCACTTCTCCACACTTTTCTTATAAAACCCCTTTTCTTTCAACTTTATTAATATCTATTAATTAATTAATAATATTATTAGTTGAAAATTTAAAAATATATTATATTATTATTAATTAATATATATTATATTGATTTGTATATTGATTTGTATATGATATATTTAAATTTATTATTAATTATTTATTTTAATTTTGGTCAAATTTAAGATAATTTCTATTATCAATATCGAAAGAAGAATCAATAAAATATATCATGAAAAGAGTACGAAAATGGTAAAAGATATTCCTCTCAATAACATAATATAATTTCATGTATTACTATATTTTAACAAAATAAAAAAGTAGACAAGTTTCTTAATAATGGATACTCAATGGACAAATTAGACCATCAATTATCCCTTAACATATTTTAATAACTCAAAAAATAATTAAATCTATTGTAGATCAATTAATCAAATCAGGTTCATAGTCACCAAAAACTTTATTATCAATCAAGCATTTTAGGTTTTGTAAATGTTGCGTTATCCTCTAACAATTTTATAAACACTTACAGAAACCTCATTTTTATGGCTAAATAATATGCACCTCAGGAAAGTTTAACATATCTTTTGGAAAGTTGAGCATATCTCTTGAATAAGAAAAAAATGATAAATTTTTTTGAATAAATTCATATGTAATTCTTAATGTATTTAACCCGTACAAATTTATATAATAAATTATTATTTTCCATTAAAAACTAAATAATAATAAAAACAATTGTTAAGTATTAATTTAAGTAAAATTTAACCAATTCCTCTGTGGTCTCTTCATTTATCTATTAACCTTTCACTCCTTTTACTTTGTTTCCAAAATCACAATATTCAAAAAAAGATGTGTGTCTTTCCTGATAGGTTAAACATCAGCGTGAAATATTAGTGGTTTCCTATAATCTCCACAATTATTTTCAAAAGAAATCTATCAACATGATCTCCAAATATAAAAATATTTATATTCAAACAAATATTCTTATTTTATTAGAAATCATTCACAATCAATGACGCTACAAAATTGTGTTGTCAAGTTCAATTCCATTAACTATTTTTGAAACTAACACTCTATATTTATATTTTTAACTTTAGGTGTTATTTAATGAGTCGGTTTTTTTAATTATTTTTTTGGTTACAATTCAGTAACCTGATTTTTGTTTATATCATGATGTTTTATCATATGAATTGCATTTTTAAATTAAAAAATAAATTTAATTTAAAAAAAGCTTTTTAAGACATTTAGTGGGGTAAACTCAAGAATTTAAAATAATTTTCCCCTTTAAAAAATTATTATTTAATCTTTATAAATACTATTTTCCTAAATACATTATCATGTTATTATTATAACAATGTGTATTATTAGCGAGGCAAATGTAAAGTATTTTTAAAATTTTCCATGAATTAATTAAAAACGAGAATTATTAAGGATTTTATAATAAAACAATTTACATTATAAAATAATATTTTATATTTTTTAAAAATTTTAAATTTTATTTTATTTTTATGAATGAAGAACGGTAAAGTGACCAGTTTCCTTCGATTAGAAGTTACAATTAACCCAAAAAAACATTATAATAAAGAATCTTATATTATGAGTTTCATTGTTAACACAATTTTCATGAATTAAAGATGATAATTAATTGAAAATATTTTAATAAAATATTTTTATTTTTGTTTTTTATATAACAAGTATAATAGGTAGCATTGTTACTTAGTATTTGTTTTTTATGCAAAAAGTAATTGATGTGCAGTGTATACTTGCTATGTTAAATGGAATGAGAAGCAAATCAACTTTTATATTAATTTGGTGTATAATTAATAAGAAGGGAAGTTTTTGTGGGTTTTCTCCTATTAGAGAGGTTTTTCCTGGCATGGAGCCTATATCTTGTGTCCATGTGATCTTAGTTGTTTTGACATTTATTTGATGATGAACAACATAAACATAATCAAGTTAAGAAGTATCTAAATCACAAATAAATGTTAAAAAAGGAAAATTATAAGTTAATAATGTTTCCCTAATCAGTTTTCCAACACCCACTCCCACCTAGTCACCTATTGGATGATTCATGTGGTCTAGCGAGCATACAACAGAGGGAACTCGTCATATCTATTGTGGGTGTTCCCCCTTTCTTGTTAGTTAATGTAGTGATGTTTCCTGTGTGTTTTATCACAGATGTTGTAAGAGACATAGGACCCTTGAGGGGAGGGGAAAGGAAAACAGGAAGACGAAAATACCTTGGGTTTGAATGGGCTCTTGTGACTTCAAAACATCATAGTTTCTTATCCAATAAGCCTAACTTATTGGTTACTGATAGTTATGAGTATTTTTAGAGTATTTGGACATGTTCTCCCAAAAACCAATGACATTGGTGTTTCGAAGAGATTCGTTACAAGTGTGGATCGCGATGTGAACTAGTCTATTGTTTGCACGAATTTATTTGTTTGAGTTATTTCATGCTTAAAAAAAACTATTGATACACACCCACAAAAGGAAGAACATGGAAGTTACTGCAACATTCACTTGTCATTTACCTAAAAGAAACATGAAGGGAATGATAATAGGTGTAACTGATCTATCCCTCTTTCACGCACAAATCCACTCATCAAATGCCAAGCTAAGAGGCCTTGCCAATAGAAGCAAACATATGTAGAAATAAATAAAATATACATGGATAACTAGAAGAATGAGAATGAGCATACCTGTGGAGTTGGGGTTCGTATCTCCATTATCGTTGGGATGGACTTGGGTTTTGGGCTTCCTACAAGGATCCACTCATGACTGCCTACCACCACTTTTAACAGGACTTTCTTTTCTATCTCTTTACTCGTGACTCCTTGTGTTGTTGTTAGGGACCATCCCAAATGTAGATAGATATCAGCAACGACAGCGGGCATCAAGGACATTATAAAACCCCTCCCTCGTTCACGTTTTTTACTTTATTTTCATTTGAAAGCCGAGTAAATAGAAACCATGTACATTAGAAAAGCCCTCCCCTGCTCACGTTTTTAACTTTATTTTTATTTGAAAACGAGTAGATAGAAACCAAGGACATTAGAAAATCCATCCCTCGCTCACGTTTTTTACTTTATTTTCATTTGAATTTCGAGTAAATAGAAATCCTATTTCGGACCTTAAAAACCCTACGATGCACCAACTCTTTTTATTTGGATTTTGTCTATGGAGTGGAAAGTGTTTGACTAGCATAACTTGACACCTGTGTTCTTTCAATTTAGTTACTACAAATAAAATAGGGTTTTCATGGGGTGGTTGACTCATTGCATTGAGATCCACCTATTAAGTTCAATATCAAATTTTGTCTCGGAGTGGATGAGGTTCTATTCACGTGGCTCTTTTCCCAACACTTGAGTTCATGGCACCAAGAGGTTATAGTATGTGTTCACATTATATAAACTTAAATCTATCTATGTGTTTTCTTTTAAAAAAATTATCCATCATCTTCTAATGGTTATGTGGGCTTCTTGAATTTTGATTGAATTTATATAGTGACAAGAGGTTATGAATTATATTTGCATCAATCACATTTGAATTTTCCTAGTACCTTGAGGTGGTTATAAGAGCCCTTAGAGATGAGGTTAAATTTATCGCCATGAAGGTTTTGATATGTGCTTATGTTACAAATCCAACCACACTTTTATGGTTTTTTTTAAGTTTTGATATGTGTTTATTTTACAAACCTAAGCACACTTTCAAGTTTTCCTTTTTAGGCAAATATTATTGACTAGGTTCTCTTCACATAGATCTTCATTCATCATCTTGAAGTTTCCATGCACAATTAAAATGACTAACATAAATGACTAATTCATATTATTTTAGTACTTGTTAGGTAGTCATATTCTTGTTCCTAGACTAAATTAGTCATTCACGTTAGTCATTTTTAGTTGTATTACTTATTAGCTAGTCATATATTTTAACTTGAGACTAAATTAGTCATTTATATTAGTCATTTTTAGTTGGGTCACTTAAGATTCCTCATTTTTGGTAGCAATTCACTTGGAAAAGTTATGGTGACTAACCTTTTTAGTCACCTAGTCACTAATTTCTCATTTTCTACTAGTGGTAGTTATACCCCAAAATTTGGATATCTTTGCTTGAGTGCAGCTTCTAGGCTTCAATTTTTGGAATGGTGGTGGGGTATTCTATGGAAAACTAGATGTCTAGCTAAAGAAAAGTTGTTGGTTTGGTCTATAATGGAAGGGAAAGTACCAACATGGGAGGTTCTTCAAAGAAATTTTACTCTTGGGCCCGGGAGGTGCTCTTTGTGTAAGCTTGAGGGAGAAACAAGTAATCACCTTTTTATACATTGTTCTTTTTACTTGAAGGGACTAGGATGCATGCATGCTTTCTTTGGGCAATATATACATTTGGATGTCCCTGTCTTTTTCAGAGACCTAGAAAATTTGGGTCGAGTCTCAGCACCCAAAAGGTTGGAGGGTGCTACATATCATTCTCTGCTGGGATATGTGGATTGCCCAAAACAATTCCATTTTCAAGGGGGTTTTTATCCCTCCGGTACATGTTGCTACTAAGGGGTTGGCTATTCTGAACAATTTTTCAAAAGAAGTGGATGTGATACCTTCTCAGAATGTGACTGTTGTTTTTATTGATTATACATGCCCATGTCATTTTTTTGATGGGGCATCATAGGGAGAGGACCTAGATTGTGGTGGGGGTTTTATTTTATTCTTAAATGCTCAACATTATTATTATGCTCGGATGGGTTTGAATTGGGGCTCAAACAATTGGGTTGAGATTAATGCTTGTATCACATTTGCAGTGTTTTGGGGATTCTATGCTTGTGGTGAATTGGTTAAATAGGGAAAGTATTTGCAGAAATTTACTTCTTGTTGATATTGTTGCAGACACTCTTTGTATCATTTCTCACTTCTCCTCCTTCACTTGTGCACATGTTTACAGGGACAAAAACTCAACCGTTGATCGCCTTTCTAAAGAGGGCATCCTCATGGATCAAGGTCTCTGGTTAGTGAAGGAATTCATCAGGTTGGAATAGTTGCACTACCAGATGTGATCTTATGCTAGGGTTTTTTTCCCTAGCTCCTTTTTTATCTATCTATATATTATTATCCTATATGTTTCTCTAGAAACCTTTTTGTCAGTAGATATGGTTCTATATTTACATTTTGTCAGCAAATACATTTCATGTTTTTGTATGTTGTACTGATAGTACTTGTTGGTATGGGAACTAGATACATCTCTTAGTATGTTGGTTTATTTTTGAGATTTTGTTGGTATTTATATGAAAAATCACTAATGGGCCTAAAGCCTCGATGGAATTCACATTTATTTTGGTGCATATACAAAATGTATTTTCCTTATTTATATAATGAAGATATTGGTGCCTTTTATATCAAAAAATAAAACAAAAAAGTTTGACTTAAGTTTTTTAAATTTAACAATAGATTGAATTTTACAAATAAAGATCAAAGATTATTTTTATATTTTTTAAATAAATATTATTGATAATAGTTTATTGATTTCATATTTTTATTTATTAATTTAAACATTAGAAAATAAAAAAATAATTTAAATTTAAATTTAAAAATACATATTAATTTAGAAATTTTATTTTAAATAATAATTAAAATCAATAAATAATTTTTTTAATGATGCTTCATTCATAATTATTATTAATAAATAAACTTTAACTTTGTTAAATTTATAAAATCGAATTAATTGTAATGTTATTTTTATAATCCAATATTTTTTAAACATTTTTTTTTAAGTATAATTGATTTTAAGACCAATCTGTAATAGCCCCGAGTTAAAAGATCATGTAATTAAGTTAATAAAGGAAAAATAAGACCAGGGTCACGGGACACGTATTCCAAGTTGAATGTTGGGAAAAGACATCCTAGTGAGCATTCATTTGGTTTATTATGGCTAAGGGAAATTGGTAAAGAAATTGGCAAATGATTTGAAAAGGAAAAGAGGCAGTAATTGACATTTTATTTATGAAAATAAAGGAAATTAGAAGAAAATGAAGGTGAAAGGTCACATATTTTCATGAGAGGAAAATTGAAGGGAAAATGACGAAAAGTGAAGAAAATAGAGGCACCAATGATAAAAAGGCTTCTAACGATCAGTTCACAGACTTTTACCAGTTCAGTTTTGGAGCTCTCTCTCATACTCTTGCACACTTCAAGCATTCATGGAGCACTCTAGCATTGGAGAAAGGAAAGCAAAGGAAGGATAAGAAAATAAAGGAAAGCAAGGATTGAGAGGCTACAATGGGGTTTCTTGGTAGGTATCGAGTTGCATGTATGATTTCCTTGCTAGTTTTGGCATGCATGGTACATGAATGTGTGTATTTGGTTCTCTTGTTGTCATTGGCATGGGTTTTTCAAGGTGTGGAGTGTTTTCAACCTTGCCTTAACATTTCTCGATAGACATAGTGTGATGGGATTCTTTCATTTGGTTTTGTTTGAGCTATGGTGTTGGGTGGTTTTGGAAGCAAGTGAGGTCGTCTCATGAAAGTTTTGAAGGGCTTAGGAATCCCTTGACTAGTCTTGGTGAGATTGTTGTAAACCTTGAGGCTGTAGATGGGAAAATTCCTCAATGTATTAGTGAAGAAATCCTTAGGCATCCAATTTTGTTTAGGGCCTAGTGATCCCTTCGCCGGTTTTGGTGGGATTGTAGTAAAGCCTGGTAGTGAATGCTTTATGTTTGGGCCTAAGAATCCCTTGAATGGTAATGGCAAGATTACTGTAAATATTGGTTTTGTAGGTGCTTGTTTCAGGCCTAGGAGTCCCTTGACTAGTTTTGGTAGGATTTCAGTAAATCCTGAGGAAGCCTTGGTTGTTTTGTTGTGAGTCCCACATTGATTCTTGGAATATGGCACAATGGTGATTAGCTAAAAAAAATATTTGGTTCAACCCAATCTATGGTCGGGTGTTATGTGGAAGTCCTTGACTTGGTTGGATTTTTCATATGCTAATAAGATCTATTTTCCTCTGGTATTTCATGAGTATCTATACTTGTTATTATGTAGCTTTTATGGTTGTTCTATCATTGTTATTATTTTGGTTATATGTTGGTTATAAGTATGGTTTCAGGTCAAATTCTAGTTATGTCTCTTAACAAATTTTGATTGGTAAATGAATGGTTATTGAATGCATGAACTAATAGATGTTATTATAGCTATTATGAGAGGACATTAGACCTTCTTGATGTCTCTTAGATAAGTATCAGACCCCTATGTTCAAATGTGCATTCATGACCTGTAGATTTCATGTTCTCAATATGTTTGAAAAAATGATTGTCATGGTTAGGCCTAGTTAGGTCGAGTTTGTGGCTCAAATTTGTATATTTATATTTTTCTTGATGTATTTTATCATTATGGAAAGTCCCATTAATTTTTCGGCAATGTTCTAGAGACAAGACCTGAAAAAGTGGCACTGATTCCAAGGTTGCATGCTCAAAACTAAGAAATTGGGATTGCAATCACTACCTTGTAGGCTTATGCATGCGAATGGTGACCTACAATTGGATGGATGTAGTGTTATGCTTGCAGATGGCAGTCTAGGTCAGTAAAATAACTATCCATTTCAGGATTTGGGTACTTGTAGTGCTTGTTTAGCTCTTGTGGGTCCTGTAGCTTCCGAGGAAGGTTAGTAAAGTCTCAGTTTTTGGATTCCATTTCCTTAATGAAGCTAGAAGGTCAGGTCATGTCATAGTATGCATAAAATCATGTTTACCTTGGTAGGTTGGTGAAAGTGGGTAGATATGGGAGTGGTGGTTACAGATTGGTATCAGAGCTTCTAGGTTCAACACTTGGACTCAATGGGAAAAATGTGTTCGTCATGCATGCATGTTAGTTGTCTATGTGATTGTTATGCATGCATTATGATATTCATTGTTGTATTTTAGGTCATAATGATGTTTTTGGTATGTTATGATCCTAATATGTTGGATGAGATAGAGCAGGAGATGAAAATCATCATAGCGAGGTTGCAACACTAGACCTCGAGGTAAGAGAAAATCGTCATACAGGTTTTCATGTTGGGCATGCACGTATGTTGGTTAATGGTTATTACGATAATTAATGTTATGTACATGCCTGCCATTCTATTTATGTTATGGTTATATGCATGACAAATTGTGATTGATCAGTGTGGTCATATGCACGTGTGTCAGTTAGCCATGCATGGTAGTAACTTCTTGTTGTATGCATTATTGTCATGCACATGATCAGTATGGTCATTGTAGCTAAGCTCTTGATGTTATTGTATCGTGTTAATTTGGATGGGTTTGTGCAGATGGTTATGGTTATGATATTAAGGAATGAGGTGATATATTTATGATATTGTTTCGTACTAATCTAGCTAGACTTGTGCATATGTGATAGCCTCCCATAAGATACATTGAGGTATGAGCTTGATTATGTCATCAATTTGGTTTGTATAACATGTTATGTTTAAAGGTTGTTTAAATGTTTGATTAATTGCATGATGTGAGTATGTGTCTATAATATTTCATGAAGGAATGATCTTGTTTTAATATGGTTGTACCAACACAATGTGTGTTAAGAAAACTGATATGCACTTGAGTGTAAGTGGGTGTTAGTTGTAGTATTATGATTAATGATTGTGAGTTGATTGTAGATTATGACATGGTTGTTAGTCTTGGTAAAGGTTGATTTCAAATTAATAGACATGTTTTCTTGACCTTTGGATCATGTGATTGACATGTGTGAACAGTTGCATTGAAACATGCTTGGTATTAGCATGACAAGCTAACAATTGATTCGTTTATATAACTAACAATTGGGTGATGTGATAGCACACATAAGACCCAATTGCAATAAGGTAAAAGTTAAAAGAAATGAACTGGGTGAAAATTCCTTTGGCTATGTTTGGAAACCACAACTCCAAACGAATGAGTGCTTTGCATGAATACAAGAAGTCTTCTTAACCTTGATTTTGTTTGCCATTATGTGGATATGTGCTAGATTCATGAACATGTATTTGAAAAGTATAACAACTAGTTTCCAGTTATGGTTAGATTTGTCAAGGAATTAGAGTCCCTTGAGAGTTGATATATGTACGTGCTCGGTTACAAGGCAGCGTGCTTAGCACAACAAGGTAAGTTAATTGGTATATTGTATATCTATTTATGTATTTATAGTCTTGTGTTTGTGGCAGTATGATGCAGGGGAGTTGCATGGAAAAACATACTTCCATGACATCTTGAAGAAGGCTAGGGTTGAGGTTTCCCTTGGAGGCATTGGGAACGCATGGGGATTGAGTCATGGTGTTTGTTGGGAGTTTTGTGCTGTCATGTATTTGGGATTTTTTTGCACATGATTTGCAGTTTTTTTGATGTTTGGTGCATGACCATGCAACTTTGTTTGTGGTGTCATATTGTTATTGGTTTTTGATGGTTTTCTTCTTGGTTTCTTTTGGATCTTTCCTTTTATGTTTTGAGGGTATTGGGAATTGGTTGGGAAGGAGGAAGTTAATGGAGCTCATGGAGAGATGTGTGGTACCAAATGGGTAATGCAAGACTCAAATGAAGCCTAGTGCATGTATAAGGGTAGTTGAAGGTAAGAATATGACAACCAGTTTGACTGGTTGGGTCCATTGGGATAAATGGATAGTTCTAGGACACTCATGAGGAATGTAGCCAAGAAAGGTAAAGTGAATGGATTTGAGGTGTCAGATGCCTTGGCTATGTTGGGGACTATTGTTTCAATATTGTGCATGTTGTGAATGGATAAAGGGAGGTATCTTAAACTTGACCTTATGATATCTGGTAATTTTGATGTGATAATGATTATCTCAATGTCTATACATGTATATATGTATGTATGTGTGTTGTTGTTCGATAGGGTCTTTATGGTCCATGATTGTTTTATGCTAATGTTTATATGTATACATGTATGTATGTATGTCGTTGTCTCAGAGGGTCATGAGAGATCATTTATGTGGAGGAATGATTTCTTATACAGGTGAATGGCTTGAAAAGATTCCTAGGTCACGAGGAATCAAGTGGGAAGAGTAGCCCTAATAGATCTATGAGGTTAGTATCATGCGGATATGATTTTATATTATCTGTTATAATATGCCTATGTTTATGGTATGGCAAAGGAAACATCAGTGGAATGAAGGTAGTGTGATATGTGGCATGTTGGGACAAGCATGAATAGTGGAAAGGCACTAGAAGTAAGATTGCTTGGTAGAGACAGTGTGGTCTTTGGATGTGCAATACTATTGTTGTGTATATGTTGTACATATGGTGTGTGTGTGTGTTGATATGTGGTGTTGTGTGCATGTGGTATATGTTGTGATGTGTACAGATGGTCTTATGTACATGTGATATATATGGTGCTGTGTACATATGGTTTTTTGTACATGTTGTATATGTGATGTTTTGTATATGAGGTGTGGTGTGCATGTTGTGCATACAGTGTTGTGTATATATGGTGTTGTGTACATCTTGTACATGCAGTGCTATGTATATGTGGTGCTATGTACATGTTGTACATGTGGTGTTGTGTACATGTTGTACATGTGGTGTTGTGTACATGTTGTGCAGCTAGTGTTGTGTAAATGTGGTTTTTTGTACATGTTGTGAAGGTAGTTTCACGTACATGTGATGATGTCTACATGTTGTGCAGGTGGTGTTGTGTATAAGTGGTATTGTGTACATGTTGTACATGTGGTATTATGTGAATGTCGTACATGTGTTGTGTACATGTGGTACTGTGTATGTGCATTATGTAGTCATGGTATTGTGACATGTGTATTCGTTGTGTTGTACTCTATGTACGTATATATAGTTTGTTGTACACTAGGTGTAGGTGTATGTATTGTGTTGTGGTGTACACTGGGTGTAGGTGTATGTGTTGTGTTGTATGCCAGGCATAGGTGCGTGTGTTGTATGTTAGGTGTAGGTGCATGTATTGTGTGGTGTTGTATGCCGTATGTGGTTGTATGCACATGGTGTACACTTTGTGTATGTGTACGTGATTGAAGAGAAGAGAAGTATTGGGTGCTTTCCAGATGTGGAAACTAATCCAGTGTGTGTACGAAAAGGACAAAGAACAAAGGCAAAAGAAAAGAATTATTTGAAGGATAAGTGATGAGCCTAGGTATTGCAACAAGAATGCTACAACTCCCGGGGCTACCAACTTTACTTGTCAACCCGGGGTTCATACAAACTTGGAGGTGACAGTGCTATATGAACAAGTAAAAGTGAAGGTCTTGCTTGTTGTCACTGCTCATCTGGCAAGAGACCCCAGGGGTTCCAAGCCAGACTTCTATAGGGTCAGAAGAAGCTTAATTCTTTGATGGAAGAAGAGCAAATCTATTCTAAGAGAGAGCTACTCTACTGCAATAATGAAGAAAACAACATGTAATGATAAACCACACCATAACCTAATTAAACAATTTAAGCAGTTATGCTAAATAGAATTGCTAAATCAGTCAATAACCTAATGCTGTTATCTAAGTTGCAGAAGTAAAGAGCATCAAAACCAGATGAAGGTGTAAGCAAGGAAACTTAAGCTAAATCAGTTTCCAAGCGGAAAAGCAATCGGAGGTTGAAATCAATGAAAGGAGGACATATGGAAGCAACAATGCATAAGAACAGTTGGATCGATCAATGAGTAGAACATGAACGACGAAGACCTTATCGCGGGGCTTAAGTGAATAGATGGAAGAACAGGGTTAACGAACAGGATGAACGACGAAGATCTTATCGCGGGCGATTTAGTGAATAGGTGAATGAACAAGGTAACGAAGCAGATGAATGACTAAGATCTTATCGCGACGAATTAAGTGAATGGATGGATGAACATGATTAATCAGTAGATGAAGAGAAGAGATCTTATCGTGAGCAATTAAGTGAATGGATGAACAACTAGGATTAACCGACAGATGAACAACGAAGATCACATCACGAGAAGAAAACGTGCAGAAATGATGTAGTGGGTTTCGAAGGTAGTAAGCAGTTTCTTGTGCACCCTCAAAGTTGTAAGTTGTATTTCTAAATTTCACATGATTACCCTAACTAAGTGACACGTAGCATGAGAAAACCACTTTTCTTGCGTGCTCTCGGGCAGATAACTATCGTGTAAGAATCCGTGCGAGATTACATGATAGCTGTCAGATTAGGCTAGACAAATCGATGGTGGAGATTGGGGAACATAAAGTATTGAGGTGACGTGATAACCATTGGATCAAGGGACAGATCGACGATGGAGGTTAGAGCACATAAAGTAGGTGGAAGACTTCACACGCGATAACTATTGGGTAAACTAATGAATCAGATGGTGATTGGTTAGGTTTTTTGTGGATCGGACGGTGAGAAAACAATACATGAAGAACGTGCTGAAGGAGGTTTCAAATGAAAATGGTAGAAAAACTAGTGAGGGTGAGGGTGGACCGAGAGTAATGGAAAAAGACGACAGTGAAGTGAAACAAGTAACTGCATCAAAAAACAAACTCCAAAGCTCATGCGAGAACTAGAAACCTGTATTTTTGGGGTTGTTGAAGGGTCTCTTCCTCAAGTCATGGTCCCAGAGCGAGGAGGTGAGGCTGAGACACCTGCGGACAACCTTGTGGTGATATTTTTCTCTTAGCTAACCTGCTAATTGAAAGAAGGCACAAATATAAGTTAACTAAAGCACAAATTATCTACTCTATGCTACTGTACTGGGAATGCAGCTGCTTAAGCAAATGAACAGTTAAACCATAAATCTATGCTATATTGTTGTAATGAAAATGCAGTTATTTAAGGAAATGAACAGAACCAAGAAGCTACTTAAACAAATGAACACAACCAGAAATCTATGCTATCATACATGTACAATAAGGAGGAGCTTTGGCTGCTCGAGTTGGGCCCTAACCCAAGAGCTTCAGCCCTCTGAGTTAACTCAGTGCTGGTTGAAAACAAAACTCATCTTTATTATAAAAACCATGGATTACATAACAAAACTATCACAAGTCTTGCAGCTCAGAAATAAAGTAGAGTTTTATAATAAAAATCCAAATCTTCTTGAGGTCCTAAGTCTCTCTACTTATATATCTGAAGTCTCCAATGACTTCCTTCCAAATTAGGGAGGCTTGGCTCCCCACTCAAGATAATTGGTTTCTTTCCTTTTCACTTGCTCGACTATCATATAGTCCTCACGATTTGGCTATTTTCACTCTGAGCTGATGGATAATATTCGAATGGAGGGGTACTAAATGATGAGGATTTACCTGCTATAATTCCTCTCCCTTGTCCCATTTGAGCTTTGACAAAGGTCTTTCCATAGTTCCTTGCTTTTATCCTTTATTCCTACATTACATGCACATTAGACCAAAAAGAAAAATATCCAAATCTAACTCATCTCATAAACAAAATATAATCAAAAGTATGCAATAAGTTGTGAGAATAGTTGGTTTGACTAAGCTAGGAGGTGAATTAAGGCCAATTAAGGCCCATATAATTACCCAATGATGAGGCTCATCATCAACCCCCTACTGAAAGTGTTGCTCATCCTCTAAGCAACCTAGTCAATGTCCATGTCCTTCATGTCTCTGGTAGCCTCTCTCAAATCCCATGATTTTGCTTTGGTCTCTTCTTCTTGTTTATAGAAGACTTATTTCCTTTCTACTTCTTCCCACTGCCTCCTTTCCTCTTCTTCTTTTGGCCCTTCTAGCATCCCTAGGAGTAGTGGTGGACTGAGTTGTAGGCCTATCCAATTCGACCTTCAACCTTTGCATTGATTTCTTATACATAGGTGTCCCATTGAGCGCCTCTCTCAACCTTTGAGGGAAGTGATATTCTCTGATCTTCAAGTTGTGTGGCAGTGCGTTCCATCTCCTTTAGTAGGCATGTATATTATCATCTCTTAACAGCCTAAACATATCCTCAAAAAGTGAAATTGCTTGCTCTTGGGTAGCAAGATATCTAGGTGCCAACTGAGGATCATTTGCAATTAGATTATGGATGATGATTAGGGTCATGGGATTTGATTGTTGATCTCTGGTGAGAAGAGGTTCATTTTTCTCTCCGGCCAATATTCCTTTCATCTCTACAGTCCTTGACTTCTCATGGTTCATCGATGATGCCAAAGCCATTAATTGTAGATATCCTAGCTCTGCATTAGGATCCCAAATATTCATGTCTATGAGGGCCATGTTGTGCAAGTAAAACTCAGCCATTTTGGCCCTATCCTCTAGTGCACTTTGATCACAAATATCAATAAACTGCCTGTAGTCGTGAAATGGCATGGTGCCCCTTTGTGCTAGTATTTTAATCTAAAATTGCAGTCATTGTTATCTGGGGTAATGAGCATAGGATTTAGTTGACATCCTACATTGGATGGCCTCCAAGGAGAGGCTGGCCATATATGCTAGCTGGTTTCCCTTTCTTGCAGTTTTCCTCTCAGGGACCTCTGGAGACACCCTCAATGACTCATCCTTGTGTTCTTCCCCTTCTATTTCAATGCCTCCTTCCTCTCTATTTCAACATCATCCTCCTTCTCTTCTACTTCATCATGTTCCTCTGTATTAGTTTCTTCTTCATCCATTTCATCCTCTGTTGGTAAGTCTTTGAAGACTGACCATTATATAGGGATCCTGATGTTTTTGGAGGGTATCCTTAATGAGGATCCTGATCAACCCATGGTGAACTAACTGTTGGGAATTTCCTTTCTTTACTTTGTTGATAGAGTCCATGAGTGATTGCATTAGAAAATAGGGTATTTTGAGTCTTTGATGAGCTAGTGTTTCTACCCCAAACCTTAATTCTTCAAGCATCCTAAAATGGTATCCATAAACAACACTCTATCTACCCTCACATGAGATGTATTTGATGAGTTGGTAGCCTACCTCACTCCATGGGTATGGCAAATTGTCCCTCTTTACTCCATTCTTATCCTCTGTGGGTTCTTCACTTATTAAACCCTCCTGTAATCTTGCTTATGGGGCTTGAGGAGGAAATGAGAGGTGTGACATAAGAATTTTAAATTCAGGAGAAAACAAAGTTTCTTGTGTATGTAATCCACTAGATTTTAGAGCACTTCAAGTTCATTTTCTTGTAAATGGGGATGGATTTTTAGATCCTATGTCTTTAGAATGGTGATATTCCCTCTTGAACCCTTCTCTTCCTATCCTTTAGACTGCCTCTGTAGACTATCTTGTAGGAATTCCTGTGCGTGCTCCTGTAGAAATTCTCTTGTAGAACAGTGGATCCTTGCTTCCAATGGATGGCAAGATTTATGAGAGCTACTTGAGTGAGGGAGTTTCAAGGAGGTGGAATGCATGAATGCATGCAAATGATGTTTTGTTTCCCTTTATACCACCTCATCATTCCCTCTCCTTGAAATCAACTCCCACAGTTGTTAAATCCATAGTTAACCACTTATTGTCCTACTCCTCCTTTGTTCTTTGAGTTGACTACAGCCACGTGTGAGAGGACACCCTGCTTTGTAAGTGATGACTGAACGAAGGTGGCCAAGTTAACTGGCCACCTTTTCACTTACAAACCAACTACCTATTAACCTTTACAACTTTTGATCAAATGATGCATATGAGTGAGTGAGTGGGATACTTACCTATGGTCTTGATGCCATGCTGCAGTTGTCAAATATCAGAGGTTTTTTCATGGCCGTTCTTCTTCCTCCTCTACTATCTGTTGATGGTTTCTTGGCTTTTGGAGGTGTTTGTGACTGGATATCTGATGCTACTGCTGCTATGTAGCTCCTGGATTACCACTTGGAAATGTTTGGTGTATCCCTTACAATTTCTTGACCATGTTGTTGGCTGGTGCTGTGAGGATGCTATAATGAATGGACAGAGGGAGTCGGAGTGTGTGTGGATGCACGGATGATGGTAATGGATGAGGTGAGGGGTTAGATCATGTCTAGAATGAATTTTTGGGACCTAACCAATCTACCATTCAAGGGATCTAGTAGAAAGCACAATATTCACCTGAATTGAGGTAATGCAGTGAAAAACAATGGAATTAATGGAGGGATGCATGGTAAGGAGTGGAGGAGATGAATATATGTGAGGCAGGGTTCCCTTTGGATCTTCTCTTTGCTCCTTGATTGTCTTTCTCACCCACCTGCAAATAACAATTATGTCTTTTTTTCTTTTTTTCTTTTA
Organism: Pinus tabuliformis; assembly: GCA_031772625.1. NCBI lineage: Eukaryota > Viridiplantae > Streptophyta > Pinopsida > Pinales > Pinaceae > Pinus > Pinus tabuliformis. The sequence goes on along the minus strand of CM062814.1, from coordinate 601,385,373 downwards.
TTATTATTTTTTTTTTTAAAACAACTAGGTTGCCTCAGAGAGGTTTTCACCCTAGATATCTACCTTGGGCACCTCAAGGAAGGTTTTCACCCAAGGATCTTCTTACTCTTTTTCATTTTTTCTCATCCTTGGGCTGCCTCATGAGGTTTTCAACCCAAAGATGGGACTCAGGTGCCTCATGGAGGTTTTCACCTGAATCCTTATTCTTTTTTCTCTTTTTTAGTGCCCTGATGAGGGAGGAGCTGGAACTTGCTCCACCATCATCATTGTCTTATTGATATTGTTAATGAACTCTTGTTTTGATAAAGGCCTCTTGTACATTTTCAATTGGTGTCCATTAACAAGCAATGAAATGGCTTCTTCATCTATAGTTCTGATTTGCACTGAACCATTATCATGGCATATTTCCACCACATACAGCCTGATACATGTTGTCCTTAGCTTGCCCTTGAAGTCTTTATACCTAGAATCATATAACAATGCCTAGTCTCCCTCTTGAAATTGCTTCTCCTTAATATGTTTGTCATGCCAGATCTTCCTCTGAAGCTGAACTATCTCTATATGTAGGAAGGCCTGCATTCTGAATTCATCCAAGCCATTCAAATGGAACAATATTTCTTTTTGTGCGTGACTGAGATCCAAATCTAGTTGGGCTGCCATCTTCAATGTGTTATATTCAAACTCAATGGACAACAAAGCCTTTCTCCTATAGACCAGCTCATAGGGTGTAAATCCAGTGGTGGTCTTCCATGTTGTATTACAAGCCTAGGTGGCCTCAAGTAGTCTCTCTGCCTAATATTTCCTGCTGCTGCTCACTACCTTGGTTAAGATGTTCTCCAGTGCCCTGTTGGTCACCTCCACTTGCCCATTAGCTTGTGGATGATAAGGAGTGCATGTACTATGATTGATTTTGTGATGGATGTGTAGTTCTTCAATCATGTTGGAGGTAAATTGGCTGCCTTAGTCTATGACTAGCTCTCTAGGGTACCCAAATTTGTAGAATATATTCTCCCTTAGGAACTCAGCCACCTTCTCTTCTGTTGTTGCCTTAATTGCCTTGGCTTCAGCCCACTTAGTCAAATAATCAGTGCACACAATAATGTGTTGCTTTTTCTTTGAAGGAGGGTTGATAGGCCCAATGAAGTCCATGCTCCACTTGTCAAATGGCTCAAAAGTCACTTGAGTTTGTATGGGCATTTCATCTCTTGGAGTAGACTTTCCCATCCTCTGGCATTGATCACACTAACTAATGTACTTTTTCACATCCTGATGAAGAGTACGCCAATAATAGCCTTCTTGCAACACTTTGAATGATGTCCTCTTTGTTGTGAAGTGACCTCCACAAGGTCCATCATGACAGGTCAGAAGGATGTCAAAGACTTCCTCTTCCCTTACATACCTTCTCAAGATTTGATCTGGGCCGAGTTTGAAAAGATTTCCCCCAATCCAGGTGAAGGGGGCACTCTTCCTGACTATCTTGTTCTTTCCTTTGGAGGGCAAGTTTGGTGGAAACTGTGCTGATACCAAATAGTTTGCTATATCACCAAACCATGGGGAGGGAATTGAAATAGCAAAAAAATGCTCATCTGGTAATTGGTCATCCACCATTCCTTCTTCACCTGCAAGCAGATTCATCCTAGATAGAAAGTCTGCAACAACGTTTCCTTACCAGGCTTATCAACAATAGTTAGATCAAACTATTGTAATAAAAGAAACCATCTTATAATTCTAGCATTTACATCTGGTTTGTTCATTAAATATTTGATTGCAGCATGATTAGTATGCACAAATGTTTGATATCCTGTAATGTAATGCCTAAATTTGTTTAATGAATGCACAACAGCCGGGAGTTCCTTTTCGGTCACAGTATAATTAGCTCATCCTTTGATAGGTTCTTACTGGTAAAATAGATGGCATAGGGAAATTTCTCCTCTTCCTAACCTAAGGTTTCTCCTATGGCTTTGTGTGAGGCATCAGCATGAATATGAAAAGGGAGGGCCCAGTTTGGGCCTTTGAGAATTGGTGCAGTGGTTAACTTACCCTTTAGAATGTTTAAGGCCTCTTGACATCTTTTTGACTATATAAATTTAGATTGTTTGGCCAACAACCCAAACAAAGGAGAGGCCAACTTGTTGAAGTCCTTCATGAACCTTTGGTAGTATCCATCTAACCCTAATAAACTCTTGACATCTCTATGCTTTTGTGGAGGTGGGACCCTTTGGATGATTGCTATTTTGTTTGGGTCCACCTGTAGTCCTTGTTGAGATATTGAATGACCTAGCACAGTTCCTTCAGTCATTAAAAATTCACATTTTCCTGGTTTGAGAGACAGATTCATTTCAATGAATTTGTGTAATACTTTGCCTAGGTTAGTTAGGGCTTCTTGTAAATCATAGCCATAAGGTGTAAAATCATCCATATAAATTTCCATTGCATCATGTACTAATTCAGCAAAAATACTCAAGACTGCTCTCTGGAAAGTGGTAGGAGCATTGCATAAGCCAAAATTAAGGACACTATAGGAAAAAGTACCCGAAGAACAGGTGAATGTGGTCTTATCATGGTCTTCTAGGTAGATTTGGATTTGGTTGTACCCACTGAATCCATCTAGGAAAGAAAAGAACTTCTTCCCTGCTAGGGCATCTAGCACTTGGTCAATGAAGGGTAGGGGAAAATGATCCTTCTTTGTGGCTTTGTTCAACTCGCTGTAATCTACACAAATCCTCCACTTACCATTTTTCTTGGGAACTAACACTAAAGGAGAGACCCACTCACTGTCTGAGATAGGGTAAATGAATCCTGCATCTAACATTTTTTGCAGTTCTTCTTTGACTATGTCTTTAAGAGATGGATTCATCCTCCTTTGTGGTTTCCTGACTAGCTTACAAGATTCTTTGATGTATATGTGGTGAGTACACACTAAGGGGTGTACTCCCTTCATTTCCTTGTAACTCCAGTTGAAGGATTCTAGGTTTTCTCTCAACATGTTGCATAACTCTTCCTCTTCAAGAGTAGACAGAGATGAATTAATTTTTAAAGTTTTCTTTGGGCTGAATTCTATGGCTTTGACACGGAGTGGGTTGGAATTGGCCAAGCATAAGTCAATTGGATGATTTTTTTGGGTTTCCCTTACTTCTTCTTCTAATGGTAATGAATTAGGAGTTGGAATTTGGAGCAGGTGCTCAATTAAGTCATCCTCATCCTGATGTCCTCCTCCTATGGTTGCTTCCAATGCATAAAGCTAGGCAAAATAAACCTCATCTTCTTCCTCCTCCTCTAACCATTAAGGTAAATCATGCTCTAGGGAAGGTTGAGCAGGAGGGTATAGGACTAACTATTTGGACATATGCCCATTCTTGATGATTATATTCCCAGCTCTATAGCTAATGTAAGCATCAGTTGTGGCCAACCATGGCCTCCCAAGGATAAGAGGGTAACCAGTAAGCTTATCCTTAGGCTGGAGAACTAGAAAATATGCAGGGTTCTCCCTTGAGTCAATGGAGACCATCACATTCTCCACAATTCCCTCAGGGGTGATTTTGGAACGGTCTGCAAGTTGTAGAACTATTGTGGTCTTCCTCAATGACCTTTGGATATTGAGCTTGAGCATGGTGTCCTTGGTCATCACATTAATGGCAGCCCCAAGATCAATCAGAGTGTGTGGGACAATGGTGCCATTAATGTGCACATCTACTACAGGGCTTCCAGGGTCCAAATATTTTGGACATATTACCTACCCCAACATTAAGTCAAACAACTACCCAATGAAATTAATGGTAGGGGCATCCCTTTTTCTTCTTCCTAGATGCTTGAAGCACTTCTCCTTAATCAGCTTATTGTAAATGGGAACATCTTTGATTGCCTAGAGAAGGGGGATCTTTACACATAGATTTTTCAATTCTCCTAGAAGTTTAGTTTCTTCTAGGGTAGGCTGGAGTGGTTGGGCTAATCTCTCAGGAAAGGGTGGATTTACTTTAAGTTTGTTTTCTTCTCTTTCTTCCTCAACCTCCCTATGTGGAGAGGGAGGTTGGTTATCAGGGAGAATTCTCCTAGATCTTAGGTTGATCTCCTGGATTTCTACAGCATAAGCTAGGTATGATGTCTCTCCACTATATACTTGTTGAGCCTGCCTATTGTTTGGGTTCGGATTTGGCTGGGCAGGCATCTGGGGTTGCTTGGGTGGAGCAGAGTGCAGGAGTTGTGGTTGGGTAGGTGGTGGAGGCAATAGGGTTAGAACATTGTTGAATTGGGGCCTCCACCCCTCGAGTGGGGTATTCTGCTAATGTTGTGGCTGAAGATAAGGTTGAAATGACTGGTTGGGAATGATATTGAGATGCATAAGACCAAGGAGGAGGTGTAGACCAGGAAGGATGAGTAGGGGGTCCCCAATAAGGTATAGTTGTGGTTTGGTTTGGGTTGTAATATGCATGGGATGACCCTTGCATACCCTGCTGGTATGGTCTAGGCCCAGGAGGTATCCTTTGGTTGATGTAGCAAAGCTGCTCAGTGACCCCTTCATCTCCTTGATATACAACTTTGAGTCCAAGTAAAGAAGGGCACTTGTCTGTGGAGTGGTTTTCTTCACAGACTAAGCAAATCTTAATATATTTCAATGGAAATTCGTTCCTAGGATGCCTCCTGGTGCATCTAGGACAAAAGACGGCCAAGTCTCTCTCTGCTTCCTCTTTCTTCCTTTTGATGTTCATGGTGTCCAATTGCAAGGCAAGGGTTTGCAGCATATCACTTTTGAAATCTTCCAGCATATTCCAATTTCTCCCTTGATGGATGAGTTGGACGATGATGTACTGGCCATAGGTTGACTACCCCTACCCTTTTTCCTGGTTGCCCTAGAATGGTTTCTAAAGACAATATTGATATCATAGGATAATTGGTAGATATCTCCTCTTGCTATCATATGTAAGGTATCGAGAAGATACTCCCTTACTCCTCTAAGCAGGACTAACTTCAGTGACTCAGGGTCAAGTGTGCACCTGGCCCTTTTGTAACTAAGCTGGAATCTTTCTTCATAGCCTTCTAAGGATTCATCCTGGCCTATGGTCGTCTTGAAAATCTCTTCTTTAGTATCCTTTGAGCTATAGTAGTCCCTATATTTGTTGTTAAAACCCTGTTGCATCTGAGCCCAATTTGTGATGCTATCTCCAAGTAAACCCATGAACCAGCGCAATGTTGCATCCTTAAGGGTAGATGGAAATAGTTTTAACTTTTTCTCATCATCTGTATAGTCATAGGTTCGGCATATAACAACAAACTCAAATAGGAAACTGTCAGGGTCCTCTGTAGTCAGGCCATGGAAATGAGGTAGAACAGAGGGGCTTATATTCTTCATCTTAGTGTCCCCATTGGTTTCCTTGATGGGGGAGGCACCCTCAATTCTCTCTCTATTCCCTCTATCATTTTGGTTTTTAGCCATTGGATCAGTAAGAATGGGTTGTTCCTCTTTTTCTTCCCCTGTAGGTTCTTCAAATATGTAAGGTTTCTCACCTAAAGGTTCTTCTAGTTCACAGTCACCGAAGAAGAGAAAAGGTTGACTGTTGGATGCAGTGGGGGTATTTGACAGGAATTTCCCTGAATTGTCCCTATTCCTACGAGGCATGAAAGGAGATGTTTTTGGGTTGATTTTTGGAAGATCTTTCTTAGTAGGAAAGTACTTTGCAGAAATGAAATTGTTGATCAAATGAAAACCACTAACAAGGAAACTACTTGCTGAATTGAAATTCTACTTGCAAAATGGAAAGGAAAGTAGATAATGACAACTGAAAGAAAAGAAGAAACTAGATTACTTTTGCATAAATAAACTAATGGAAGAAATTTGGAAACTAAAAATAGAAGAAAAGAGAAGTAATCACTTCTACTCTGACACATCCCGACAACAACGCAAAAAAGTGATGAGCTTAGGTATTGCAACAATAATGTTGCAACTCCCAGGCATACCAGCTTTACTTATCAACCTGGGGTTCGTACAAACTTCGAGGTGACAATGCTATACGCACAATAAACGTGAAGGTCCTACCTGTTGTCACTGCTCATCTGGCAAGAGACCCCAGGGGTTCCAAACTAGACTTCTATAGGGTCATAAGAAGCTTAATTATTTGATGGAAGAAGAGCAAATCTATTCTAAGAGAGAACTACTCTACTGCAATAATGAAGGAAACAACATGTAATGCTAAAGCACACCATAACCTAATTAACCAATTTAAAAAGATATGCTAAGCAGAATTGCTAAATAAATCACTAACCTAATGCTGCTATCTAAGTTGCAAAAGTATAGAGCATCAAAACCAGATGAAGGTGTAAGCAAGGAAACTTAAGCTAAATTAATTTTCAAGCGGAAAAGTAATCAGAGGTTGAAATCAATGAAAGGAGGACATAAGGAAGCAGTAGTGCATAAGAACTGTTGGATCAATCAACAAGCAGAAGATGAACGATGAAGATCTTATCATGGGGCTTAAGTGAATAAATGGATGAACATGGTTAACGAATGAGATGAACGGTGGAGATCTTATTGTAGGTGATTTAATGAATAGGTGAATGAACAAGGTAATGAAGCAGATGAACGACAAAGATCTTATCGCAAGGAATTAAGTGAATGGATGGACGAACAAGATTAATCAGTAGATGAACGATGAAGATCTTATCACGAGGAATTAAGTGAATGGATGGACGAACAGGATTATGTTAGGTAAACTTGACTTGAGATAGAGTCAAAGTTGACCAGGTTAAACAGTGATGGTTTTGGGGCACATGGTATTGTGCACCCATGGTATTTTGCCTATGGTATTATATGTAATGGAGCTTATAAAAAGCTGGAAGGACTTCATTGTAAGGCAAGACTTGGAGGTGAGCGGTGAAGGCTCATTTGGTCGGATTGGCCAGGGTTTTGGCCAATGATAATGAAATCTCATTATGGTTGGGTTTTTCCCCGGATTTGGGGTTTTCCTGGATAAACATTTGTGTTTATGTATTTATGGTTGTCGCTGGTTATTTTTATATTTATTCCTCTCAGTAATTCTCAGTAATTATTTATGTTATGCAGTGAATTTTTTAACAATGGGTATCAGAGCTGAAGGTCTATTTGGCTGATAAACTCGTAGGAAAGAATGGTTCCTGGTTCGAGTGGGAGCAATGGTGGAAGATGGTAAGTTTAGGGTCGAGAAATTTAACAGCCAAAACTTCTCGCTGTGGAAGATGCAGATGGAAGATTATCTGTATCATAAAGATCTATATCTACCATTGGGCGGAAAAACAAAGATGCTGACGGGTATGAAAGATGAAGAATGGAACCTTCTCGATAGAAAGGCACTCGGAACAATACGGTTGTGCCTTGCTGCATCAGTCACCTTCAACATTTCAAAGGAAACCACGACAGAGGGTTTGATGCAGACGTTGTCGGAACTATATGAAAAACCCTCGACCTCAAACAAGGTATTTCTTATGAAACTGTTATTTAATATGAATATGTCGGAAGGTGGATCTGTTGCAAACCATTTAAATGATTTTAATACAGTTACAAGTCAGTTAAGTTATGTAGGGTTAAACTTTGATGATGAAGTTAGAGCTCTGTTATTCGTGTGCTCATTACCAGAAAGTTGGAATGGTTTGGTAATGGCCATTAGTAACTCCATTTCTCGATCTAGTACTTTAAAGTTTGATGATGTTTTTGGTGCTATCCTTAGCGAGGAAATGCGATGGAAAAGCTCTGGTGAGACATCAGGAAATGCTTTGAGTGCAGAGTCTAGAGGCAGAAAAATGGAAAGAGGAAAGAGCTCAGGATATCGCAGTATATCAAGGAAGGCAGATCCAAGTCCAGATTGGGGATAGTGTGCTGGAAATGTGGAAAGAAAGGACACCTAAAGAAAGACTGTAGATCTCGGAAGGGAAAAGAAGGAGATGCACAGCAAGAAAAAAATCATGAAGCAAATGTGACAGGTGAGGTGTTACAAGATGCTTTGATTCTTTCTTTCGAAAATATTACTGATTCCTAGGTGGTAGATTCAGGGGCTTCATTCCATGCCACACCTCATAAGAAATACTTTCATGACTATTTTCAAGGAGATTTTGGACAAGTTCGTCTGGGTGATGATAAACCCTGTAAAATCGTTGGAATGGGTAAGGTTCTTGTAAAAAAGAAGAATGGAAACCACTGGATATTAAAGGAGGTAAGGCATGTTCCAGATCTAAAGAAAAATCTGATTTCAACAGGGCAGTTAGGCGGTGAAGGTTGTGTGACAACTTTCACAGATAAAGCTTGGAAGGTCACTAAAGGAACCCTGGTAATAGGAAAAGGTGAAAAGGTTGGTACATTGTATTTATGCAATGGTATTTATAACTCTGTTAATGCTTTAACTTCCAAAGGAACAGATGCAGCATTATGGCATCATAGGCTCAGACACATGAGTGAAAAGGGGATGAAGATTCTTCACTCAAGGAATTTGTTGCTGGGTTTGAAGAATTTTGATTTGGACTTCTGTGAGAACTACATTTATGGAAAACATAATAGAGTCAGATTTCTCAGAGTTGGGAAAGAAAAGAAGAACGAAAAATTAGAGCTTGTGCATACAGACGTATGGGGACCTGCTCAGGTATCATCTCTCGGTGGCTCTCGTTATTATGTTACTTTTATTGATGATGCAACTAGAAAAACTTGGATTTATTGTATTAAGAATAAATCTGATGTATTTGATACTTTCAAGAAATGGAAAGCTTTGGTTGAGATTGAGACAGGAAAGAAATTGAAGTGTCTTAGATCAGACAATGGAGGTGAATATTGCAGCAAAGAGTTTGATAGGTACTGTTCAGAGCATGGGATTCGCAGAGAAAATACAGTTCCAAGAACACCACAAGAAAATGCTCTGTCAGAAAGGATGAACAGAACAATCATGGAGCGTGCAAGGTGCATGAGATTGCATGTAGGATTTCCTTTACAGTTTTGGGAAGATGTTGTAGATATTGTTGTTTATCTAATAAACAGAGGGCCTTCAAGTTCCTTGGATATGTGGTGTCCAGAGTCCTTACAGATTAATCGGCATATGAACCACGGAGATCATATCGCGGGAAGAAAACGTGTGGAAATGATGGAGCGGGTTTTGAAGGCTGTAAGCAGTTTCTCACGTGCCCTCAAAGTTGTAAGCTGTATTTCTGAATTTCACATGATTAGCCTAACTGAGCGACACATAAGACGAGAAAACCACTTTTCTCACGTTCTCTCGGGTGGATAACGGTTGTGCAAGAATCTGCACGAGATTGCACAATAGTCGTCGGATCAGGATAGAGAGATCGACAGTGGAGATTGGGGCACATAAAGTATTGAGGTGACACAATAATCTTTGGATCAAGAGACAAATCCATGGTGGAGGTTAGAGCACATAAAGTAGGTGGAAGACTTTGCATGCGATGGCTGTTGGGTAAACTAATGAATCAGACTGTGATTGGTCAGGTTTGTTATGGATCAAACGGTGAGGAAACTATGCATGAAGAATGTGCTGAAGGAGGTTTCAAATGAAAATGACAAAAAAAACTAGTGAGGGTGAGGGTGGACTGAGAGTAATGGAAAAAGACGACAATGAAGCGAAACAAGTAATTGCATCAAACAATAAACTCAAAGCTCATGCAAGAACTAGAAACCTATGTTTTTTGGGTTTCTGAAGGGTCTCTTCCTCAAGTCATGATCCCAGAGGGAGGAGGTGAGGCCAAGACACCTGCGGACAACGTTATGGTGATATTTTCCTCCTAGCTAACCAGCTAATTGAAAGAAGGCACAAATATAAGTAAACTAAAGCACAACTGATCTACTCTACACTATTGTACTAGGAATGTAGTTTCTTAAGCAAATGAACAGTTAAACCATAAATCTATGCTATACTGTTGTAATGAAAATGAAGCTATTTAAGCAAATGAACAAAACTAGGAAGCTAACTAAGAAAATGAACAAAACCATAAATCTATGCTATCATACATGTACAATAAAGAGGAGCTTTGGCTGCTCGGGTTGGGCCCTAACCCAAGAGCTTCAACCCTCTAATTTAACTCAGTGCTGGCTCAAAACAGAACTCATCTTTATTATAAAAACCATGGATTACATAACAAAACTGTCACAAGTCTTGCATCTTAGAAATAAAGTAGAGTTTTACAATAAAAATCTGAATCCTCCTGAGGTCGTAAGCCTCTATACTTATACATTTGAAGTCTCCAACGACTTCCTTCCAAATTAGGGAGGCTTGGCTCCCCACTCAAGATAACTAGTTTCTGTCCTTTTCACTTGCTCGGTTGTCTTCTAGTCCTCATGATTTGGTTGTTTTCACTCTAAGTTGATGGAGGAAAATTCGAATGGAGGGGTAGTAAATGAGGAGGATTTACCTCCTATAACTCCTCTCCCTTGTCCCATTTGAGTTTTGACCAAGGTCCTTTCCATAGTTCCTTTCTTTTATCCTTTATTCCTACATTACATGCACATTAGACCACAAAGAAAAATTATCCAACTCTAACTCATCTCATAAGTATGCAATAAGTTGTGAGAATAGTTAGTTTGACTAAGCTAGGAGGGGAATTAAGGCCAATCAATGCCCATATAATAATTGCAAGTGCACCTTATTGAAAGGAAACCAAGGAGGTATGATTTGAATTTATTTCAATTTTTTTTAATCTAATGGAAGTTATGTGTTAGGTACAGGAAAGTAGGGAAATTCCCGATTTGGGTGGTTGGATTAACTGACAGAGAATTAATAGTAGAAGAAAAAGGAATTGGAACATGCAGTAGTATGCTAGTAAAGGACTACAGGAGCAAGGCCATTTTGCGACACTGGTACCTAATAGTTTCAATTGATTTCCATGAGAATCCTATGACTAATATGATGGTTCTGAGGCAGGGATATGCCTTGGTTTTTGGACCTTCCGATGCGAGGAAACCTTGTTAAGGGATGGATCGCCTAGGAAATGGAATGATGGGGAACTTGGAAGGTGAGTGACTACATGAAAGGGAGAGACAAGATTCCCTGAGGCGATACATAGAAGAGAAGGTAAGGTTAAGGATTATATTGGTTTTTCTCATTAGCATTTCCATATGGGATCATAAGCACATTGGGAGTGTGCCCTAGAACAATGAGTCAGTAACTATTCATTGAGAGTGTAGGTAGTGCAAGGATTGTAGCACTAGGAATTTATGTATATTTGACTTTGTCAATGGATTCTGGACTTCCTTGGAAGGAGGTGAATCCTGGTACTACTTTTGAGGGTGGAGGTGTTAGCCTTTGGATTCCCTTGTTGACTAATGTGACTATCATATCCTTTTATTTTCTGGTTAAAGAAAATGTGCATATGTATATATTTGTATTTTATTGTAAATATTGTGTCGAGCTATAGTTCTAAAGCTCCATAGACAATATGATTATTTTCTAGTTGAAGCAAATGTGCATGAGTGTATGTATTTGTTATTGTAAATACCATAATGAGTTTTGTTATAAAGCTCCAGTGAATGGTATGATTGTCATGTTTTCAGCAGTGGTTCATTGTAAATACTGCAACGAGTTATGTTATAAATCAAAATGGGATGTATGTTTTGGTTTTCAATGGCTTGTTAGTCATAGGTGTCATAGAACACCAAGAATGGTGTTCCCCTGAGGGGGAGGGGTATGTAACAACCCTAGGTTAAAAGTTCATGTAATAAAGTTAATAAAGGAAAAAATAAGACCAAGGTCACGAGACACATATTCCAAGTTTAATGTTGGGAAAAAACATCCTAGTGGCTGTTTATTTGGTTTATTATAGCTAAGGGAAATTAGAAAAGGAATTGGAAAAGGCTTTGAAAAGGAAAAGAGGCATTAATTGGCATTTTATTTATGAAAATAAAGGAAACTAGGAGAAAAGGAAGGTGAAAGGTCACATAATTCAATGAGAGAAAAATTGAAGGGAAAATGAAGAAAATAGAGGCCTCAATGATAAAAAATCTTGTGAGGATCAATTCACGACTTTTGTTAGTTCAATTTTGGAGCTCTCTCTCTATTCTCTCTCTCATATTGTTTCACACTTAGAGAATTCGTGGAGCACTCTAGCATTGGAAAAAGGAAAGAAAAGGAAGGAAAACGAGGCAAAGGAAAACAAGGATCAAGCAAGGATCAAGGGAATACAGCGAGGTTACTTGGCAGGTATCAAGTTGCATGTATGATTTCCTTGCTAGTTTTGGCATGCATGGTACATGCACATGTGTATTTGGTTCTCTTGTTGTCATTGGCATGGGTTTTTCTAAGTGTGACAATGTTTTCAGTCTTGCCTTGCCATTTCTAGATAGCCATAGTGTGATGGGGTTCTCTCATTTGGTTGAGATTTGGATTGATGGATGGTTTTGGAACTAGATGAGTCGGCCTCAGGAAAATTCCCAAGGGCCTAATAATCCCTTGACCAGTTTTGGTGGGATTGATATAAAGTCTGAGGGTAGAGACGTGAAAATTCCTCAAGGTAATAGTGAATAAATATGGAGGCATCCAATGTTGTTTAAGGCCTAGTGATTACTTAACCGATTTTGGCGGGATTGCGGTAAAGCTTGATAGTGTATGTTTTTTGTTTGGGCCTATGAATCCCTTGACTGGTAATGACAGGATTGTGGTGAAGCCTAGTTGTGTAGGTGATTTTTTTAGCCTAGGACACCCTTGACCAGTTTTGGCGGGATTGTGGTAAATCCTAACGAAGCCCTGGTTGTTTTGTTGTGAGTCCCACATTGATGCTTGGAATATGGCACATGGGTTAATGGTTGAAAAAAAGATTTGGTTAAGCCTAATCTATGGTTGGGTGGTACATAGAAGTCCTTAACTTGGTTGGATTTTTCATATGTTGATGAGATCTCTTTTCCTCTTTTATTTCATGAGTATTTATACTTTTATTATGTGGCTTTGATGGTTGTTCTATCATTGTTATTATTTTGGGTATACGCTAGTTATAAGCATGGTTTCATGACATTTTCTAGCTATGGATCTTAACATGTTTTGATTGGGAAATGAATTTTTATCGAATATGTGACCTAATAGATGTTATTATAGCTATTATGAGAGGGTATTGAATTTCTTGATGTTTCTCAAATAAGTATTAGACATTGTGTTCAAATATGCATTCATGACTTGTAGATTTCATGTTCTCAATACATTTGATGAAATGATTGTCATGACTAGGCCTGGTTAGGTCAAGTTTGTGGCTCAAATTTGTATATTTATCTTTGTCTTGATGTATTTTATCATTCTGGAAAGTCTCATTAAGTTCTGGGCAATGGTCTGGATATAAGCCCTAAGAAGGTGGCACTAATTCTGGGGATGCATGCTTAGAACTGAGAAATTGGGACTAAAATTTCTACCTTGCATGCTTATGCATGTGACTGGGGGACTACAATTGCATGGATGCAGTGTTATGCCTATGGTTGGCAGTCTAGGTTAGTAAGATAACTATCCAGCTCAGGATTTGGGCACCTAGAGTGGTTGTTAAGCTCCTAGGGGCCCTGTAGCTCCTTAGGAAGGTCAATAAAGTTTCAGTTTGTTGACTCCACTTCCTTAATGAAGCTAGGAGGTCGCGTCATGTCGTACTAGCCCTTAGCTCATGATTACCCCAACAGGCTGGTGAAGGTAGTTAGATATCGGAGGGGTGGTGACACAATTAGTTATATATTTTAATTTTATTATAAATATTTTGAAATTTTTATTTAATGATTACATGTTACAATATACATTTTGAAATTATGTAGATATTGTCTACTCATGTATTATAATTATAGGTCACACATTTCTTATTTCTACACTTGACTATGACTAGAAAGGTATTTCTGTTTAGAGTTTCGTACAATTTAATTATGTGTAAATTTGATTTTGTTTTGTAGTGACTATTTCTTAGACATGTTTTATAAATGTTTTTTTTTCTATGTTTTCTATAGGCATGGACTCTGTTGCTCACAACCCTTGTTTGAATAAGTAATTAGTTAGAATGAATATGTATGAACTATCTATGCAATAGAAAAATATTTATGGTAACAATTGTAGTTTCAACCATATTAAACTTTGCAATTTATAAAAATGTCTTTGCGTTTTATTTTTAAAGTAGTTTGTTTTGCATGTAATTTCATATATAAAATTTTGATATAAGTTCACCAATACATAATCTCTAATAAATATCATTACATAAAAATAAACATCACAACAATAACCATCTAACAGACATAAACATAATCTAAAATACACATCCAAATTCACTAACATTATTTAATTATATACACCAACAACATTTAACTTTTTTTATTAAATGAAACATGCATTTATAAAGATGGAAATATAACTTTCAATTAAAAAAAAAAGCAACCTTGATGTGCCAAAAAAATACGAACACCAGAAAAATAGGATTTCACTGAAAACGCTGCATACATTAACTTGACACACCACTTTATGTTCACATACATACATAGCATTAGTTATTTTTATTTTTAAATGCAGTGCATTGATGTAACATTTCACATCAGTGCATTAATTTTATGTTGATGCATCACACTAGAACGTTTAGGTTAACAAACACACCAAGCTATAAATTTTTAATAGTATACATTGTGCATTTTGCAAAACAAATGCACCACGAAGTTTCGTTTACCATACGCACCACCATAAAAATTATAATTTTTAAAGTGGTGCATCATGGACCTTTACAAAACAGTGTGTTTCCATTTACCAAACACATCGAAGAATATTCAAAAACTATGGTGCGTTAACATTACATACTAATTTGTAGTGCACCCTGTAAATTTATAGGATGTACGATGAACAATGTGACCCAAACCTCTCGAACGCACCACGCAGGAAAAAATAAATTAAAATAAATTAATTAATTAATTAATTATAAAAATAAAAATAAACTACATTTTTTTACATAATTTTCAATTGTACTCCACTAAGAATTTAAGTTAGTGAGAAACATATACATTACCTAGACATTTTCTCGTTAGGGAGGCATGGTTTCCACCTAAACAAAGAAAACAAATTTTATCATCGTTTGACAAAATTTGAAAGACACAGAGTGAGCAATAAACTGAAGGATGACAAGCAAGGGAAGCACCAATGGTAGGGTGCTTCATAGAGGAAAAAGTAGCACTAGTGCTTGAGAGATCTACAACAGTGTAAATGGTAAAAATGAATTTTACAGCCAGTAAATTTTGTTTTTTTTTATTTAACCTAGTTCTAGTGCACTCCAGTACTTGATGCACTCGTGTGGATTATTTATGAAGTGCGCCGTAATTATTTAAACTAAAAACCCTATTGCAGTGCACCAAGTTATTTATGCACTAAGGAGTTTCAAAACAGGAATACCACCGGTTCTTTGTGGGATTATAGCACCGAAATGGTGAAAATAATTTTTACGACTGAAATTTTTTAAAATTTTACATTTTTTCATTTCTATCGAGTAGTAGGCGCACCAATTCTCTAGCTTCACCTAGCACACCACTAAATTTAAATTAAAAAACCCTGCAACAATGTGTGCTATGTTGCATATGCACCAGGGTGTTCAGAAAAGGTCATAGCACCGGGGCTTCATGGGAGTATAGCATCATAATGGTGAGACTAAATTTTATGACTGGCATTTTTTTAAATTTAACACTATTCTGGTGTTATCGAGTAGTATACGGACCGATGCTCGAGAGTTACTTAGCACACCATTATGTTTTTAATTTTTTAAATAACCCTCGACTGGTGCACCATTGTTTATTAAGCACTGGGACATATAGTTCTATTAATGGTATGATTTTTATTATATGAGTAGCACACTAACATTTTTTAAATTTAAAACCTTTCCATGGTGCACCATGTTTTTATGCATCATGGATTTTGTAAAAAGGGAAAGAATCGGTGCTTTATGTGAGTATAGCACCAAAATGGTGAAAATGAATTTTACTAACGACATTTTTTTATAAATTTAACCCTTGTCTAGTGCTATCGAATAGTATATGCACCGATGTGCCTTATATACATAGTGCATTGTTGTTTTTATTTGTATAAAAAATAACCCTACAATAATGCACCATTTTCTATTAAGCATTTGGGCCTTTAGTTCAATTAACGACACTAGTGCGTATAATATAAGCAACACACTAATGAATTTAGATTAAAAACCCCACAAGGGTGCACCATAATGTTTATGCATTAAGGCATTCATATATGGGTTTAGCAAAAGGACATCATGAGAGTATAGCACGAGACAAGGAAAAATGAATTTTATGACCGACATTTTTTTAAATTTAACCTTTTTTCAATGATATCAATTAGATTATGCACTAGTGTGCATTATGTGCTTAGCACACCATTATTTATTTTATTTTTATAAAAAATAACTCTATCATGGTTCACCATATGCTATTAAGCACCAATTCATATAATTATAGTAACACACTGGTGCGTTAGTGTATTTTAGATGCACCATTAAAAATATCCTCTAAAACATCCACCCGCCCAACTCTGCTAGTGATCTCCACTGCAATTGTATTTTGGGGCTATTTTTATAAGGGATTCTAAAAAAACCTTTGCTAAATGGTCTTTTCTTTGTGGTGAGTGGACCAAACCTTGGGAAAATTTCAACCCAACTAAAATCCTAGCCATCCCCATATAACCAAAATATCGATAAAATTTTTTTTTCCATTTTTTTAATGAGTAAAAAGGACTTAATTAAGATTAATTTTCACTAATGATAGTTTTGAGTCAGGTCTTGTAACTGAAACAACATTCGATAACCTGCCTCAATAATCGACATGGTTACATTTCTCTAGGGTTAAAACCATGACATGGGTTTCCATTCTAGCACCCTTGGGAATCTCTCATGCTCATAAAGGCAATCCCAACTCAATCATGGAGTTGTCAAACAAAACCCAAAAATGTAGCATTCGACAGAGTATTGATCTTACATAACGAATTTTCCCAAATCAATATTCCAACAAACAATTATAGTTCAGGTGGTTGACCATGAACCTAAATATGGAAGGGAATCCATCTGGATTACCCATTTTTTTCATTTTGTTATTCATCTATTGCTCCTAGGCATGAAACAAGGGATTCATGCAATTTGCTTGTTTGTTTTATTTTTCTTGCAAACAATATATAATTTGACCTCTATGGATTGTAGAAGGCCGATTTGTCTATGGATAATTAAAATATAGTGTTTGAATTTGTGATTTGATTGGTCTGATTCTTGGGCTCTCTTGAATTTCAATTGTACCTTTGACATAGAGTAATACAAAGATTATTTGTTAGTGTTATTTATGATTTGATTATGGTTCGAACCCGTATATAATGTAGTTTCTCTTTAGGTAGTGTGAGCTGGTTGGGAAGATCTGACCAACTCAACGAGACTTTTCTTTGTATTTCATTTGTCTTGTGGAATAGTTGGCTTTCATTTTATTTATAGTGTGTGATCAATTCTTTGGATTGTAACTAGTCTATTAATCAACTCCTTCTTATCAACATGATATAAGAATATTCTCCAAATTTTATATTTATCCTTATATCATGACTAGTTACACATTTATCATTATAACTAGATTGTAACAATTTTCTTCATGACTAGGTTATGTGGTTACATTCTTTATCAACCAAATTTTGTATTACAACATGACTAGAATAAATTTTAATTAGGCTAAAATTCAATTTCCTTTTTGGCCAAGTTGTATGACTACCCTTCAATACTCGATGGTGTAACCAATTTTCACCTATAATCAGAGTTGTGATTCTATTTTGATTGGTTTCATAATTAGAATTGTGAGCTCACTATTTAATTTATGAATAGGTTTTAATACAATTCCATGGAATACATTAATGAATTTTTTTTTGGTCATTACTTACATTTGATTTCATTTTCAGAAGCAAGATTGACCATCTAAGGCTAGGGATAACATGAGAGAACTCTTCATGGTTGTGTGAACACCTTGTCCAAACATCGTGAAATATCATAGCTTGTCATGAGGGGGCCTTGATTTGTCACCATCATGATCACAATATCTCTTAGACTTCCTATCTTCTTGCATTTATTTGGTTATTGATAAAAGATGGATTTCTTACTAAAGGGCATGATATGCATTGTAATTCTACTGCATGAATATTTTAGCAACTTATTATGAAAGATTGTGGTGAAGAGACCTTGTATTGATACCTAAGATAGTGAACATCCCTAATATTTTATTTTCAATTA
The DNA here is from genome assembly GCA_031772625.1 of Pinus tabuliformis. Lineage (NCBI taxonomy): Eukaryota > Viridiplantae > Streptophyta > Pinopsida > Pinales > Pinaceae > Pinus > Pinus tabuliformis. The sequence continues at coordinate 601,367,166 of CM062814.1, read as the reverse complement.
TTTTCATTGTTGGTAGTTACACTAGACTAGATTCTACTGAAGACAATGTTTGTTTTGTAAGTAGGACAAAAACACTTTATTCATGTCTGAGTGAGATACTCTCACCTATGCACTTAAAGAATTTTCCTTAAGGATGACATCTAGTGAATATGTCCCTTCAAGCCTTGCCTTGTAAATTGTTTGGTTTTCTTGTGATATTTCTTATTTTGCATTGATAGAATAGAAGACACATTAATGTTCATAACTCAACACATATAATGTTGTATCTCTAAGTTTACACTCCTAGATTGATAATTTAATGTTCGAAATTTAAGAAACTAAGTTGACCAATATGGGGTAAATACCCTTATGTTAGGGGAAAATGTTTCAATGATTCAATACATAGAGAATAAACCTCCTAAGACACCAAATCTTCTTATTGGTACTTTCCTAAGGTCATTCTTAATCCATCTAGATTAAATATAAAGATTAATTTGACTAAGCCTGACATCATTTCAATGAAGATATTAGGTCAATTATCCAATTATATATGTGATCTCTCACCATTTCTTCTAGACTGGATACCATATCCTCTTCAAGTGGAGTAAATTCAATCTTCATGGGTCACAATGAAGGGGATTTGAGGTTAAAAAGGTTATCCATTGGATCATAGCATATTTGTTGGTGAACTAATTAATTATCATAAAAGTCAACTAATTCTTCCTCCATGTTTCTTTTTTATGGATTGAAACATGCCATGTTCTCTATTTGAAAATCCCTAGACCACAAACACTTAGGCCCGAGGAAACAATGACCATATCCAATACGGTAATAGAATTTGATTCCAAATTAATTAGTAATATACAAAAAATGAAGGTCTAGCTCACTTCCACTTTATTATTGATCAACTACCTGCCTTACCTTCTTCTCAATAGTTGAGTGCATTATATGATAGCTTTGAGATATGTGTGAGAGATATAACGAGCTAGGGAAGTGGACAAGCTCCATGAAATCTCAGTAGTTGAGTACATTAGATACTCCTTCCGTTACCAACCAACTTCAATGATATTCATGTAGATTTTCTTAGCTAGTTTTAAGTTTGAGTATATTTTCTTCTATGACTTTGATTTACCCCAACTATTTTATCATATTTTAATTTTGGATTTGATTGTTTCCCTATAGTCAAATTAAGTTCCATAGGTTGATTTTCACTAGCCCTAGTATGTAAAACAATTGGGAAGCCATAGGAGCTTGTAGAGTGATTTCTTGTCGTTGAATTTTATATCTATAGATTGATTTTCCCTAGCTCTATCCTATAAATATCATTCATGATTCTTTATCACTTGATGCTTTATCTCATGTTTGGATTATCATGATATTCTCAATAACATCAACTTGGAATGGAAGCATGCTCATTTGTTTAAGTTTATTTACATTTTAAAGGAGTAATTTTTTAATACTAAGTGTTTGTGTTAAAGAAGGTTTTGGTCAAATAAAATTCAAAACTAAGGTGGGTAGAGCCAAGCTATACTTTCTTTGCCTAATACGGTTCTAATTAATGAGGTTCTTTTATCTAGTTACAAAGGTGCAGGGTTTGATAATTCAAGGAGTTGGTTTGTTGAGTGGGTAGGACTAAATTGACAAGTGAAAGAACCAAAAAATATGTGGGGGTGCATGTTGAGGCCTCAGAAACATAGTAAGCATAATATGCCCTTTTCTTAAATGTGGCACAAAATGAAATAGAAAAAATTGAGAATTTAGTGGCAGAAAGAAAAATGAGCATGTGTACAACAATGATTCTAAAGGAGGTGCATGATTTGGTATCTAACCAAATTAATTCTCAAAAATAGAGTAAATTCTATAAAATTACAGAGACATACTTGATGGTGAATAATATAATTTCTCAATCCTTGGAAAAAAATAAGATTTATTAGGAAGGAATCTTGCATACCATTAGAATCTTTGAAGGAACATTTGAGCCATCTACAAAGGGATTTTCGGTGTGAAGATACCTAGGCCCCTAAGGGAGCAACCAATCAACATTAATGTGGTTTAGTTGGCATCCAACCTAGCTATAAAATTTAAGTAGGAAAAGACTATGCTTCATCCATAGCTCTAAACATGAAGGTGCAATTCAATGAGTAGTCCGGGCCCACAACCATATGTATGATTTCAAGTTTAGGCCCTAAATTTTATCTTTTTAATTGTATTATTATGACTAATACTAGGTATTTATGTCCTATATATTTTGTTCTTGCCAAAATAGTGAAGAAATACAACAAAACTTTAATAAAATATCTTATTAGTCTACTAGTGGAAGGACGCATTTCCCTTAAAGTAATACTATATGAGCCATGAGTATTGTCTGTACCATACTTTTGTTAATGATATGAATATACATTTGTGTTTTAGCTTAAAAAAGTAAATGTAAAAGGTGAAATATGATGTTATTATTTTGTTTTTTATTAGTCGTGATACAACCAAAGGTATCTATATATATATATATATATATATATATATATATATATATATATATATATATATATATATATATATATATATATATATATATATATATATATATATATATATAAACTATTTCCATAATTAAAATTACTTTTAAATATACCCCCGATTAGAGTGGAAAATAAAACTAACTTACGAGTGAGGAGGGGGGAATGTCCCTTCGTCATCACCCCTATATATATATATATATATATATAAATTATTTCCATAATTAAAATTAATTTTAAATATGCCCCCGATTAGAGTGGAAAATAGAACAAACTTATGAGAGAGGAGGGGGGAATGTCCCTTCGTCATCACCCCTCTCCCCAAAGGAGGGGGAGGTTCCATTCCACTCTCCACAAGGAAATTCCATTTAATAATCATGCAATATATTGTAATGATCCAGGTGGATATTGGTGGCCACCCACTAATTCCTCCTGGATCCCCTCTAGTGCTTCTTTCAGTTTTTTTCAGTTTCCTTAATTATAGCATAGTTTACTATTTTTAGCAGTTTTTCGGGTCCTAAACATCAAGAGCCATTTTGAGGCCCTAAACGACGTTTTTTGGGAAATCTACCGCCAACTATGTTTCTATTTAAAAATCGTCTTTTTCGTTGTAGTACTCAGAGAGATTTTTCCAATGGGCTATCATGCACGTCAAACGAAGATAATACGACCAATTCGCGACCCCGGGAAGTTGATGTACCAACTTACCCAAAAACGGGGCCCACAATTTGGTGTTTCATCTTCTAGGGTTAGGTTTTGGAATGTGAAGGGTTTTTCATTGTTTCTCAACAATAAATAGGCCTTCGAGCCTCATTGTAACACAGTTCAGAGGCATGTAGCCACACATCTCTTCTCAAAGATAAGCTACCATCGCCCTAGCTGGTTTATTTCCATTTCTGGTTGTAAGCATATTTCAGTATTTTCCATTAATGAAATGAAGTATTATTTCCGCTGCATCTTTGTGTATACAGTTATCTCTGTAATTTGTTGCATTCCTGTTTAAGTCTGGATCGTGTAAGCTTCCCGATTGAACTCTTAACTCTATTGGGTGCAAATGGGAAGACTACTATGTGAATTCTGATATTATTATTTTTTGCATGGAGATGTTGTTTCCCTTTCGTTGGTAAGGGAAGGATTGGTTCGCTCTAACCTTGCCTTCCCTATGTTTGAGAATCCTACCAAACATTTGGCTACTTCTTTACTCGAAGGAACTGCAAGACACCACTAACATCTGGAGATCTGTTTGGTTGAGGTGACTCGCCATTCATGGCAAGCCAACACTAGTCAAGGGCTCATGCTTGGCACTTCTCATCCCTATCACTCTTTCCACCTTGGTGGTGCTAGGAATTAGGTGCTTCTTTCTTCCCACGAGTCCTCATCTACACCCTCTCTCTCTGCCGAACTCCATAAAAGATTGGTCACAATTAATTATTCTACTAAGTATCAAGGCACATATGGTATTATTCACTGCATTGTCTACGTGATTTTCATCATTGCACTACTCTCTACACATGCTGATGCTTTGAATTTTGGTGTGTACAAGCCCATTTTTAACATTAGCTTCAAATTTTGACCTTTCTCAATAGTTTCCAAGCTTAGTAATGGTATCATTGTTCCCATAACAATTAGCTACCTTGAAGTGCTTGCATGATCTCTTTTTTCCATCCCAACACAACTCTATTACACCTATAACTTGACATTCATTGTCCCGACACCCATCCATGTTGTATCTTCCTGCCTCCCTTTAGGTAGTTGAACTAAGAGAAACTCTCCCCTCTGCACTCCCATAGCTCTTTTTACCATTCATTTTCATCTTATTTTTACCATCATGCTTCACTAGCACCTAAGAAGCCGGCACGACTCCTCTAGCAAAGATTAAGGGAGCTCTTAAGATTGCTTCCATGCTAAATCCGCAATGCAGAGGCAGTATGACTATATTTCTAAGCATATCAAACATGCAATGAACCATGTTATTGTTGAGGAAATGATGTACATAAATGAGCACACTAATGAGGAAATTCTTTCCTTAGTAGTTGAGTGGCTTCCGAATTTGGACCACACTTGAGGAAAATTGAATTAGTACCTATGTACTATAGAATTATATTAGCATACAAAAACTCTCATTAGAAATGCTCCAGAAGACAAAGAGGAAAATAAAAGAAAGTTGTCTCTTCAACTCAGTGCCATTGAAGCAGAGGGTCTTCAAATGTCTCTCAAAAAAAGAGAAATGGCTCTCTAGTTAGCATGAATTGAGGCCGTCCTCAGTAAGTGTAAGGGTCGTGCTTCACTCAGCACACCGAAAGCTCCAATTGATGTTTCAACTTCCACTTAAGTTGTTCAATGGCATCTTTTCTTATTTACTTGGATTTTGATGCATATAGTTACCTGGGACTTTGAGCAGCACAACTACCATTTTGATGTATCTAGGCTTAAGCATTAACATGATAGTATTGATAGATATACTAAGATATGGTATAGTTATAGTTTTTTTGAACTTCATGTCAAATTTTGAACTAAAGAATTATTGTTTTTGCCCCTAGTCTGATTTCCCTATTAGTAAACCATAACAAGAACCTCTATGATGTATATATTATCTCTTATATTGATGGCCAACAACTTACAAAAAATTAAATATATCTTCTCATAACTATTTTCTAAACTTATCGCTCAAAGTAAGTTGTTGTTAAACACAAATTATTCTTTATGAAATGTATTTAACTTAGCTTTGGTGGGTCACCAATATCTTATTTTATTTATTTATTTATTTATTTTCATAGAATGTTTTGAGCTTTATTTGTATTTGATAAAATGGATATTTTGTTTTATTTGTGTTTTATTGAAATGGGAATATTTCAAAATGTATTTAAAAAATTTATTTTTAAAAATAATAATAAGGATGAAATTTTTTTGATTAACTATTTTATGAAATAAACATTGGTTCATTTGGTTAAAAAAGTACTTATATTTTACATATATATAATTAATTAAATTATATTTAGCAAAAAATTACCAATTTTAATAGTAAATTACATGTTTTTTATTAAATAGTCACCTAAAATACTATACATAAACATTTGAACTTTAATGATAACCATAAAACTTAATCCTAAAATTTCAAGAGAATGGAACTAAATATTTCTTAATAGCAAAAATATTTTAATAGCATTGAATTAACCAATTAAACTGAACTTAAAATTTATTTAAAAATAATTCTATTTCTACATATTTTAATAATAAATTATTAAAATAATATCTCAAAATAAATAAATAAAAAATTAAATAGCAAGCTTTGGAAGATATTGGTATCACAAATATTATTTCCATTTAAGCTTTGTGATCACACGTATTTGATTTCATTTCATAATGACTAATTTAAATAGAGATGTAAGATAGAAGGTGTTTGATTTGATTTCATAATGACTAATTTAAATAGAGATGTAAGATAGAAGGTCTGGATAGGTATTTGATTTGATAGCCACTAAAAGAATGAGATAAAAGATATTTTGATTTGATAACTATTAATTTGAAAGTAAAGCTTTTTGAAAAAGGTTTGATATTGATTTTAATATAAGCGTTAAATTATTGTTTTATTTTAATAAAATAAAATTTATATTAATATTTTATAAATTATTTTGAGTTTTTATAGTTAAAATTTTGAAAATAGTATTTGATAATTTCTTTTTACCATTATTTAAGTTAAAATCCTCTTTATAATTTTATAATAAAATTTATAAATATTTAAAATGTTTCGAGAGTTTATTTTTGTTAAAGATAAATAAGCAAATAAATTAAAATGCTTAACTTTATTCAAAATAAATGGGATTCTTTTTCAATTAACACTGCCAGTTAATAAATATTAATTTTTTATTTAATATGATTTTATAATCAATTTATTATATTTAATATGATTTTATAATTCATTCTCTATAAATGATTTGGAACAAAAATAATTAATTATATGACAATGTATAGGGGAATGCTATTTTCAACTTTATAGAAACATAGATGCTATTCCAACCCTATAGAAACATAAATGCCCTTTAACATGCGAGGGAAATAGCGCTGGCCCTCTGAGTGAGGATACGTGAACAAGTGACGTGGAGAGAGGGCTCGCCATCTGAGTGAGCACACGTGAACAAGTGAATGGAGCGTGAAGAGAGGACGAGCGCTATTTCCATCGCATGTTAGAGGACATTTATGTTTCTATAGAGTTAAAAATAGCATTATCCCAGAGTTAAAAATAGCATTATCCCAGGACTTATAGTGTAAATCTTAAATAAATCTTCAATATGTCTCACGTGCGTTTTAAATCAAATAATGAACCTAAGGTACGCATTCATCACCTACCATGGAGTGTCCGAAAATCGATCTCGTTCAACAGAAAAATGTGCTTAAAGATATAAAATTAGATAGATTAAACAGCTAACACACTCTAGCAGTAGAATTTGTACACATCTGAACTCTCTATATATTTAGAGCATAAGTACAACGTTTTAGACTGAATATGTATTTGCTGCATAAGCACATCTGCATTGTATATCTATCTGCAGGATACTCACACTTTGCTGTGAATCAACACAGAATCTTCCCCAGACAGCGACGGATAGCGGCACCGAATGAAGACTCCTCAGAGCACACCATTTTCATGATGACATACCACCACATTACCCATCACATCAACTTAAACTTGACATTTCATAATACTCACTATGCATGTTACAACAATTCTCCCATGTTTCACAAGAAAATATGTAGATACAGCTGGAAATTTACTACATATTGCATACTCTGCCATCTTCTCTATGGTAATTCCCAGCGCTTGGGCGAACGCTTTTGCCTGCATTCAAATTTGTGAATTGATTAATCATTTGACGATATAATGATAGCAAAAATAAACAATGAATGAATGTTATTCTTTGACGTGCCTTTTGCAATGGGCAGTAATATCTATCGGAATGCCGCAGGATTTGGCAATGGGTATGTAAGTAGACGCATCCACCACACCCGATCGCAGGCGCGAGCAGAAGCATTTTTCCATTGCAATGCTTCTCAGAGCCGCGCAACACTTATTCGAAGGGTGGCTCTTGCTAGATCCGATACAATTAAGCAGCAACACGGGGCTGCAGTGAGAAGGCGACTGAGGCGCAGCAGCTCTTCCCGATGCGCCGTCAACAAATTCAGAAAACAACACAAACGCCGGGAGACATATTGTGAGACAGTATAAATTGATCCACTGCACTCCCTTCATAATGCTTGTATGTTCGAGCTTCAATGCGGATCGTCAGAGAGCGGAACTGATAATAAGAGTAACGAGGAAGTCACGGGTATAAATACACAGTAATGGAGGGCTCTGTTTCTCTGGTTGGATTTAGAGTGAGAGTGAATTGATTTGATATGGGCGGTGGAAGGACGTTTGATAATGCGGGTGGGGATCAGGAATTATTAGAGACAACAGGAGGCAATATGCGGGAGGAGCGCCTATGTGACGTGTCCATCACATAATATCAACTCCTGAGGGCGATGCGCACGTCTGTGCCGACATTCTGTCGTGTGAGGAAGAGGTCACGACTCACGAGTCACAACATGCCCGATGGTATAGGAGTTGATTGTCACTTTTGGTTCTACTCAAATTTGGCATATTTTCATATCTGCTCCTTTACCTAGATGAGGCGATCACTTTGGCTTTTTTGGCCTGTTTTCCGGAAATATGTGTTTCTTTTCCCATTTAATTTTCTTGAAATTCAGCCATTTTTATGCAAGCGATTAAAGTTACACATTCAAAATCTCAAATCTAAAAACTAACTAACTTTCAATTAGATCATACAATTCACTAAATAAGTGATTGAAACCAAATTTCCTACTAAATTTCGATTAAAAGATCAGCTCTAGTGTGTACTAACGGCTATCCTAATCCATCGTCGTACTCTCCGTCGGCAGTGGAGCCGACGACAAGGTGTCTCACATGTAGTCATTAATGCTAAGATTGAAGGACCGGAATTGTAGGGATAGCGTATATTTATGGCTTCTCTAATAGCCAATAATTTAGAAGAAGAAAGAAAATGTTGAGCTGTGGTTGATGTGATGTTTTTCAAACTATTTAGTGTTGTCCATCGTCACGACAAGATGTAAAATGAGATCATGGCGACTGATTAAATAGTAATAGCCATTAAGAGAGTTAATTTTTAACAGTTAGAGTTTAACAACTAACTTTGACCCAATATTAAAAATATAATTTTATAATTAATGAATGAGGACTCTAATTGATTTTGACTAAATAAAAAATGATAATTTATACAAAATATTTATTAAATCATATTAATACCTTATAAAGGTTCAAACAAATAAATGTTTAAAATTGACTCTCTAAATAAATATTTATCTAACTTATTTTGACTAAGTAAAAATATTTAAATTTTAAGTTGTGACTAAATAATAAATATGCTCGGACCAACTAAATGAGTAAATAAATCTGAAGTAATGAATAATTAAACTTTTAGTTATTGACTAAAATAATACTTTATTAAACAATGTTGTTTATTAGAATAAATAAATTTAGGTTAAATATTTCAATGAGAATGTTAAGACTAAATAAATAAACAAAAATTAAATTAATAAATAAATTTGATTAAATAAATAAATATTTAATTTCAAAAAATATATCTTTTTTAGTATAGAATCATTGCACAAACATTTTAATTTAAATAGGTTAACAAATTAAAAATTAAAAATCTACTAAAAAATTATAATAGAAAAAAATATAATGATACTAATAATAACAAAATAAATATAAATGACAATAACAATGATAATATTGAATAAATAAACAATAAATGAATAAATGGATAGATAGATAGTTAAATAAATAAATAAAAATAAAACTAGGAGGATAAGGCAGGGACCCAAAAACTACTAGTCTTCCAACCATCATCTCGGTTCAGATTACTAGGCCTTCCATTGATTTCTATAGCTTCCCTAAACTTATCGTGATGGAAGTGGTCAATTCTAATAATGACCCAAGTGTCCTCAATGCTGATATGATATTTCGTCTTTTCCACATGTTCTGCCAAAGCCGAAGAACGTTTCCTCCCATGTTTTATGTCTGTCGCATGCTCATGAATCCTTTGATTTATAGAGTGGCTAGTTTCACCAATGTAGGGAGTCCCACATGAACAAGGGATGAGATAAACACCTTTCATATTCTTGGGGTCCACATGGTCCTTCACTGACATTAGAGAGCTCCTTCAAGAGGACTCTATGGCTTCCTCAAATCCTTTGGATAAACAGAAGATGAACCCCTGAAAACCTATCCCTAGTTTCTTCCCTAATCATAGGACCTTTTCCCGCTTTTAGGAAAACTTTGAGATACTGGTTCTTACCATATCCATTACTATTAAAAACATTCAGGAGATGGTTTTTTTCTTCACCGAGGTGCTTTTCATCAGAAACTCTTAATGCCCTAGTGGCGAAGGTGTTGAGAACACCTAGTTTTTGGGCAAAGAAATGATGGGATTTACCATTAACTTATTGCTCTGTGTAAGTTTTCTTCCGAAAGATCTGATGGGAGAAAGAACCATCCTCTTCTTTTGAAATAAGGCATCAAGGAAAGGCAGGCACCAATTGGTTTCACATTCCATAGTAAACTTTATGGAACTCGACTGATTGTTAAGATGCTGGAAAAAAGGGCTAATTTTTCTTAACCATGGGGCCAAGTGACACAAGTGTCATCCACAAACCTTTTGCATAGCCTCGGCTAGAAAAGAGCAAAGATCAATGCCTTAGATTCAAATTCTTTCATGGACAGATTAGTCACAATAGGGGAAAGGGGGTGTCACGACAATGAGCTGGGCACATGTGTGACGAGAGGCAGGGGGGACATAGCTTCAGTTAAAGGCAACAAGTCGAGTTGTGACGACGAGTGGGTGCGTTCGGTTAAACGCACCCCAACGAGCGACTTGGAGGGTCGAAAAACCAAAAATCAGAAAATCAACTAAGTATGGGGACCGTGTGACGAGTTTATAAGAAGTGTCAAAAAACTAACGATTCTCTGGGCCAATGTGCGGAGCGATGAGTTGGGTGAAACGACACATCTGTTATATTTTATGTGGCAACTTGTATGGTCGATTTGGGTAGGCCAACCCACCTTGACTCTTGCAGGTCGCATTTATATAGAGGGCGACTTGATGGAGGAAAGACATCAAGCATTTGATCCAAAGGCAAGTTCAAACATAAGGTGGATGAGCTAAGGAGAAGAACAAACAAGGAGGGTGAGGTGCAGGCGGACCGAGGGCTGCAGTACCGAGCCGAGGAAACAAAAAATGCAGAGTTTGGGCGCGTTCTGGGCGGACGAACCGCAGGTGGGGCGACCCTGCCCGCGGGGAAGCTACAGTGGGGTGGGAATGCTCGTGGATGAGCTGTAGTGGGGTGTGTCTACCCGACAAGCTGCAGTGGGGCACCTCTCCCTAACGAATTGCAGTGGGGTGCATTTGATTGACAATTTGAACGAAGGGTATTGTTGAACGGGGGAAACCCTAAATGAACAGAAGTGTGTTGCTCAATGGAAGAGCGGCCCTAAACGAATGGAAGGGAATTGTTGAACAGAAGGGAGACCTTGACTGAGTGAGGGTGACCCTGAACGAACGTAAGGGCACTGCTAAACGGAAGGGTGACCCTGAACGAACGGAAGGGTGTTGTTGAATGGAAAGGTGACCTTGAACAAGCGAGGGCAAACCTGAATGAATGAAAGGGCATTGCTAAACAAAAGGATGACCTTGAATGATCGAGGGAACTGCTGAATGGAAGGGCCACCCTGAACGACAGAAAGTGGGCACTGCTAAACAAGCATGCCGAATTGTTTTATTTTGCCAAACTTGTTAAGGTGAACCTTGGGGTTTCTTGGCAAAGGTTGTATATGCAAAATACTTGTAAAATATTGTTATATTATTATTTGGGCAGACTCTAACCAGGGAGTTTCCCCTCCCATTAAAAGAAGATTTATCTGCTATGCATATTTATGATGATGATGATGTTGAATGTTATTTCCATTGTGTAAAATGATGAATGCTTAGTGTAATTGAAGAAAAATAACTAAGTGTTGAATGTTAGGCGTAGCCCGTACTCATTAGTATTGGTGAAAAGAAATTGGGTAGTGGTGCCGCACTTGCCTATGTGCAGTTGAAAGATCACCGCAAAGATAGGGGCATGACAGTTGGTATCATAGCCTGATTTAGAGAATCGAGTTTTGCAGATTGAAGTGTTACTACTACACTTCGTGACAGGTTTAGCAGAGGTGAAGCATTGTGCTTGGGCCAAGTTGAACAATGAGACATGGCAAGTTGGGAAGAATTCCAAGGGAGGCTCTTGCTTACCTTATATAGGTTGAAGCTGATGAAAGAAGAGAACCCATGGATTCGAGATGAACTTGAGGTCTTGGAAAGAAATGTTGAAGATGAACTTCTTCGACTTGGTTGGGCAACAGAGCAAGATATAGCTGCAGACTATGATGAAGAAGAAGAAGAAGTCGTGATATATGAAGATGTTGCAGATGTGACAACGATGGAGGAAGAACTTGAGGCACTTCCAATTTCTCAAGTTGAACTAGGATCGTACATATTGCAGACATTGATGGATGAAGACACTCACATGGAGGAGCCTCATGATGAAGTAAGTATTCCTATTACTACCTGTGTTTCATTGGAGCTTTTAGAGGATTGGCCATATGCAGTGGAGGGAAAAGACAATTTGTTGATGCGATGGACAACCTTACCATGGATGACTAGGATGAGACCTTGTGCGGAGAAGCAAGGAACATTGATTGTTGCAGAACTTGTTGGAGCAATTTATGACCTCATGGTAGGGGGTGCAAATGCTCATGAAAAGGGAGGAACATGATGATCATTGTGGAGGATGGGTCATGATTTAGCCATATGGATAATTAACTAAGTGCCCAGCATGACTCATGGACTGATTGAAGAAAGGGCACACACTAGGGTTATGATGATTTGATACTTGGGTGGACTTCTTCATGGTCAAGACCAAGAGGCAGTCTTGGTGGACCTTTAGTGGGAGAGGCAACGATGATGGAAGGAACCTATGATGTGACTTGATGATATACATGGTTTGAATGACTGAGTGCACTAAACCTAATTGAGGACTAGGATGAGATGACCAATGTTGTGATAGTTCTACTTAGTTAGACATCATGGGAAGCTTAAGTCATGGACATCGAGTTGGATAGATGGAGCATGGAAAACACTGTTACACTATGGTGGGACATTATACAAGAGCACTTGTGGAGATGTCATTTATGGGCATCGAATGAGAAGTTCCAAGGCAATGATGTTGGGCAGATGGATTTGCTGATGTGACATGGAGACATTTTACTTATGAGCCGATGGGGATGTTGTGCACTTTTGTACAACAAGGCCATGGACTGATTGGATTTGTGAGTAGACTATGAGAGTATTCCTACCACATGGAGAGTAGAGGCATCTTGCAGTGACCTTTGAGGCCGAGACATGTATGCTTGCTGAGATGTTGGATGGAGATGATTCATGGAACTCATGATGACTTGAGATAGTTGCAGCTGATGGAGACTTCATTTTATAGTGGTCTTGGAGTATCTGATTCATTGAGGAGCTGAGGTCAGTGATGTACCTAATTTTGATGCGGTATGGGATGCATACTTTTGACCACATTTATGTGTGTGTCAGGAGAGTGACTTGATGAGGATGATTAAGACGAGACACTTTGGATTTGATGGAGTTGCAGCGATGGTGATGTCTTGGTTGCAACACTTTGGCATGGGTTGAGCCGAGACTTAACCACTTTGATACATGGAGGCTGATTGGTTTATGACCATGGGTAGCACATTAATGATGAGATAGGTGTATACTTGTCCTTTGACAGACTTGAGGTATGGCATATTACAAATGTGATGAAGGTTGCTTCATGGACCTGGATGTGGCACATTGAGAGTCGGTTTGATGAGAGGATCTCTTCATTTTGAGGAGATGGATATTACACACATATATGGATGATGATGTTTGGATAGATGTGACTGATTGACATGCAACACATCGACACCAACATCATGGACATCATGTTGTGGATGAGATGGAGATTACTTCATGGACCTAGGCATGGCTTACTTACATTTTGATGGAGATGGGATGGATTCTTGATCGAGTTGATGTTGTGATAGGATGCTGAGAGAAATGACTGATGATGGCATGAGGAGGTGCATTCTCATGGTTTGAGTGCGAGAGTTGGATTAGCTACCCAACTAGTTTGAATCATGGGGCCTGGAAATGTTATGAAACTAGCTCACAAAAAGATAGAAAAGATAGATGAACACCTTAGAAATTAGCCTCTTCGAGGGGGCAACCTCCTTTACATTACACAAATGAACAATTCTTGGATGATACAAATGACAATACCTCCTTTCTATATATAGGAGTCTAAGGGGTCATAATATAAATAGAGCCGACATAACAATAATAATGTAAGGGCACAATAATAACAATAGTGGGCTTCTATGGGGCACAATAGTAACAATATGGGTACTACATGCAGGGAAAATTTTAAGAACCACCCTAAATTTATATGTATAATAAATGGGCTAATCCCCATGATACATAGGAAAAATGGAAGGCGATTTTATCAATAATATAATATGTATATATAGTTTTTTTGGCGAATCTCTCACCATATTATATTATCTTGTACAGTGATGGAGAATCTTTCACTGAATTATAAAATCTTGTAAGATCTTGGCAAATCTTTTACTGAATAATAAAACATTGTGAAGTCTTGGCGAATGTTTTGTTAAAGTATGAAACCATATATGATAATAAGAAAACATATTCATTAAACTGTAATATAATAACATACATGTTTGGAAAAAGAAACATAATTTTCTCTTCCTACAAACAATGTTCCAAGTTTCAGTGGTTGTGTTTCTCAAGGCTCTTACAATACACTCTTTCATATCCTTCTATTAGTTTTGATAATATTCCACAACAAAGTTCTTGTAGGTGTTGATATTGACAACGAGTTCTGTCAAGGTAGGAGAGATTAATCTTTTCTCTACAACTTTTGTCAAGCTACCACTTTTTTCAAGTTATCAAATTTCTTTCTTATTCCATAGACTCCAACTGCGAGATAAAAAAAAAACACATCAAGTTTGTTTACCCCAACATGCCAACAAGTAGCAAGCCCCAACTATATTATATAAGAAAGTATTAGGTATCCCAAGGGCTTGAACGGGATCTAATTGAAAGAAGTGACCATTGTGAGAATCCTTCCAATCAATATATGAATATATAAATGTAGATTTATTATTATTTTAATTGTAAATCTTCAATTAAATAATAAAATTTAATTACGTCTCTCCCAATCTAAATTGCTTATTAGCATAATTCACTACCCTCATAGGTCTCGCATTTTTTAACAGTGTTGTAACATGTAGATTAATTTCCTTTTTGGTGAACAATCTCCACCTTTTAGGAAAATATGGTGCAGTAGCTCTAACCCCTACAGATCATTAGGACAAACTAAGAATAGCACAGAAGATGAAAGGTTGTCCAAACCAACTTATTTTTCAAACAACTAATCCAACATCAGTACCTAAACCTTTTCATGAAGATATCATATTGAGAATGTTTGAAAAATGGTGAGAAATCTTCTGCGAGGGTGATGCAGAAAGAGTGATAAGGTTTCATTGTTTTTAATTTTTTTGTTAAATTAGAAAAAGTTAAAAACCAATATTAATGGAGATATTGGTATTTTTTACTAAATTTTGTGAAGTGACTAAATGTAGATTTAACCATTCACCTTAAGATTTTTTTACAATATAATTTCCTAAGTCTATTTAATATCTTCATTATCATAAAAACCAACCTATATCCATCTTAACTCCACATCTACCTCTCTTAGGGGGATGAAATCTATTTAACCCTCTGAGCACTTGGTAGACCCAGAATTAAGATGGATCTAAGATGATAGAATTTCCCCTTTAAATAGTCTATGCTCACATAAATACCATGGTATTACCATGGGTCAATACCATGGGTTATCATAAACCTGGAGCTTAAAAATTACTATTAGTAATTTATAAAAATTAATAAAATTAATAATTGATTACTATTTTATTTTTTATTTTAACCAAGTTAAAATGTTTAACATACATTAAATTACAACATCTATTTTTACTCATGATCCACCAAAACCCGAGAGGGATCAAATATTTTTTGCATATCATGATATTTGATACCTCTCGGGGCTTAGTAGATCCAGAGTAAAGATGGATCTATGCTGGTTTAATTCCCCCATTTAAATAGGCTACATTCCACATGAATACAATACCATGTGCCATTTTTATTTTTATTAATACTAATATTAGGGTTAATAATGTTTTTCTCCATGGTATTAATAATAATCTAGCCCATGGTATTTGGCGCCCATAGTATTTTGCCCATAGGTTTCACCTAAATATAACACATTTTTTGAGTGTTCGTAAATATAAGGTGACTTATGGAGTAAATAAACTCATTTATTTATATTTTTATTAATTTACCATACTTCTTTTACAAATATGGTATTTGGCCCATAGGATTCACTTAAATAAAACCTCTTTTTTGAGCCTTCATAAATAGAAAGAGGGTAACTATGGACTAAATATAAAAAGAGGTTTTATTTATTTACCATACGGCTAGTTTATTTATATTTTTGTTTATTTACCATACCTTTTGAGTAAGTATAAAATGAGGTTTTATTTATTATAAAAAGAAGTTTTATTTATTTACCATACCTCCACTTTATTTATATTTTTATTTGTTTACACCCTTGCATGTATATAAGGTGACTTATGGAGTAAATATAAAAAATGTTGTATTTATTTACCATACCTCTCATTTATTTATATTTTTATTAATTTACCATAACTATCTTATAAATATGGTATTTGGCCCATAGGATTCACTTAAATAAAACCTATTCTAGAAAATTAGGGCACATGGAATGTTGTAACTCCTAATTTCAAGGGCTAAATTTACCTTTTTTACCCTCTCCCTTAAAATAAGGTGGGCTATTTGAGGCAATTTGTAAAAATGTACTATGATACAAAATATTCATCCACTAAAAATTTAAAACACCTTCATTTCACCAAAGGGCGAACATTCTCCCCTAAAATTTTCCATGACTACATGGGTACAACAATATAATAAGGGGGTTGTACTAATAACAATAAGGGGTTACACTAGTAGTATAGGGGCCTAACAGGAAATGTATCAAGATGTATTTGAATTGGGTTTGAGTATCATGGCAATAGTTCACATGAGGGTGATACATGATGAAGTCGACATGATATATGTTATAGTGATAGCATGTAGCTTGAGTTGGAGGGACCAACCTTCCATGATGGGGTCACATGTGGATCTACGATAGATTTGGTTGATGATCATGGATTGAGGAGCCTTTTCTATTCATGGAGACATGAAACTTGATGGTTTGTGCGATAACAGAGCAGAGATGGGCAACATGGAAATTTTGCAGATATTGGAGCTAGCGACACTTTGCGATGTCGTATGATGGTGTTGTTGAGGATGACAACCTCTTAAAGTGGGGGAGTATGTCATGACCACGAGTTGGGCACATGTGCGACGGGCAAAGGGGGAGACATAACTTAGGTTAAAGGAGACGAGTTGAGTTGTGATGACAAGTGGGTGCGTTCGGTTAAATGTGGCCCGACGAGCGTGCGCGAAGGAGTTGCGATGATGAGTTGGGACAAGCTACTTGGAGGGTCGAAAAATAAAAAACTGGAAAATAGATTAAGTATGGGAACGTGCGACGAGTTTATAAGAAGTGTAAAAAAACCAACGAGTCGGTGGGCCAACGTGCGAAGCGATGAGTTCGGTGAACCAACATGTCTTTTATATTTTATGTGGCTACTTTTATGGTCGGCCTAGGTAGTCTGACCCACCTTGACTCTTGGAGGTTGCATATATATAGAGGGCTACTTGATAGAGGAAAGGCATTAAGAATTTGATCCAAAGGAAAGTTCAAATATCAGGTGGACAAGCTAAGGAGAAGAACAAACAAGGAGGGTGAGGTGCAAGCAGGCTATGGGCCATAGTACCAAGCTAAGGAAACAAAAAAAATAAAGTTTGGGCATGTTCTAGGCGAACGAACCACAGTAGGGCGTGCTTGCCCGTAGACGAGCTACAGTGGGGCACGTATTCTAGGAGAGTTGCAGTGGGGCACCTCTTCCCGACAAGTTGCAGTGGGGTGCGTCTGCCCGACGAGCTGAACGAAGGTTGCTGCTAAACGAGGGCGACACTGAACAAATGGAAGGGTGTTGCTAAATGAAAGAGCGGCCCTGAACGAACAGAAGGGCACTACTAAATGGAAGGGTGACCTTGAATGACTGAGGGCAACCCTGAATGAATGGAAAGGTGTTGTTGAACATAAGGGCGACCCTTAATGAACTAAAGGGCACTGCTGAATGGAAGGGCGACCCTGAACAAGTGAGGGTGAACCTGAATGAATGGAGGGGAACTGTTGAATGGAAGGGCAACCCTGAATGAGTGAGGGTGTTGCTGAATGGAAGGGCCATCCTGAATGACAGAAAGTGGGCATTGTTGAACAAGCAAACTGAATTGTTGTATTTTGGTAGAATTGTTAAGGTGAACCTTGGGGTTTCTTGGCAAAGGATATATATATAAAATACTTATAAAACATTGTTATATAATTATTTGGGTAGACTCTGACCAGGGAGTTGCCCCTCTCATTAAAATAATATTGATCCACTATCCATATTTATGATGATGATGATGAATGTTATTTCTGCTCTGTAAAATGATGAATTCTTAGTGTAATTGTAGAAAAATAACTAAGAGTTGAATGTTAGGCATAGCCCATACTCATTATTATTGGTGAAAATAAATTGGGTAGCGATGTCACACCTACCTATGTGCGGTCAAAAGATCATCTCCAGGATAGGTGCGTGACAGGGGGAACCCATGGCGACACCACAAGTTCATTCATTAAATTCCCATTCAAAGCTGACGAAAGTGGAGGTAACACAAATATACACTAAATTAGTTATATCAGGATCAATATTGCACCTGACAACCTTAATGTCCTCGGTAATGGGGATATTAGTGTAGAGTGAGACCACATCAAAACTTATTAGCTCATCATTAAGACCGAGCCTTATATCCTTTAATTCATGGACAAAAGACGTTGAATCCTTAACAAAGGAATGAGTTATACCAACTAGGGATTTAAGCTTCTGGGCTAAATATTTAGATAGAAGATAGGTCGACCCGCTTATGGTGTGACAATGGGTCTAATATTGGGTTGTGTTATATTCTTTCCACAACTAGCCTACCTAGTTAACCGGGGGGTTAGAGGGGGGGTGGATCTCCCCCTTCGTTGCATCGGATTTTGTAGGGGGGGGTCACAGGGGGTTTGAGGCAGCACCCCAAGGAATTTTTTTTTTGGACCCTATATTAGGTGGGTGGACCTACCTATAGTTTTGTGCATGGTTTTTGCACATGGTTTTGGGTGTGTTGGTCTTCGGTCCATGGTATTGGATGCTTCAGCATGTATATATATGTATTGTAACATTGAAAGGAACATAATGAAAAATCAAGCTGGTAGTCCCGGTTTTGGAATCCAGGGGAAACTTTCTGTGTATATATGTGTTTTATGTGTTATGCTCTTGCATTGTTTATTTTCTGTGTTTTAGAATTCGTATGCAAGTAATTTCTGTACGGGGTTAAAACCTACATTTGGTATCATAGTTGTTTTGGCTTCAAGGGGATGCCTTTATTGCTGAGGGGTTTCGCTCGGCCCTGTGGTAGACCCTATTCAGTGGGCGATCTGTGGGATCGATTCTGGTGGTGAAAAAAGATGGCAAGAAGTGGAAAGATAGAGATCAAGAAATTTAATGGTCAGAGTTTTGAGTTGTGGAAACTCAAGATGGAGGATTTGTTGGTGGATAAAGATCAGTGGATTGTAGTAGATCTGGGTACTAAACCAACATGAGTTTCCAATGAAGAATGGAAGAAGTTGGATCAGAAGGTAAAGAGAACAATACGGTTGTGTGCCTTAGATTTAGTATTACTGAATGTATCTGGGGAAGCTACAGTGAAGTCTTTGTGGGAAAAGTTAGGGACTTTGTACCAATTTAAGTATCTGGTGAATAAGTTGTTCCTACAGAAAAAGCTATATAACCTGAGGATGAAAGATGGAGACTCAGTGACAGAGCATCTAAACGCATTTAATACTGTGGTAAGTCAGTTATTATCTGTTGATAATAAAATTTTAGATGAAGATAAGTGCACTTGTTTGTTGTGTTCTGTACCAATTTCATGGGATATTTTGGTTATTCCCATAGGTAGCAATGCAACTACCTTACAGTTTGATGAAATAATCTCATCCTTGCTGACAGAGGAGATGAGATGGAAAAATATGGATAACCAAAATGGTGATGCCTTGTCTGTATGAGGACGGTCCTAGAACAGAAACAAAAATAATTCATCGAGTGGGAGATCTAAATCTAGAGGGAGATCTAAATCTCCAGGAAGATTTGTAAAGGTGTGCGGAAAATGCAAAAAGGAAGGACACTACAAAAGGGACTGTAAATAAAAAGCTCCTTAAAGAGAAACGGGGTCTGATGATGCTCCTTCTATAGAGGCGAAAACCACCTCAGATGAAGGTGGGGATGTGTACTTGGCTTCTTCAAGTACACATGTAGATCATGAGGCATGTTTGATTGACTCAGGTGCATCCTTTCACTTCACTCCCCATAAAGAGTGGTTCTGTGAGTATGAGAAATATGATGGTGGTGATGTCTTCTTGGGGGATGACAGGAAGGCTAAAATCGTTGGTTGTGGAAAATTTAAGTTGAATTTGCAAGGTGGAAGGATTAGAACACTTCCGGGTGTTCTGCATATTCCTGCATTAGCCAAAAATTTGATTTTTGTAAGCAAGCTGGATGATGTGGGTGTAGAAACAGTGTTCGAGAAAAATACATGCAAGATGGTTTGGGTAGCATTAGTATTGATGCGGGGAGTTCGGAATGGAACTGTGTACAAGCTGTAAGGTAGAATTGTTGTTGATGGATACAACAGTTCTGTGGTTCCTGAAAGTGGAGCAGAAAATATAGTGGTCTCTGGAGAAAAGACCATGTTATGGCATCAAAGGCTTGGACATATTGGAGAGAAGGGCCTTCGAATACTTCATGGTAAAGGTATGTTAGAAGACATGACTAATAGCTCTCTGGATTTTGATTTCTATGAAAATTGTGTATATGGGAAGAAGAATTGGGTGAGTTTCCCCTCTGGTGGTAAGAGTGCGAAACAAATATTAGAGCTTGTGCACGGTGATGTGTTTGGACCTGTGAAGGTTCCATCACTGGGTAAATCTGTGTACTATGTGTCATTTATAGATGACTTCTCAACGAATACATGGATATATTTCCTTAAGAAGAAATCTAAAGTCTTTGACAAGTTTAAAGAATTTAAGGCTCTGGTGGAAAACTAGACAGAGAAGAAGATAAAGATGTTGAGGACAAATAATGGTCGAGAGTTTTGCAAGAAGGAAGTTGAAGAATTCTGTAAGAAGTGTGGTATAGCATGGCAGAAGACTACTGCATACACACATGAGGAAAATGGATTTTCAGAAAGAATGAACAAGACATTGATGGAAAGGGAAAGAAGCATGCTCAGTGGTGCCGAGTTAGGATAGGAATTATGGGCAGAGGTAGTGGAGACTACATGTTACCTTGTCAACATATCACCTTCATTAGCATTGGAGGATAAGACTCCACAAGAGAAATGGAATGGTAAGAAACCCTTTCTTTCACATCTGAGGGTATTTGGATGTGATGCATATGTACATGCTCCAGAGGAGAAAAGAACAAACTTGGATAGTAAATTTGAAAAGTGCATCTTTATTGGGTATAAGGATGGTTTAAAGGGTTATAAACTTTGGAACGGAGTAACAAGGAAGGTTGTGTACAACCGAGATGTGGTGTTCAAAATGATGAAAGATGTTATTAAACATGAAGTCCAACCAAAGGAACTCGAGAAGATAGAGTTTGATCTAAAAGAGGAAGAATCAGAATCTACAACAGAAGAGGAATCAGAAGATGAAGAGCTACAAACTCCAGCTGTGAGAAGATCAGTTTGAGAAAGAAGGAAGGCATAAGGGTATAGTTCATCTAATTTGTGTTCAAATTTTGCTTTATCTATTATTGATGATGATCCTAGAACTCTGAATGAAGCAGTAAATTCAAAGGATGGAAAACTTTGGAAAGAGGCCATGGTTGATGAAATGGCATCTTTGTACAAAAATGAGGCTTGGGATCTGGTGGAGTTGCCAGATGGAAGGAAACCCATTGGCAGCAAATGGGTGTTTAAGAAGAAGATAAATGCAGAAGGAAAGGTGGAGAAATAAAAATCTCGGTTGGTAGCAAAAGGTTATTCCCAGGTGTCGGGAATTGATTTTGGTGATATTTTTTCTCCTGTTGCCAAGGTAACTTCTATTAGATTACTTTTATTTGTTGTTGCTACTTTTGATTTTGAGGTAGAAAGATGGATGTGAAGATATCATTTCTTCACCGGGAACTGGAAGAGGATATATACATGAAGCAACCTGAAGGCTTTGCAGTGAAGGGTAAGAAAGAACTAGTATGCAAGTTAAAGAAGTCTATGTATGGGTTAAAACAATCACCAAGGATGTGGTATCAGAAATTTGATATGTTTATATGGGGACTTGGCTTCATGAGAAGCAAAGCAGATCACTGTGTATATTTTAAATTAATTGGTGACCGTGTTATTCATCCTGACTTATATGTGGATGATATGTTGTTGGTTAGAAATGACAAATAAATTATCCACAATTTGAAGACCCAGTTGTCCTCTAAATTCGACATGAAAGATCTTGGTGCTGCAAACTATATTTTGGGCATGTAAATTAAAAGAGATCGAGCAAAGAGGAAGCTCTGGTTAAACCAAAGGAAGTATGTCAAGACAATACTGCATAGGTTTAATATGCAGGATAGTAAATCGGTGAAGGTTCCTATTCCTGTAGGTGTAAAGTTATCTGCTGAACAGTGTCCCAAGACACAAGAAGAGGAAGAAGAAATGTCACGTGTTCCATATGCAAGTGTAGTTGGTAGCCTAATGTATGCGATGGTCTGTACTAGACCAGACATTGCTCATGCAGTGGGAGTATTGAGTAGGTTTATGTCAAAACCAGGGAAGGAGCATTAGACAACAATGAAGCGAGTTTTCAGGTATTTGCATGGCACTGGTGATTATGGTCTGTGCTACCAAGGAAGACCAGGATTGGACAGAGTTTTGGATATTCGTGGGTTTGTTGATGTAAGCTGGGCTGGAGGTCTGGATCAGAGAAGATCTAAAAGTGGGTATTTGTTTAACCTATTTGGAGGTACAGTCAGTTTGATGAGTAAGAAACAATTTGTAGTGGCACTAGCAACTACAGAGGTTGAATACATGGCAGCCACTCATGCAAGCAAGGAAGTAGTTTGGTTGCGGAGATTCTGTTCAAGTATGCAGTTAGTCCAGCAAGCTATAATAATAGTCTATGATAGCCGAAGTGCAATTTTCTTGGAAAAGAACCCTGCTTATCATTCAAAGACAAAGAACATTGATGTTCAATATCACTTTTTAAGGGATATGATAGAAGACAAAAAGGTGTTGCTGGTAAAGGTGGACACTTTGAAGAGTACTGCAGATGCATTGATAAAATATGTGATCTCTGAGAAGTTCTCTTGGTGTAGAGAAACAATGGGTGTTGCAGTGTTGGATAAATGAGTAAGATCTCATGTGGCCCCCCATGGAAGGAAAACAACAAGTGGGAGAATGTTGCGTTGTGTTATATCCTTTCCACGACTAGCCTACCTAGTTAACCTAAGGGTTAGAGGGGGGGTGGAGCCCCCCTTTCGTTGCGTCGATTGCGTAGCAGGGGGGTCACAGGGGGTTTGAGGGGGGCGGTTAGCCCCCCTCTACAGGGTTTGGGGCAGCGCCCCAGGGAATTTTTTGGGACCCTATATTAGGTGGGCGGACCTACCTATGGTTTTGTGCATGGTTTTCACACATGATTTTGGGTGTGATGGTTTTTGGTCCATGGTATTGGATGCTTCCGTATGTATATATATGTATTGCAACATTGAAAGGAACATAATGAAAAATCAAGCTGGTAGTTCCGGTTTTTGGATCTAGGAGAAAATATCTGTGTATATGTGTGTTTTATGTGTTATGCTCTCGCATTGTTTATTTTCTGTGTTTTAGAATTTGTATGCAGGTAATTTCTGTACGGGGTTAAAACCTACATCTAAGAGGAGCCCCTTCCTTATGGATCTTAGGAAGACCATAAATCCTAGGCGTGAGAGGGCTACTCTCGATGAGCTTATGGCTCAAGGAGCTCACAGAGCTACTCGATTTTATGGCAAGAGCCACAATTTTGGAGATCTTTTTTAAGGGGTTCTTATCAAGTTTCTTGTAGCTCCCACTATTACATAAGTGATCCAACATTTTCCTCCTGTAATCCTCCTTATCAAGGATAACTACAGCTCCCCCTTTGTCAGCTTTGAGAACCACGATGTCCTTGTTATTATTCAAAGCTTTGAGAGCATCAAACTCATGCTTGCTAATGTTGTTCTTCAGGGGCTTTTCCCTCCTCAAGACAACAACACAGTCTTGCCTAATGATATCCTTAGTGACATCTGACAAGTCCTTTATCCCAAATTCAACATTACAAATAATATCTTCCACCGAGATTTTTCTGGGAGCAAGGGAAAAATTTAATCCTTTCCCTAGGAGACTGAAAACATGGGGGTCAAAAGAATAACTAAAGAGAAATGGGGTCAGTTAGGTTAACCTTCATCTTTTTTTTGCTATGTTTTAGCTGGAAAAATTTGCCGAGAATAATGAAACATTCAAATATTATTCTAGTATTGGTTCACATCACTTTTATTTCCTTCAGCTTTGGAGATTTCTTTCCAAATCTAAGGTGATTCAAGAATTATTCATAAACAAAATTTTCCATGTATCATAGAAGTACTTCGGGTATGAATGGATTTTAAAATTTAAATTACCTTGATTTAATAAATTGAATATATTTTTGAATAAATTACCTTGATCTAATAAATTATTTAGTATAATTACCAGAAGTAGGTGACATATGTCATAAGCTCGTATATAATTATTATTATTCTTTTTTCAAACATAAAACCAGGCGGTTGATGTTTTTGAATCGTTGCAGTAAATCGCGTTAATAATGATATAATTTAAACACGTGGGTACAGGGAAACTTCTTGCGAGCATGCATTATATATTAATTAAATACACTGAAGGTGTTTCTTTTGGAACCGTTCACTTGCCTATATATCTACCTATTTTCCTATCGAATGACATTTGTCTTGCTGTACACCGACGGCACTTGTCCCGCAATATGTTGATACTTGTTGGAATCCTTAGTTCCACTGGGGCCTGCAAATGTCTAGCGCATGTGGAAACAACTATCATTATTTTTGTTTTCCACCCTTGTGCATTATCTGTGCTCCGTCATTTTTTTAAAACAAGTTTTGAGAGTTTTTAACCTGTGAGGTTTCCCAGGTCGAGGGAAAGCTTGAATATGGATAAGGAGTCAAACCAAGCACCTCGCTCATGAGGCTAATACAGATATCACACTGTCACTCATGGCTTCTCACAATATTCATTGCACTTACCATCTTTTTTGTACTGATCAATATAATTTTTCGTCTTCTCACGATCCACCACCAGCCCTCAATAATCACAACCACAGAAGGATGACGTTGAAGGTGGAGAATTATCAGTTCTTATAGGAAAGCAATCATTGTATACTCCTAAAATTGATTATTTCAAGAGGCTCAAGGTTAAAGATGATGATGTCATAGTTCACCAGAAAGTTGTCTCTTAGATTTTAAAGGCGAAAATGACATCCATCCATCCATCCAAAATTTGAATGCTCAAAGGAAAAATTTAAATGTTGAATGCTTTGAACTTGTGTTAATGAATGCAGGTTCAAGAAAGATTCCAATTCCACATTTTTTCATGAAAGTCGGCCTAGTTAATAATAGTTGAATGGAATCCTCAAATGGATACCCTCTTCGACATTCGAAACATCAATCTCATATGAAGATACTTCTAGGAACTATTCTTGGTGTTGTATTTCTAGTGTGTGTGTTTAGACTTATTTGCAGTAGCAACATATTTATGATGAAAAATAGGCGAAGCTTAGATGCTTCCAATTTTTTTCTTGGGACTCTTGTGAATTTTGTGTTTCTGCAGATTGCAACAAACGTCTTCAAAGAGAGAATTGGAATTGGTATGAAAGTCTAACAATTTATCTACGAAACATAAGGATTTCGATTTTGAAATTTGTTTCTACTAATAGAAACATGCTATTTGTCATTGGGTCAGATATCGTGCTTACTCGATATACTATTCCCTTCCTTTTTGGTTTTTCGAGAATTTTTTGGGCAAGGTGAATAGTGAAAAGTGTATGATATATAGTTCCCTTCCATTTTATTTACCTTGGAACTATTGAATTTACCTTGTTTATATCATCTATTTGTTGTTCTTAGATTGATTTTGATAATTTTGAGCACAAATTTGTTCATATTACTTAATGGAGTCTGATTTTTCTTTAGGAGGTATTGCATTGATATTCATATTAATATTAACATGCCTATCATATTAATTTAGAAGGTTCAATTTATGAGTGGGTATTACAAGTTCGAATCTTGCAATTTTTTTTAAATAATGTTTATGATTGCCAAAAGAATTGTTGTTAAAATCCTAGAGAATTTAGTGACAAGAGAATGCATGTTTCCATCACATAAAGTAGGACTTGAGAAATAATGTTTGTTGGAAAAATTACAATTCCCTAAATTTAGATTTAGGTTTTGTATGGATAATAGTGCATGGTACTTATGAAAGAAATTGCCTTCTTCATCTAAATCCCTTTATATTTTTTTGCTGAAGATTTAACTACTAGAACTGGTCACCACCGGTTGTTGATACAGTATGGTATTTTAGGATTTCAAACCAGAAAAGTCATAGGTTCAGATTGGTAGGCACAAGATGTTCACAAGCTTTAAAATAGGTCTCTTCCCCCAATTTGACATTCAGCTTACAAGTTTTTCCTAAACATAGTCATTAATGTTTTCAATTCAGCAATCGCTAAAAAACCATGGCATTTTTTTTTCTTTTTTGTTTTGAAGTCGATAAAAGTGTAGGGAGTGACAATTTTGGAAGCACATGAGATGTTTTGGATACCATTATTTAGAAAACTAGCGAAATTTTAAGAGTGGTCCTTTAATCCTCAAATTACAATAGAAGAGGAACCTTCATGAAACAACAAGGAATATTTGCAAATAGAAATCTTGTATATATGTCTAAACTTGTGTTGATTTTCTCTATGTTACACCAAATTGATTTCAACGTTTACACAAGTTTGGATCCTTCCATCGAAGATTTTAATTTTCCTTCCATACATTTTTTTGGTAGTTAAACCCCATATTTTAATTGGTGAGGGTATGAAACTGCTCTTCAATCATGACAACTTTTTCTAAGATATGTGACTAAGGGATATTAAAGTCATTCAATATTTTCTCTTAGCTTTATCTGAGCACAGGGTATGGTGGGTTTTGAACTTGGGTCATTAGCACTGCTAGTGCTTCAACTTGCCACTTGAACAAAACTGGAATTCAATGGCTTGTTACTACCATTACTATTATTTGTGAATTTAAACATCTATTTTGAGCAACATTTTGGGGAAACCCATTTTCCATTTGTCTTTGGAATTGAAATGTTGTGCTTTGCAAGACCTGTGTAACAATGTTGTCCATTTGCATAGAATTTTATACTTTTATTTGATGACGACAGGTTTGTCTCCATTTTAATGATATATTTATATTATTTAATCTTTTGTTCTGTTATTAAATTTAAAGTGAATATTGGATTTTTCTAAATCTATTTGATTACTTATTTTTTTCCTTGTAACCAATGGGGTTAAACCTGGGATTCATATAACCTAGAAGAGAGATCAAGGATATATAGTGAGAAATCTATAGAGATGGCATTTATGTCAACTAACATAGATGAAATATTGGCTAACATTGTTTATAATCAACAATTGCAAGAGAAATATTAATTGAGGGAGTTAATAAATAGTTATTCGGCATCAAATAATGAGTCTAAATTTCATTGGGGTTTAAAGGAACTTGTTCGAGAACATCTTAATACCTGTATGGCCTTTGCTTCCAACATCAATTTTAATGAGTCACTTTTTACTAGTAGTAATTGTGGCATCGATGGCATTAATCACTGACGTTTGAGTCATGTGAGTGAGTGGTGTAATATATGTCAAATCTTGGATTTGTTGTAGCAAGATGAGGAAGAGGAAAGTGATGAACTGGTAGGTATGTGACATATATCCAATAGTGAAGAATCGACAGTCTTTGGATGCAATCTAATGAAAATCAAGAATTTTGAATCGATGGGCTACATGCCAAGCTCAGGAGGTGATAACCACCATGGAAAGGCAGCCCCAAGAAGCATAGATTATATCCCTTGCTTGTTTGCATATTGTATCAACTAGGAATAAAATGTTAAATCCTTTTGCATAAATTTAGGCACTGAATGTTTCTCCATGATATTTATTTATTTATTGAAAAGTCACTTCCTATTATGGAATAATGGATACAAAACATGTGTAATTGTAGCATCACATAGATATGACATGTGACAACATATGGCAACCTACGTTTTAATTATTGGATGGATGTACATGGCACCAAACATTTGGGTGAGGGGATGTATATTCAAAAAATGTTAGTGCAGAATGTGTAACTCACCACATGCGACAAACATGTTTAATAGATTTATCTAGACTATGAATTTACCAAACACAATCCCTCTTTACATGGCCTAAATTCCACATGTATATGCCCATTTTTATCTAAATTCATAAACATATATTAGCGATAAGATCTTTTCAAATCTTCTATATCTTTGGTGTATTTTTGCACCTTTAGGGGAAATTTATAGTTAATAAATCATGCTATATATCTCTCAACAAACAAATATGGCTCCCATCGAAATCTGGCCACTAATGGACTCAACAATGTGAACTCTGTATCCATCCAATTACAACAAAGGTAGAGAGTAAGGTGCATTTTAATCGGCTCCTATGAGCCCCAATGTGGTTTCCACATTCATGATGCAATCACCCAAATGGAAAGAGTGGTCGTTATGCTAGAGCTGAGAAACAATATCAAAGTGGTTCTCAAAAGCATAGAGCATTCATGGGCATGAACTTATGTTATCTCATTTCCCTTGCACTCTTATATGTTTTAGCTTCGTTTATGTGATGAAGCATCGACATTCACAAAGGGGATGGATTCCGTGGTGAGAATTATTGACTCCAGTTGGTTCCTCCAAATTTCCCAGGAGGTCAGCAAAGGCATTCCCTTTGTGCAATTATATTTAAGCGAGGTTTTGAAATATAATGAAAATTTTGGGTATTTCCAATGAAATTTAATTATTATGGAATTCAATTTTAAATATATATATATATATATATATATATATATATATATATATATATATATATATATATATATATATATATATATATATATATATATATTATTTATTTAAATTGTAATTTTATTTTTGAATTTAATACATAAATTTGAATTGATTTTTATTGAGTTTAGTAAGTTTAAATTGTTGGAAAATGATTAAAAGTAGAAATAGAATTTAATAGAAAGGGTTGTTTGGGGGGAATTTAATTCATATATATAATTTTAAAATTTTATTATATATATATATATATATATATATATATATATATATATATAGAGAGAGAGAGAGAGAGAGAGAGAGAGAGAGAGAGAGAGAGAGAGAGAGAGAGTATTAAAATATCTTAAATTTTATTAATTTATTTATATCAATACAATTATATAATTTAACTCGTGATGAGTGGTTTTACATGATGCAACATAAAGAATGCATTGATATGTTATTATTTAGTGAGAGAATCCTACTTGTGTTTGGAAGCCAAGTGGAAGACACCATGTTTGTAGCAACAAAGGTTTGTAGAGGAGTGGAAGAGAAGATAAACAAGATACAAAGAATAAATCTCTCACTGTAGAGCATAATGAATATATTTCTAACATTGATCTTGAGTGTGTAGAGTACAAGAAAAAAATTAACAGTATCTGATGATGAACGTGAAAGGAAAGATATCAAAATTTATGAATACAAATAAGAAAGTATTGAAACAATCTTTCATCAATGGTGCCATGAAGAGATCAAATTTTACTATCAAGAAATATGTAAAAAATAAGATCATGAATATGAAACATAAGAGCAGAGCAAAGAAGCTAGTTTGAAAATGAAGAGTTGTAGTAGTAGACCATGAAAGAAGTGTTAGAGAACGCTGTAGAAGAGAGACCCAAACCAAATACAAGAGAAATCAAAGAAAAAATGTAGCAATAGCAAGTGAAGAAATATAGAGCCTACAACAAGAATGAAGTTGAAACATTTTCGATGGTATAGAATTTGGAAAAAATGAAAAAGAAAATGCAAAGTTATAAAAAAGTTTTTAAGTTATTGTAAGCTTAGCTGAGACTCAGACCACTGGGGATGTTTGAGTGATAATTGAGTAAATTTCTATTGTAAGACTAGCATACATAGCTGAGTCATGTTTAATTTATGTTGAGACATACGGTCATAATTAAGGGGGAGTGTTGGAAATAGTAATTACTTCTGCATACAAATAAACCTAGATTTAGAGTCTAAGTTAATTGAGCCAAGTGTGTTTATTTTTGAGTTCATTCTTTATTTAGAAAGGTTAAATTTAATAAGTGTTTGCATGTTAAAGTTAGCATCAGTTGATTCATAAGTTACAAAGTATAAATACCCCATACACGTTTGTGTGATCAATAAGAGAACAACATCTCATATTGATTTTGTGTGTAAAATTTGTTTCCTCCTTTCTACCTTTCCATTAAGAAAGGTGTGGAATGTTACTTCCTCATCCATATCTCAAAACTATTGTATATATACATATACAATAGGGGCCTAATTGATAAAAAGGTTTATGAGGATCAATTGGTACCTTTTGTCAATTATATTTTGGAGCTCTCTCATTATTCTCTCTCTCTCTCTCACTGTTGGACACTTAGATTTTTCTTGGAGCACTTTGGCATTGGATCAAGAAAGCCAAAGGAGGCAAGAGGAATGAAGGAGAAAACAAGGAAGAGCAGGATCAAGCAACTACAATAGGGTTCTTTCTAGGTATTGATTTGCATGTGTGTTTTCCTTGCTAGATTTTTCATGCATGGTATTGCATGTGGTTCTTTACTACTATGGCATGGGTTTTTCCAGGTGTGACTGTGTTTTTAGCCTAGCCTTTTCATTTCTAGATAGCCATGGTGTGATGGAGTTCTCATGTTTTGGTTGAGTTGGATTGCCGGATGGATTCGAAGCTAAGTGAGGTGGATATCTGAAAGAAAGAACACATGACCTAGTGATCCATGAACCAGACTATGGATTGCAGTAAAGCCACTAGCCTAGTGACCCCTGAACTAGACTATGGGTTGTAGTAAAGCTAGGTATTGTGTGCCTTGGTGGGTCTAAGAATCCTCGACCGGTTAATGGCGGGATATACGGTAAAGCCTAGAGGTGGTTTCCATTTATTAGGTCTAGGAATAAATTTTGGTGAATGGCAAGATATATGGTAAAGACTAGAGGGTGGAGTCTTGTTTTAGGGCCTAGTGATCCCCTAATCAGTCTGTGGATTGTGGTAAATCTAGAGAGACTATGAGATAAGAAAATTCCTCACGGTGTGGGTGGAGAAATCCGGTGGCATCCATGCTTGTTTTGGCCTAGTGATATGGTGGAGATCATGGTAAATCATTTTATTTACATGTTTATTGTGTTGGCCTAGTGATACAATGTGGATTGTGGTAAAGCTTGGTTTCTATTAATGAGGGTGAGGTGGTTTATCTTTGGGGTGCCTTGGTTGGTTCTTTTGGTTTGAGTCCCACATTCAAGCTTGAAATATGGCCCAGGGATGATTGGCTGAAGAAATATTTGTCTGAGCCAATCTATGGTTGGGTGGAATGTGGTAGTCCCATCCTGGGTTGGATTTTTCATTCATTAATAAGGGGTCCTTTCCTTGGTATCTATGTCTAAATTTATTGGTTTATATGTGGATTCTATGGTTGATGTATCCTTGATATTTGTGTTGTTATTATGTTGATTATAAGCATGTATTATGACAGTGATGATGTATGGATCTCCTCATGCTTTGATTTGTAAATGAATGAACAATGTATCTATGACCTAATAGATGATAATGCAACTAATGATATAAGGGAAGAATTCTTCTTAGCAATTCTTAGATAAGTACGCGACCCCTATGCTCAAATATGTTGTTTAAACCTGTAGATTACATATATGTGACATGTTTGACAAAATGTCACTCATGGCTAGTAGTATTCCAATCAAGTCCTTATTCAGGTAATTTCATTTGTGTCCTTATTATATTGCTATCTTTTAGTTCTTAAAGTGTCATTGAGTTATGGGAAGTGACCTGGGATCTGGGCCTAAAAGAGTGGCACAAATTCTAGAGTCATAGGCACAGATCTGAGGAGAAAAATCCCCAGATGCATGCATACTCATGCTGTGGCAGAATTTGGAGCCTCCTAGATTCATTCATACTCATGTTGTGGGAGCATATGGAGCCCCCTGGATGCATGCATGTCCATATCAAGGGAGCGTCCAGTGCTCTAATGGTCTAAAACTTAGTTGGTTTCAAGGGCTGGTTACCTGAGTGGTTGGGATGGCTCTTGGGAGTTCCGTTGCTGATGTGGAAGGTATGTGTGGTGTGTTCCCATCGATTCCATTTCCTTAAGGTCACCTAGGAGGTTGAATCCCATTATAGTGGCATGTCATCACATATTTATATCTGTTGGATAGTTACTTGGGGAGATGTGGGAAGATAATGTTACAATATATATAAATATATATGTATATATATATATATATATATATATATATATATATATATATATATATATATATATATAAGGTGATGAGATATATGAAATATATATTGCCTTCAGTACCTTCGGAAATGTAAGAATGGCATATACTTGTAGCTTTTCTAAAAGCTAATAATTTAAAAGTTGAAAATGTTGAGGTGGAAAATATTGATAGGATTAGTTAGGTCCACTTTAGTATTTTTTTTTACCATGTGATATGTTGAATTCAAATATCAGAGTGTTGGATCACATCAAACTTTATTTCCATTTGGCTTTGAAGTTGTTTTTTCCAAGTGAGGTGATTGAAGAATTATTCATAATAATTTTTTCCAGTAAAAGTACTTCTAATATGAATTAATTTTAAAATCTAAATTACTATGATCTAATAAATTGAAAATATTTTGATTCTCTTAAATACTAATAAAATTTAAATTAAAATATTATATTTAATATATTAATATAATTTTTTATTATATTTTTATTTAATTGTTGTTGTTGTTGTTTTTTTTTTTTTTTTTGAGGTGGATCCTTTCATTTCTTTGCAAAAAAAGAGCAGGCTTTAGAAGATTTTTTATTAAACCAGATGGTCTCAACCTGATCAACGGGAAACTAGGCCTATTCACCATCTAGTTGCATCATAT
Organism: Pinus tabuliformis; assembly: GCA_031772625.1. Classification (NCBI taxonomy): domain Eukaryota; kingdom Viridiplantae; phylum Streptophyta; class Pinopsida; order Pinales; family Pinaceae; genus Pinus; species Pinus tabuliformis. Next base: position 601,333,921 of record CM062814.1, on the reverse strand, counting down.
CCAATCCAAAAACGATATGTCCATAACAATTTAGAGACAGATACACTGATACTTCTCCTATCCTCCTACTATCTACTCTACTATACATCATACGAAAAACAGAGTAAAGATCACAAAGAAAACCACTACTCATATAAAGAATCAACTGGTGTAGTATCTTTATCGCTTGAGCCTAGTTGATGTGTCAGAGCTAGGTAACGAAGACTGTATTCGAATCTAGCAATGTGGGCATTACGTTGTATCAAAAAATATTTCACCTACTACTACCCCTTTTGAGAGCCTCCAAGACATCCTGTATCCTTGCTTTTCCTTGTTGTGGTGTAGCCAAAGCACTGAACAATATCATTTTCATTTTCCAGTAAACATGAGAGAGATTGTGAGAGTAATGTCCTCCTACCTCTTGTATTACCTGGGTCCTAAATTCAGTAAAGAGTTCATGATCCTTTTGTGCCTCCATCATACCTACACTATTCTCCAGCTGTTGAATCCTTGATCTGGTCAAGGACAAGGTGGTGATAACATACTGGTGCTTGACCATATCAAGTTGATCCTCAATGCATCCTCAACTCTGAACGCAGATGGAGAGGTTTCCTCGACCCCCAACACGACCTGTTATGGACACTATATGATGGGTATTAGGATGTTGATCCATACTTTTTGGTTGTTCACACTACCAATAAATTTTGTGGGTGCTAATTCACTTCATAGAGAATGTCAAGATTAGAAGACCACGAAAGATGGAAGGTACTTTGATGGAGAGAGCCCTTTTAGTGGCGAACAAAAATAGGCTTCTATCTCCTATAATAAACACTAGAACACAACGTTTTCCATCAAATGGAACATGAAACTAGTGCATGCAAAATCCCAGACTCCCATAGTATGCATAAACCTCATCTTAACCCCCCAATTGACCACCCAGTGGACCCAATGAACCTCAATATAGAACCTTTGACTACAGATATAAAAATATAGGTATAAAGTGCCCAACTTGGTGTTGCCTCCATAGACATCACCAGATCAAGCTACCATAAAAATGAAACAAACATTGTGCTAGTGACAGTGCTCATAGTGCCAAAGAGCTCTGACCCATAAATATGCAAAGTTAGCACCATACAGATCCAATCCCAACCCCCAGGAAAATGGATAGACGTCCCCTAAACATAAAATTTTAAATTTTAAATAAATTATGTTTAATTAAATAAATTTTAATAGACTTCAACTTTTATTTTTAATATAAAAAATACATTTTTTTTCAAATTAAGAAAGGAATCATTTTTACTTGGTAAAAGCAAGAATGATTATACTCTAAAGCTTTTATTACATAATATAACCAGTGTAGATCCATCTAACTCCATATCTACATGTGCCGAGAGGGATCAAATCCATGGACATGCAAACTTTTCTGAAATTATTAATCCAAAGTTATTAAATCTAATAATATTAATATTAATATTTCTTTTCTAAATATGACTAATTCTATTAATGTTACAAAAATGGTACAAGGAGGCACTGGCCTCTGCAAAGTAAGCCTCAGATTATGCCATGTTTAACAACCAATAACTGAAAGTGACTACCTGCACTGGGGAAACCAGTCCAAAACTAGAAGGGTTTGCTGCCCACGTAGGTGTAGCAGCCTGTAATGCTAGAGTGGAATAGTTTGTCAAACAAACATCAAAATTAACAATATTTAAAAGAAACAATAGAATAGACCCCTGAGGTTGGGGGTCGGGAACCCAAAACCTGAAAAAAACTTTGGCGGGCTAGGTGTCATTAGTGGGACGAGTTCTTCCACTATTAGACACCTGTACGCCCCCATGTCATCTTCCTCGTCCTATTGATCTCTCGGCATTGATTCCATAGTCTTGAAGCGACCTAGATTATTGCGTCCTTGAGCTGCGTCTATGCAGTCTAGAGATTCTTCATGGCTTTTGTGCATCCCTAAGCTACTGCCAGGGGTTTTATTTTGCTGGTGTTGGTCCTCTCCTGAATGTTGCGAGCTGGGACTTCAGAGCTTTGAGGCTCCTCTCTAAAAGCTACTGAAATGGTTGCAATTATGCATGGGCATTCCAATGTGCAGAGAAATTCGAATTGCGCAGAGTGATTGCATTGTAGAGATGGGACAGAGATAGCAGGAGGCTATGGAGCATCTTTAGCACACCGAGAACCCACTGTTTGAGCTCACCCCTAACCGCTGCAGGTGGCTAGATAACATCCCGTGATATGAGCCATCGTCGAGGGGGAGGAAGAGTCAGAAGGGGTCGATTCAGAGAGGGACAGGGAGGGGGGGCGAATTGCTCTTCCTCTGCTACTGCCCCTCCTGCAGCACATCCTATGACACAGACGAGGGATGTTTACCTGGTCAAAATTAGGCAGAAGAGGACGAGGAGGAGCATTGCCAGGGATTAAATAGCTAGTGGGAGCAAGAGGACCAGTAATCCACTGTTCAAAACCAAGATTCAAGGCCAAAGCATCAGTTCGAAGGCAGCAAAGAAGACTCTGTGAGAAGTGGGCACCATCTACCATCTCAATGCAGCACAGAATTTGGCATCGTCTCCCCATTGTCATGCGCGAGCTTGGCTCTGCAGCAGCAGGGAGACAGTTGCAGTTTAGAGGAGGCGGAACCAGGGGAAGGTGGTTCGAATAAGCCATCTTAAGAACGAGACTGAGGTTTCCTCAGCTCACGCATTGCATTAAAACACCATTAATGTCAACGATGATCTTCTGGGTGAAAGCGTGGGTGGCCAGGTGGCTACGCCACTTGCCAGCCCAAATTTGCTGTGCTGTACCAATGCTTTTAAACACCCGCATCTAGGAAATATTAATATTAATATTATATTTAATAATAATAACAATAATATTATTCTTATAATATTAATATTATATTTAATGATGTTTTTTAAATGACATGATAACAAATTTTATAATAAAACTACATCAAATTAATATTTTCAAATATTACAACTTTGATTTGAAAATGTTTATGTCCATAAAGATTTTAATATATCCATAGGATATGGTTTTTCTTTTTAAATATTCATTTTACAAATATTTAACTAAAATAAATATTAAAAAATTTTGGAGCAAGATTTCTTTGTGTTGAATTGTAGTGTACTTTTTATTTATTTATATGTTTATTTTCATTTTCCTTTCGAACCACATTGTTTTTATTATTATTATTTTATTGGATATGTGACATACTTCACATTGGGTTGTAGAATGCACCTCTTGGTGCAAGTAGTGTATAAATGAAATGGTTGGTAATTGGAAAGTATCAATTGCACTTGATACATCTAGTATTTAAAATTTTAAAAAATCATAAAAATTAACTTAATTATAACTAATGTCCTATCTGATCCTATCATGTAAACAAAGATAATAAAATAATAAAAATAAAAATAAAATATCTTCAAAATAAAATAATAAAAGTAAATATTCTATATTATTATTATTAATTTTTGTTGGCTAGTTAAGGTAAACTTGACTCAGCCAAATTCTCAATGGTTTTTGAGCTCTAAGTTTATGAGAACCCATGAGCTTGACCCATTGTAGTCCCATGGAATATAGTCTATGTAAAATTAAATGAGACTAAATCCATTTTAACTCTGGATCTATTAATCATTGATAGAGATCAAGTCTCTTTTGCACTCAAAAAAGAGGTTTGCACATTGAGATATACTCTCTCGATCTAGAGTTAAAATGGATTTAGGCTAGTTTTAAATTATTGTGTGGAGAGGCACTCTCCAACCTAGTGTGGAAGAGATGTTGTAATGTTTTGTCCTTCATGTAAACATTTTGAAATAAAATTAAAAATAAATAAATAAATAAAATTAATAACTAAAATAAAATTAAAGTAAAATAGTAAATTCATTTGAGCACTCTCTAACTTGTTATGGAAGAGATGATGTTGTGTAATGTAAATATGTTGTCATGTCATGTAAATATTAGCATTTTTCTCACTCTAGATTCTGACAACTCCTGATTTTTCACATGGTATTCTTAACCCACAATTTTTCCCATGATATTCTTTTGTAATTTAACATATTTAAAAAAATCAATAATTTTTCCCATAATATTCTTTTGTAATCTAGCATATTTAAAAAAATCGATCTATTCAAATGCTTCACTGGCTTTTTAGGTGTAGCAATTTAACAACAATAGAAAAAGAAAACTCTCGCAAAAAACAAACACACTTAGAATACCACAATCCCTTACACCACAATAATTAACTTGTTTTATATCGATGCTACAACCTAGTCTACACGATTTGAAGCTACAAATGGACACCGTAGAAAAAATAAATAAGCACCATTCATGAGATCAATTGGCCTATGGCAAAATGAATTTTCATTTTCCTATTTTAACATGTTAACTAGTGCTTCCCAATAGGGATGAGGTTTTTAAAATGATTGGTATTCTTGTCCAAATTAGTGACATGTCATAAGCTCGCATATCATTATTATTATTTTTTTCAAATATAAAGCCACGTGGTCAATTTGTTCCAACCATCTGTTCTAGTAAACCACATGAATAATGACATGCTTTAAATGAATGTTATAGGGTAACTTCCTTGGAGCATTCATTATATCATTAATTAATTAATCAATTAATCACACCATATATCTATTAACACATAAATATGACCCCCATTGGCATATATCCATAGTGAGGGACCTGACAATATGCACTCCTCCATCTCCATCCAACTAAGAAAAGGAAGAGTGTAAGGTGGGTTTCAATCAACTTCTATGAACCCCAATGTTGTTGCCCAATTCACGATGCAGTGACCCACATGGAGAGAGTGATTATTATGTTGGAGCTGAGAAATAGAGCATTCATGGGTATGAAGATATGTCATCGCATTTCCCTCTCATTCCTGTATTCTTAACTTCTTAGGTCAAAACCTGGCTTGTCATTAGCTTATATCATACTTCTCTGTTTGTAGGCTATAGTGTTTGTAATTTGGGATGGAGGACCAATTGCAAAAAATCATGGGTCGACATTAAATCTACCAGAGGGATATTGTTTTAGATTTCCTTCACCGATAATAATGTGACTCAAAAAATAGATCAGGAAGGGGTAATTAATTGGCATGCCAATCAATTTCATTTATGTGATCAAGCATTGATGCTCACGAAGGGCATGAATTCCACGGTGAGAATAATTCACTACAGTTGGTTCCACCAGAGTTCCTAGGAGGTCAGCAAAGGCATTCCTTTTGCGCAATTATATCTAGGCCAGGGTTTCATATATAATGACAATTTTGGATATTTTTGTTGAAATTTAACTATTATTGAATCCAATTATATATATTTTTAGTTAAATTGTAATTTATTTTTTAAACATTGTTCAAAAGATGGCCATGATGAAGATCACTTCCAGAAATTACATACATAATTGAAAACAAAAAAGTTCAATAACAAGGGGAAACAAAAGACTTGTGCTACAACTCAACAAGTCCGGGAAATGATTTAGGTGATGAAACCAAAATCATAGCCATGGGAATGAAAGGTATAACTTCTAACGCAAGTACTATTTCATCTAGAAATTTTGTTGAATCTCAAATTGATAAAGAAAGAAGTGATATTTTCCATATAAGGGTCATTACAAAACATACAAAGGTTGATATATTATTTGTTAGTGGATCTCAATTCAATATTATCTCTAAAGAAATTATCAAGAAAATTAATTTAGAGAGTACACCTCATGCAAAACCTTACCCCTTAGGTTGGGTATGTGATCATGTCAAATTGCAAGTGACAAGAAAATGTAAACTCAAATTTCCATCATTTCTAATTTTATAGATGAGGTAGATCTTGATGTTGTACCAATTGATATTTGTGGGATTGTCTTAGGGAGTCCTTATTTATATGATTGAAAATCCATATTCTATCGTCATGTGAACAAATATCATCTTTTCAAATATGGATTTGAGTATATTGTTAGAGCATATCACAAGAAGATGAACTGATCTCTTGTCAATGCATGTCAAATGAAAAGGCTTGTGAATTCCAGTAAGAATTTTGTGTTGTTAATGATTAAAGCTAAAGATATTATTGAATATGAAGCTTTCTCAGGACATGATTCTAAACTCAAGCATGAATTGGTTTAAGTTTTTAACACTTATGACAAGATGTTTCAGGAAACTGAAGGGTTACCTCCAAAAAGAGGAATCCAAAATGAGATTTAATTGTAGCGGGATGCACCACTTCCAAATATTGGCATGTATAGAATTTCCGTTTTATAGAATGTAGAAATTATGAAGCAAATTAAAGGCTACTTGACAAAGGGGTCATCAGGATTAGTACATCTCCTTGTGGCTCTCCTATTGTTTTGGTTATGAAGAAATATGTTACATGGTGCATGTGTGTGGATTTCTAAGCTTTGAACAAGATCAATGTAAAGAATCACTATCCTCTTCCTCTCATTGATGATTTGATAGATCAGTTAAAGGATGTTGTTTATTTTACTAAGTTAGACTTGAGAAGTGGTTATAATAAGATAAGGATTGCTAAAGATGATATTTGTAAAACTACCTTCAAGAAAAAACAAGGCATGTTTGAATGGTTAGTTATGCCATTTGGGCTTTGTAATGCACCCACTACAATTATGAGAGTTATGAATGATATATTGCAACCATTCCTTGATGATTTTGTCATAGGCTACTTATATGATATTCTAATTTTTAGTAAGACTCCTGAAGAGCATGTCAAGCATGTAAAGGAAGTTCTAGATGTCTTCAAAAAGGAAAAATTGTATATGAAGAAGTCTAAATGTGAATTTGGGAAAACCTATTTGGGTTACTTGGTTCATATTGTAGGAGGTGGTGAATTGAAGATTGATCCATTCAAAGTTGATGTTATTATGAATTGGCCTAAACCCAACAATGTAACATAAGTTATGAGCTTTTTTTGGAGGAGCCCAATATTGGAGAAAAATTATTATTAACTTCTCATTCATTGTAGCACCATTACATTCTTTGACACGTGTGAAGCAAGTATTTTAGTGGGGAGGAAAGAAACATAAAGCCTTTCACACCTTGAAAGCAAAAATCAGTACAACACTAGTTCTAGCACTTCCAGATGTTAAGCATCCATTTGAAATTCAAACCTATGAAAGCGAATATGCTATGGGAGTAGTTTTGATGCAGCATGGTAAACCAATATGTTATCATTCTGAAACCTTTTCTAATGTAGTGATTAACTATCCAACTTATTATAAAGAGTTTTATGCCTTGGTACAAATAATGAAGAAATGAAAACACTATTTGATGGGTAAAGAAATGATTATTTGCACTGACCATCAACCTTTGCAATATTTACAATTGTAGACCAAGCTACAACAAGTTAGACATCTCAGATGGATGGGATTCATGCAACAATTTCATTTGGTAATCATGTATAAGAAAGGTATATACAACAAAGTTGTAGATATGTTATCAAGGCTTATTGTTAATGCATATGTTATTCTTAAGAATAACTCAATCATGCATGAAATTTATATTAAACAATATGCTCAAGATGAATATTTTAAATATGTTTATGCAACTTTGAGTGAAGGAAATCATGTTGAAGAATTGTATTATCATGTTCATAACAAGTTGTTGTATCATCTTCGCAAGTTATGTATTCCACAGGGTGAAAGAGTTAATGTCATAAGGGAAGCCCATACTTCTCTTATTGCTGGTCACTTTGGTGTAGGAAAAACAGTTGTTCAATTTAAAACATTAGAGGAAATTTTAGACTAAAAGTGGCCTACTATGGAAAAATAATAAAATAATAGTTAAAATAATAAAATAAGAGTTATGAATTTTGAAGGGAAAAGAAGAAAACTACTTTTTAAATTGTATTTTTGGCTTATCGCCTTATAGGTTTATCCAAATTTCAAGTGTAGACATGCATGGTATGCAAAATTAAATTCCACATCCAATGAGTACCCATTATGCATACTTTTGAGAAGCCCCAGATTGATAAAAAATGAAGATATATTAAAAAGTGTGTCGTTCAATGTTTTTTTAATGTCTCTTCAATGTTTATCAATGTGGGTCTTCTCAAAAGTATGCATAATGGGTATTCGTTGGATGTGGAATTTAATTCCACATCCAATGAGTGTCTACACTTGAAATTTGGGTAAACCTATAAGGAGATAAGACAAAATTACAATAAAAAAAAAAAAAATTAGTTTTTCTTCTTTTCCCTCCAAAATATTTACGTGTACCCCATTTTAAATTTAAAGTATTTTGATTGGTTTACAATTATGACATGGAAACTACATGAAAATTTCATGGGTACTTTTAGGCTGAAATTTCCTTTAATGCGTATTGTTTGTAACAACCCTGGGTTAAAAGTTGATGTATTAAAGTCAATAAAGGAAAAATAAGACCAAAGTCATAGGACACTTATTCCAAGTTGAATGTTGGGTGAAGTATCCTAGTGGGAATCACTTGTTGTGTTTATGGCTAACGAGAAATTGGAAAAGGAAATGGAAAAGGTTTTGAAAAGGAAAAAAGGCATTTTTGCACTTTATTTATGAAACTGTTGTAGCAGTTGCAACACCCATGAAAATTTCGGTCTGCATCCAAATCCAATGCCTCCCTTGGGTTTTTACTTGATGTTTTCAAGCACTCGGGCTCACCTTGTGAGATCACGTTGAGTATTTTCACCCTCCTCGCTTGGCCATTCAACAGACATCCGTTTTCATGTTAGTCACAATGTCATGCTTGCAGCCATGTTCTAGTCATGCACAAGGTCCTCACTTCATGTGTGCATGTTGTATTCACTATGTGAACATTCGTCACACTAACACTCGAAGTTATATGAACTGTTGTGCAAGCGTCATCACAGTCATTCAACAATCTATCACAAGCGTCGTGCTTGTTTCTCGCACCGTCGATCATTCATCATTGAGCATATGTTATCTTGATGGTTTGAAGCATCTTGTCGTCAAGTCATGTTGAGTGTGTGTTTGCAAGGTCACATATGCACAATTCACTCACTCACACATTTAGTCATTTTTCTGAAGTTATAACGACTGAATCACGCTCTAACAGCCAGACCTCCACCCCACAATTGACTCAACCGAATGTCACCCAAAACAGAGAAGAAGTGTCCAACAAGCCATTTCAATTTGCACTTCCTGCAAGCTGATCAACCAACCCTCCCACTGGTCAACCAAAGAGTTTGACCGGGCAGTGACCCCAGGATTCACTCCCTCAAAATTTGTGCAGAAGCTATAGACCTTGCCCACTCTACTAACTAAGGAAACTGCGTAGACAGGCTAGAAAGACACCAAATGCCCATCCCTATCTCCCTAAAAATATTGTGCAGTTTTCCCAGCCAGCCACCAAGTCAGCTAGTCGGCTTCTCACCCAGAAAACTGCACAAATTTCATGAGCAAGCCCCTCAGCTGCCCAGCATCCTGCTCAACTCAGAAAATATCCGAGGTGTTCAATAGGCCAACCTCCTAGAAATTTCACATTTTTTGCCTCCAGCAACCCCGCAGCCAACTACGAGCTCCCTCCAAGAATTGTGCAGTTTTTGTTGCCAAGCCATCCCACAGCCCGCTACCAGCTCCCTCTCAGAGTTGCGCATTTTTTGTTGCCAAGCCTCCTAAAGCCCACAACCATCTTCAACCAGGAATTTT